>JADLSH010000191.1:1537500-2258132 GCA_016169945.1 Trachythela sp. YZ-2020
ATCAGACAAACTGTCCTTTCTTTGCTTAAGTTTGTCCAAACAGTCTTTTGTCATCCATTCTGATATGATTCATTCATTTTGTCATACAATTTTTCAGCCCTCGCAATTATTTACAGTGCTACGGACACTTTTATGTCTGGCTGAGGAAGCGATGAATGTGGATGGTGATTTACCTGCAGCTCGAAGAAAAGACATGATGACGTCATTAAATGGCATCCTTGCAGATTTATTCAAGTTTTTTGTAAGAACGTTGCAGCTTACTGCCGAAAAAATGAAAGAAACGGTGGGTTGAAGAACATACAAGATATATTGTAATGGTTATAATTGGTTGTTGGTGTGGTCATTATTCATTTCTTTAGAAATTCATTGTTTTCACCGTCAATGAACACGAACACATTTGCATAGCGGGACTAAATCGGCGGGCTGGCTACGCTCCTTCTTATAGGAGTAAGAAAATTGAACTACATCTCTTAATTCTATCAATTTACCTCTCGAAGACTATTACATATATAAGGCACTTTTTCTCACTCTGATCACTGCTGGTTTGCCACCATCTGCTGCACGATAGTGTTTAGTTCAACCCAGCTATGCAGGATAAAATACACATGACATTGTTTTAGATATTTTTAAACATTGTTTTTAATTTATTTAGAAAACACGACTTGGTGACAATAAATATACAGAGGTATTTAAACTCGATAAAATCTTTGTCAATATTAATAAATAAAGGTTCTAAACTAAGTAAACAACTCTTCAAGATTTATTTACTAAATGGCCATGTTTATGTTTTGAAGGTTCTTCTTCAGCAAGTTCTAGCTGAGTCAGTTTTAACGACACTTTGTGGTTATGTTGAATGGGTGAATGTAAAATATTTGGTCCAAGAAAAAGCAATTTTATTGCAAACTCTTTGTTTGTTGCTTCAAGAAGACGAGCTTAGATTAAAAGCTGCCGAATGCTTAGAAGGGATTGCTGGACGAAAGGTAAAATGGTGCAAGATTGAATAGCTTAAATGTGATGTTTTCTCGTTGGTATTAAACTGACTGAGTTATTCAGTATAGATAAAGTGAGTTTAGTTTAGTTAGATGGCGATGCAAGTACAACAATGCAGACATGGCCATATTTGTTTTTAGTTTTCTGATATTCCACTTTAATAATTTCTTTCTTAGGGAGCGTTACTTGAGCGTCCACCCTTACTCGTTTTGTTCAGCAACGACGCATTAACTCTCATTTTCTCGTCTATTAGGTAGGTTTAGCGAGAGTACACTTATTAAATCATTTGTAAGTATTACCACAACACTAGTATTTAGGGTAATAGATTGATATTTATCTATTATTTTAGAAATATAGTTGAGAGTAATGGTGGTGATGATGATGATAACAAACATTTATTCCTAAAACGAGTTTGTAATATACTGTCCTTGCTTGGCCAAACACAACTCGCGAATCTTTGGGTAAGTATAAATAGTCCTGATCAGCAAGCACATGTTTATGTCCGCTACCGTGCGCACCTAATTCACTCACAAATATAACTTAGATGCTTTGATCCGTCCTATACTTACACAGATATAATTGTGTAACCCGCGTGTTTACGCAGTTGCCATCCAATTCATTTACATATATAATCTAAATACTTGGTTACTTTTGTTCCATTCTATGCTTACATTATCATCACGTGACAGTGTGTACATTATGCGTACCTATTTTTATAATTCTAGGGCGCGCCTGGCTGTGCTGAAATAGACGAACCAACTCATTTTCATCTTTATCTCGAAGCATTAATATCTTTGTATCGACACAAGAACATGGTAAGTCTTCCGAGGCCTTATGTATCAAGTGACAGTGTAAACTTTTGCAAAGTTATGACACTTACAGTACTGTGTATATATAATACTTTTCTTCACTTATTTAGCTGACTTCGGAGAACATAACTAAGACGTGGTCAAGTTTTCTTAAAAATTCAACAATTTCCAAGAATCCAACTTTCTGTTCTTTTATTCCACAAATCTTGGAAATATCAAAAACCAAAATTTCAAGGGTAATGATTATACGCTGAATATGTTATGTAGATATTTTGTTATTATATCCAAGTCCAATAATTATTATTATCATTCACATAATTATATTCTCAATTGTCATTGGCTAATTCACCTACAGATAACTGGTGTAAATAATACGTCAGCTGCAAATAACTGGTGCAAACAGTTTATTGAGCATGCGCACTTTCGGCAAGCACTGCTTAGCTGCAAAATATCGGTTTCTTTAGCCATTTTATAATCATTAGTAAACATGGCCCGTTTTGCAGAGCTGTCGAAAGACGATTTGACCTGTTTGCTCGACCAAAAAGATGCTGACAACACGAAGAAGGCGACCAAAGTTGCACTAAATGTTTTTCGCGAATATTTAAGTAAATGATAAAACAATTATTGAACTCGGTTATCGCAAAATATCGTGATTTATCAGTGTCTCGCAGATCAATTATTTGCCTCTGCCTTCGGCATCGGCAAATAATTGATCTGCTCGCCACTGATAAATCACGATATTTTGCTCAACCTCGTCCAATAATTGTATATTATTGTAAAAATACAAATATAGATTGATCAAACATTCTCTCCTAATCCAGGGTTTACAGCCAGGAATAAATCCAAGTAGAATATTATACCCAGACACAGATTTTGGTTCGATGGCGGACAAATACAACGCGTGGACAAGTATGGAATCTCACAACTTATCAAAACACTAGCCTGACGTACACTACGAAAGCTAACCTGGGTCCGGGTTCAGGGCTCGAAATAACCACTATGAAATAACGAACGGACATGCGGCGGTCACGTTGTCCGGTCAAATGTGTTTTTGCTCGGACATGACCCATTTTTGGACGGACAAATATTTTGCCTAAACTAACCCTTTTAAAAATGACGTTCTGATGCTGCGTTACCAACTCAATCTGATGAAATTGAATTTTATTTTAAGCGCACGAATTGTTATTTGACCGGACAAAACGACCGGCATTCAAGGGTTTTGTCCGGTCAATGTCCGTCGACCGGCCGTTATTTCGAGCCCTGGGGTTAACTCGCGGGTTAGCTTTCTGAAGTATAAATACATGTGCTTATAAGCCAGGGTTCAAGCCGGGATAGTTCAAACCCTACTTTAAAACAGGGTTGAAACTAACCCAGGTTCGACCAGGCACATTTACACTTCAGAAATAACCCGTGGGTTAACGGGACGTACCGATTGTAAATTGGGCCAGTTTCACTGTAAAAAGCGTTCTCCTTGGGTAAGTGTTTATTCTTCTTTATTTTCTGATAGGTCTGCGAAAGTGCACGATAGATATTGTCCAAGATATTACGTCGTTATATCCATCAGATGCTTTTCACCATGCTGCTCGTTGGCTACTGCAGCTTACTAGTACTCCATTAACAACGACAGAAGGTGGGCCAGTACACACGTTAAAACGCGCAAGTTGTAAACAAACCTGCAGCAGACTTTTATGCTGTTTCAACAACTTATTATCAGGATGTATTCGCACTGCTTGTTCCCAGCTTGTTGACAACTTGTTGACAACTTGCTACAAGGTTGTTGACTCGACAGACTTGTTACAAGTTGTTCCAACAACAACTTGTTATCGTCCTGCAATTCAACAATTTCCTGTTAACAAGTTGTGAGTGACAACATTGTTACAACTTGTTGACAAGCTTGCTACAACTCACAAGTCTGTTGCGAACACATTCTCTTGACAAGATGCGAGATTTCTACGTGTATATTCTGTAAGTGTTGCAGGGCAGCAGATGGTGGCCGACTACAGAAATGTTGACACTGATAGGAGTAAGCAAATTGAACTACATTTCTCCATTTTTCATTTGCCTAGTGACAGAAACAAGCACTGATTACTATGAATGGGATAGTTTGACATGTTTCGCAAATTCCGTGTTAAATAAATTGTTCAGCAACGACACGCCGTACATCAAGGTAAGAGACAAAACAATAGACCTTATGCTTAATGACGTCTCCTGGTGGTGCGTGACACTACTACCAGAATGCTATGCGCGTATCTTAATACAATAAGATAGTTAATACTCGCAAAGAATTCTGGTATAAGTACTTCGGTAAATATTCTGGCATTATTGTTATGCTACGTGTTACGCACCACCCAGAGTGCCAGACGATGTGATTGAACCTCTATTTTTCGATTAAAGTAATATTGAACTTACAATTTTAGGAGTTGGTAAGATGTCAGATCAGAATGGAAAACAAAACGATAAGCTTTCATGACTTAGCAAAAGAATGCATTGAACATCTGGTTCAATATAAAACAGAGGTATATGTGTATATTAAGACTAGAGCCAAGGTCCTTCTGAGTTTGCGCGGCGATAAATAAGCCAGTTGGAGTTCCGACCGCGCATCAAAATGACGCGTTTTATCCTGACGCAGAACGCTCATTTGGATACGCAGACGAAACTCCGAACTGGCTTAAATAATTGTTTGTTTTGCGTGTTTGTTTCCAGAAACAACAAAATAACCAAACTAGAATTGCAGTTCAAAGATTCATAACTTTTTATTGTTTTTCTCCAGACGTTACTGATACAAAATTCAATCATCACGTGTTTGGAACCATTTATCCCGTTTCTACAATTCGATTACGAACTACTTTTAACAGTCATACATAAGGTACGTTATAAAAGCTTTGTGAGAAACTTACTCGGCTACCCGTGGGGGACCGGAGTCTCAAAATGGGCCAGTTTCTGTTTTTTTACTGTGCAGTAATATTTTGCATAGATATTTTCCTCTGCTTCATTCCAACCACCAGAAGAAGAGAATGTAAGTTCTGTTCGTGTATAGCTTAGTTTTTCTTTCTTGATCGCGATTGGAGGAATTATATTGTAAGCGTTTCTATTTTGTTCTAGATTGGGCTTAAAGCGTTTGAGTTCAGACGGACAGCAGCATCGATATGGATAAGACTTTGTCTCTCACATTACAAACTATTGATTGTAAGTTGTAGTGAGGCGGTTAAGAGCGAAATTTAGCTGGAATTGTTCATTTTGTGATAAAAGCACCATATTTGCAGGAAGTATAGACTTTGATATGACAATAACTTTTAGATATGGAGGCATCTGAAAAATTAAAGTCGCCGGCCTAAAATTTGGGTTCTTTTTCATTTTCCTCATTAAACTCCTATATTGTCGAAAAATATAAAATTGCAAGTTCACTTATAGCAAAAGTGATTACAGAATCAGAAAGCTTACAAAAAGTTATATTAAGACATGTAAGTGGTTACCATGATTTTTCAAATCCTTCTTGAGTTACAAGCTGTTAAATACGCATTTTCAAGCTAGTACCCAGGCTTTTCGCGCGATTTCGTGGCATTTTTTCCATTTTGGAACAGCAATAACTCGAAATCGGTTGGGAAAATAAAGGTAACCGCTTAAGTGACCTATATAGTTTTTGCAAGCTTTCCAATGATGTAAGTCATTATTGCTTTAAATGAACTTGGAATTTCACGGTTTTACAAGTATAGAGTTTAATGAGGAAAATGAAAAAGAACCCAAATTTTACGCCGGCGACTTTAATTTTTCAGATGCCTCCATATCTAAAAGTTATTGTCATATCAAAGTCTATACTTCCTGCAAATATGGTGCTTTTATCACAAAATGAACAATTCTTACACTTAACCGCCAGACTATTGTATCTCTAAAGGCTCTTTTCCACTCATCGCAAAACCAACTCGCTGCGTGTTCTTGCATGTAATTAAAATAAACTGTCGAGCATTGTGATTGGATGAAAGTACTCGCAGCGAGCTTGCGAGTTGGTTTTTGCGACGAGTGAAAAAGAGTCTTATATCATGGTGTCTCTTTTATCATTACAACTTTCGACCCAACTTAAATAAAGATTTTTTCTTGCAGAGTATTATCGACGACCTCACCAAACATATTCAAATGTCGTACGAACATGATAGCTGCACAAGTATGGAGCGATCCTTACTGGCAGAAGGTTTAGTTGTTATAAGGTATGACAATGGGTATGACCAACACCATCTGCTGCACGATAGTGCTTAGTGAAACCCACAAATACGCAAAGGTTCCTTTCACAAGATATGTACTTTGTTTTCTAGCAATGGTTACGTCAATTTCGAGAAACAATCCAAATATATAAATGAGCTTCTAGCTCCTATCAAAGAGGACTGGATGAGCGCTGAAATTGAACAGTAAGGCTTTCAACTGTTTTCATGTTAGTTTTTGTCTCTAAGCATACAGCAACAACAGAATTAGTTATATTTCTAAACAAGGAGCATGAGTAAATGCATGTTGACAGAGCAAAATTGCATGATCTATTTTCTGGGTTTTTTATTACAGGGCGCTGTCTTCGCCTGAAGCATTTATATCTTTCATTGGCTTAGACAATCCAAACGAAGGTAAATTGACTTAAATTTTGTACTGTAGCTAGTAGAAAACTCGTAGATTCGACGGTTGAGTATAGGATAGATAAAACTACCTGAAAAATACAATAAGAACTTCGACGTTTCGAGCGAAGGCCCTTCGTCTGGAAGTTAGTAGGTACACTCATAGCCTACCTGCAGTTCAACATTTTCTTCCGTCCAGTATATTCTTCAACTCATTTTAGATGAGCTACCCAAGGGACTCTCTATTTCAATCTGTAGTGACCGTAGCTATACCCTCTCCCTCACTGGGGAATTTAGCTTAGTATTTTGTTGGACAGAAGTATGTCAATGAACTTAGTTGTTGAGAATTACAATTTACTTAGTTGTTTTTACAATCTTTGATATTTCTTAATTACTAGATGATTACCGAGTGCAGAAACGACGATACACGGTAAAGTTAATTGTTTATTGCCATAAATGATCAGTATATATAGTTAACTAAGTGTATAGATTAGCTATTTATTAGTAGATAAAGACATAAAACAATGTGTACGTGTTGTTTTACAGCTGAACATGTGTCAACGGTACATCCATGCTGTTTTAAAACGTGTCGAGATCCCCAAAGATTCACAGGTGAACGGTATTATGTTGCATAATAAACTAACTTATTTATACTGGTAGCTCTCAGTTCCAAACTATTCTCCTTAGAGGTCTGGTAAGTGCCATTCCTACAGGAGGAATCCAAAATACAGCCTGGAGAAAACCTGCGATAGTGTTTGGTAAAATCAATTGTCTTTTCAATTTCTAGGAACAAATCAAAGGTGGATTTAAAATGAGGCTCGAAGATGAGCCAAGGAATCCTGGGACATCTGCAGTTCTTCCTTTGTTATCAAATATGTTTCATCTTAACAGGTTCATCAATTGATTGATTATGTAATCTTTGATATCGATTATGTAATCTTTAATATCGATTATGTAATCTTTAATATCGATTATGTAATCTTTATCGATTGAGTTATTGATTTATGTCTGATAAAGTTAATAAGAATTCCAAGTTATCGATTTTATGTACAAAAGTTCTCCCTCTTATTTCAAATATTTTTATCTCATATTGAGGATATCTATTGATTGTGTAATTCTAAATAATTAACACATTGACTAGTTTACCAATTAATTATACAAATTTTCAGGGTGTTTAACAGTATTTGGGATCCAGCAGTACGTGTAAAAATCACTCACTATTTTCAACCGGCCTTGGACATACACGAATCAGAAAAGGCTGCAATTTTTGGTTAGTTATTTGTGTTTTTGCTCATGAATTATTAACGAGTGTGAAAAGTAAGTTACATATACATTTTCTATCCAAGGTATTGATGGACGAGATGAAAAATCGAAGGAGGAAAAACCAAAGAAAACGAATGTTGACAATATGAAGACTTTTCTATTTAAATTAAATGAATCTTGGTACTTGAATTGTAAAAGTTGCTTTATCAAACAAAAAGACACGCCTATTGAACAACATAAAAATAGTCCATCCAGTCACGATCCAGCAATCGAAATGTTCCATTGATCTTTCAATGTTTTGAAATCCCACAAGTTCTCCATGCCATCCAGTCACTTTTTGTTTTGATATATTTAAGCATTTATGATCCTATTATCACTGGACTCATTGTAAAGTAGTATATCAGAAATTTTTCATATGTCAAAGTGTATATACTTATCCATTTTAGTGCCTTGATGCTGACAGATTGTTCGAGGTTAGGAGAAGGATATTATAGCGCGCCATTACTTGGACAACATTTGGTTACCTATGTTATTGAACCGTGGAAACATTTACCTAACTATAGATTACGGAATTTCATTCATATCCTTTCTTACCGTAGTAGATTTTATATTATTTTAATTATTTTGTTTTGTGGAAAAAGAAACACGTTTGTTTATTTGACAAAGCTTTCGATCGGTATAAGCGCGGGTCTCCATCAGTGCAAATGATATATGTTAGTTATATTTTTGAACTGAGAAATCTCTACTTTAAAACGTCAACAAAAACAACTCTTATTAAATTTTCAGTTCAACCCAGTGAATACCCAATTCATGAGCAAAACACAAAGGAAATCACCACCGTATCGTTGTCTTGATACCACGGTAATAAACACCCATAAATTAACTCAACTTTCGCGTTGAATTTCTCTTTAAATACTGGTTTGTTTGAGAAGCTATATCATACACGAGAAGGAGTTTATTATAGTGATTTAAAAACATGTTAAAAACTCGGCTAGCGCCTTGTTTTTCAACACACTTTTCGGTGTTTCAAATCACTATAATAAACTCCTTCTCGTGTATGATATATTACATAACAACTTTGCAGTCAGATTTTTCCTTGACCTATTCCCAAGTGGTTTTATGAAAATGTTCTGTCGAGTGTGCCCGCCATCTTACTACGAGTCAGCGGTCGTTCCCGTGGTGGTTGCGGCATTCTCTGTTATGACAGAGGTGAGATTGTTGTCAATAGGTAGATACTGTCAGATTTACGTTGTATTGGTTCCAAATTTTATACATGACTGATTTGTTTGTTTGTTTTAGCATTTAAATAAAGACTGGGAAGTCGTTCGCAATAGAGAGATTGTCAGGTGAGATGTAATCTCTAAGTTGTACAGGGTGTATATAAAAAAAAGTAACCAACTTTGACTGGTTGCTGTGCGTCAAATACTGGGTTTAATGATTTAATTTTTACATAGAACGAAAGAACAACTATTTAGCTTTCCAATGATTGACCGAGTACTCGTCGGTGGAAGAATGCAATTTCGACAAACAATTTTTAACAGACAAGTACTCGGTCAATTTTGTCCGTAATGAAATACGAAAAGCATCATTGGAAAGCTAACGAGTTGTTCTTTCGTTCTATGTAAAAATGAAATCATTTAACCCAGTATTTGACGCACAGCAACCAGTCAAAGTTGGATTACCTTTTTTATACACCCTGTATAAAGGCTGTTGGTGGCAAGATGGTTATTGCATGTGTCCTTTCACCTCTGTGAGCGAGATTTGATTCAACTAGTAGTTTTCAGACAATGTATCATGTAGAATACTTCCAGGAGCAGTTGTGAAAAATGCAACTTGCGATTCCGGTGCAGCGCTCTAACCAACTGAGCTACAGAGTCCAGTTGCTGAGCATTAACCGCAAGTTCGGTATATATGATGGGAGTGATGCCAGTATTAGGTATGGGTAAATATCAATATTTTTTCTCGGCATCTCGTTCGATAGGAGTGATAGTAGAACGTGCTATATAGGGAGAACAATTTAGAATTGATAGAGCTATCCAGTGTAGATGAAGCCAAGGTATATTATTCTTTCACCAGACCACATCTTGTGAACATCGAGGCGGCTGAGATCGACGAAGAGGAAGAAGCAGATAAAGACAGCGAAGTTATTGAAGATCAACTTGTTCATCTCTTGACTAAAAACTTTATGGAAGCATTTTGTACGTATCATGATGTGGAAAGTGAAGTGTATGTCACTGAAGTGTATATCTCAAACCAGCTCAAATGTACTAAATTATTCCAATCCTATAGTTTCAATGTGCACATTGCGAAGACCAAGACACTATTCAAGTGATACACCGATAACAGCAGAAGAACCAGGTGTGCAAATAGTACTATACATAGTGGTCCAATGCTGGATATATTTGCTAATCTTTCTTAACTGTTCTTCATAAAGAAGAGAACCTGCCGAAGTTGCAGGTCGTAATGTCAATGTGAAAATGGTTCAGCATTAAATAACAGTTTCTGTTCTAGTGGCAGTGCCGATAAAGCCGGACAATTCGGACGATTTTTTGGAAGAGCTTCCCAGGTTTTTACTAAAACATCCAGTAAGTAAAATACACGTTTCATTCCCTAGAGGTCGAGTAGGGACCATGTCGAAAACCTGTCGTGTTTGGTAGAGTTAAATGGCACTGGTTGGCCGATCCTATAGAAGTAGTTGAGGTTTCTGTGGGAATTTTAAAGTCTTTCTAACGTAAAAAAAATCATTTCATTTATAGAAAACGTGTAAGATTGTGTTATTCTTGCCGTTCATCTCTCTACAATGGCCAAACACAGCAGGTTTTGTTAAAGCTGCTAAACTTTCCGTTCCATTCATAAAACAGGTTAGTATACGGTATACAGTCGACAACAAGAACTGGTTTTTATCTCGAGAGAGAGAGCTGCCACGATATATCATGCAACAAATATAGAAATAAAGTACAGAAGTACTGTATAACAACTAACAATGACTAAGATCTTCTATATGTGCTATTTTTCAGATCGTTCAAAACCCACCAACGGGGGTTGCTATGGGTCCAGAAATGTTTGAACAAATTTTCACACTGTGCCTCAAGGTAACAAAACGGTTTTGAAAAAATACACTTCTATACTAGTGAATGACTGTACGTTATATTTCCCTTTCCATATAGGGTTTACAGCTGATGGGTCATCATGTAGAAATAGGAGCACAACTCGTACGGAACGCTGTCGTAATCTACGACATCCTGGTTAGTATGCACGAAAAAGATGGGTTTGGTTTCCTTTTTGGTACAATGTGTCCCTTGATGAAGACGTTAGACTGGAGTGTTGACACGTTGGATCGTGAATGCAATTTGTTCAGAGATTTCATTCATTTTACTTAAACCAGAGTAGCGAAACACCCTGATATTTTAACTCTCAATCTTATCTCTGAGCTAGTTACGTATATTTATTGATAGTCTCCCATTTCTCCTCCATGCCCGCAAAAGACACTGCATGCCCGCAAAAGACACTGCATGCACTTATTCCTATTTCTGTTTTTTTATTCAGCGTCCACTGTTTCCAAGTTTAAAGAATATTCTTCTACAAGTTCCAAATGTGAACTCAGCGATAGTAAATGTATGTGGAAATATAAAATAGTAAATATAGAGAATACCCATACGTGACGCCCAAATCAATGTGGCGTTTTTCACAAAACAAAACAAAACAATTATATCGCTATACAAACATGCGTCAAGAAATTTAACAATACAAGATAACATATTTTCTCTATTCAAGGCAAACTTCGCGTGACTCCCAACGCAAATTAGGCCATCCCTAATACATTTATCACCTGTCTTCATTTATACATGCATCCTATAACAAATTATTTTACCACTTTTGGTAAGAAAGCCCACTTAACCGCCCCTTTAAGTGTTATTACGTGCTTATCTCTCGAGGAATTTGTCTTATCTATAGTCACTTTTGCACGCTGTTAATTTTTGTCTTGTGCTAAAGTACTTTGTATTTTTCTAGAATTACGACCTCGTGTTGTTGTCTGACAATAATTACACAGATAAACAAAAAAGGAAAATATTTAGAGGGCTTCTATCCGGTCTTATAGGAGTAAGTGAATTGTTTGATCACGTAGCAAATATTATGAAAGAAATTGGAGTTCATTATTTACTCCTGAGTAGGCGTTTCAAGTTGTTCTCCAGATGTAAAATATGAGCTCATTTTAAGATCAACTGCAATTAGTTTTCCTTGACAAGTTTTCGTTGACAAGTTTTCGTTGACAAGTTTTCGTTGACAAGTTTTCGTTGACAAGTTTTCGTTGACAAGTTTTCGTGGACAAGTTTTATTTGCTCGTGTGTGTGACAAAAAATTGACAAGTTTTCCTTGACAAGGAGCCTTGTTTAAAAGCTAGTCATGCCAAACAATGAGAAATTGATCGAAAAAAACTTGTTTGTCGTACACACGAACAAATATACTCGTCAAGGAAAACTTGCTTGTCTGTAGGGGGCTTTAATGTTCTCTTTGTTCAGTAAATACATCTTGAAATGGTTCAATTTAAGAGAAAGATCGCACACAAATTGTTAGAGTCTCACAGCAGACGCTACAACTAACCAATACCAGCTTTTGCACTGTTGAAGATCCGGACTTAAGGAACGAAAGATTTCCACAAAACAATTATACGTACTGCCATGGAAAAATAACTTAAGATGTTAGATTATTACAGGTGGGCAGAACCATTGCACTTGGCAGAACCCACTGTTAAAGATCATTCATGCCTTTCCATTAATCGTTTTTCGTTTTCCAAACTCTTCTCCCCCATCATTCAGGATTTATTTTAATTCATTCAAATATATGATAATATATTTTTCTTGTTTTTATTCCTGCCTTTATTTCATTGTCATTCTATATAGTATTCCGAGTCTTTTAAAGTCTCATTGTACTTTAATTTATATCAAAGCATCGTCAAAACGTCATCTTATTGTTTTCATGTTTGTATTATTTAGAAAGAAATTGGTAAGATGTTTCAGAATGATATAACGATATTAAACCTTCCCGCCATGCCTGTGGTGAAGAAACAGACGCCATCCAGTCTGATCGATACTGAAAACAATGATCTTGGGTTAACTAGACTTTTTGAACCGACAAAAACCTAGAACATACATTCATAAATATCGAATATACGTTGTGTAAATTATTGGAGGATTTCAGTGAGCTTTACAAGCAAGCAACAGAAGATGGTCAACTTCAGAACTACATCTTACAATTATTTTACTTGCCTCCAAATACAAAACTATTACATATAATGTAAAGAATTAACATTATTTTCTCACTCTGATAACTGTATCAGTTGACCATCATCTGCTGCGCTGCATGAGATTGCTTAGCGAAACGCTATCCACCTATTGAATATATATATTTTAACAAGAATCCTAGTTTTTGGTTTATTAATCTAACTCTAGTTAGTAGTCAAAATATTTTGACTCAAATAGATAATGTAAATGTGATTGTTATCAGTGAATAGGCAGGGTACAATATACATAAATTGGATTCATGAACATGGATTCATGACTAATTTGCAACTGATGACCTAATCATTGTGTTCAAAGTGGATCAGTCGCTAGAAATTGTTACAATTTCAAATTCTGAGTCCATGAGCAATCCAGTTTTGTACCCTGCCAACATTATATGTTATTGTGCAGTTCTAATTTTGATATTTTAATTATCTCACTGAGCGCCCGGCTGGATATGGCGTGCCGCGTCCAGAAATCTTCTAGATTAATCTATTACAAGCAAAAAATACATGTTTTACTACGAAATTTTTGCTCAGATATCGCCAGGAACATATCTTATCTTTTCATAATACGGCTAGTCTAGTCTAGTCAGTGTGGAATAAAACATTTTTGTGTTTTAAATTGACCGTTACTTTTATCAGAATGCGTTTGTTGCAATTTGTGACCGCATAGTATTCAAAAACTATCTAATTTTAGATCATGAATACACGCTTGTCCTGTTTTGAGCATCGCTAGGATCTTAATGCGCCCTAATCCAACAGTTTCTGACAGTCTGTCTTGTGGTCAAGTCCAATTACCCTATAATTTCGCTGTAAACAATTCTAGATTCGTCTCAAAAAAATCTTTATCTCAACATTGTCACTGGGACAAATTTAATTTTCACTGATTATTTATATGCAGAACATGTTGACAATTTATAGTCTTGCTGAGTATATTTACACAGGACTGCAGGCGAAAGACTAAATGCGTGTTTCCAAATTAGAAGCAACACAGGGATCCAACAATTATAATCTCGTATAATGCGTATTGCCATATTGGCGTTTATTACAGCGTTTCTCATAAGCGCCACGATCGCATTTATTGTGCTTTGTCTGTGGATGCGAAATTTATCAAAGCAAGTAAAGACTCCGTTAATACAAGCAAGAACTCGTTCACACACGTACGAAACTCGAGTGATTGAAATTATCACATCACGATTAACGGTTGTGTAAGTTATACGGTTAACGGTTTTTTCTAGGTTGTAAAGCAAGTTTGATGGTATGTAGTTTTAGTATGTACTATAAAGAGGGTCTAACAAGTGCTGTACACTGTTTTACCAGTGATTTGCGTGAGTACGAGTGATTGCAGGCATTGTTGTAACACTTGATACGTTAATGGTTGTGTGAGTTAAAAAGCGAGATTATAGTTTGATTGTACAGACGTCCTAAGTCAAGAGGAATGATGCAGTTTTTATTATATAAAGCCCAACAATATCTACACATCGTCTTCCTTCCGGCATTTGCATGTGTAAAAGACTGAAGCGATGGATGGCATTGCTGTGCTCTCACGGCTAACGGTTGTCAAAGTAATTGTAAAGCATGGATGATATGTAGTTTTGGCTTTATAGAAGAATCAACAACCCTGTCCAACGTGTTACTTGTGGAAAAGAGACAAGAGTGATGTAAATAATTTTTTGTGAGGTTACGGCCAACGGTTGTCTGAGTTGAAAGGTTTTATTTGATGATCACACGTACTTCATGAAGACGCCCTAACACTGAAGTTGCTTAAATTGAGAAAACAGCTTAAATATGCAAAGAGTACTACAGAATACTGTGGAGAGCCAAGAATAAATATTTAGATATTCTCTGACCCACAAGTTTGACTTTAGAGAAAGGCAGGAGTGATAAAAGATTTTGAAATGATGCTCTCTTGTACATGACAAAGTTTTACAACACCGGGTTACCGTTCGTGTAAACTTATGGATGAAGGTTCTTTGGTATATCATTGGTCTATTACCCTAGGCTAATACATGCATGGTGGAAAGATGTAATGAAGTGTTGTGAAGACTAACGAAGAGTCGTTGAGAGGATATCTGTGTTGAGTTGAAAAACAGCATCGTAAGTTTTCAAAACTCCTAAACCTTACTGAAACTATGATTTTTTTGTTTCAAGACAATGGGCAAAACAAGACTAAAAAAATTTGGATTTCACATAAACCATGTAGTTTTTAGAGTGAAACATAACTGCGTGAGTAATGTTGGAATTTATGCAGGTGTAAATGTGAATGGTTTCATATATTATTCACAAGAGGAATTCCAGACACATGTGCGGTAATACTAAAATTCCAAGACAAAAAATATTTTGCAAAGAAAAGCGATGCTTATAAGTTGATAGGCTTGCCTGGTGTCGGCCTTGGGGCTTGGGCCTATTACAAGCACACCCTTACTGCACCGTCGTACCAAACTGTTGTAGTGTTCGTTTAGTGCTGTGCAACAAATTAATGAAAGAGCATAATCGTTATTATTATTGATTTGTCTGTGTTTGAGGCAACACGCTGGCAAACCTTATCACGTATTAATATTACCCGCAGTCACCGGAAAATATGGAAGATAAGGCATTTAGAAAATCATAATTCTACAGACAGTAGCTGCCTTATATATTTAGAAATAATCTTCAATTTAATCGATGTCAACAGCGAACATGATTACATAAAGTCTCAACCCGATTTAGCTATATCATTCTGTATCATGTAATTTATTGAACCAAATCGGCGGGTTGAAGTTATTTAAGGAAACCCGCTTAAACGCCCTGCTGACTATATACAATTAAGAGTTATAGATTTGACTATCATACAACGATCAGTCGATCACTACTACACAAGATTTGTATATTTCTTTTCTGATCTTTCTTTCTTAATAAAACTCTTCATATTAATTATTTCCCTATTCATTTTAGCCTTTAATATAATATTGTTTCTCGAGACGCTGTCAAAATAGATAGACAATATTTTGAACCAAAATTTCAGGTAAATGGAATTGGTAGTATCGTCCAGTTACGTCACTGGTTACGTCATCGCCGCCATATTGGATTGGATTGCTTGCATACCAAGTATATGTGAAACATTGCCACGTGTTTTTAAAACTGATTGTCAGTACCAGTAGTAGCTTTGGCTCATAATTTTATTGTTTAGATACAACGAACCTGGACTTACTTGTCCTCCACGCTTACTTCCAATGATGTTCGTATTTCTGAAGTTATTTTTTACCTTTACGCAAATTAGGTGCTGAGATTTTCACTTTGCCTGGAATATAACGAGAAAGGTCCGCGTCCTATAAAAGAAAACGAATTATAAAATTGTTTGATTTACCAATACACTTCGCTATTTTACCAGAGCTGTTGGTGGGGACAGTGGTCATGGCACGCGTCTTTCACTTCTGTCAGCCAGCTTCGATTCTCAATGTTGTATACAAGTAGTTGTCACAAACCTTAACGCTTTTTAACAAGTCCTTCTCACGAGCAGTCGTGTCCCGAGATTGAATAAAAGAATGCAAGGCTGTTCTTGCAGCTACAAAATAAAGAATAATCAACTTAAATGCATGAAGAAGACACTAGACTGGGGTGTGAATGAAATTTGCTCAGGGATTACACACTAAAATTAGAGTAGCGAAACATGTCAAACATTATATCTAATTGGCGCGAACTCAAAAGAAAACTTAAGAGACAAGCTTGCTATACGACTGCTTGCAATATGATTGTATAACCTAGCTTGAACTACCCAGCATACCTACTAAATGTTTCTTACCATTTTAAAACTTCTGGTTTATTCTGCACGATCGTCGAGGTTTTAACTTTAAGAACACGTTCAAAATCGTAGACACATCGCACGCTTAGCTAACTCATGAGTGAAACAACTAGGTTTGAACATTCAAATATGCCTACTGATTATTCTTTAAAATAAAACTTAACCAAGCATTAAAATAGTAGCAGTATAGTTTCTGTGCAGAATATTAACATAATTGAAAACCACGAGTGATTGGATGGCATAACAATGGGATTTTCTACACAATGGAACATTCTGATCATTGGAGCGTGACTGACATGTACAGGGTGTGTAAAAAAAAACGCAACCTCGGAATTTCCCAAGAAATCCACTTTGTTCTTAAGCACAAAAGATTTTAGGCCCCTGGGGAATTTAAAATAGCTTCTAATCGTATTAGTAATTCGACAGTTATGCTCCTGGAAAACGATTAGAAGCTATTTTAAATTCCCAGGGGCCTAAAATCTTTTGTTCTTAAGAACAAAGTGGTTTCTTGGGAAATTCCGAGGTTGCGTTTTTTTTGATACACCCTGTATTGATAATTTATGTTAATAATACCTTTCCCTCTTCGTCCGGTACCGGGTGTCAACTTAACTTTGAACCTGAAATCAACAAAATAATATTATAGTTGATTATAGTTATATCTTAGCTCGACGGCTTGCTTAAGCTTGATTTCCATTTGACCGATGTAATAGAAAGTTGCTATATCTCTGCAATCATTAAAGAGTGATTTGTATACAGCACACAAGTAAATTATTATAACAAATGAGTACGATGATCTTACTTGTAATTTTGCACAGCGGTATACGGCGCACAGACTGGTATAGCAAAAAACGTGATATCTTCAGGATAAGGACATCCAGTGAGAGAATCGAGCAGACCCACTTCATTCTAGCAAAGTAAAGTAATTCTTTGCTGATAATAATGACGTTATCATAAAATAGGAAATGACTAGAAGGGCCACTTGAGGCCGAACCTTTGAAGTTTTTGACGCTGCGCATGTCGCATTACGCATGTTCATTACCATTATTCTAGCCAGTCAATTGCATTTTCTGACCAATAAACACGCTGAACTGGCTGGTCCGCCATTATTCTGGCCAGATAACTGCATAAAAATAGGGTGTCACGTTGCACTGCTGAGTGGCCTTTCTGGTCATTTCCTATTCTGTGACGTTATGTTGGTCACACTTCAAATCTCTTTCTCAAACTAATGACATTAATAATTCATGAACAAAACACAAAGGAAATCAACACCGTATCGTTGTCTTGATACCATCGTAATAAACGTCCATAAAGTAAAGTCAAATTTGGCGTTAATTTCTTTTTGAATACTGGTTAGTTTAATAAGCTAAATCAAACACACAAAGTCGTTTATTATAGAGATGTTAAAACACCTCAAAGTATGCTAAAAACGTCGCCCAGCACCTCGTCTTTTAACATACTTTTCGGTGTCTCAAAAGTCACTATAATATACTCCTCCTTGTCGTCTCTAAAACATCTGCTATATATACCTTTTCAATATCCGGTTCATCGAATTCTTCTGACTGTAAAAAAATAAAATATTAACTAAATCATAAATATCAGAAGAAAGAAGAGTGGAATCAGTATAAGAAAGCTTCAATATTTCAATACCTTTGTTCCTGTTTCACGTTGTTCATTCACAGCATCCTGTACCAATCCTTCTAACAAATCTCCAGCGAAATTCTCTAAAACCTCCCCAGTATTTGCAGGCAATGATTGACTCCCAATCTCACTTTGTTTATCCCCAACCTTGTCAGAATTCGCTGTAGTTTTCACAGTACCACCTTTGTTAGTACCCTTAGTTATCCTCTGTTCATCCTGTCTGTACTGTGAAGTCCCTTTACGTCCTTTACTGTCCTTGCCTTTCTTTCGTTTACTTTCTTTGGGAGCACCCGCTGACCCTAAAAATTGCATCATTAGCTCCCGGTCCTCCTCGTCCTGGTCGCCATATTTTTCTTTCATTTTCTTTAACTTTGCCTTTTTCCCGCGCTTTGCTGCACTCTGTTGTGTGATTGGTTGTTTATTTTTCCCAGCATCACTTTCAGGTTTAGTTAACTCGGTCCTAGGGCCTGAAGGCACATCCTCTTGAGTCTCAATATCATTTTTGTCGGCACCACCACCTTTTTTCTTCATTTGTCGCCGTTGTTTTGCAGTCAAACGTTGTTTCCGGTTCTCGCTATCCTTGCCTAGGGATCTGAGATCTAGTACTTCACCATCACCGAGCTCGATAAAATCTTCAGTGGCCTGGGAACTAGAAGTACTCGTTCCTCGCTGCAGTTGAAATTTCCCACCACTAGTGTACCGGAAGTCTAGGGATGTATCGGGATAGCTGGATACACCATCCTCATCTTCACTATTGTCCATATTTTCTGTATTGTGTTCCACTTCTGTAGGGCTTTCTATACCCTCTTCTGTACTGTTATATGCTTCATTATCAACATTTATATCTAAATGCTCGTTCTTACCCCTCTCCATCCCACCATCATCTTGGTTCATTTTATGTTCCTCAGTATCACCCTTTACCTCCAACCCATCTATTCCTGATTCACCCTCAACATCCTCCCCAACCCCTAAATCATCCTCTCTATCCACAAGTTTCTCGGTATCACTGTCTCCGCTATCATCTCCTTCAATTTCAAGTTCCTCGTCTTCAGCCAGTGAAGTATCTTCAGCAGTTGTACTTGTGGTCTAAAATGAGATATATTAGGGCCATTTATACGGGAGAAAATAAGTCGCGACTTACATAGGACGCGTCTTATATCAGACGTGAACACACTCGTATAAATGGTCAAATTCTAGTAAGTCGCGACTTAAATAAGAACAGGGGTTCAGGCTGTTCCACAACAAGACGCGACTTATTAGAATTTGACCATTTATACGAGTGTGTTCGCGTCTTGTATAAGACGCGTCTTATGTAAGTTGTGACTTATTTTCTCCCGTATAAATGGCCCTATAGTGTATACTCGTAGGTATTTAACATACTTCAATCGTAAATACAGCTGCACTTTATACAAGATGGCAATTCATTGAGTGCACATTCAAATGATGTGTTCTAAGTCGGAAATTGAAAACTTTCTTTTTATATAATAGTGTTTTAAATACCCAAGATCATTCTGTCTTGGGCTAATGTTATTATTACACAAATATGTCATGTCGTTGTAGTGTAGTGCACAGTTGGATGCGACTATACTTGACATTGGCTTATCGGCAGTTATAAACAGAAATTCATAACAACAAACTCAAGAAAAAGACATTTTCTACACACCTCTGAGATCGTATCTTCTTCAACGTTTTTAATTCTCCGTTCATTTTTATGTTTTCCGACGCAAGTTTCATCCAACCGAAACAAGAATCCAAAACCCATAACAAGATAACTTGGTGGAAGATAATTCTTCTTTCCTCGAATCATGAAGCTTCCAGTGGTCAAATATTCCCCAGTTGGCGCGGTCTTAGAGACCTGGTGATGATACACCCACCATGCGCTGGTGATAATACGGTCATTCCATCCATTACTGTAGCAGATTGCCATACAGCCTGCCTCGTTGAGGGTTTTTGGAGGGATAACTTCTGATGTATGGTTTTTAATAACAATGCTTGAAGCTCCGTGTAAGTCACCGTGGACATAAACATCGCCTGCGAAGAGACAATGAATAGGTAGGTTTCACTAAGCAAATCAACCGTATTGTTTGAAACTTGCAAGTATCGCCTGGCTACATATAGCGTTACTGAAGTACATGTAGGTTACTTAAGTACATATAGCGTTACTTAAGTACATATAGCGTTACTTAAGTACATATAGCGTTACTTAAGTACATATAGCGTTACTATAGCGTTACTTAAGTACATGTAGGTTACTAGTCTTACCAGGCTTTAAATGTCTTTTGACAATCAATTCATTTTGCTGTTGATCGCGACCTCCAATCACAAGATAATTCTCAGAACTGATAAACCAAAAAAACTTCTCAAACCTAAAACAATAAAACGAAAGTCAAACTACAAACCACCTGACGAAGGATCGTAGACCATGTTATTACAATTCTTAATATGAAGAAACGTCTTACCAATAAACCTTTCTCGCTTTCCGTATGCTGGTTGTTGTTGCGACTTCTTTTAACGTCTCCTTCGTTTTTCGTTCAGCAGATTTGAGCGCCTTTTTTGAAGCGTCGACTGTTCTTTGTTCTTTTGTCGCAGCCTGTCTTTTCTTAGTGTAGTAGCTGAAAATAACGACAATCTTAGGTGACCTTTGCAAACTGTAGCTTTTGAAGTTTAAATCACATTTTCATCCCTTATACTTGGTCAAATAACTAACAAAACTTACCTGCGTGCGTTCGCATAAGCTGTGAGAGCGAGATCAATGTCAATCTTGAGTGCGTTTGATTTCTAGATAAAAAGTAGACAATCGTAATTCTAACGGCCTGATTTATACTAGAGATGGATGATCTATCTGGACGAACTTGGACAAAGAAAAGAGTTCTGATAAATCGTCTGTGAAGATTAACTTGCGCGCGTAGTTCGTCTTGACGGATAATCTATCTATGCGTATAAAAACGCGGAATTAGACGAACTATCAGAAAAATATCAGGCATGAACTGTTCCCATAACCATTACCAGTGTAAAACGCACTATTCTAGCTAGTTCATAGAGAGACAAGTCTAGCTAGTTCATCTATATAGTTTGTCCTGTGACCTACCACAACTTACTTTATGCTTTTTTGGTTGTTCATCTTGTTCACCACTGCTATCTGCATGATCAAACTCATCCCTACAAACAATAAGACCAAGTGAACTAAACACTTAAGGAGTGACTAAAATGACGACCGTCATTCGGTCAGATTACAGAAAACTCAACTCTAACTTAGAATGAAAACTTAACTCTAAAATTAGATTGAAAACTTAACTTCACCTTAGTCCTTAGAAAGTTAACTTACTTTAATAGCATACTAATATGGTTCGTCTCTAACTTCAATTGTTTAATTATCATAGCAACACGGTCTCCTCGTCCCTGAGCCTCCTTAACAATATTATTGATCTCCGCCCAGTCAATCTGATTGGCTATTGCGCTGTTCACAACTTTGATAGCTTGGTCCACCTTTGGAAAGTAAATAAAACAACGTGAACGTTAGTAAACATTCATACTGTTTTACCACACTATGACAATCTTATCGGCTGTGTTCATTCTTAGAGGCATACGACGGAAATACTCCACTGTGAAACCCAACGCAGTTTTGTCAAAGCACGATGCTTACCAAAGGTAAATTAATTTCAATTAATCTTGCTTTCTCCTTGTCCTCTTCCTGTGTTGAAAATTATTTATCAGTAATGGAAAATTCTTCATAGTCAACGAGTTACGTCATGTAATGACGTGACGTAATCACGTGATGTACCTGTGTTTTTTGTAAACTATCCAGCCGTTTTTCATGATCTTTCTTGACGTTATCAAGCTTCTTTAAAACAGCTTTTTCTTGTTGTAACGCTTTCGTATCAAGTTTTTGACTTTCAATCTTACTGAAGAACTCGTCTACAGCCTGAAATGATAGGTATGACTTACGTTAATGGAATAACAGAGGTCATTTGAGAGTTTGCGGCACTATCCTGCAGAAGATGGTGGTCAACCTGCAGTTATCAGAGTAAGATTAAGACGAAGATGTTGATTTTTTCATTATGTGTAGTGCTCTTGTATCTGGTGACAAAAGAATAATCTATTTATCTCACCTTATTAAAGGAATCAAACTCAAGATATGGACAATCTTTATGTTGCTCAAACAAAAATGGATGAAATTCCTGGTATCTATAAAACATATGACAAAAGGCTTCTGGGTATTAAGCAAACATAAACGAAGGTAAAGATCTAACTCTCATATGGATGATAATTCTGTGCTAACAACTTACATCAAGAGATCATTATCACCAGAATTATCATCAACGCTTGTACTTGCTTTCTTTTCCCGTTTCTGAATTATATATCCCTTTAAGGTTAAGAAAATCACTGATCAATCAACAAACATTTAGCTAGTGTATGAAGTACATTGACATTGTTTTACTTACCTTACAAGGCAAGTTCCTGGTCATTTCTAAATATTTCTCAGCATTTTTCAGAGCTTCCATTATCTTGGAAATATCTTAGGAAATGAGAAACAGTATTTTGACACAACTGACAAGATGGTCGATGATATGAAAAAGTAGGTACGTAATGCGTACACGTACGGTTTCTATAGTACTTTCTATATATTATGAAATGCATATCTACAATGAAAAAAACATGTGCTACTCGAAAAATATAACTGCTTGAAACAAACCTTGGTCAATGTTGACATCTTTCCCAATTTTAGCATTTAGAACAAAACCAGCTTGTATGAGACAATGATCAAGTAAGGCTGGACCAAATACTAGAAATATTGAAAAGTTGACTTGCTAAATATTGTCATTACAAATTGAGGGAAAAATTAATACACTGAGGGCCTGTTCATATGATCCCACTTGCCGAGACGTCTCGCCTAGCGGGACGAATATTTTCGTGTGTTCATATGGAATTTTTCATCGCGCTTGCCGAGATGAAATTACAATGTTGTTCTATAATTAGCGTTGCAAAACATGTACATTTCATGCACGCAACACAAATATTTTAACGATTTTGTTGTTGCTTTTTATTTTTTTGCAATAAAAAGCATTGGTTTAGCAACATATTTCATGCTTTATTGTAAAACAAACATAAAACTACGTAAAATCGTCAAATTAAGCGGCAAAATCGGAAATTTGGTTTCTCGATTTCATCCCGGTAGGCATGTTCATATGGAATATTTTTCATTCCGCCTACCTATGATCTCGGCTCAAAGAGGCGAGATCTCGCCAAGCGGGCCAGCCCGCTTTCTCATATGAACACGATGTAAATTTTTATAGTAAAAGTACTAGGAGGCGAGATCATAGGTAGGCGAGACGTCTCAGTAAGCGGGATCATATGAACAGGCCCTGAGAAGTCAAATAAGAATTGTCTTGGAGAGAATAACAGTGTGTATATTCTACTAACTTCCAGACGAAGGGCCTTCGCTCGAAACTTAGAAGTTCTCATTGTATTTTTCAGGTAGTTTTACACAACCGTCAACCGCCGTATATAAAATTTGAAACATACCCAAATGAGGATTCAAAATTTTCTTTAGAACATCGCCATCTTTTGCTTGGGAAAGAAGCTCTTGCAATCTATCAATAAATTATACATCAAGATCGGCACGGTGGTTAGCACATGCGCCTTTCACTTGGAAGGAAGAACAGTTTAGAACTGATAGCCCTAAATCCAGCGTAAATAAAGTTTATTAAGTTTAGTTTAGACTACAGATAACAGTTCTTAATATGCATTCGCTTACTTTTCAGCTGTCATAAGTGGCTCATATTGTCTTACATTTTCCAAAGGATATCTCTCTCGTACCGCAAACCTGACATCTTCACTGTCTGTTCGTGTCCGAAGTAAACTTAAAATAGTATACTCGAAATCAGCGAGGATGATGTTGCCCTAAATGTTATAAAAAGAAACAACTTTAGGAGAGGTTCGACTGTATATATTTACCATTTCCTCATTCACTTGAGGGAAAAGTCAAGAGAAGTCGCGAGGGAAATGGGAAAGGAAGAAAACACAAGAAAAGAATGCAGAATTTTAGATAAATCTCTAAGCCACTTACTCTATCATAAAGTTCCACAATTAAGTGGTATGCTGCCTCATTTGAACCAAACTGAAAGTCTAAAATTCTGTCTATGCCAAGCATTGAAATATTCACCAAACGTTTGCCTGATATATGTTTACGCATCTGTGAAAGAATTAAAACTCATTCAATGATTAACTTTGAATATGACTGCTGTTTAAACAGTAGTTAACTTTGATTGGTTAAATATCACACTAATCTTAGTTGACTTTAAAATCACCCCAGATAACCAGAGATGTGCTATCATCGTACCTTCATAGCAAAACCAGATGGGAACATATTTTTGGGCCATTCAAATTCAGTGCTATGAAATCTCAATCCAGATTCAATTAACAAGACCACCTTTTGATCTGGTCTAGAAATACATAAAATAATGACACAAGATATCTCAAATGCAGTGGTCCAAAGTAGGAAGTTATTCTTGAATAAGCTGTTGTGGTTCGTGTCTTCAAACTATTTGAAAAGGATATCTCAAATGTAGTCATCAAGTGTATATCTCAAATGTAGTCATCAAGTGGCAAAGGGCCTTCGCTCGAATCATGAAAGTGTTTTTGATCATTTTCAGGTAGTTCAAACACAAACCAACGCAGCTTAGACTCATTCACTTAAGGTGGCTCCTTGAAGTCGACTTACTTTGCCAGTCTTATAAGATATGTTTTGTTGTCTATATCATAAATATTGTTCACTCTCATGCCTAAAAACCTATATAAATTAAAGTAAAAATCTACATTTAACGCCTCATGCAACGTATATACAGATTCAAAATTTACACATATATTAAAACAAACACAGTTTTGTACGGTTTAAATATATCAACCATCTAAATAGTACTATTATACCTTTTTATGTCTGTAACTATAGCACAGATATCTATTGTAGTAAATCTCGACTTCATTTTACTAATTGTAACTGAAAACCAACAAATAATTAACTAAAAAACAACATTTATACAAATACACGTGAAATTTTGACCTCCATTTGTTATAGGGTACAAGACCCGGTGGTATTGTGTTACCATGATACGATTTTATAACCTAGGAATAAAGTCCCAATACAAGATGGAGTCTAATTTTATATTTGGACATTTTGAGGGCTTATTTCATGCAAAATGATTATTTATATTGTACGTACATGATATTGTGGAAATATGGATGCTTTAAGCTTTCCAGAAATACCAAATAAAAATGTATCTGAGGTAAGGTTGGATGTATAAATTCACACAAAGAAAACATTTATGATTTCTGACAGTTCTTTTAAACTGTCTCTATACGCTAAACCAGAAAAGTAAATGCTAAAATTCTTATTATCTGTGTTATATTTTATTTTCATAGGATTGGTATTATAGTAAAAGACGAGAAATGCAGGTTTATAATTGTATATTATTAACCGATTTTCACTTGTTTCCATCTGTCAAACTGACATTACGCAATTTTTTTAGTATTTCATATTCGTTTTTCTTGATTTTTCTCCATCAATTTGGTTAGGGTTAGGTTTAGGGTTAGGGTATGTTTTAGGGTTAGGGTCAGTTACAAAGTTTTTAACTTTACTTCAAAGTTGAAAAAATGACGTAACGTCAGTTTGGTAGATGGAAACAAGTGGCGACCTTATTAACATTTGTTATGATTTTACCGTCGTTTGCATCTAACGATGAACAACTGGTCACAGATAAAAACATCTATGCCCATGTGAAACCTCAATGCTTATCAAGACAATTAGGTTAAATCAATCTGATTAGCCAATCATGTTTAATTAACTAGCCTCATGCTGATTGGCTGAGCTATGAAACCTTCAAATGGTTGTTACAAACATTGAAGTTTCATGTGAGAGTAGACAATGTTTTTATCTGCATTTGTTCATTCTTAGATGCAAATGATGGTACTTTACCATGTCAAGAATATAACCATATTCATCATAATTACAACATATAAATGGTATGTCAGAATTATAGCACCATGATCCTTTCCTCCAAACCCCCCCCCCCCCCCCCTACCACACACTACACACACACATGTCACTTTAGAGCAGGGCGAGGACTATTGGCAATTGAAGGGACCCACATGAAAATTTACGCCAGTCATAATAAATGTACTACACATGAAACGTCATATCAAGCATGAAATTTAATTGCTTGTCTAGGAGGTATTGCCTGGAATATTTCTTGGACCGTATTCTGTGGCTGCAAAATCCAAGGTACTGGTAGTACTGTATTGAATTTGTATACATGGATTTCACTATTGTGCAGCAGATGTTGGTCAACGGGTATTATAAAATAACATGTTTACTACCCGAGCTGTGGTTGGTCAATACCTGTGCAGGATGAGACAATCATGCACAGGAAATTTTAGGCGCTTCGCGTGTTTTTAAAATGTCGGGAAATGCTGTTGTTTCTTTGTCATTATTTTATAAAATAATTACCGAATGGTTTTCTGTGCAGGATTGTGATCCTAACACTTTGGATGTTGCTCGACTTTCTGAAAGAAAAAACTACTCATCGCCTCATTTTTTTACGCTTTCAGAAAGTCTTGCAACATCCCGCGTGTTAGGATGATGCAATCCTGCACGGAAAACCATTTCGGTAATCCTTTAGTCATCAGTTGGTCCTATAAGTGACAACAGTTCTGAGGTTGAACACCATCTGTACCTTGTAATTCTTACTAAAACAGTCCTGCATTAATGTTGAAATTTCAAAACACATGACATGGTTGATTGTTCAGAACTAAAACTTAACCTAACCCTATTTTCCTTGGCTAGCTAAATTTCCTCCTGGAGAATGGCATAACACACATCGTATGTATCAGACAAGATCTGGAAGCAAACTTTCTGAGAACAAACTTTCCAGACAACTTTAAGTAAGTCTTAGATTGGATAAATCCAAGCACTGTACCACAAATAACTTCAAGCCATGCACCATACCACTGGGGCACATTGCCCCACCTTTCATTCATTCCATTGCATTTGCAATAACTAGTATCTTTCTTTAGATATCTTGTGGTAAACATTGCAGACAAAACAACAGAAAATATTATTGTGCACTTTCCTTTGGTAAATCAATTGATTGGTCATGTGAATTAATGATGGTTTGATTAGATAATTAATTAGATGTTTAAAACCTAATATTTTTATCAACTGAAGATTTTAACTTTATTACAGGTCAGAGAATTCCTTAATGAATGTCAAAGCACAAATGGTATGGTACAGAATTGTTGAAAAAAATCACAATTATCAGTTTATTGAATAATGCATGTATTGTATTTCCGTTTTTTCATCTTTGTTGCTTTCCTTTCTGTTCTAATCAGGTAAAGTCTTAATTCATGGCAATACTGGGATTTCACGAAGGTACACAACATTGCATTGAATTTATTTGATCAATACAAGAACAGGGAGTATTCTATCCGATGATCATGATCAGCAGGAGCAAGTGTAGTTGAAATTGCTAATGTGAACAAATGAACAGTCATGTAAAACCACTCTGACTTTCAATGCTTCGGGATTTTCCGATAACCAAATTGGCGAACACATCTCCCATCTTTCTCTGGAATGCATTCACTTTGGCACGCGAACGAACGCACTTTGGAACGCAAACGAACGCACTTTGGAACGCAAACGAACGCACTTTGGAACGCAAACGAACGCACTTTGGAACGCAAACGAACGCACTTTGGAACGCGTGACGCGGTTCAAACGCAAAGGAGAGCATAAACGAACTTTTAGGGTATTTTTGAGCAGTTCTTTTACATGTTTTGTAGAGAACTAACGCAACACTTTCGTTGAGAAAGATTCCAGTTACCTTTGTATGTTAAGGTTTATTCTACCACAAAGGACCCAAAACATATTTCAAGAGTTCTACTCTGATAACAAACCGTCTGACGGTTGAAAAATTAACCTTTCCATTATCTTTTTAGTGCTGCGTTATTAATAGCGTATGTTATGGAGACCTATGGAATAACCTACAGGTACACGACGACCATTTTAGACCTCCATTTTTTGTTCCTGTATCCTTGCTAAGTTGAATATTGCTATCGTTTGTTACAGGGAAGCGTTTCTCTATGTTCAACAGAAGAGATTTTGTATCAACCCTAACGAAGGTTTTACTCAACAACTAATGGTACAAAACTTTAAATTTTTGTTTTCCAACCAGTGGAACGAAATATAGAATGATGTAATTATGAATAATGTACTTGAACAATACTAACTTGTTTACAGGAATACGAACCCATATACTTAGCGAATTATCAGATGAAACAGTTCAACAGCAAAGAACCATTAGGGCACAGAGGTATACTCACAAATTTAATCAAATTGTGTGACCCACAAATGTCGTCATTATAGAAACAATCTGTGCAGAGTCTAAATGTATTAAAGCATTCTTTCCTGATGTTTTTCTTACTGTTTTCTTTGCAGCAAGCGTAAAAAGATCGTACGAAGCGGACGTTGAAGAAATGCAGTGTAGCTGATATAAATTTCAAGAAAATATCTGATCAACTGTTTAAAAAGACAATAATTGCAACATTTATATATGTTAACATGAAATAATAATTCACGACAGAAGTGGTGGACAATTAGGGAATCTATGACTTCTGATATTCTACTTAATATTTGTACTTATAATATTTTAAAATATAATGATTTGAGACTGAGTGAATATTTTAAAACTGCCAAAGGGACGTAGTTCATTTAGTTGTAGTTTCTTCGCACTCTTTGTAAAATTGTATTTATGTAAATAGAAAAAATGAAATGGTTAAATGTTAATGATTTAAATGATAAATGGACAACAATGTTTTGGACAAAAATATCGTGTTTAAGTTTCACTTACGAGATTTTACAGTAGGAAGTTGACAATTCAGAAATACAATCTATAATGTATGAGCTATCAAAAGTTAGTTAAATATCTACAAGCTATTGTTTTGAACAGTTTCAAGGTTTCTGAAGTATAAATTGTCTGGCAGCTAGTTTTTCTTTTAAACCGTTTCAAAGTTTTTAAAGTATATAAAACGTCTATTCTTCCTCTTCTCCTGTCATGTAAGCTTGAGTTTTGGTGATGGGAGATCGTCTTCCATTGACCAAAATATTTATAACTCTCTCTTCATCCCATGTCGTTTCCTTCCTAGCGTAGACATAGAGATATCCATCAACACTGACACGAGACTTCACAGTCCTGACACTCACATCGCGCGGTAATTTGAAGTTTCGTGTAAACTGTCGTGTGACACGCCTTCCTTTTTCTTCCGTCTCTTGTTTACCAGTGACAATGAGATCATCTCCGTTGACTTTCACTTCAATTTCATCAGGTTTATAATTTCGCACATCCAAGACAATCTCAAACCTTTCTTCATCGCTAACTATTTCTCCCCCGGCGATTTTTCTAGGTTGGGATTCACGCTTGGGACGTGGGGCTTCGATTTTGAGCATACCATCAGTGTATCTGGTGCTAACACGTTTGGAGTCCACTCCTTCAGGAACGGCGTAGAATCTCTCAAATTCGCTGGCGTCGTAGCCATTCTCTCGTTCAGTGACGTGTCTCCCTTTTACATAAATCTTCATATCTCGTACTTCAACATCGATTTCTTCTTGTTTGTATTGGTATAAGTCGATTTGAGCTATAACCATGTTTCGTGTCGAGCTCACAGCTGTGTCCCATCGTTGTCTGGCTACGCTGTGAGATGGTTCAAATGAATCATCAAAATCGTCGACAGCTTTTTCCAAATCTCGACTGTAGCTCTCTTCAGATTTTTGATGGCCGTGGCTAAATGTGATCAAATTGAAGATTGAAAAATTTACGTTTTGTAAATGGGTTCCCTATTTTAAACGCGTGGCAATATTCCCAGTGATTTCCATGAATTAGATATACTCCTAATTTACGCGATTTCAAAATTGGATGAAAACACTCGGCCTATAGGCTCGTATGTACTAGCATCTCTCATTCAACTAAACTCCCAGTTCTAACTCATATATTTAGAGTTATATATTTAGAGCTGAATATACTAACATAGAAAATACTATTTACTTTATTCAAATAGGAACTAAGAAAAAAAACAAGATACCTTTTCTTTTGAATTCCAGTTACTGTAAAACTCATCTTGACACTTGAATTACACTCTATTTAAACAGACGCCTTGCTTTAAAATTCTCTGCTCGAATGCCAGTGACAGACTGAATTAGTGAATATACTACATTGACAGTTCACATTTATATGGCAGGGTCTAATATAGCGTGCTTGAAAAAAGGAAACACAGCTACTTTTGGACATTGAGATTCACACATGAGGTAAAGGAGAGAATATTGTAATATTCTTTCAAACCATTATAACAATTTCCTGCAAACTTCCTGAAACATTGTTGAGCCCTTTCACGGACAATTTACAATATATTGTCTCTATAAGTGGTCGTTAATGATCGCATTCATAATGCGCGCGATATCATACATAGTTTAAGAAAGCGTGTCCAGGGTGTATATAAATTTCGTATGCTATATTGGCTAAATTTACAGGCACAATTAAGAATACATGTGTCGTGGCTAAATTGAATTCAAAAAGTATGAAGATCATTTCGTGAAATAGTAATGACTTTTAAATATGACATTTCTGTGTTTTATATTTGAATAATGACGTCATAAGCTGGGTACAAAATTTTACAATTATTTTTAACCATTAACAGTATATTTTTACTGCTTCACACATATATTACCAGTATTCAGTAATTATTTTTTGCACGCTATTTAATCTGTGTCACGCATACAACTCTAATGTTGCGCCCAGATCACCACTTCAGTTAGTTGAGTGATAGGTCGAAAACGGGTTCTGCTTTCTCTTGTTCTTATCTGATATCTTAACGAACAGAGGATGAAACAGCAATTTGGAGAGATTTGAGTCAATCTACACGAGTTGGCTGAAAACATATGGAAACAGACTCGAGCAAATGTAATCACAATCTATATTAACTCCAATATGAAAATGAACTATAGTAAATGTTTTACTTGTATATAAAAGTACCACAAACTCCTTTCAATAATACATATATTATTACACACTTTGTACAATTTAAATTACATTATTGATGTATTAAATATTTCACTCAAGCTAGATGAACAGTTACAACAATCATTGTATAATTATTACGCCTGGTTCAAATGTTACGCCAGTTGCATACAGTTTTTTGAAAGGTAAACCTGTTTAGTTAGGTAAGCCTGTTTAGCTAGGTAAACCTGTTTAGCTAGGTAAGCCTGTTAGTTAGGTAAGCCTGTTTAGTTAGGTAAGCCTGTTTAGTTAGGTAAGCCTGTTTAGTTAGGTAAGCCTGTTTAGCTAGGTAAACCTGTTTAGTTAGGTAAGCCTGTTTAGTTAGGTAAGCCTGTTTAGTTAGGTAAGTCTGTTTAGTTAGGTAACCCTGTTTAGTTAGGTAACCCTGTTTAGTTAGGTAAGCCTGTTTAGTTAGGTAAGTCTGTTTAGTTAGGTAACCCTGTTTAGTTAGGTAACCCTGTTTAGTTAGGTAAGCCTGTTTAGTTAGGTAAGTCTGTTTAGTTAGGTAACCCTGTTTAGTTAGGTAAACCTGTTTAGTTAGGTAAACCTGTTTAGTTAGGTAAGTCTGTTTAGTTAGGTAACCCTGTTTAGCTAGGTAAGCCAGTTTAGTTAGGTAAACCTGTTTAGTTAGGTAACCCTTGTTTAGTTAGGTAAGTCTGTTTAGTTAGGTAATCCTGTTTAGCTAGGCAAGCCAGTTTAGTTAGGTAAACCTGTTTAGTTAGGTAAGTTGGTCCCAGCCACGTCCCTAGCCTCCAACTCGGATTCGTGCATGATATTGCGCGAGTTATATACTTTCATTTATGTATAATATAAATAGATTTTGCATTAATGTGCGCTTGCATGCTGCGATTAAATATAAATTTCACCTTATTAAAAATTATAATTCTGTAATTCTAATCTCTGCGTATTCCTATATTCAAATTATTCTGCCCGGCATTCTTTGCGGTATTGTTTTGGATATGTATACGTAGATATTTTTTGTTTAAAAATCAGTGTTTAATATGCAGAATGGTATATTATTCATTGGGATATGTTTTGCTTTATATAGCTTTTTACCTATCGCCTGGTTGTGGTCGATTAAATATGAGTAGCTTTTATATATTTTATCGCTTTGCTTTTACAATAGCAGTTGTCAAGCTCTTGACTCAAGCATACTAGTTCATTTATGCATTGTGAACTTCGAAGGAAGAACAACGCATGCTCACACAAGACCTCACTGCCACACTTCATGATGCATTATACGCTCTTGTCTGTTCAAATATACCTTGTTTAAAGAAATTATGAAAGAAAGAAAGATCCCACTTTGTGAGTGTTTGACCTTCTGGTACATTTAGATGACACGTTCGTAGTGTAGAGCACACGTTCAACATCTCACGTAGATAACTCTACATTCAAACAAAAATGAAAGTTATTTGTCAAGAAAATAATATAGCTAAGGGACTGGTCATAAAGTATCTACAACCCCGGGGCGGAGGGTAAACCTTGATTTTTTACAAATATTTGACACCCCACACAAACCTAAAGAAAAAAATTCGCACTCCATTCAAATATTTCTAAAATATTTCGTATACCTCCTGACAAAAGAGAATGAAAACTAAAGTTTCAGTTTCTGAATATGGTAAATATGAATGACACTCAGACCCTAACAATTGTTTAGGTTTCTGAAAATTTTAAATCATAGTATATACTATTATTATTATTATTAATATCGATATTTTGTATTGTCTCTGGCTGAAATGATAAGTTTCTCTAAATGTTTGGGCTCGAGCCCATCTTCTACGTACTCAAGATGTCCCAATGGTACTTTTAATATAGCTGTCTGCAGAAGCATAAGTGGATAAATAACAACAGACTATGTGAAATAGTCTGCATCTATCTTGTCGTTTGTATGCTCTATGCAAATCAGTATTTAAGTCAATCAGTCTACATGGAAGCTAGGTTTTACTTGACTCACAAGAAATGACTGATTATTGACTGACCTCTAACATATCTTTGCGCAGGATAACAAATGATTCATTTCTATTGCCAAAGAATCTTCGTGGTGGGAAGGTTATATTGCGAACCTACACACAATAAAAAATCGATACAATTTTAATATTCAAGCACAATTATACAGTAGGTAATAGAATGACGTTTAAATACGACTCGAAAACATCTCACATATCATTGTGTAGTTCACCCAATAGTGCTACTATAGTGTTCTTACCTCCGGGTGTCTATGTTTTATATCAGTATGCATTTCTCGGAATTTCTTATATCTTCGAAACACTGTCCACATCTCATCACCAACAGTAACCTGCAACAAAAACATGTGTTAAATTAGAACAAGTTAGTTTCAATTAAGAAATTCGAACAATCGGAGTGTCGTAACGTTGGGTCGTGAATGCAATTCGACGGGGCTTTTCATTCATTTAACTTAAACCAGAATAGCGAGTGAGAACATGCATGATATTAAACCTGGCTGCCGTGAACGAAAAAACTTTAAATTAGGGCAAGTTTTTACAATAATTAAAACAAGTTTCCAAGCTAAGTAATTAGAAGAAGGTTCATAGTAATGAGAACGATTGGACAGTGAAGGAGGTTCAATTACTCGGGAGGTAACGATCAAAAAAGAATACAGATATAAAATTTCACCTACCCTGACTTCAAAGACATGATAAGAGACTCGCCCAATGCCTCGTACTCTGAAGCGCGGTATTTCCACATGGATCGTGTTTCGTTTATTATGAATGACGGAGGCCAGGAACTTGGATACTGGCGTCGGAGGGGGAGTTATAGACGGTGGGGTAACTGAACCATCCAGGCTGGCCACGCTACCTCCACGACGGTGCTAGGAGAGGAAAATGTATTATGGACTATTGGTGGGTTGGAGTAAGCGTTACAGGGCAGCAGATGGTGGTCAACTTAATACATGTTGACATTTATAGGAGCAGGAAAATTAAACTATATCTCTCAATTCTATATATTTTCCTACAAATACAAGTACTACTCAATACAATGAAAATAATTATCTTTATTTTATCACTCTGATAACTGCAGGTTGACAAGCCGCACGAGTTGGTCTGCTACCATCTGGTTTGAGTGCTTTCAGACGTGCGAGAATAGAAACCAAATGATGACTGATTGTCGCTTAAAGAATAGCTCACATATATGAAAGATCTCTGAACTCACTTTGTTGTTTCGAGATAAATAGTTTGCAATCTCTGCATCATCATCGTCATCATCATCAAATTCATTGTGGATTGGTAAGTTCTAGGAGAGAAAATTGGACAAAATATCAAAAATATAGTGCTTAGAAACAAGTCATCAAAATAGACAGTTACAGTATACATACAATCATGCTGGTGTAGTGTGTAACTTTGTGCTGCAACTGAGCAATCTCTCTAAAAAGAAAGTTAGAGGTGATGAGTGATGACAATAATCAAACATCAGAAGTATTTGTACCTTAGGTGGAATAACAACGCGCGAATTAAGGCGTGCCAGGCACGGGTTATGTTCGATCAACAACTCATTCAACTCATTCTTACCTATCAGAAGTTTCCAATTGTTTCTTCAACTCGACAATTTTATCCTGAGCTTCTTCTTTCATAAAACTCAGTTCACTTTCCTTTTCTCTTATCACAGTTTGTATTTCATCCATCTTCTCTCGCTCCAAAGCCAAACGTTCTTGTTCGACAAGTTGTTTTTCTTTCAATCTTTCGCGTTCAAGACGTTCATTCTCTAGCAGCAGTTGTTGTTTTTCAAGTTCTAGTTTTAAAACAACTTCTTCGTGTTCTTTACGAGCTTTTTGGATCTCCAGGAATATCGCGGAGTCTGTCCCACTGCAGGTAAAAACACATAAAAAATATTGAAGTGCCCTAGCCAACCGAGAGATACGTTCAAATTCAGACGTTGCATGCACAACAGAAACCTGAGGGATAAGACGCTGCTTGATCTTCCGAAGGTGAACAGTGAAATAGGTCAATCAACATTCAAGTATGCTGGTGCAAAAGACTGGAACTCTTTACCTTTAAACATTAGAGAAATGATATCCTTCTCAAAATTTAAACGTACTGTTTATACGCATCTTTTAGAACTTGACAATAAGTCTCATATTTGTAGTGTATAAGAATATGAATGTTTATATTGTATATAAAATAAGTGTAATCACTGTTCTCCCGTTTATACCAGCAGCTTATACCATGATAACTATTTGCCGCAAGTCAAATCATCCCTCGAGTAATAAGGAACAAATTGGGTCGTGAAGTAATTTGTTCGGGGATTACATTCAATTTACTTAAATCCGAGTAGCAAAAACAGGTGCGAGACTACAATATTTCATTTGAAAAGGAAGGAAATACTTAAAACAATGTTTTATCCTTCAAGCAGTAATCTTAATAAAAAACTTATGTCCATAAAACAGCTTACCTTTCATTCACAGGTATACATTCCTCGCCTTCAAGTTTTTCTACAAATTTTATGAGTTCCAATTTTTCTCCAGTACGGTCTTTCTGAAATACTTCTCGCATTTCTTTCAAATCATTTTCAATTTTATCTTTCTCGTTTTCTTCCACCATAACACTTTCTTCCAAAAACTTACGACTATTTTTTATCTTATCCAATTCTCGAGTCATATTCTCTCCTTTTTGGGAGACTTCTGTCCGACCGGAGTTATTGACCACTTCGAGGTCATTTATTAAACTCTCTACGCAGACATCCTCCGGTCGGGTTTTTATACCCTGTAATTTGCGTGCAATTGAAATCACCCCAGCTTCAAGTTTTTGATGTAGTGCCTCTTCTTCAAGGCCCAATTCCTTCAACCTTCCTTCATCTTCTAGTAATTTACTTTGAGCGTCTTCTAACATCTCTTCAAAATGGCTAACCTTTTTTGCATACTCTTTAATTGTATTTTGTTTGTTGCTTTTAAGTTGTTCTACTTTAGTTCGTTCTTGTTGTAAATCAACTTCTCTTTTAGCTTGTTTTTGTTTGAAATCTCTACTTGCCATAGCCAATAGTTCTTCTGCTTTCTTTTCTTCAACGATTGACTGTTCTTCCAGCTCTCGTAGCTGTGTTTTCTGTTCTTCTAGTTGAGCTTCAAGACCTCTCATTTCATTCTCGTTGCCACCTTCTTCAATATTATTCCTCAATTTTTCAACCTTTTCACTCAGTTCAACAACCGCACGCCGCTCTTTAGCAATCACAAGAGTTCTTTCCTTATTTTCTTCATCAAATTTAACCTTCTTGGCTTTCAATTCTTCATCATCAACTCGTATCGTCTGTAATATTTCCTCTTCTAGTTTAAAAAGCCGCTCTTGTGCTGCATGGATAATTCTGTCCTTTTCAGCAACCTTATTACTTAACTCAATATCAGCCTCTGCTAACCTATCTGCGGCAATGTCTTTTTCAGCTTCTAACTCGTTAAGACGTTCTTCCAAGATTTGTCTTCGCTCACGTAGGTCTTTCTTGTTTTCAGCGACTTCCCAGTTCAAAACCTCTCGTTCATTTTGAAGATGTTTTTGTAACTGCCCAACAGCATTTACTCGTTCTTTGTATAGATATGAAATGCGTTCTTTTGACTTTAAAATTTTTCTCACAAGTTTTACTCTCTCGTCTTCAAGTTGCTCGTAATCACCTGCTTTGGTTTTTTCCTGAAGAAGTGGGAAAAAAAGTAAACTATAACTTTATTCATACTGGATATAGCTCTGTCAATTCTAAACCCCTTTCCCTAGAGATCTAGTAAAGTCATCCCCTATTGGTGCAGTGCAACTACACGAAGAAACCTAGACTAAAACTAATTTTATTTATACTGGATATCAGTACTAAACTATTCTCTCTGAAGGAGAATATTGCAGTACCCGGATAAAACCTGCCGTGTTTGATAGAGTCAAACTGGAAGCACTCTTCTCACACGCGACTGAGGTGAAATATAATCAGACAATTGTGTATTGCAGGAAAGCCAAGAATCTAACCTTTATACCACAAAACAAAACAGACAATCGCTTGTCCAATGTCTCACCTCTTCAATATCTTTGTCCAACAAACTAAGATCATTTTCAAGCGAACTCAAAATCTCTTTCTCGTCGCACAATTTATCTGTTTCTTTCTTCCAAATCATCTGCAAAATCAACTTTTCTTCCTCCCGTGCCTCGCGATCTATCTTACTCTCAGATTGTAACAATAACAATCTCCTAACTTCGTTATCAAGTTGTTCGATCTTCGCTCGTTTTTCTTTATATATCCTTTCCTTGACTTCTGCCATTTCGCGTTCCATAACTTTTTCAACATGGTTGAATTGTTCTTGAAGTGTTTCTAACTCGTCTTTTTGGCTTTCAATTTTCATCATACGACTTTCAAGCTCGTGTTTGTAAATGAGTTCCTGTTTTCGACGCTCTGTTTCCGAGATACGGTGTTTTTCTTCTAATTTCTCGTATTCAACCCTATACACGTTGTTTGACAATGTATAAGTGAATAAAATCAACCAGCACAGATCACCAGTACCAAGACCACAATTAACCTCCATTATTACCTTCAATACCACCATCATCACCATCACAATCATAACAACCATCATCACTACCAACAACACCACCACCACCATCATAACCACAAACCATCGCAGTCATTACCATCATCACTACCATCAACACCAACACCACCACCTTCACCTACATCACCATTACCATCACCATTACCATCAACATCACCATCATCATCACCATCATTACAGTCATTACCATCACCACTACCATCAACATTACCACCATCACCTACATCACCATTACCATCAACATCGACATCACCATCATAACCACCATCATCACTACCATCAACACCATAACCACCATCATAACCACCATCATCACTACCATCAACACCACCACCACCATCATAGCAGTCATTACCATCACCACTACCATCAACACCAACACCAACACCGTCACTTACATCACCATTACCATCAACATCAACATCACCATCATCATCACCATCATTACAGTACTGTAATAAATATGACTTGGCATACCTAGTTTTATCCGCTTTTTCAGTCTGAGTATTAACAATTGTTCTCTGCTGCTCCAGTTCTTGTCTGTTGAAAAATCAAGAGCTTATCAATCAATATATCTGACACTCATGAATAAAGCATGACTACAGTACCTTGTTTCTTCTAGTCGCTTCGATTCCTCTTGAATTTGAGCAGTTAGTTCATCTCTGAAAAAAACACAAAACTCGTACAGAACGCAGCAACAACAAATACAGTACAACATCATTACGATAACACAAAACGTACTTTGCCTTCTCCAAACTTAACGATTCTTCTTGCTTTTGTTTGTCCAAAAGATTCCTTTGAAGAAATAATAAACCACACACAACTCATCACGGGTCGCGGAACTGATCTTGATATTAAACTAAACTAACTTTATTTACACTGGATAGGTCCAGTAAGGACCATACCTTGTTCGTCCAGATATAAGAACAGTTTTATCCAAAAGTGTGTTAGAAATTGGGACCGATCATAGGCATCGCCTTGTATTTTACAACATTATTGTATTTTATAACATAGTAGTTTGTAGTTTTAGCATATTGTACTATTTAATATCAACTCTGTAATATCACGTTTTTAAAATTATTATGAATTTACAAAGTGGTAATTAATAAAATCAATCAATCAATCAAATTATAATCAGACAATAGCATATTGCAGGAATCAAAGTTTAAAAGGAACATGCACTAACCACTTTCCCATCAACTCCCCTCATCTATAAGGTTCTACCCACCTCGCTTGGTCAAGTTCACGGGTCAATTTTTCCTCGCGTTCACTCCTGATAAAAAATACGCAACCGATGACGTTAAATACCGAACTTCAGTATCGCAATGACAAAACATAAATCACAAAATAATAGAAACTTTACCCCGTAATAAAACCTCTTAGTAAATCTGACTCGCTACGAAATTTCGACATCATATTCGCCCGATTCATACCATTCTTATTCATCGTCTAAAATAATGAAAAATATATAGTATAAAAATAGGTATAAAAATAGGGGTGAAAAACATGTTGAACCAGACAAAGGACTCAAATTTCAAAACTAATGAAAATAAAAGCGTGTAATTATGCAATGGTATAGAATCTAGTAAGAATTTCATTGACTTCAATTTAATATACAAGTACTAAAAATCTTGATTTGTAGGTAAAAATTGGCGTTTATTTATTTATGGTACCTTTCTTTTTTCTCTCAACTCGGCAGCTTCTTGAGGATGGTTGAATCGAAATAAATTTGTCTTCCCCAAAACAATAACATCACCTGAAATGTAAACAAAGGTTTCAAGACTACTTTCTGAGACAAAACAACAGTTGGTGTTCAAATTGTACCACCACACGTATGGTGTTTCTTTGGTCAAAGTACATGTATACTTTGACTAAAATGTGACGAGAATCTTAAACATATACAAAAAATTAAACAAATAAATAACCTTCTCAAACTCATTAATAATTCATGAGCAAAACACAAAGGAAATCACCACCGTATCGTTGTCTTGATACCAGGGTAATAAACACCCATAAAAATTAACAACTTTTCGTTGTTGAATTTTTAAATACTGGTTTGTTTGAGAAGAGATCATACACTTCCAATACTTATTATATATGAAACACCAGTATGTTAAAAACTCGGCTAGCGCTTGCTTTGTAAACAGATTTTTTCGGTTTTGTTTCACTTTTCATATAATCCTAATACTATAATCTATAATTACATACTACATATCACAGAGGACTGGATAAATGGCTTTGGACCCTCACCTTGGTAAAGTTTGGCTGGCTTCTCAATTTTATTTCCATTGATTGTGCACAAGGAAGAGAGAGGGTTTAGGACAACATTGCCTGTCGTGTTCTCAATAAAACAATGTTCCTTGCTCGTATCTGGACCACCGATCACTGAAATATGAAAATATAGAATTGGTATGGTATGGTATGGTATGGTATATGGTATGGTGTGGTGTGGTATGTACACGGAATAAAAAGACATGAAGAAGAGCCGGGTCAGGCAGGGACTAGAGCTGGGTAAACGAAGTTTTGTTTAGAACAAGCATATGTTGGGTACATTTCTCACCGATATCCTGTTTTTGAGATCCGCCTTCTCGACCAACAGTCGTCCGACCTTCCTGTCAAACGCAATACAGACGTAAAAATGTCTTATATTATGTGAAATAGACGCAGCTCTTCGACTACTGTTGTACCGTAAGTAAAAGAATGTAACATACTGTTAAATGATAAACAACGATTCCTGTACTGAACAAATCATCGTCCACTACAACGAGATGAGGAAGACCGGAATCCATTTTGATTCCAACACCTTCTCTTTGTAAAGCCATCTCTCTTTCCTACAACATCACATGATAATCATCATTTGATATAAATACCCACAGAATATCTATATGAGTGACGTGCGAACCACACGAAAGTAGTTCAATACTAAAAAAAATAAAAAATAAACCATAAAATATATCTTACTTCTAAAATCTTTTGTGTCTCCCTCCATCTATCTTTCCACTTATCTGTCAGCTCGCTAACTCTCGCTTCGTTTTCTGATAATTTCTTCGCCGCTGCCAGCTCGGCTGTTCCAAGCGCTTCCTGTAGGAGAAAGGTTTGGTAAATATGAATTAAAGTTGTCAGACATTATAACTTTGAGAATGGGTATGCAACGAGAACACACCAAAAGTTAACACTGTATGATTGACTGACTCGTTTGAAACTTTGTACCTCATCACAATAGTACAAAGTGAAACTTTGCACACAGATAAACTAGTAGTTCATTTGAACCAGCTCTTTGCATGCAATATGCATGTTTTCAGCGTTATAATTACATCATAACAAAGTCGATGTTCAAATGGTGTAGTTAGTTATTGATTAAAAGGGTTTAAAACTCATAAGGAAAACTACGTAAAAACATATAATTTTCTCACCGGATTAACCATTGCTTTAAGACGATCAATCTCAGCCTTGAGCTCTCGTATTAACTTCACATTAGCATCTTCATTGACTGTGGGTTTATTGATGATATTCTTTGCGCGGTTTGCATACCTTAGGGTACTCAATGTTTCAGCATAGTTGATGTTCGCGGGGGAAATGGCTAAGTAAAGATAACATTGAAAAATGTTTATAGACCACTTTCATAATTCAGATGAGTTTAAATATTCTTTTATGTGCATCTTAATAAGCCTCATTGACCTCGTTCAGGTTAATAAATTCTATTCAATTTCAGTCACAGAAACAAGGCTGATAAGGCTTATTAAGATGCACAAAAAAGAATATTTAAACTCATCTGAATTATGAAAGTGGTCTATATCAAGTCCTGGATATAGCTTCTTCTTATCTAAGATTGTGTTGAGTTAGGTACTTTATGTATGATTATATTAAGCATATAATCACACTCGCTTTAGTCTAGGAAACCAGGTAACTGACATAGTAGCGCAAAGGACATACTTGCAATCATGACCGTCTTAGAATTTCCTCCCAGACTATCTTTAAGTAACCAAGTCAACACTGAATCCCGATACGGAATGAAAATCTTCTTTTGTGGATGCATAGAAACATCAGCTGAAAGGAATTGTAAATACTTTAGTAGTGCTCGTTATCTTCAATAAAGTGTATGAATAGTTTTCTGAACGCTGGTACGTTAAACGAGACCTTGACTTCGATTCCCAGGTTGGACATTCAAAAACTAATTTTTCAGCATGTCTCGACCCCACTTGGACACTACAAGTTACTTTTAACATTTATTCAGTCAAATAAACGCTACTGTAGGCTTTCACATGCCGCATCTGTTGAAACCATTTTACCTAGAATGAACTTTAGTCTCTGCATTATAAAGATTATATTTAAAGATCATTAACTTTTTAATACACGTGTTTCAATATCGTGCAGCAGATGATGGCCAACCAACAGTTATCAGAATGAGAAAATAATGCTATTTTTTTCATTGTATATTGTAGTCTTGTATTTGATGAAAAATAGATAGAATTGAGAGATGTAGTTTAATTTTCTTGCTCCTACAAGTGTCAATATTTCTGAAGTCGACGCAATCTGCTGCCCCCCATAACACTTACTAAAACATAGGCCATACTGGATGACTCTCATTAAATTGAATTTGCTTTTATTATTTCTGTTCTTTACAGAACTTCTATTCATATTGTTACATTGCTTCCACTACTGCCAGCAGTGTAAATAAACAGTACTTGAACGTTCCAACGTGTATTTTACTGACACCTGACGGTAATTAGTTCATTGGTTCATTGTCTTGCACACATGTGAGATTACAGCCGTCAAAACGAGAAGATGAATGCATGTTGAACAAAAGCAAGGAAATGTCATTTCAAAACTAATGAGTGTATTTTTACATTATCTCTGTTACTGTTAACCCTGGTTTCTATTTAGTCACGGCTGTCGTGATCAAGCTATAGTCACCGATGTGAAATAGTCGGGATCTATCTTTTGTGTGCTGTACTGCAAACCAGTCTTAACTGATTATATCAGAGATAAACCTAGACTTGCTCCAAGTCTGTCTCTAAAAGGTTTTTTTATTGGGGAGTTATAAAGGATTGGGGAGGAGGCAAGCCTGCCTCACCTCCCGCCTGCCTTAATTCCCTCCCGCCCGCATTTTCGCACGCCCTTTATAACTCCCCAATCCTTTATAACTCCCCAATCCTTTACAACTCCCCAATAAAAAAACCTTTTAGAGACAGACTTGGAGCACGTCTAAGATATACCTTGACATTCTATAAAATAGAATTTCCTAAGAAATAGGAATTACGAATTGTCTCATTACCTAAATGTGATATAACAGTTCCCAATGTGACTAGGGACTTATTAATCAGTCCACCTTCCTTCAATCTTTCCCCTGTAGCACCCGTAGCATCTGCACGCTCACTAAACAGGAAAATTAAGAGACGTTGATATAAGAATATAAGAGCATTCGGCCATATGGATATGAAGACTAACCAAGAACATACATTACATAGAAATGAAATTTCTAACCTTCCTGCCAGGTCAACAAGGTTAATCTTACTGACAGTTTCACTTGGCATGTCATGATCAAATTTTGCCTAAAATAAGGAATATCACATGAATCCTACATGTAACCTAATTCTGGCTTGAAAACCATGTTGTACTAGACCAATTTATTACCACAATGGTGTTTTAAGTACTAGCAATAATGTACCTGTGTAAAACTGATGGTGAAAATTGCATGAGATCTACTGCTGGTATCATTCATACTTGTACTTGCTGTCACTCTGGTATGTTTAATACAAGAAATATGATTACTACAGAGAGAACTTAATAAATTGATGGCTGCAATTGCACTTTTCTTCCTACCTCACATTACTTCCTTCAATCATGAGGTTATGAATGCTGTCAAAGTCAGAGACAAGATGTTTTGTGAGATCTATATGAAACCAATAACACATAGCTTGCTGTTAGTGACATTACAAAACGTTTTTTTAAATTGCTAGGCATGCATACATGGATTGTCAGTGATGGAGTCAGGGTGTATCATCACTGAAGGAGCTATGGTAGTATTCTGGGGAAACAGCCCCTGGCAGGCCAGATGGTGGAAGGTGATCGTGTATTCTAAGGATGACAGAAATTTGTTTAGAAATATATATAGTTGTTGACAGTAGATGAGATCCCCAATTGCCCAATTGGATTTAATAAGGATATTAGCACCCCCCTTGGTTAAGGCTAAAGAGATGTGCACCCCCCTGGTTAAGGCTAAAGAGGTGTGCACCCCCCTGGTTAAGGTGTGAGAGGTGTGCACCCCTCCCTCGACAGTAAATTTATTGATCCCTGACCAAAGCAGGTGTGATACCTTGAACATAAATTCCATCTCTCGGATGTTCTCGAACTTTCAGGTTGTGTTGTGCCATTCCTTTTGCTGGAGGAAGAAGCAAATCCCTCACATGTTCCTTATAAATCTCTAGATAACTGAATAAAGCAATGAAACAACTTAAATAGAAACTATATACAGATATAGATTGCGGAAATCCCTTAAAAAGAAAAATATTATTGTACATTAAGACTAACAGCTTGTGAATCTAGTGCTTACCTCACTTCTGTTCGATATGAAACACCCTGATCTTTGTTCGCATTCATTCTTGAAAACATTGCCTAGATATGTCAGACAATGAAGCTTTTTATTTAGTTATTGCATTTACAGACACACAACACTTCTACATTCATTACCTGACAAATTCTGGGAATGAGACCGGGATCTTTTTTCTGCAAAAAGAATGTATTATAATGGAGTGACAAATAGCAAAAACATCAGCAATTATCTTAATTGAATTAATTGCTATAAATTAATTGGTATCTTACCGAGTCTCCCATCATGGTATATGTCTTGCCTGAACCCGTCTGACCGTAGGCGAAGATGCATGCATTGTATCCTTCAAACGCAGCTTTTACAATCATTGAACCAAGATCATGAAATACCTACAGCACATGTACAACCACAAGTTATTGTTTTATAGTTTTAGTTGTGAAGCCAGGCTCCCATTTAGTCATGGTAGTTGTGATCAAATGGTCACCAATGTGAAATAGTCTGGATCTGTCTTGTGTTTTGTGTGACCTTTGCAAATCAATCTTGCGCCTAATGGCTGTAAATGTTGATACTATGACATTGGCAATCTTGATATGATGAAGACTGCCTATGCATTGTATTAAACCTGATTAAATTATGTGTCCTTTCCTTATGGAAAGGTTTAATAAAATAATGATAAATGTAAACATGGGTCAAAGATATATTTTGAATTTATTGATATGTGTTGATGTCATGACATGCTAAACATCATAAACAAATAACAAGTTAACATATGCACTGAAGGAATTTAAATATTCAAATATGTGTACTTAAGATATGAATTTAACAAACCCTTTTCTATTAACAAAACAATCCTTCCATAATCCAAAAATAAGAATTATTTAGAATTATTTAATTGTTACATCAATAATATAAATGTTTATATTATAAAACTGATGAAGATCCCTTGAGTTATAACCTAAGTTTAGGCTTATAAAGCCAGTCAATACTGCTCAATTACAACACACAATATAATATGAAGAAATATATGACAGTAGAGTGATAAATTCCGGAAATAACTCGCATTAATCAAACATTCTCCAGACCATAACAAAGGGCAAAAGACCATAGGAGATAGACAAAATATTATAAAAGAACAAGGAAGATTTAAAGAGTTCTGTTGACAGTTAAATGTACTGTACATATCCCTTACCGGTAACAAACACCAGAAAAACATTGTAATGTACACTATTTTATTAAATTTACTTGCTCGAAAAGAGAGCTCTGTATATTGTCTATTTTTATACAAAATGAAAGTAATGTACACCTTTTCTTGGTTTGAATAATTTCTGCTTCTTCTATCCGCAGACCAGTACGAATGGTCGAATGTAAACTCTTTAACTTTTTCTACAGAACTTGCCTATAAAGGCGCAACAAAATTCAATTTTTAAAACGAAATAAAGAAAACGAAATCACGGTTTATTTCAAAACACATTGTCTATGGACTATGATCTTCGATCACGCGATCTATAACTCACTTTAAAGTTCGAAATTTTCGTCTTTTTTCCTTCCATTTCGATAATAAGCGAAGCCGCTCTGTCATTTTCCCTAAATTAAGGAAATAATATAGTGTGATAACTCTGTAACGATAAATATAGTTCAAAATATAGCGCCAAAATACGAAACACACCTTTGGTTTAATGGCCTTACGCGAACAGCCACTTTTACCGACGCCATTCTGCTGTAAATATTATCTATAAGTCTTCAATGAAGCTTGAGTTTTAATCTTTAAACAAGAAATGATTTTGTTGAGGTACAAAATAGTCGTTTTTTCCGACGAATTAGATGTATTTTAGCCAACATTTTTGTCATCGTTTAAAGCCATATCACTATTCATAATCAGTATACAATATCATGACTTTAGTTCCGGGGTTATCAATATCCTGCATTTATTTAACTTTGTATTTTACTAAAAGCTCCAAATAAATATAAAAGGTTATGAAAAACGGTTCAAAATTCTTTAAAACTTTTATATTATGCTTTTAAATAGTTTATATATTTTAAAATACTAAGCAAATTAGTTTAGAGCAGGTTTGTCGTCAGGATGCAATCACGGCGAGCAGGCTACAATCACGGAATAATACCCTCGGATTATTATCTTCAAAAGATTTACTAATTAGCTTGCAGGATCTTCTCTTAACCATTTATATTAAAGCATTTGTCATATTTCATATTAATCCGAAAAACACTCACACTTTTGTTAAAATAATTTGACCCTTTTCCATTTCGCCTTTTGGAATAGCCTGCGTAGGGGAAACAAAGTTGACTTTACCTGAGTTCGAGAGCGACAGATGTGAAGTGGGTGATCGACAATACGTGCAACGCCATAAACTAGCCATGTTTCCCGACGGTGGACAAACCAGGAAACATTGTTTCCTAGCCATGCCTCCCGAAGGTGGACAAACCATGAAACAACATTGTTTCCTAGCCATGTTTCCCGACGGTGGACAAACCAGGAAACATTGTTTCCTAGCCATGCCTCCCGAAGGTGGACAAACCATGAAACAACATTGTTTCCTAGCCATGTTCCCCGACGGTGGACAAACCAGGAAACATTGTTTCCTAGCCATGCCTCCCGTGGACAAACCACATAGATATGACAAACCATGAAACAACATTGTTTCCTAGCCATGTTTCCCGACGGTGGACAAACCAGGAAACATTGTTTCCTAGCCATGCCTCCCGAAGGTGGACAAACCATGAAACAACATTGTTTCCTAGCCATGTTTCCAGAACTCAGAAGGTGGGCAAAACAGGAAACATTGTTTCCTAGCCATGTTTCCTGAAGGTGGGAATCAGAATGGAGGTCAGAATTTGTTTACTGTAATCGGAGACTCGGAGTTCAAACTGAGTCACACAACACGACAAGAGTTGTTAAGTTAGAGCATTTATTTAATACCTATCTACCAGAATTGTAGAATTATTAAAAATTACAAACTGTAAAACACTATACAATTCTTTAATCTACGTCCTCGGAGAACTAAAAAGATGAAACTAAGACTAAGTTCGATGATGATGATGAAGAAACCACATTTAATCATCTCTTCATTCTTGAATTGTTCAGAGAAATATTGTCCTTTTCTGCTATAAAAGTTGGTCCCAAGTCAAAATATCCCAAAATATCTACAGTAACAGACTATAACAGGTTATCTTTGCAGGATTCTAGCCGACGCTTTAGGGCTCCTTAGCAACGTTGCAAAACTACGCGTCAAGTTAGTTCTTCATCCGTTAAAATTCTCATTCTCCTTCGTCCTTGTATGTGTCTGAAAGTTCTGATTCGCTCTGTCCATCTTCATAAGGCTCGCTAACACCGGCATGGTCCATGAGTTCAACGAGAGATTTCTCGATCTGATCAATTTTCTTGCTTGTGGCATTGAAACGTGTAACTACCGCGTCTTCCGTTGTGTTTAACTTGTCTTGTAGCTGTTGGAATGTATTTTGTATAAAGACTGTTAATTCCCGTGCTGTAGTCGGACTCATATTTGAACTGTCCATGTTTAGTGATACTGTAAGCTTTATTTCTACAAAGTAAAATGTCTATATCTTCTCAGATGTTTAGGTTTATTAGACCACAAAGTTCAAATCGTTAATGAGCTTTCACAAAAGAACTAGACGCTATCAGATTACACTGATTTACATTTTAAGTCTACCCGACGCTTTGGGTTTCCGGTTACAAGTTTTATTCATAAATTTGTAATAGTTTCCCAATTAAATACTTTGCAATTTATTGCCAAAACAGAGCAACGCGATGCAAAATAGAAAATGCAAACAATCTAGCACCTGACAACAATTTTGAACACGCTGGGAAGAATAAATTAAGGATGAGTTATGGATCTCCCTGTTGCCGTGTTACGATCTCCTAGGATACGACGCTAAAACATCAAAATAATAATTTGGCCACGGCAAATATTATACGAAATTTGAGAAGACAAGAGGACTTGTACTATACTGTGTTTAAAAACCTTTAATTTCCTTCACCCATGGAGTATTTTCCGAATATTAAACAGAAGCGTAAGGGCAAATCTTCCCTTACATATTTGGATGATTCAGATGTAATTCTTGATTCGGAAGGGAGCGAAATTCGCGAGGAGACGCACAGATCTTTACGTTCAACTATGAATGGACATCGACGGCCTTTGAGCGCTGAGAGTTCGGACTGTAGTTCTGTGGCGTTTAGACGTTCTGAGGTAAGTTTGAGATGATTTAAGAATGAAATCTTGGAACAACATTCTTCTTCAGTGTGACAAAATCTAGCAATCTAGTCCAAGTTAACATAAAATGAAGAACACTGCCGTTCGCAACTGAGGATGAACAGGCTAATATACTAATTGAAACCTTCAAATATTCGCTACAAACATTGAAGTTTCAAGTGAGAATAGACAATTGTTTAATATCAGAATAGACAATTATTTTATCTGCAACTGTTCATCTTCAATAATTGCAAACAAAAGTAATATAAAGCATTATTCTCATCCGTAAACTACTGCATACAAGATACTTAGTAGCCAACGAACATGGGCGGAACGTTCAGTTTTATATAATTTAATCTGTAATTTTGTTTAGACGGATCTGAAATATCTCAAAGAACCTTTAAAACGCTCAGCAAGGTAAGAGTAGTGGTTAAGTGGTTATATAGTTTATCATTTATAAAACGTTCTGTTTGTTATACTATAAATGAGTTATTAAAAGTTATACAATCTATATACAATATCCGTATGATATTGATGACGTACTTAACTATAGTTCGGTGAACATCTCCTAACTTATTTTATCATCAATTTTACTATGAATTCGAAAGAAATTGAGGCAGTTACATCCTTAACAAAGACATCTTACATTATTTCTACAGTACTTTGTGTTAAAAATAGGTTCACTGAGCGCACATTACTCGCGCGCCCAGGTTTTTATTTGTCATCCATGCGGAATAAGATTCTGATGACGCGATTCAAATGTCCAACCACTTGATAACAATTTTCATTTAGCTAAATCTTTTGTTACTCTATTTGATTTAGGGAGGATGGAAATCGATTCCGTAACAGTGATTGTGCCGTAAGTATCTTTAAAACATTGAACCAGCTTGGACTTAATTACACATTTACAGTTGTAAGTGGCCTAACTGCATCGCAAGTTTCCAAGCCATAACTTGCAAAATATCATCGTGATTATGGTACTGATAAGACTGACACTCTTTTTAATAATATCTACAGGGTGAATTTTCTCGTGTTAGCAAAGCAGAGAAACTTCATAGTTTTCTCAAAGATCTGGAATCCCAGCCTGAAGAGAGCATCCAAGTGTTACGAGAAAAATTGAATCGTTTGCAACAAGACAAAGAAGCACTAACATTACAGGTATAACGGCCAGCATTTACGTGATAACCATATCGTAATGAAGCGTTAGTGTCAGTCACATATGTCAGAAGAGTGCTTCCAGTTTGACTCTACCAAACACTGTGGGCTTTCTCCGGGTACTCGGTTTTCATCCTGTGGTAACACTGGAGCAATAAGGATGACCCTTACTGGACCTCTAGGGAGAACAGTTTAGAACTGATAGAGCTATCCAGTATAAACAGAGTTAGTCTAGTTGTAGACGATGCGTAGAAATTGGAGTAACATTTTTACTGTTAATGTTGTCCCAGCTGCACTCTAACTTAGCCAACCCTATTTTTCCAGTTAACTCACTACAGAGAAAAAGCTGAGCTGGCCTCGACTGATTTAGCGGGCGAGAAGATGAAAACATCCACACTTCAAGATGAGGTTGGTAAAAACATAATACGATGCAAATAATTTATCTTTTCAGTATTAAAAGCAAAAAAAAATTGACATATTCTTCCTTAGGTGAGAATTTGTCAAATGAAAGTTTCTGAAAAAGAACAACAAATAACAGATCTGAAGGTAAACAGGAATAACATACTGATTTAAAAAGTATCATAGTTAGAATTTAGTTTCTCCATCACTCCCTCGTAACAAGATAGATTTTTCGTCTTGTGCAACTCGTAGAAGGGTTTCACTTGGCACGTTTCTGCTGCAGATGATGGTCGGCCGACAGTTATCAGAGTGAGAAAATAATGTTAATTATTTTCATCATAATTATGTAATAGTCTTGCGTTTGGTAGCAAATAGATAAAACTGACAGATGTAAACTGTCTTGCTCCTATAAGTGTCAACATTTTTTCATTTGACCATCATCTGCTGCCCTCTAATGTTTGGTGAAACCTACCAATTTCTATGTAAAAGATTCAAGGCAACCATTAAGACACCAGTCTAATTTAAACCCTCATTTTCCAGTGCGAGATAGAAACTCAGAAACAAAATGGCGCGAGGCAGACAGCGCTTATCCAGTCATTACGTCATCGCCTCCAAGAAGCAGAGGAAGCCATTGACGTCAAAGAGAATGCCGCGTCACGAGGTGACGTCACCATTGCGTCATTGAAGAAAGAAATGCAAGCTCAGCAAGATCGATTGCAGCAAGCGGAGATTTCGTTGAAACGAAGATTGAATGAAGAAGGGAACGCTACAAAGAAAGCACACTCGTGGAAATCTAAGGTAGGGAAGGAATATATCTAGTGAGATAACGCATGCTTGTATGTCTGTTACCACCCAATTCAGTTTTCAGATAACTCACCAATTTTTGTTTTAGTATCAAGAACTACGTGATCAACTTGGCGCAGCTCTTCACACTGACCTTTCCGAAAGTAACTCTGAATCAACTGCTCTTCTCATTAAGAAGGTAAATATCTCTTTTTAATAGATGAAAACCGATCAATTGACAGTAAGATCGTCAGACATCTCACCAAATAATTATTTAATCTATATATTATCCAGGTGAATGACTTAGTTCGAGACAGACAAGCATTGAAAGAAAAAGCAAAAAGTTTATCCAATAACTTACAAGATAATGATCTGGAATCTAAAGCAAGCAGGTACAGAAAGAAAACTGAGAAATGTGTTAACACGTTAAGTTGCGATGCGTCGAGTTTACTTGGTCGTGTGTACGGCAAACAAGTTTTTTCCATCAATTTTTCCTTGACAAGTTTTACGATCCCGTCTATTAACGACACAAGTGGATACGTCATGTTTATAGTGGCAATGGTCGCTCGACTAGATCGAAAATAAGTGTGCAGTGACGTACTGCGCATTTCCTTGTCAAGTTTTCCTTGTCGGCCGTACACACGAACAATTTCCCTTGTTCGAAAGCTAGCATGACTAGCTTTTAAACAAGGCTTCTTTTCAAGGAAAACTTGTCCATTTTTTGTCGTACACACGGGCAAATAAAACTTGTCAAATAAAACTTGTCAAGAAAAAGTTGCTCGTCTATACGGGGCTTTACTCTGACTAAGGCGAGACAATTTTGCTTGACAAAGGCAGAGTTGTAAAAAAGCTGCGGGTATGCGGGTATCACCCGTCAGGAAGGTTTACTGGCATTGAGGAAGGTTGAAAGTGAAACACTGAATAAAACATTGCGAAGCAATAAGTACTAGACTATAATCAGGCTAGTATTAGTAGCAACAGTCAGTACTTAGTCAGACTAGCAGTACTGCAATGGCTCACTGGCAAACCTGCCCAGGCAAAAGCCTTCGTTGGGAAGAACCATGAAGTAGCGAAAAAAGACAACCGAAAAACAAGACTAATAATTCCAACAAAATCACATCACGTTTTTCAGAGAAACCATCATGCGTCTGGTCGCGGAGGTTGGTGACGAGAAAAAGCAGGCGGAGAAGCAACAACAGATGATAGGAGATCTAACCCGGGAGAAAGATACCCTGGAACAAAAAGTCCGGGAACTTGAAGTACATCTGGAAAATTCTAGGAATAAAATGAAGACAAGTCAAGAAGCCTGGGCTGTAACTCGGGATAATTTGCATGAAAGAGAGGAGACGTACGTTAAGTATCTAAAATTATACAGTATAGTAGCAGCCTCGTCCCCAGGTTCCAGTCACATTTCTACTAACCCCGTCCACGCGTGTTCTCCCGCGAGACCTTCACGCGCCGGGGACGAGGCTGGTATTATTAGATCAGTGGGCTGGTATAGTAGTGAAAGAACATAATAACTGCATAATTTATACTAGAGACGGGTCATCCGTCAAGACACACCACCGTCTGTCTTTGTCTAACACAAGACGAACTGTCCAGATGAACTAGCTAGAATAGCGTGATCTCTATACTACACAAATTGTGCCTGATATTTTTCTGATAGTTCGTCTAATGCCGTACTTATACAGTCACATAGTCACAGACGAGTCATCAGTCAAGACACACCATCGTCTGTCTTAGTCTAAACACAAGACGAACTGTCGAGATGAACAAGCTAGTATAGCGTGATCTCTACTGCACAAATTGTGCCTGATATTTTTCTGATAGTTCGTCAAATGCCGTACTCATACACATAGTCATAGACGAGTCATCCGTCAAGACGAACTACGCATGCAAGTTAGTCGTTGAAGATGAACTACGCCGATAGTTCGTCTGTGTTGACGGATGATCCGTCTGTTTGCAGCATTTATCCACTGACGAAATATCTGACGAGCTTTCTTTTTCGTCCAGAAGGAGCATTCCCCTCTAGCATAAATCAAGCCAACGACTTTTCATATTTTTAGATTAAATTCGCTGGAACAATCGTTACAAAGTACAAAGTACACCGAACAGACAGCGCAGACGCAGGTACGATCTGTCGTTGTTTCATCTTACAATTTACCGTACAAGAACATTGCATGGTAATTTTTCAGGGACTACGGTGAGACATCATACTGCGTGTGTACGTTAATCCTGCATAAACAGTTTAATTTCCTTATTTTTTCCCTTCAGCTATCAAAATTCCGTCGCCACCTAGCAGAGTTAATAAAGTGCGAGGAATCAGAAGCAGATATCTTACATCATGTGAAACGTTTTTCAAAAGAATCTCGCGATGTGAACGCTGTAAGTTTGTTTTTTTTGACTCGACAGAAAATGTTACTTCATGCCTGCTTTCCATTTTGTCGTGGCTGTCACAACCATGTCAAGCTGACCGATGTAATAGAGTGCTGATATATCTAAGCAATCAGTAAAGACTGATTTACATAGAGCACACAAAGGGCAAAATAGATCCAGACTATTTCACATCAGTGACCATGACTTGGCTACGACATCCAAAACCAGATGAAACCAGGCTTTAGTTTGCAGAGGTTTTCACGCTTCACAGACAGTATTGCTTCATTTGCATTCTCTACGTATTATCGTTATTAGAAAATGGAAAGCCTGCAGATCAAACTTCGCAATGCGATGGAAGAGTTGGAAGGACAACGGAATATCTGTAGAACAACATTAAGACGAGCTGTTGAAGCCGAGAGTCAAATGAAAGACATGAAGGAACGAAGATCAGGTCTTGAGGGAGAGTTGTTTTCATCTGATGTTGAACGTGATCAGCTTAGAGAAGACAGGAGGAAGGTAAAATACTTATCATAAAGGCCATGGTAAGTCCTTGAGTTCTCAATGCCAAATCAACGTTTTTCTATCTAATATTTCTAGTACATGTTGTTCTGTGAAAATCTGGCGAATACGATGAAACTTGACGAGATTGCACAAGATGCTGGCTTGGACGTGAATGGCGAAGCTTTGTTAGCTAGAGCAAAACAACTTGTGAAACTTGAGGTAAGTTTTGTCAACGTTGAAACAAAAAACAAACTGAAATATAAGCAAACAGGCAGGGATAAAGAGAGAGATATTCACAAGAGACAAAGCAGATGATATGCAAATAGACAGACAGATAGGCAGGCATACAACAGCAGGTATGCAATATAGGTATGATCATACAAATAGGAAAGATCTAGTGAAACAAAATCCTAAGAGTGAGGCTCTCTTCATTTCAGAGTGAAGCCCTGAATGACCGAAGCAGTGCGATCTACAATCTCCAACGAAAGATGAAATGGTTTAAACAACAAGTACAAAGCAAAGACTTACAACTTGGATTACTGCAGAAAAAACTATCCAGTTTGGAAGATACGGTCAAGGATAAAAGTCGCGTTGAAGTAGAACGAGATGAATCGTCCGTTAAATTTAAGAAACTTCAGAAGCAATGTGAAAAGTATCGCGGAGAATTATTGCAAACTCAACAGTTCGTTACGGATTTGAAAGCTCAACTCTTGGAAACTAGTGAACTGAAGGTAGGAAGATAAGAAGACGTTTATCATTTTTTACACGATAGGTATTTAACTGCAACTAACGCTAAAATGGTCGTGGATCTACTTCTATGTATCCGAACCCACCCTGTCAACATTCCCGGAGGGAGGAAACGTGAGTACCCGGAGAAAACGTTGAGAGCGAGACTCACAGAGGTTCAAGGCGTTTGCTCTGATGACTGCGCCACAAAAACTCTCTACTCTTACAGCCATATTTAAGGTGGCTCTCGACAGTTTTCCAAACAGTAATATTGTGATTTTTAGCGAGAAAATATGGAGCAAAGTCAGAAACTGGACGATCTCGAACGTCTTGTGAGTAAGCTTGCAAAAAGCAAAGACAGAACAACTCGTCAACTGCAAGGAATGAAACGTGATCAACACCACAACGAGACAGAAGCGAAAGAAGAGAAAGCGAAGACAAGCAGCAGTTTCAGTCAACTGATGGTTGAACTGAATACTGTTAAAGAAACTTTGCACGAGACACGATCGAGGGAAAAACAGGTGAGAGGGCCACAGGGTTAGCATGATACTGTCATGAAAGTCTGCATTGGGTTTGACTATTGCCGATACTTGTCTGTGTTCTTCATCTGCCGTGAACTGAAAAATATCTTAAATGATAGCTGACAAACGATGAAACAGCAATTAATTTGGAGCTGACATCTTACAAAATATTTCACTGACAGTTGTCAATTGGCTTTTAGCTGACAATTATACTGACATCGAGAGACCCGTAATGACCGCACAAGGATTAGGATCAGGGGTATGGTTAGGATCAGATTAGGGTTATCAGGGTTATGGTTAGGATTAGGGTCAGGATTAGGCGGTCAGGATTAAGTTTAGGATTAGGCATACAGGATTAGTATTGTATTTAGATTGGGGTTGCTAATATGTAATTAACTCTTGTGTTATTCTAATCGACATTAATTTAACTCCAATACAGCTACTCGACTTCAGACAAGTGCTAGCCAAGTTATTGGGACTGGATGTTAACAGCCTTGCAGTACCAGATTTCGAGATCATCTCTCGTCTCGAGCGTCTCGTTCAGGCACATCACGCGCACACCGTCACAGCACACAGCCTGGAAACTAGTTTACAGGACATGGACGCGCGTTACAGAGCTGGTTATGAAGACGCTATGGCTATATTGAAAACTCCGAGAACTTGAAAGGATTTCGAATGTTTAGAAGTCCCAGAAACTGGGGAGGTTTTCAAAGATAAATATAGAATATTATTTCAAGCCAATACTGTAATATAAACACTCATAAAGTATCTATACGCGTTAAAGGCGGGTATCACTAAGTGCATTCTTCTATAAAGTATGAACAATTTTGAAGTTGACTACCGTCTGCTGTCCCGTAACGTTTAGCCGCTGATGAAAAGGAATCGAACTAACACCAGTGATGTAATATGAGACATCCGAAGCCATTGAGGAGTCTACAGCTAAACTGACCGAGCTTTGCTTTTGACAGGACAGAGATGACGCCTGACGAATCTCATAGTTAATTGGCATCTTGATATAGATCACGGATGTGAATAATATTATAACCATGCATGCATCTGTTTAAATATAGCAATATTTACAATAATACAGCCCAGTTGTTGATAATTCATGAATAAAGATTATTTAAATGACATGTCTTCTTGGGGGAGTGAATATTGAAATGAGAATCAGATAGCATAACAATTACAACCCCAAACTCTATTTCACATGATATTATTTCTATTAACTAAAAGAAAACCGATAGTTCTTGAGAAGTTTGCTGAAATAACACAATATGTAATTGAGCTAACTGTAGATATAGAAAGGATTGACATGGAGTATAATTGCTCATGGTGATGACTAAAATATGAAATAAAAATGTTGAGGTTTCGAGCAAAGACTCGACTAACTTCAGACAAAGGGCCTTCGCTCAAAACGTCAAATTTTATTGATCTTTCTCGGGTACAAAACCCCAACACAAACGTTTGAATAAAAACTCAGTCCTTAATTCGGAGTTACCGTTGTTGTATGTATAAATATTATAATACTCAGTGGTTGTACGTAAATAGCGAAGGAAAATTATCATATTGCCTCGCTGTTACGAAAAATGCATCCCAATATGTTTGCTTTAAACCAAACATGAAAACACCTGCCGACGAGAACAGCAGGGATTAACTTTACTACTAATTGAAAACTTAGTCTAACCCAAAATGTACTATAGAACTGTGACACAAAACACGAAACTTAACACGCACACACACAATTACATAACCAAAAGAAGTCCAAAGAATATCATTGGAATACTTTCTAAAATTATTTACAATCGAATCATCAACACAATTATGTTCCGATGATATTGCATACTCATATAGTATAAGTATAAGATAACAACCAACAAGAGTGGCAATTTTATCCATTCAAAAGTACGTATTACACTAACGAGATAGAAAATTTGTAAATGCTCTTACAAAAGTCGTAGATTATATAGCAGGTTTAATGAACCTTCACTCCTCAGAGCGGATTCTAATATTTCTTTATCGTAATCTATATCGTTTTGGCGTCATGCTGATAGAAATTGCATCTTGTAAGCGACGCAGAGGGCGCCGTTTACATACAGTTGCATTTGGGAGGAGGATTTATGATTAAACCTTTTTAAGAGGTTTTCAATGGCCACTTTTAGATTAACGACAATACCTAATTTAGCTCCCCGCAAGTATATAATACTGTTCTTTTTGCACAGAAGTAAAGTTGTATAAAAATCCTTTGTAGTAAAACGGAGGACAATGTAGGACAATGTTAGTTAATACGCAACGTGTTAACATCACTTTGAAATCCTGATCATCTTTACATATAAACTTGTCCATATCGCAATATAGCAAAAGCAAGATCTCTGTTATCAAATTCTCTTATCTTCCCCAACAATTCATCAAAATTCTGTTACATTTGTCGTCTCCCGTTCATGCCATGAGTCGTTGGTTTTTGAACGGGGTTTTGGTAATGAAGATCGTTGATCAGGCGGGCGTCCTCGTAAGCGGCACAACACGCAGCACAGTATAAAAGCTGTAACAACGAATAACAGGACACCAACAAAAATAATGATAAGTGAAACAGAGCTGGAATCAGCCATGGCCTATAACTATGTCCCTTGTTTTATGTCCTTTTATTTTGCCGTTAAACAAGTGTCGCGTGCGTTCACTCCTTAACACAATTTCTTAAAAATTATCCTCCTTTTGGAATGTGTAATTCTGCTTGAGTAGCAAGTAATCTGCCCTCCTAGGACAGTCAATAGTACTTAAGTATACCCGTAAGAGTTGATATTCTCAGCATTACAAGATATCTGAGAACTGAGGTATCTGATAAAGCGCCCACATAGAGTTGCAGCTGTTCTAGACAGCATTGATTGACAGCGTATTTATAATCCATTCTGCGCTATGCGGATATGAACTGATACAGTCATGCTTGGCTCAATCGAAGCAATTGTTCGTTATCACACGGTTGGCTCAGAAAAAACCTTACAAGACAAGACAAGATCATGGTTGGATTGAAAGAGACGTTTCTGAAATAAGAAGTGGACTGATACAAGCCTGCTTGGTTCTCGAATAGCCATAAGACGCTTGTTAATCGGCCACAATCGGCCTATAGATACAAGATCATGGTTGGATTGAAAGAGACGTTTCTGAAATAAGAAGTGGACTGATACAAGCCTGCTTGGTTCTCGAATAGCCATAAGACGCTTGTTAATCGGCCACAATCGGCCTATAGATAGGCGTGTTTCTCTATCAAGCACTATCGTGCTGCAGATGGTTATCAGAGTGAGAAAATGTAATCCTTTAAGAACTAGATAGAACAGAGAGACGAAGCTCAATTTTTTTTTGCTGAGGTACAAGTGTCAATATTTCATACCAATGTGGCAAATGTTCAGGATCACACGTTCTGCACTCAGGAATGCAAGATCATGGCAGTAATTACACTGGATTGAAAGAGACGTTTTTGAATGAAGAAGTTGACTGATACAAGCATGCTTGGTTCTCGAATAAGACACTTATCAATCGAGGCAAGTGTTCGGGATCACGCGATCAGCTCAGGAAGTACTGTACCTTACAAGATAAGACAACACAAGATCATGGCAGTATATTGTATAGGATTGAAAGATAAGTTTTTTAATAAAAGGGTGGACGCAACTATACGCAGACCTGCGGAAGGAAAGAAATGCTCAAAGCGAAGTACACGGACATCAACGAGAAAGTCCGGTTTGCGAAACCTACAAGGAAGTTTTACAGGAACCCTTGATTAAGAATTGCACAGTTGTTTGAAATCTTCACCAATCATGCGAAGAGATTGACGCAGTCTAGGACTGGGTTCATTGATCCAATCCAACGGCGGTTTAGCTACGCTCCGTGACATTGGATGTCATCTGGAGTAACACATGTAGTAGTATAGTGGTGATAGAAGATATTTAATACACTCTGATTACTGAGCTAGAGAGTGAAGCGGCAAATGCCTAGTTGTGTATAAACTGCATTGGAATTGGGAATAGATTTGAGAATGCATAAATCAATTCCATTTTCAGTATCTCACTCGATCGTTTAAGGACATTTCGCCATATTTGTGAAAAGATTAGATACAGATATGGGATGAATATTTCGAAATAAATATTGATTGTTAATTAGTTTTGACATATGAGGGCAACTGATAAGCATAATATCTATCTATATTTATAGGTATTTTGATACTTAATTCTGTTTCATAATCATGACTACTGATTTTATTTCTTCCACCGCATGGGGCCTAATCTTGGAACAAGCAAATTTTGCAAGCAGAATAGGCTACGGGGTTTAGAAAAACAAGATCGACTCTTAGCCATATAGTACAATAAAAAGTTGAAATGTTAAGCCAATGCTACCAACACAGAAGTACATGTCTTTTGACTGCTAATTTCCTCGCGAATGGCCTTCACTCGTAACGTTGAAGTTTTTTTTAATGTTTTTGAGGTAGTTCAGACCAAAACAGTTTAATGTACTTTCTAAACACTATCTATCCATCACTACCTACAAGTAACCACAAAAATACACCTACCTACCTACCTCCTAGCTAGCTTGCCTGCAATACAATGGTCAGTTTTTCCAAGAATGTTCTGCCTGGCGTGTTGTCATAGCTTAGAGAATGATAATTCCGTGAAATTGATAACCACTTGGGCTCGTTTTCCACGATTCGTGGCAAGGGTCCACCATATTGTGGTGATTTGACCTTTATTTTGATCTTTGATGGCGGGGAGATCTCGATAAGGATTTCCCTAAAACAAACAAAAAATCAGTGTTTTACATTATGATATGCTGTTCTTATTTGCTGGGGTGTTGGTGACACAGTGGTTAGTGTATGTCTCTCACCTTTGTGACTCGGGTTCGATTCCTGCGGTATACAGTTGTCTGATTATAATTGATGGTTGGGCGATTTCTTGCAAGGGTTACAAAATATACAAGTACTATAGTATAGGAGATAATACCTTTCCTTTTCAGGACAAGAAAGTAACAATCCCACGAGATGTTCTTCGCGTTCTGTAGTACTTTGAGTTCCGAGAAATGTATTGTATCTAACATTCCAACCAAGACGTAGAGCTACCTTCTTGGCCACATCGAGCATGAACAGTTGCACCTATGGGGAAAAGTCAAAGGACCACAAGTTACTCTCACTGACTGAACGACCCAACTGACTGACCAGTCCGTTCTGAACCAACCAACCGACTGACCAACCAACCGACTGAACCAACCAACCAACTGACCCAACCAACCGACTGACCAACCAACCGACTGCTGAACCAACCAACCGACTGAACCAACCAACCAACCGAAATCACCAAATTGACTGAACCAAAACCGACTGAACTGAACCAACCAATCGATTGAACTAACTGGACTGAACCAACTAATCCAACTAACTGACTAACCAACCGACTGAACTAATCAACTCAACCAACTGACTAACCAACCGACTGAACCAACCAACCAACCGACTAACCAACTGGATTGACTAACCAACCGATTGACCAACTGAACCAACCAATCGATTGACTAACCAATCGATTGACCAACTAATCGATTGACTAACCAACCGATTGACTGAACCAACCAATCGACTGACTAACCAATCGACTGACCAACCAACCGACTGAACCAATCAATGACTCAACTAATCGACTGACCTAACCAACCGACTGAACCAACCAACCAACCGACTAACCAACCAATCGATTGAACTAACTAACCGGATTGACTGAACCAACCAACCGGATTAACCAACAATTGACTGAACCAACCAACTGAACTAACCAACTAACCGATTGACTAATCCAATCGATTGACCAATCAATCGATTGACTAACCAATCGATTGAACCAACCAATCGATTGACTAACTAATCGATTGATCCAACCAACCGATTGACTAACCATAACCAACTGGATTGACCAACCAACTGGATTGACTAACCAATCGATTGAACCAACCAATCGACTGAATCAACTAACCGATTGAACTAACCAACTGGATTGAACCAACCAACGATTGAACTAACCAACCGATTGACTAACCAATCGACTGACAACCAACCAACCGACTGAACCAACCAACCGACTGACTAACCAACCGACTGAACCAACCAACCGACTGAACCAACCAACCGACTGAACCAACCAACCGACTGACCAACCAACCGACTGAACCAACCAACCGACTGACCAACCAACCGACTGAACCAACCAACCGACTGAACCAACCAACCGACTGACCAGTCCGTTCTGAACCAACCAACCGACTGAACCAACCAACCGACTGAACCAACCAACCGACTAACCAACCGACTGACCAACCAATTGACCGACTGACTGACCTGATTTCTCAATACGAGTTTCAGTTCGTGGACATCGGCGGAGAATGTCACACCGACGCCATTTTGTTGAGTGACATGTATTGTGTCAACATCGACCTTCACCGCCAAACACGTTCTAGATAAAGATGAAGGAGAAAGCATATTGGTGGGTCACAATAAGCGTTATTACAGGATAACTTCAGAAATGTTGAAACTAATAAGAACAAAATATTGAACTACATCTCTCCATTTTATTTATTTGCCACCAAATACAAGACTACTACATAATTATATTGAAAAGAATTCACATTATTTTCTCACTCTGATAACTGCAGGTTGACCACCATCTGCTGCCCTGTGCAATGTAATACTCCCATCCAATCAAAACTAGGGAAGAGCTGAACGCACGTTACCTTTCAACTCTGTTCTCCAGACCAACGTACACTGAAGCAAATGATGACGTTTCAGTTGAGAGACTACTCCAGTGATAAGAGATCAGTGGATCATGTATTTCACCTGATAATTCTTGAATAGCACAGTCAATTCTACAGCAAGAAAATAATTTCAGCTAAGAACCTAGGAACATTTCTGAGTTTTAACACAGTGGATGAGAGATGTCTTACTAAATATTGAAATGTTCTATTCACGAAACAGGATTCAACATACGCACCTTATTGTAAGAATGTGATGTTTAGCGATGTTAGTTAATTTATCCAGTAATCTTTGGCTACAGAATACAGAACACAACAATATAATCAACAATGTGCATTTCACTTATGTGATCAGTGTTTGACTGATTACAATTTCACCTCAGTCGCATGTGAGAAGAGTGCTTCTAATTCCACGTTTTCTCCGGGCACTCTGGTTTCCTCCTGTAGTAACACTGGACCAAGGGTGATACTTAATGGACGTCTAGGGAGGTCAGTTTAGAACTGATAGAACTATCTAGTAATCAGTATAAATAAAATTAGTTTAGTTTAGTTTATTTTAGTGTAGAAATTTTATATAAATTTTAGAAGCGTTCTCTATCAACGCTACCCAAAAACTACAAGACCGTAATTTCCCGTGCTACCTGACATTGAAGTGGTTAACTTCATGTAAGACCATACATGAAGGACCTGCCACACGATGTTTTCTATTATCTCTCATAGCGAGTCCTGACGTCACAGGCCGTGGGGTCTCATGACCGCAACTGGACCGATGTTGCTGTCTTAACAAGATGTGTAGTGCGAAGTCGAGGACGTCTAGATTAGAAGGTGGTTGATCAATAACCATTTCATCCTAGGGTTATAGAATACAGTTTATATAAAAAGATATTAAATGGACGGAGATTTAGTCAGTATTCGACTAGTCAATATTTGAATGGCTTTTTGTTGGGAGGTTATATTAACTTCCTGATGAACGGCCTTCACTGAAAACGTCGAAGTATTTGAAATCTTTTTCAGGTAGTTCAGACACAAACCACAGCAGCTTATTGCATAAAATTTTACCTTTCCATCGTCTTCAGCTCTATGAATGTGTGTGATAGACATCGTTGTCTGGGGAAATATCTAGAGAGGAGAGACATTTACAACAGGTTAGCACTGGTGGTACACACACATTGCTTCACAGCGACACAGCATTAAGTTGAGAAATAAGCCAGCCCATTAGGATCCTGTATAGGAATGATATACAAAATAGAATTGGGAAAATGGGAACAAAGATTGAAATAAACGATGACATGTAATAAAAACAGACATAAACGACACATAGAAGCAAAGATAGTACCTCTGTTTTAATCACATTGTTCACTACACGTGCAGATAGTCCTTTGCCGTGATAAGATTCATGAGCCAACTACAAGTGTAAAACATGCATTTAGTTTAAAATATATGCAGCTATATTTCAATATACAGATCTCAAGTTCCACACCTGGGCATAAAGCTCCTTACAAAACAAGTTATTCTGAGCGTTACATAATTCCTTGTGCCAAGTTATGATTCCTTCAGGATATAATGGCATGTTGATATGGTTAACTGAAGTGCTAGGAGAGTCTAGATGAAATAATGAATGAATAGAGAAATGAGTGGTAAGTTTAACTCATTTTCATGGAAATACCTAATCAATACAACCTGCATCACCACCACCACCATCACCAACACCACTACCACCAACACCAACACCAACACCAACAAGAATGACATCACCATTACCACCACCACCATCACTACGGTCATCATCAACACCACCACCATCATCACCACTACCAACAACAAGTCTTTCAGCTACCAATTAAAATGGTACGATAGAACCTACCTCTGTTTACGATGCGTACTTGTACTTCACTGACACCTAGTAAGTCACCAGAAATATTCACATCAAGACTGTTTGTTCTGTCATCTGTATTTGTCTCTTTCTTTACTTCAAATGCTCCCGTATGCCAAAACTTTGATCCAGCTAAAAGGTGTGAAAAAAGTTAACATCACAAAATCTTTACAGTATATCAGAGCACGAGCAGGTGGGAAATACAGTGGATATTCTCTCCTTCCAACAACGTCATATCAATATCAGAAAAGTTTACTAAAAATTTACATCATCTATACTGGATAGCTCTATCAATTTTAAACTGTTCTCCCTAGTAAGGGACATCTCATATTGATTCAGTGTTACTACAGGAGGAAACTGAAGCACGCAAAGAGTGTCAAACAGGAAGCACTCTTATAGCATGAAACTGGTGTGAAATGAGAATTGGGAACAGTACAAATCAATTATCACAAAGGTAAATGGCAGGTTGTTGATTTTCTTCAAGATAAACTGAGTAATATCGCTAAACATCACATAGATCTATACATCCTCCTTACCAGACTTGTAAGAAAGATCACCAAGAATCAAGTTCCCAGATCTTTTTAATCTCCACTTTTGTCTCAATTTCATCAACTCTGAATGAAAGTCATTATGGTTCAAGTTGCCTTGTTGTTCTTTTAAACCTGCCGCCATATCGTGCATCCCTTGCAGGAGGATCTTACTCGCATTGGCAAAATTCTACAACACAGTAGCAGATGATCCTGTGAGACAGTTCTTATACTTGAGATAAGTAGTGTACAATCAATTCTTATTGTTTCAAAGTTAGAGACAGATCATGCGTGACAAGACCCATCATATCCGATTTAATGTAAACACAAGACGAACTAGCTAGAATACTCCACCAGGTTCTGAACACAAATCACGCCTGATATTTTTCTAGTAGAGTAAGACAAACTAAGCAAATAATTTGTCTTGATAGTGGATCTATTTGCTGCGTTCATTACACAGATGTGTTATCAGATAGACTATCTTTTCTTTCTCCAAGTTCATCCAGAGAGATTATCAGATTCTTGTACAAGAATGAAGCTGAAGAGTAGAAGCTGAGAAGATATATTAGACAAACTATGAGGAAGATATCAGACATGATTTGTTCCAGAACCATTGCCAGTATAGATCATGCTAATCCAGCTAGTTTGTCTGGATAGTTCGTCTTGTGTTGTTAACTAAGTCCGATGATCCGCCAGATGGATGCGTCTTGATGGAAATGGAAGATCTGTCTCAACGAGTATAAATCAGGCCATCTTGTCTCACCTTTCGTTTACTGAGCAGGCGTACTGCAGGTTTAGGTGGAGCCTCGCCCTGCGACACAACATCAAGTGAGAGATATTTCTTATCATGAGCTGTGTTTAATACATCCACCAAGACACTGAGGTTTGTTAGCGTGTTTCTGCAGTGGAACAACATACAATGGCAGTTAGAAGTAGAGCTCATAGGTGGATGTGTTAATTTGGAAGACTTCATGAGATGTCGATGTGGTCATGACAAAACATGACAATGGTTCAGAGAGGGGTGTGGTCATACGAAGAGAGGGGTGTGGTCATATGAAGAGAGGGGTGTGGTCATATGATGATGGGTGTGGTAATATGATGATGGGTGTGGTCATATGATGATGGGTGTGGTCATATGAAGATGGGTGCGGTCATATGAAGATGGGTGCGGTCATATGAAGATGGGTGTGGTCAGAGGAAGATGGGTGTGGTCAGAGGAAGATGGATGTGGTCAGAGGAAGATGGGTGTGGTCAGATGAAGATGGGTGTGGTGAGATGAAGATGGGTGCGGTCATAAGAAGATGGGTGTGGTCAGATGAAGATGGGTGTGGTCAGATGAAGATGGGTGTGGTCAGATGAAGATGGGTGTGGTCAGATGAAGATGGGTGTGGTCAGATGAAGATGGGTGTGGTCAGATGAAGATGGGTGTGGTCAGATGATGATGGGTGTGGTCAGATGATGATGGGTGTGGTCAGATGAAGATGGGTGCAGTCAGATGAAGATGGGTGTGGTCAGATGAAGATGGGTGTGGTCAGATGAAGATGGGTGTGGTCAGATGAAGATGGGTGCGGTCAGATGATGATGGGAGTGGTCAAAAGGAAGAGCTCATAGATAGGTGAATATGTGGTAGAAAAGTTAATAGGTAAAAAGGAGTTTACTATATTTCCCAAGCTTCACACCTCAGTTTATTCCTGACAGAATCCCAAGGCCAAAGTGAAGGTTGAAATAGTGGTTTATCAGATTCATCTTGAGTTAACTCTTCATCTTCATATTGGGTCTTGGCGAAGTCAATCTTATGAGCAAGCTGAGCAAGCTTCTCCGACATTGATAATTGACTGAGACAATGAAAATATGGATATTTAGCATGTTAACATGTGTTTAATGTATGGCCAATGCCATCAAATGCACATTTTTGGATAACTCAGACAGCTAGTTACCAGTGTTCTGATAATGTAAGCATAGAATGGAAGTATCGAACAAAGGTTACCAAGTATTTCAGTGTGAAAACTGGGCAGGCGATCACAGTTATCAAACTACTCATTTTTGTTATGGCAAAAATAACGCAGTTTAGCAGTTCATCTTTTAACATAAGTTAGTAGACTATAGTTGTCACACTCTATGAAGTTCTAGTGATCTTCAAAGGTAAAATATATATAATATAGCAAAGGAAATGTGCCCTGTCTGGAAACTGGGCAGCATACTGTATGCATAAATTACTATAAAACAACGAGATGTTTTAGAGGTAGAAAGGAAAACAAATGGCTAAATGTAAATATTTTATAAGCATGTAATACGATAAACAAATAAATACTTACGGAACATATGTTTCTTGCCCATCTCGTGAGATTTCTTGCACTCTACTTTCTAATAATTGTTCAACTGCTATAGGCATTGAAGACGCCATATTGCCAATTGCCCGACATTGCCTGAACTATATGCGGGTGGTATCAACACTTTGCAGGTTAAAAACACTAGTTCCAGGCTACCAACAGAGGATTCACCATGCATGTTACCATAGATCGATTGGCATGTACCATGTGGCCATGCAGTAAAGTGGTAAACTAACGAATTTTATGGTGTTATATCTGGATGGTAGTCGATTTTTGATATAAAAAGCACTCACCAAGTTTCTTATTCAAATTTAGGAGTTGAAAGAAGGGCATTCAAATAGAAAGCTGGTCCCAAATATAACGGCAGTATTCAAATTGATGTGTTCATGGATGCATTTGTCTTGCTATATAGAGCATTTAAGGAGGAAGGACGATTACTAAAGCTTAGAAAACAGTGTCCTAGGTACTGTGTTGAAGGTCTACAACCAGATGGCAGCTGGTGTCGATATCTGTTGAAAATTTCTTGTCCACGAGAATGAAAACATATTTTAGATTTATAAAACTTTAATTTATGACCGTTGATGCAAAATAGCGGCTGAAAAACTCAACTATAAACGGTGATGTTGGTGGCAATGATGGCAGATTCTATTCTAAATTTGGAAGGACTGTCAATACTCAAGAGAATGCAAGCAGTGAATGAACATTCCTTGTTTTCTTGCAAAAAATCTTAGATACAGTAAAATCATGAAAATGTGAAATTGAAATAGACTATTATTGTTAGAAATACTCAAATACATATATAGATAATCGATTGAATAATCAAATGCTCTTGTATGACATTGACATTGTTATCAATTTTAATACTATAAAACTGTGCCAATGGCAAAGTAGGGAGCTGACATTCATTTAGGTTAAAATTGAATCTCGAATATTCCCGAAACAAGCTATATCTTTTCCATCTGTAGTTGAGCAAAAACAACCCACAAGAAATAATTAAACTTATCAATAATTACTAAAGCAGACAGAAATGAATATTTATCAATTATATTCAAATCAAGTGAATTTGGAACTTCCGTTAATTGATTGCCTGTCTTCACTTGATATTAACGGAGTTAATAAAGCGAAAAAGGTTCGGAAATTCTGTGCTTTTGCAAGCAGAAAACAGCTATAGAAAGCGAAAGGCTTAAACTAGATTAGGGAGGGGTAAAATATAACATTTATAAGGGCTATTCTTAGCAATTACGCGTAAAATACAAGTACATGAAAGTGAGGCAATTAAACAGCTGAATGGGTGATATGAACACTTATCAGTTATCAGATGTCGAGAACAATAACATTGAAATGAATATATTTATAAGTCACCTATTTTTATACGACGCCATAGTCGTCAATGTTTAGATCATTTCATACAACAAACATACAGGATTAGGTGAAATTGTAAACGGTATATTGGTTTGCGGGAAAGACAGTGGGAAATGCCGAGAGGGAAAGCAGCTTCAAAATCCGTCACGGAAGCAGATGGTAAGGAGACTACGCCACAAAGCTCTGCAGTCGAGATGAAGGACATTGAGTCGACAGCCTCTGTTGATATTAGTGGGGAAGAAGGCACGTGTGAACTCTCAAAAGAAAGCGAGTTACCCAACAATATTTCGGATATGTCTGTTGATGCCAATACTGCAAGCAACGAAGGGAACGATAATTCGCTACCAAGGAAACCGAAGCGGCTTTTAACATTCACAGGTAGCAAAAAGAAGGACGCGAAGCGAAGGCAAAGCGGCGACAAGACTGAGGCGACTGACAACAACAAACACGCGTCACCTGAGATAGAGACACCACAAAAACAACAGAGTATCAAGGCTGAGAGGGATAACACTACACCGAAGAAGAATATCTGTCAATCATATAAAAGACAATTTTTTGACGATGAACACTCTTATGAAGACCCAAGCTTGCTTGTTAATAATTCAACGACGCCAATGCACATGAATGAACAGAATTATCTCGAGAATCCAAAGGACGCGAAGAAACCAAGCATGGAATCAAGACCAACAAGCCCTAGTAGTGTTAAAAGCGGCCTGGGTAAATCAACTGAAAGCATAAAAGTAGCCGTAAAGGGCTTGAAAGAAGGGCATGCTTCTATAATGTCGGAAACATCTATTCCTCGAAGTATATTTGCCGCACTTGTGGCCTTATTGCTTTCGCTTATCGTTTTCCTAGCGGTTTTTTTCCTACTTCATTGTCACGCAGTGTTGTCAGTTGCTGTAGCCATTCTTGTGTATGTTCTAATATTCATAAATCTTGGTTTTATGGATGGAAAGCGTATGAAATGTTTAATATTGCTGCTGCTACCAAGCGTTTGTTCTCGAGGCGGCAGACTGGCATTGTATTTATTGCTCGGCTACTTTGTCATAACAGGGCCTTTATGTAATATGGTCGGAAACGCTAAAACTGTCCGAAACTCAGTAAAATGCATGAATAATGAACGCCCCGAGATGGTTGGAGAAATTATAAAAGCATTTGAAGAAGTACAACGTTGTATAACCAGCAAGCAAGTGTTACTCACAAAAGCAAATACGTCGGTGGATATTACGTGTCTAGAGCAAAGATGTTTTACTATTAAGAATAAATTTAAACACAAATGCGGTCTGAAAGATTATAATATCTCCCCAACTATGTGTAATTTATCACAGAATTTGTCCTGTGTTAATGAAACCACATTTTCAAGAGATACTGAAGATTGTCCCAAGAAATTCTTAGAAAGATATTGCCAGACAGAGTTCCATGAAATCTTAGAATTTCTGGATGAAGTTACCAGTGATGATGATGGTTGTGGATTCTTAGAAATATTAAGCATGTTGTTTCCACTGCTTATTCTCTTTGTGTTGTATGAAGGCTATAATTATGAGAATAACTACAGGACATATAATAGCTTTCATAACTTTTTCCTAACAGGACATTTTCAAGTAATTGACCAGAGTCGGAGTTCATGCGACCGGAACGCGGTGTTGCCTTTAAGAAAGGTGGAACTTCGCAAGCATGTACGCCCAGCGACAGTATTTCACCTGACAGACATTGAGAAGAGAGAATTATGGAGTAATTTGAAGACATATTTAGTAGCCTTGTTGATTGTTCTGTTTCTGATACTTGCAGATCTTTACATGTTCCGTATGTTCGACGTGGAAACTGATCGCAAAGTGAAATTGAATGCTGATGTTGTTTCAACCAATATCAGTGAACATTTTGTAGATATGAACAAAACCATAAATAGCAATGAAACAAAATTAACGAGCAACATAACTGGTTATGAGGCAAATACTACATCTACTCCAGAAATAATTTCCCACTCCCCTGTCAAAACTACAAATATTTGCTCAGCAAATGTTGACCCACCTGGTTCAATTTCTAAAATAATCCTACCAATAATTCTTACACTCCTGCTTCTGGTTATTGTCCTTCAAGCTCATGTCTCCAGGATACAGTGGTACATTTGCAGCCGGCTTTACGAAATGCGGGAGAAAGAACGAGTCTTTTATCTATACAATAAGATCTTGGAAGATCGTGTCCAGTTGGTGGAAGATTGCCGCAAAAGAATGAAATGTTACCATCGTGAAATGAAGACTCTGAAATCTATTCAAGTAACAAGAATTCTTGCGGGACAAGCTCCGTGGCTTTCAAAGTTATTCAGGTTCTTTCATATTAATTCAAGACGGTGTATAATTTGCAACGATACAGAGAAACCAGAATTCAAAATATGTCATGGTTTAGATTGTTCCGGTGTCTACTGTCTGACTTGCTCATTTGACATTGATAAAAAGTGTTTGTATTGTGACACTGAACTCAAACACAGCCTATCTGTGAAACAACCTGATGGAAAAGATCTTAGTTCGAAAGAGTCTCTGGTGTAAAATACATGTTCGGTATGAGTACTTATTTAGGAACTGCCTGTTGTTGAAACTTTGGAACTGTACCAGATTACTTGATGAATCGACTAGTCAATTACTTTTCAGCAATTGACCAGCACATACAATCATCAGACTATCAACAAAATGGGATTTAGTGCAGGCATATTTGTATGATCAACTGTACAAACTTTAACTCACATATGGAACATTTAGTTAGGTTCTTTGATATAACATACTATATAATTAAGTCCGGAACAGACCAGAAAACTTTTTAATTTGACTAAACTTTTAAGAAGAAGTGAAGCACAGAAATGTAGGTAGTTTTGCTTCCAATGTTGTTTTCTGATAGAAGAATGTACCAGAATTTATTGTACCCAATATTAGTCTGGTTTTAAGGAATAGCTGCCATGTATAATTATGGTACGATATGGGTACATGATTTCTCTTAACATAACATGCATCAGAGTTGCATCCTGTGTTGTAGTGGATGTGAGCAATTTACCAGGCAATTTCCAACTTGCATGATATGGGAATCGTAGCTTCTTCTAAATGTCAGATTTTAATGCGTGTTGGTGTGTGTTAAATAACATACCATTTGACCCAGAGACATTAATTACCTGGTTTACATATTAAATATTTATCATAGGTTATAATGATGTACAGTTATAATAAAACGTTTCCTGGAAAGTTATTTTTGGGTAGAAGTGTTTCAGTTTGGTAGGACAGGGCGAGCGGGTGGCCAATTGGTGGGTTTCAGAAAGCGATACAGGGCTGCCGATGATGGTCAACTTCAGAACTGTTGAGCAAGAAAACAACTTAGGATAAAGAAAATTAAACTACATTTCTCAAATCTATTTGCCAGCAAATACAAGACTACTACATGAAATGAAAAGAATCAACATTAATTACTTACTTTGATAACTGGAGCCGGTTGTAGAAAAGTCTTAACAACCCGTTTTGTAGTTAAATAGTAGTTAACTCTAAAATTCGCGACAACCGGCCCCTGCAGGTTAACCACCATCTGCTGCACGATAGTGCTTAGTTAAACCCATCTATTTGAGAGTTAATTGTGACAGATTGAACAGTATCTGACTAGAAGCCGGTAGTACAGCGTATTTTAAATTGCGCGCTGAATAGTAAGTTGGTTTCACTAAGGTCTAAGACACTATTGCATTATCATGCAGCAGATGTAACGGTGGTCAAATGACATATGGCAGCCACCTTTTGCTCGCCATCACGGAGCACAGCTACGGTGGAAGGGCCAGAAAGGTGTTAAACCCAACCCACCCATTCTTTTCATTATATGTAGTAGTCTTGTATTTGGTCGCTAATAAATATTATTAAGAGATGTAGTTTACTTTTCTGTCTTGTATAAGTGTCAACAGACAACAGTTCTGCAGCCGGTTGTAGAAAAGTCTTAACTACCTTTTAACAACCCGTTTTGTAGTTAAATAGTAGTTAACTCTAAAATGCGCGATTCTGATTGGTTAACCTTCTCACTAACTATAGTTAATTTTAACTACTCTTTTATACAACCGGCCCCAGAAGTTGAGCCTTGAGGCCACCATCTGCTGCTCAGTAACACTCCTATATATACTTGATATTTTCACGTAACTCTTCATAAAATTGCTGTACGCAATATTGGCGATATTTTCTCAGTAACTGTTATGATTTATAATATCCACGTCGCCTACGCAAAGTTATATGATGCTCTTTGTTCTGTCGTGTTTTGATCAATTTCATCTTGTTCTCTCGCAGTCGGGAGGATAGATCTCTGTATTATGAAGTAGGCGCTAAAAATACTTGAACATACTCATAAAATAATGAACGAAATAGACCAGGAATAAAGTTCCATTTTTGAAATTCAAGATTTGAGAAAATCAAAAGGAGAGAAAAGCAATCTTTGCTTGTTGAAATTACACTACCATCATATTGGTGGGTTTTCAGTAAGCGTTACAGGGCAGCAGATGGTGGTCAATTTCTGAACTGTTCGGACACTTATATTAAGGATCAAGCAAATTAACTATACATCTCTCAATTCTACTTATTTGCCTCCAAATACAAGTCTACCGTCTATAACAAGGAGCTGTTATACTATTATGATATAGAAATGAATCATTTTACTATACTATAGTGAAAACTTTGAATATCAACAATGATTTGTAAACTATAGTTAAAGTTAAATTTTCCAGAGTTAACTATATAAATTATATATAGATTACTATAGTATTACTACATCTTTCATATAAATATATATGTAACCGGGTCCAGCCCAAGTTTAAAATATATACTGCCGAAACTACTCTACCAATTCTCAAAATTCCAATTATCCAGCTTCTGCCCCGGGCGCGGCTGCACCATCCAATCTTGTAGTCACATTGGCTTCATAATCATAGCCACAAGAACACAGTACTCGATAAAATTCTTTCCGAAACCGTTTATTGGATGCAATATTTATGATTGGATGAGTTGCACAACTTAGGGCAATTAAAAACCATGATGTTAATATCACATTCCGCGGTAAATGAACTCCAGCGAGCGACAGCAGAGCGAAGAGTATAAGCGGCAACCATGATAGACCATAAGCGAAAAATATCAACATGGATGTTTTGGTAAAATTAACCTCTTCATAATAATATGCTTTTGGCCCAGTTGCAGGCGGCCATGGAGTATTCGTACCCTGTGGCAACACACTTGAAATATGTTTTCTAATTATTGTAAACACTTTATAGTAACAAAATAACGTAAGAATATTGAGTAGAATAAGAACAGTAACATCAAAAATAGACACCATTTTTTCAGCGCGGCTTTCACACAAGCCAATCTCAGGCACGAACTCGTATCCTCCCATATGTGCGAAGCGCAAAAATGCCCAAAATACGGATAGGAACCATTGTATCACCAATATTTTATATGCATTTCTCCGCTTGAATAGTATTCGGTAGTGAAACGGATAGACCAACATTATATAACGATTCAAGCCCAACGCTGCTATGGTTAATGTTAATGAAGTCATTAAGCAGTGATTCTGAAATCCTTGGAAATCACATGCCGCTTGACTTGACAACCATTTACCTGTGGTCAAAGCAACTGTCCAGAACGGCCACACCGTGGCAGATAGTAGGATATTGGTTATAGCAAGGTTAACGATGAATAAGTTAGGCACAGTACGGAGATATTTATCACGATACACACAAACACAGACTAATACATTTCCAACGAAACAAACAATGGTGATCATAACACTTGCAACTGATTCAACAAGCACAATACCATCAGAACGATTGCCAATACACTCTGTAGAATTCTGTCCACAATTCACTGCCATTTTCTACTCTTTTAACACAACATATCTTCAGGAATTTAGCTTATTATCCAACATCTCGTTGTATAGAGAGGTTTGGGAGCCCCACAGCTTAGAAGAGAAATGCAATTGATTTTTCATGAATATTTTTGTATGCTCTAATGCGCGTTTCGCTCTCAAGCTGGGTACGTTTTGTTCATGACTTCCTTTCAGTAAACGGCAAAATAATACTGCATGCTTATGTAATACAACGTATGTCAACAATAATTTTGCCTATTACCTTATAATGGTGGGTTTCAGTCTGGTTTCAGATGGTGGTCAACTTCAGAAATGTTGACACTTATAGGAGCAAGAAAAGTAAACTACATCTCTCAACGTCGAAGTATACCAGTACGACATATCATAAAATAATTTGCATCATTTTCTCAATCTCACAACTGTCGGTTGACCAGCAGATAGTGTTTGGTGAAATCCACTTATTTACCATGTTTTACAGTACATGGTCAGTAGTATGCGTCAATGCATGTGATCAAAGCATTATCCATGCAGGACTACAGATCACATAGCAGTATTCGAAGCGCTCTCAGCTCGAATATAGTTCTCAAAAGGGTCTATCTTGCCATCGTTGCAGCGTGTGCTGGAAGAAGACGATCATTGCAACCCTGTAGTGCTCGTTGTCTGTTGAAACAATTGCGGCTCAATTTCATGCAGTGGGCAAGATGATTAAAAAAAAGTGTTTAATTTAAATATACTCTAAAGCAACCCCTATCACTTGTGCTAAAATGCAGATAAAACTATCGATACTTTGAATGCAAAACAATGGGCACTCCGAAAACGGTTAGAAATTTTGAACTGATAAGTTTCGATCGATACCACCCAAATAATTGAAACTTCAGAAATTTTCAATTGTTCTAATTACTTGGAAATACGTTGTAATTAAACAACTAATTACGTTCTAATCAATTTCATGACGTGCTGACTTAAACGTATTAATTACCAATTACATACTCATTAAGACAACACGCGCGTGATTTTGTTGCGTAAAAAAGTTACAAGAATGGCCGAGGGCGCAAATTCCTTAGTTGAAATGATGAAAAATCTACGATTTGATATTCTAAACCCTGAGGAACCGAGCCAACATGTTGAGACTACACCAAGTCTCCAGGAATCGTGTAGAAGAACGATCATACGGGCGGTTGGATTGGACAGGTTATGCAAAGCTTCTGAATTGCCAGTTCCGAAACCGATGGTGAATTTCCTAGCAGGCGAGTTATCGACCAATGACTTCTTTGTCAATAGGAACAGTTTGAATTCCGAGAATCTTTCAAATTGTATCTACCCCGCGCAGTGCTTGCTGGATAATCGTACTGTCATGTTAAAGTGTATCGGACAGTCTATGATGTCTCCAGAGCTCACGAGCGCTATGAAAGCCTGGAGCGAAGCGGAACACCAACACCTAATGCGGTGCTTTGCGGAGTTCAAGCAAAACAAACACGATATCTTGATCTTTGAACATGCGCCTCATTCCTTCGCGGATATCCAGACAAAACTACGTAATTCTGACGGTTCTATACCAGAAGAATTAATCTGGCGCGCATTTGCGCAACTCTGTGAAGTGTTGGTGTTTCTGCGTTCACGTGGCTTGGAGTACGAAAAACTGAAACCAGAGTGCATTGCGTTCGATTCTGAAGGGAATCTTAAGTTGGATAATTTGTTACTGTATATGCCTAATAAAGAAGATGAGATGATGGACGCAATGGCCGTGGACGACGAGGGTCTTAAAGGAATATACACTTCACCTGAGGTACGTTGTAGGATTCGAAGGGATATACATTCGTGTCTTCATCAGGAGTGGGTAGGAAGTGCTTATCATCCTTGCCGAGCTGAATTGTGAAGGATGTAGCCTACACGTAATCACGTGTGCGTCAAAGAATTACTAGGGCCTCCGGCTGAACAACTATAAAGTTACCGTCATCCCTATTCAAACATGATGATTCATATTTATGTACCACATTTCCAAGCAACGCATTTGACCACCAATAATCCTTAATAACATGTGTTAATAACCATTTATAATTTTTGTAGGTGATCAATGAAGACTCCTCAGACAAAACAATAATCTGGGCAGTTGGATGTTGTGCGTACGAGATGGCAACATTACGCCCCGCATATGCTATACAAGGTACAGATATGTTCTCCGCACTCAATGAAATTATGGAAGGTAATCCCCCGCCTCCAATCCCAGCGACATATTCCGAAGATTTCCGAAACCTCGTCGATAGCTGTCTACGATCGGAGGCCGAAACACGCCCGAGTATTGATGAGTTCTTGAGAGTCGCAAAAGAGAAGGCAAACCAAGTGCAAGGCTCCATTGTTAGTTTATAAACTTTGGCGGTTTTTATTCAGTATTTTTAATATTTGTTTTAAGATGGTATATTTGAGTTACTCTCAAGTAATGCGCAATTCATTTTTATCAAATTATTTTATGGGAATTCAGATGTTTAAGAGAAATTGAAACAACCAGACTTTTTGAACAATATCATATCAGTTGCACACTGGTCACTGTAAATATTGACGTTTGTATAAATACTAATGACTCACAAAAATTTTTTTGTAATGCTGCTACCTTTTATGACTGTGTGTCTGTGTATGCAGATCTCTCCATTAACTAGTAGAGTAGTAGTGCGTTTTAACCATGATTAACTAATCATTAACTAATCATCAGTGACTGCGCATGAATAAATTTAAATATAACAGATGCAAATGCTTGCTGGAAATATGAAACTCTACGTTTATTGAAAAAATATTCAACTTTTTTACATTTTTTAGAACCATTTATGCAATTTTTTAAACAATCAGCGTTCAGCGCTAACATTTTTAGAATCTCTTTTACAGTTTACATACAGTATAAATATTATAATAGTGATCTACATTGTAATTAATCATTACTATTCTCTAGAGCTCTGTCCGTATCGGATATTTCACAAATTTGCGCACTTTGATGAACAAAAGTGAAGCTCGAGGGGAACTTTTCGTTGACCAGATGATGTGACATTGAGAGCCAAATAGTTTGGGTTGTGTTCACATATCGTGTAAACACAACCAAAACACCACTGCCGACAGTTACAGCATATCTTTGCAGAATCAAGAAAGTTACAAAGATTTCGTCCCACCATATGTTGATTATAGTATATTCTGACCGAAAAGATAGAAAATATAAATGTTGTGAGAAAATTGAACAAATGTTACCTGTGTTCTGAATAATGCACCAGGTGCCCTAGATTAGGATAAGTATTAGGGTTAGATTTATGGTAGTATTAGGGTTAGTATAGGATTAAGATACAAAGGTTAGGATTAGTGTTGAGATTAGGGTTTGGGTTAGGATATGGGTTGGTGTTGGATATCATATGGATTAGTGCTCTAGAGGATTAGTGTTAAGATGGTGTTAAGATTAGGGTTAGAATAAGTGTTATGATTGGGCTTTATGTGTTAGGACTGGGTGGGACTATATTTGGATACAAGGATTAGGACTAGATTAGGGGTAAGAAATCATATTATTTAAATTAACAAGGAAATAGAGTCAATACTTACTGTGTGTTTCTGATGACCCTCGCAGCTCGTTCTTGTAAAGTATTGCATAGGAAATTGTGAGCGATATCATGTTGTTCCAATGGTAGAAAACTGTTCCCAGATATATCCAATGCATCCAGTCTTAAGTCAGATACCAAAGAACATGGCAATACAACAAGTTGATTGTTGCTGATGTTTAACGATCGAAGGTCCGTTAGTAGCCCAAGATTACTTGGTAACGAGCCGAGGTGATTGTTGTTTAGCTTTACATTCACAAGTGACTCCATTGAACCAAACGCCACAGGAAGACACATCAGTTTGTTATTGCTCAGATCCAAGGTAACTAATTTACTTGCACGGCAAATTTTTGAAGGTAGCCGAGTCAACTGATTTGTGGATAAATTGAGAGTTTTTAAAAGTTTCAAGTGCTCCAAAGAGAAATCCAGCTCTGCTAACTTATTCTGTGACAAATTAAGTTCTACAAGATGTAGCAACGCAAGGATGCGAATGTCAAAGCGTATCAATCTGCAGTTGATCACGCTTAGTTTCTGTAAGCCCTCTGGGAATGTGGCTGCGGCTTTTACATATTCGTTTGCACCAAATATCATAAGTTCAGTTTTAACTTTTTGAACCTCAGATCGTTTTACTGTAGTAAGAACAGGTAGTTTGACATTCTTGTTGTCCTTAGTCAACACTTTCAATGTTGTTAAAAATTTGTAAAGGCTCGGTGGGTCTGCCTACAAGAAAGAGCCAGTGACAGATTCACAAAATACGGAGGGTTCAAATACGGTTGTCAGCATATTCAAGCCCTTTTTATTGCGTTAAATTCATGTACACTTATCAGAATTACGTATTCATTTACTGTAAATCCTCCATTAAGCCCCCCCCCTGAGATCTATTTATTTCAGGCATGCCTGAGTTAGGGGGCTTAATTTTGAGAGGGTGGGGGGGCTTAATTTTGAGAGGGTGGGGGGGGGGGGGCTTAATTTTGAGAGGGTAGGGGCTTAATTTTGAGAGGGTGGGGGGGGGCTAAATAGGGGATTTACTGTAACAACTTACTTTACTCAGACATAATTCATGAGTTGGTTGCTTGAAACGTATGGTTGCTTTTCCTTCTCGAACAAATTTTCCAAAAATATTTGCAATGTTTCCAAGTATCTGCAAAACAATCATGATCTATTAGGTACCATGAATTAAAAACTAAAACCGCCAGCTTTATTTTATACGTACCTTATATTTCGCGCCCGACATATTGTTTGCAGTACAAAGCAACAAAAACACAGTGCCATCACAAGAAGCATCCTTATGCCCACTCATGGCGGGAGAACGGCCTGGTTTTCGTCCGATAGAAATACTCGCCCGTGTTGCTTTTTGTCTGCTTACGACGCCTTGGGTGCAGGACCAGTTCTGAACTGCAACTTCACAATTCAAACGCATCGTTTAAAGCTTTTTTGCGCGTGTATTCTGAAAGAAAAATATCGAGTTAAACTTTTAGGACACGATTTTAGCCCGCCATAATTTTATTTTGACTTGTACCACGTGGTATTATTTGACCAATGAAATGTGAGTATTTTCTTGAATATATTAACATCAGTCATTGGAATTCTAAAACCCAAGAAGAAATCTTGACAAACATTTATACATTTTGTGTATTAAAATCAGGGCGCTTGATTAAAATACATTCTGTATATTATTTTTAGTAAAAGAAGTATTACTTATTTTAACTATGTTAAGTTTGCAAATTAGTAGCTCTCTCAGAGATGTTGTATCAGAAAAGAGATTCCAAAAAGATATAACAATTGCAAGTTTAAAGGTATAAAAATAATGCAATAAATGTTGTTTTTGGTTAATAACAATTGTTTAACATCTTTATATGTGTATTTAGGGTAAACTGGAGATGATTACAGGTGGGACAGCATCGATGATGGACCTGGAAGTGTATAACGAACTGAATAAGTTCGTTTGTAAGCTTGATATCGATTCTGAACTACTCGGATCTTATCCATTAGCAGATAATATGAGATTACATGTAGGTCGAAAGGAATGAAAATTATATATACGTCATGAAAATGTAAGAGATCCAACTAGGATTTCCTCCTATAAATCTTAATTGTTTTAAAGGTAACAAATACAGATCCATCAAAAGTTCTCGGAGTATTTGACGATGTGTCAAAAGTGGAAAAGTTTGAAATGGACCGCAGTGAATATGAGAAAAAGACTGGTTGGTGATCGTTAGTTATACTTCGTTAAGTTAATCACACATCAAGTTAATTGCAACACATGCTAATCACACTTTTGTTTTCAGATTCAGTGTTGGCATTCAAGAAACGCAACAAACTTGGTCGGTTTGGCGACAAGGACCCACAAGAGCAAGAAAAGAAGGAAGAGGAGCAACAAAAAGAAGAAGAGAAAGCAAACACTATAACTGTTGGCTCTCGTTGCTTGATTACAAGATCTGGTATACCCGCAAGAAAGGGGGTAGTGAGGTTTGTTGGTAATACAGAGTTTGCGACAGGATGGTGGATTGGTGTACAGTATGATGAACCATTTGGAAAAAATGATGGAAGGTAATCAGCTGGTAACACCAAATTTTTTGTAAAAGGATTTAGGATTATTGTATATTGTAGTTTTTCTATTTTCTTGACAGTGTGAAGGGCAAAAGATATTTTGAATGTCCTCCTAAATATGGTGCCTTTGTCAAACCATCTTGTATTGAAACTGGCGACTTTCCTGAAGACGACCTAGATGATGATGATGAAATGTGATGTTTGGTTGTGAAGATGTAAAATAGGAAGATATGAATATCTATTTCAAGAGTTTTATCTGAAAGAAAAACTATTGTATTATTACTGTAAAGAAATTATTCTTTTGCTGATACATTAATTATGAAGACAATAAATATTGAATGTACTTTAGATAATAAAAGCAATCAGCTACTGCATATTTATGCCTGTTGCCACTCAATTCAGACAATTCACAGATTCACTCACACACTGTGCTTGGTTACATTGGTTGAAGTTTAATGTTCAATCTATATAATCAATAACAACTATTTATACATATTTACAACTTGAAGTTTGGTCAGTCTTTAGCTGAATGAGTAGTTATTAAAACAATCCTCTCTAGTTAGCATGTCCTGTTACTAATATCATTTAGCATTCTATTCCAAACTTGTCAAAATTTCTAGCGATAATTCCTAGCTGTAAATGAACAGTTCCCATCGCAATAGTTCTAAGTCTATATCTATCAGCTCCAGTATATATCACATCAGAAGTCTTGAGCTGTGCTCCACCACCGAGAAAATACGAGCGCACTTGTTCTTTCCAAGAGCCTGAAGGTCGCCATGTTACACAGTCTATATCATGAGTCCCAGGTGATGTTGGTGCGTGACAAAACCCGTAACCGTAGATCTGATTTCGACCAAAGCTATCTTGATACCACACTTGAAAATGAAACTTCGGCCAGCCTTTGAGACCGTTCGTTGCAAAATGTAAGTCAATAGGATGACACCATTTCGCACACTCCTCGTTCTGTGGATTGTCAACTTGTGTTTGGCCTTCTTTCGCTCCTGCTAACAAACGCCAAGAACCTTCAACATGGACAGACCATTTACAATATAAGTTATGCGAGGGGAAGCCACTTGCCCCAATAATCTCACCGATAATGTGTACTTCTGCCATTTTTTTGTGCAACTTTTAAAAATTTCAAGTAAAAACAGACGCCATTTTGTTTTTCTTTCATAGCAACTATTTTTTCAATTTCAATATAACATCACTCAAAGAGCTGAATAAATAAAAATTCTACGATTTGATTGGTTAAAAATGGCTTAGCTTTCAAATGTAGAATTTTTCGTATGCTAGACGATGGTTTTGAGCAAAAGCTTGTTAAAAGTCTTCAAATGTGATAAAATGCAAAATGAGTGAAAAAAGAAAGAGGGGAGATGAAATTGAAAAGCCAGTGTGCAAATATGGTGAAAAATGTTATAGAAAAAATGCAATTCATCTAGAGGAGTACACTCACCCAGGTAAAGCATGGCCTTCGTTAATAGTGTGTCCAGGTCAGTGTGTGGGTCAGTGGATGGGGGTATAAAGGGTAGCCAGCAGAGCGTGCATATTGTAATTAAAATTTCTGTTGAAACATCACCATTCTATTTGTGGTGCAGAAAAGCTGGAACAAAGTCAAGACAGAAAAAGGATGAAAATAGATCCATCGGAAGAGAGAAGCACAAGTCTTGAGGATAAGTCAGGGAAAATACAAAATGTGCCATTTTTGTTAACAAAAGTCAGAAACATCCCAGCAAGGTTTAACACCAGTACAGTGGCTGTTGGACTAAGAGGTGATTATGATTAGTAATGGTGATGGTAGTGATTATATTTATGATGATGATGGTGGTGATTGTGATGATGAGGATGGTGATGATGATGATGATGATGGTAGTGGTGGTGATGATGAAGATGTTGGTGGTGAAGATGTTGATGATGGTGATAGTGATGGTAATGTATGGTTACAGAGTAATAGGTAATAAAATAATAACTGAGATAATGACTAATTAATGTGTAAACATATATTTATTAAATATATTTCAACAAAAATAGATATTTTGTCATCCAAAATGGGGGATTTACAAGCCTCAGTACAGGTAAAAAAAGTTCAACTTTGCATACTCAATAACTTGTCTTTTTGATTTTCTGTCTAAATTACGGACATCACATTCAGCGTAACTTGTCTTTTAACAGTTCAACTACATGTTTGATATTCCATGGTTAATTGAACATTATCCAGCAGACAAGAGGTAATAACAGTGATTCTATGACATAGAGAGGGAAGATTATCCAAGTAAAATAAACAAACATTGCGCTATCTCTTAGATCAAAGGCATTACTCATTGTCCATGGTGATCAACGAGACAAGAAACAAGAACTTGAAAGAGAAGCTGAACCATTTCCAAATGTTAAACTTTTTCAGGTTCAACTGATAAAATATTTTAATAAAATACAAAATAATGGACTTGTATATTGATATCATTTTGTTCTTGATGTTTTGATTATATGCTAACAGTGTCTTCAGAAGGAATCATATAAAGTTGTGCTTTTACTACAGAACTGAACTATTCCATTTTTTTTGCGCGATCTTCTAGGCGAAACTTCCAATCTCTTTTGGAACACATCACAGGTAAAGATGAGAATTTCTCTCGCAAAACTTATTCACATTCTATGCCTATGGTAATTCTTTTTGGAGCAGAGGAAAATTTTAGCAGTAGAATCTTTCTTTTACTGTAGTAAAATGATGTTACTGTTGTATGCTGAAGGACTGCGAGTTGTGATTACTACCGCTAATCTTATCCACTCAGATTGGGACCAAAAAACGCAGGGGTAAATTTATGTACAATACCCTATCTATTGTTCCCTGTTGGTGGGTTTCAGCAGAGCAACGGGACAGCACTCAATTTCTGATGATTCTGAAATTCGACATCTTTCTAAATCAGAAACTCGAATCTGGATTTATTTAAAGCATAAGAACCGACAAACAATAATTTTTTTTACGATACCTTAAAATGTAAAATAAACTTGCCTTTTTTATCACCTTTAACAGTTTAACTGAGCAAGAAAATTATACTACATAATTTTCTTTCAATTCTATTTATTAGTCATCAACTACAAGACTAGTACATATCATAAAAAGAATTGACATTATCTTCTTACTCTGATAACTGCCGGTTCATGACTACTCCATTACCTTTCTAGATCTGTAAATAATTTCACATTTTAGGGTGTGGATAAGTCCGCTGTTTCCAAAATATTCACAAGAAAACCAGAACGAGGCAGAACAATCACAGTTTCAAAAAGATTTATTGGTAATAATTAATAGCACGCGTTGCTTTGTTAACTACAAGACAGAATGATATTCATTAGTCTATTTCAAAGATAAACTAAGACTTATATTCACATCACACGCTTTTCTACCTCACACTTTAAATTTTTATTGCTTTATAACGTATCCATTGATTTTTAAAATTCAACAGGATTATTTGCATCGGTATGGTCCTGGACCGTTAACTGAGTGGAAACAACATTTAGCTGAACATGATATGTCACAGGCAGGGTAAGCAAATCTTCAGTAAACGTTATAACTAACGTTTTACTGGATAGCTCTGTCAGTTCTAAAGTACTAAACAGACTGCTCTATCCCTTATTCGATCACTAGTGTTACTACAAAAGGAAACCTACACTAAACTAACTGTATTTATACTGGATAACTCAATCAATTGTCAAGAGGTTCAGCTACCCTTATTGCTGGTTCAGTGTTTAATACTACCGGGAAGGAAACCTAAACTAGACTTTCTTTCTATATCTCATTTTCTCTCAGGGTTCATCTTCTAGCGTCAGTGCCAGGGAGACACGTTGGAATAAATAAGGAAAAGTGGGGTCACCTGAAGCTTAGAAAGGTTTGGTGATTTTAGAAATTTAACAGAAGATATATGCTTAAAGATGCGTTTTCACAAAGCTTAAATTAAATGCATTTTCCTTTACGCCTAGTTATTACAACAGTATGGAGAAATTGATGACGTAGATTCCTGGCCTGTGATTGGTCAATTTTCCAGTATTGGTTCTCTTGGTCCTGACAAATCAAACTGGCTTTGTTCTGAATGGTTGAAAAGTTTATCAACAAGTAACAAAAGTTCATCAAATCATAACCCAAATTTGCATTTGGTAAGTTCTTTTTGTTCACAAATAGAATTTAGTGAGGAACTGCATGGTCCTAATGAAATGGCAAAGATTCAAAACGTTCAGTCTCAACGGAATACGAGCATCCTATGTGTGGCATGTTTTTTGTATAAACCTTAAGGGGCCAAAGCCCCCCCCCCCCCCGCCCCGATGTTGGCCTCCCAGTCAGCTATTTTTGCTTTGAGCCTCAGGTTTTTTTGTTTTGTCCAAAGTAAAAAGAAAAAAAAAAGAAAGAGAGAGGAAAGTTATGGTATTTCACAAACAAACCCTGGCCTGCTTAGGATGGGATATATCAAAAATTGTCTTGAAAATGCAGAAAAAAAGCCACAGAGACCATAGAGACAAATTTTATCTGGACCCCAGACCCCTTCCCCTCTCCACCCCACCTGTACACCACCCACACCACCTAATACTGATACGACAGATGATACTAACGATTTCTTAAAAAAGGCCCTGGGAAACACCTTTTCTTACTAGATATTTCCTACAGTTGACGATGTCAGAACAAGCTTGGAAGGTTATGTTGGTGAGTTGATTAGATACTAGGTAGTGGTTATTTATTTATTTATGTCTAATATTTGACATTGTGTAAAATGCTTGGTTTTCACTTTTCAATAAAGCAATGAAAATGTCAATTAGCCATGTAGACCAGCCAGGTGGTCCATTGAACAAGCTATTTTTACACACAGTGCGCAATAAACATGAATCTATAGTAATTATTTTTAACACTTTATTTGTCCTCAATCTATTAATTGCTTAAAACTACAGCCTAAAAACTACAGGTTTCAGACAGTCTATAGAATGCAACACTAATTCGGTGTTCGTTGTTCAATTGTCCTAAATATATCATTAACATCATGATTACTTTTACAGTTTAACTGCAGTGGCTACGTCATCCCCTGTTTGGAGCATGTTGAAATAATTTTGTTTGTTTGGACAACTGGGAATAGGAGCAATAAATTTCTCTTTGTATTTCTCTTTACAATTTATACAGCTTTTTGTTTTACTTATCTCTCGAACTCTAACGCTGTGATGGCATCGATGGTCAGCTGTAGTTGTCACTGAGGCATCAGAGGCATCAGGACGAGCAACGGCAGGGGCAAAAGTAAAGTCGCTCTTCATATCACTGTAGAGATAACGACGTTCATGAGAATAGGTGCCCTTAACACAACCGTCATCCCGTAATTTCGTTATGAAACTATTTGCTTGACCTAGTGCTTTTTCTGTATTACATAAAGACGTTTTAGCATCATCTGCCGTCTTTTTGTGCTTTAAAAAATCACATATCAGAGAGAGCATAGCATCTTGCATCTCAACTACAGCGGATTCCAGGAATCGACACTTAGTTACAAGCACCTTGTTGGACAGATCCTCGCTCACCACTCTCGGTAACAACTGGACTAGTTTGGATGTTGAAGTATCCCGCTTTATAACATCATACATTTTAGGCAATACTGTCTGGTGGTATTTTACGACATAAGGCAGAATTTGCAAGACATTTTGAGATGTGATTTTGGCTTCATCAATACACTGTTTAATAAAGTTCACACACTGATATTCATCTGCAAGCGCCAGTGCTGACAACATATTTGCATCGTTCAAGGGTTCTCTAGCTTCTCCAAACATGTATGACGGATAGAGTGTTTTCAAAAATTGTACCATCGACTTGAAGTCTTTATCTTTGAGAGTGATTTTGTCTTGACTAGCTTCCTTAAAATGGCCGTCAAACATTGCTTTAAACACGGGCGACTGCGAAGTGAGAATCCATTTGTGGACATGGAGTTCTTTATCTTCAACAACTAACACCATATCACTGTCATTCCATGGTGAAGCGAACACATTTTGGTCGTTTTTGGTTGCCATATCTTGCACGTACTTTGTTCTGTTTGCTGTGTAGGCTTGGTTGTTTCTCGTATCACAGAACGAAAAAATAATGCACAGTCTACTTCCTTTTGGGTGACCTCTATGAACTCTGTGACAACATCACCAGCGGGTTGGTTCTACATAACTGAATTATAGTTATAATCATGTTTTGCCCTAACCTACAAACGATATATGAATCTATAACCTTCATAATATGGTTTTGTACTCAAACGAATACGCTTTGTATACGCCTAGTTATTACAGCAGTTTGATGAATTTGGGTACGTAGATTCTTGGCATGTGATTGGTCAATTTTCCAGTATTGGTTCTCTTGGGCCAGACAATGGAAAAGATTCGTAATGTTCAGTCTCAACGGAATACGAGCATGATAAATGTGGCATGTTTTTGTATAAATCTTACAGAGGAAACACCTTTTCTTGTAAAAATGGTGTAAAATGCTTGGTTTTCAATGCAAAACAATGAAAATGTTAATTAGCCATGTAGAAAAGCTACGTAGTCGATGGAACAAGCTCTTTTTACATACAGTTAGTACGCAATAAACATGAATATCCCCATTCGCTTTCTTCAACAATTTATTTATCCTCAATCTGTTAATTACAAATCAGTGATGACAAAATAAATCTACAGTAACACTAATTCGGGGTTCGTTGTCCTAAATATATCATTAACATCATTATTACTTTTGCAGTTTTACTGCAGTGGCTACGTCATCCCCTCTTCGAAGCATGTTGAAAAATTTTGTTCGTTCTGACAACTGGGGATAGGAGTAAGAAATTTTTCTTTGTAATTCTCTTTACAATGAACGCAACTTTTTGTTTTATTTATCTCTCGAATATTAATGGTGTGAGGGCATCGAGAGTCAGCTGTAGTTAGGTCAGCGCTCCTAAACGTTGTTCCGCGTGACGTACTAGCATTATCTGCGATTTTTTTTTGCTTTAAAAAATCACATATCAGAGAAATCATCGCATCTTGCATCTCAACTACGCTAGCTTCCAGGAAGCGACACTTGGTTAAAAGCATCGTATTGGAACTGGAAATTTCCTTGTTTTCCAAATTCGGCAATAATTCCTCCAGTTTGGCTGTTGCAGCGCTCCAGTTAATAACATGATACATTGGAGGCAATGCTGTCTGGTGGTACTTTACGACAAAAGGCAGAATTTGCAAGGCATTTTCTGGTGTGATTTTGGCTTCATTAATACATTGTTTAATAAGGTTCACGCACTGATACTCGTCTGCAAGCGCCAATACTGACAATAAATTTTGACCATCTAAGCCTAAGGATACTCTATCTTCTCCAAACATAGACGAAGGGTACAGTATTTTCAAAAATTGTGCCATCGACTTGAAGTCTTTATCTTTGAGAGTGATTTTGTCTTGGCTAGCTTCCTTAAAATGGCCGTCAAACATTGCTTTAAACACAGGCGACTGCGAAGTGAGAATCCATTTGTGGACATGAACTTCTTTATCTTCAACAACTAACACCATATCACTGTCATTCCATGGTGAAGCGAACACATTTTGGTCGTTTTCTGTTGCCATTTCGTGCTAGTACGTTGTTCTGTGTGTTCTGTGAGGTTACTGCATCCATAAATAGTATTGTGTGGCGAAATAACACACTAGGAGTCCGTATGAATACTTAATCACTGCCCAATTTTTGCAAGTCATTCCACTGCGTCGTATCGGCATTGTAACATTGTTATTAACTGTTTTTCTTTCTATTTAACAACCAGTGTTGCAACACTACTTGTTGCAAAATATGAGTAATTGTAGCTGTGCAATATTCTCCGAATAAATTTGACATGATTGGTTGCACATGGATGATTCCGCAATGAGCAGAACAAACTTGTACTTACTCAAAAACTAAATTGTATGTTTTAATGCATTGTACTGCGTAAGTTTCACATTTCGCAGAGTAAAACTAAAAGCATCCGTGCATTGCACTGCACCATGTTCCCAGGCTCTTCCCTCTTGTGCCGTGCAATGGAGTCTTAAAGGATGATTCAGCGACGAAATATTTTGTGAGATATTCTTGCCACGAAATTAGTAAAATGCCCAACCTACGAAGTTGAGTCGCGTTTCATGCATTCCCTTCTACTCTGTTAATAGTCACTTTCTTTTGTTCTTTATAGCTGGAGGATCTCTTCCTTACAGCTTGAAAACTGCGACTAAACAACCATATCTGAAGGATTACTTTTGGTAAGCAGAGATTCATTTTGTTTTCACTATCCACTACAGCCGTTAATGTCAAGATAGAACTATAATACTCGTGAAGAAGCGAAAAATTAGCACTTAAAACATGATAACAATAACATAGACAGGGTCCATTGTTAAAATTGTCTATTAATATTTGATAGTCGTTGGAAGAGTGAGAGTTTGGGCCGGAGTCGTGCCTCACCACATCTCAAGTCTTATACGAGAATATCACCAGATCTAACCAAGGCTGCCTGGTTCATTATGACAAGGTAAGATCTCTTCAACTATGGCTGGTTAGCCCTAGAAGAAAGAAGCCAACTAGCCGGTCTTAAACATGTTATCTTTACAGTGCAAACCTTTCAAAGGCTGCTTGGGGTGCATTGGAAAAGAACGGCAGTCAACTAATGATCAGATCTTACGAGATTGGAGTTTTATTTTTACCTCAAGATTTTGTAAGTATTTTCGATTGTTACAACAGCCGAATTTTTCAATAGCATGCAATTATACTATATGTTCATCTTCTTAAACTAGGACCCTTCGGAAAAGTTCTTCAATTTAGCTGAAAATCAACCAGAATCTAATGGTGTTGTCCTGAGGATACCATTCGACCTGCCTGTGGTACCATACACTAACGACGGTATTAATAATTCTTCACAGCTCTGTATTGTAGCTTTAATAACGAAAATTGGAAATCGGTTGTTATATAACTTCAATCCAACTGCATATTTCCTAGAGGTTGTAAATAATGAAGATTTTTTCTTATAGATCGACCATGGATCTGGGACCGTCAATATAATCAACCAGATGTACATGGACACCGCTGGAATCCATAATATATCACAGGATATGTAGTTATAGGTATATATAAAATGCGAACTGGATTTATAGAATAGTATATGTTATTAAAAATGGCCTGATATAGTGATGGATCATCCATCTTACACGAACTATCCAGACAGAAAAGCGCGATCTATACTAGCAATGAATGGTTCTGGGAACAAATCATGTCTGATATTTTCCTGATATAGTTCGCTGTGTAACTCTCACATGATATAATTTTTTTTCAAAAAATGAACATAAAACAGATTTGCAGCTTCAAGAATTTGGAATATGAATACTAGTGCTACAATATCCATGTTATTCATGACTTTAATCTAAAGATTTACCTATGAATTACTGTTTACAGTCGGCTGGTGACAGCCAATGGGAAATTAACTATAATTTAGTGTTCTCTAGACAGGATTATTAAAGGGAACAATTGAGCATATAGAACGCGCTGAGAAAGCGCTCATCACTTTGTCTAAGCTGTTCCTTAACAATTATACTGCTCTGTGCACAGTGTACACATATTGACTTCTGTATTTATATTTCATTGTACATAATAAATTATAGCTCAAACTGCAATTCTTGTGTACTGTTACAGTATAAACTGTTCCCACCGAATTGCAATATGGTACAAGATTGGGTTAAATTACCATGAACAGTAAAGATGGTATTCTACACCTTCGCCAGAGCTTGGGTAAACGTATTAGCGAACAGGTTGATAATATAGCATGTGGTTTTTCTGTTTATACTTCAGAGTGCAATGTTTCTAGAGGTGCGTTCCAGCAAGCGTTACAGGCAGCAGATGGTGGTCAACTTCAGAAATGTTAACACTTATAGGAGAAACTAAATTAACAACATATCTTAATTCTATTTATTTGTTATACGAAATACCAGACTGCTATATATAATGAAAAGAATTAACATTATTTTCTCACTCTGATAACTGCCTGTAGGCCACCATTAATGAAAGCTACATATATGTGGGTCAAAGAAAGAAAATTTTAATTCTTATCACTAAATGCAGTAGTGTTCTATTTGGTGACCAATAAATAAAATTGGGAAATCTGGTTTAAATTTCTTGCTCCTACAAGTGTAAACAGTTCTGAAGTTGATCACCATCTGCTGTCATGTAACGTTTACTGAGACCCACCAATTCAAAGGGACTGTAAAATGACACTATTTAGACGTCTAACCAACTATTTTAAGCTAAAACATCATATATACGGCACGAAAATAAATACCGGGTGTCTGCTCACGATCATAACTGCAGAACACAGCCAGGGAATTCTGATTCCTTGTGGTGCTTTATGGGTGTATGTGGGACGTAGTGGGTCCTACAGGGTTATACTACAGGGGTATATAGGGACGGTTAGATCACGTGGGTCAGAGGAATACTTTGGCTAAACCGTCTGCGCCTGCGCTCGCTATGTACGCCTTCCTCGGGTGAAACGCGACATCGTAGATGGATTCGTCGAATTTCTTACGATGTGAGGTTATTTCCTGGACACATGTTCTCGTTTCGAGATTCCAGAGACGTATTGAACAGTCGTGACCTGAAATTGAGAGAGAGACTCATTTAGTCTTATACTGGGTAGCTCCATCAGTTCTAAACTGTTCTCCCTAGCTGTAAGGGTCATCTCTTATTGATCCAGTGTTACTACAGGACGAAACCTAAACTAAACTAACTGTATTTATATTGGATAGCTCTATCAGTTATCATTTATACTGGACAGCTCTAACACTATACGAATGCTGAACTCCACAGTAGTGCACTCCAAGAATACTTACTGCCAGATAATAGATATAGTCCAGGACTATCTACAGAAAGACACGTGACCGCATCCAGGTGAGCAACCATTGAATGGATTTGTTTACCTTTTAAAACAATAAACAAATTGAACTTGTGTACTGTATAACGAACACTCCACGAGACAGCTTACGGACACAAACAAGTAAACAAATCCTATCAGGAAATAAACCGCATGTACACATAGCTGGAAACAAGACGTTTCTTACCTGTATTATTATCAAAGAAACGTATATATCTATCTTCATGTGCAGTAACAGTCACACCCATTGTCGGATGACTTGCCACTTTATTTATCTGAGTAGCTGGTGTATTATCTAAAACAATCAGTTTGATTTATCAATCAGTTCACTTCCACCTTAAACCCCTAAGCTACTGTATGTCAGATAGAATCATACTCAGTTACTAACCATACGTTCGATTACTTTCCAACGCAACAACTTCAGCCCCAGTTTCCGTGTCAATGATTGAACACATCGAGGTTGTCGTAGAGACTACGAATTGATTTGGTTCATTACGAACAAAATCTACAGAGGTTGGTATGCCTTGATCTGAAATATAACAATATAGATTCTTAGCACCATACCATACCATACCATACCATACCATACTTTGCCTTACCATATCATACCATACCATACTTTGCCTTACCATACTAAACCATAACATACCAACCATACCATATACCATACCATATCTTATCATACCATACCACACAACACCAGATCACACTGGCACACAATAGACCACTTTCATAATTCAGATGAGTTTAAGTATTCTTTTATGTGCATCTTAATAAGCCTCATTGACCTCGTTTCTGTGACTGAAATTGAATAGAATTTATTAACCTGAACGAGGTCATTGAGGATTATTAAGATGCACATAAAAGAATATTTAAACTCATCTGAATTATAAAAGTGGTCTATACCACATCATATCGCACTCCACCATGACATCCCATACCCCACCATGACATACCATACCACACCACACAACACCATAAAGCCTTACCTTTGGTAGCAGGGTATGTATTAACTAATGGTGTTTTAATGGTTGGATTCCATATCCTACAAGTACCATCAGCTGAACAAGACAGTAAATAATTTTGTTGGTTATGAACGGCTAGATCCCAGACTGCATTCGTGTGCCCCGTCAGGACGCTGCCGACCGTGCTATCATCTGGAAAAGAAACATAATTTAGAAAACATATAAACAAATTTGCGTTTGGGCAGCTAAATTTCAATACTCATTTATGTACAGGTGAGTATACTTCAACATGCTGTTATCATAGTGAGCAAAAACATGTAAATTATTCTCATTATATGTAGTAGTTTTGTATTTGGAGATAATTAAATAGAATTGAGAAATGTAGTTTAATTTGCTTGCTTCTATTAAATGTAAACAGTTCTGAAGTTGGCCACCATCTGAAACCCACCAATATCGTTCTTGACTTACCAAACTGTCCATAAGGATCAATTTCTAATGATGGTAAATTCCAGCATCGTACTGTACTGTCAGCACTTGCTGTATAACACGTTTCTCCCGTTGGATTTACTTCTATTGATAAAATCGCTCCGCTGAATGAAAGAGAAGTGGCAATGAGCGCACGCTATGAGTGGTATCAACACACACGCAAACAAATAGACAACCGTGTTCAAGAAGTTCAGACACAAATCACAGAAGTTTAAACAGAGATACATACCTATGACCTCTAAAGGAATGTATTGGTTCGATTTCGACTGCACTGCCCCTGAAAATTGAAGACAAACAAAGGTCATGGTTTTAGAAGAAACCCGAGCTCACAAAACAGGAAAGTCAAACAAGCAAAAACGTACTTCCTCGTAGGCAAAGTTTTATTTAAGTTCCATAACTTGACAGTGTGATCTTCGGAACCAGTAAGAACAGCATTCTCGAAAGGATGGAAACATATCGTACGAACTGTGTCGAAATGACTGCAAAACAAACATGTGTATTACCTTATTGTACTAATACTGTACACAAAATGAAACAGAATGTAAGATGACGCAGAATAAGACAAAATGCGTTAGTTTCTTCTGACCTTCTTAAGGTGAACTTTGGAATCCAAGTTCGTCTTGCATCGTCTTTATTTGAAACCTGAAAAATTCAATTTTTCATTTTTCGTTTGTACTCATGATTCACTCTGTGGTTCATTCCTATATACCTTGTCTAAGAGGTTGACACGTGTTCATGTATTGATGTCGCAAAATGTTAAAATGCATAAAGGAACGGCTCCAGCAGATCAGAACGCGCTATAGCTAGGTTTCACTAAAGGTACGTTCACACACAGCGATTTGTCGGGCCGATTTCAGATGCACGTTGATGATGTTTGAAAAATACGTGGCAAACGTCATCTAGCGACATCATCAACTGAAAATATTCGTCATTAACATTCAGCAAAACCTAAAATCGGCCCGACAAATCGCTGTGTGTGAACGTACCTTAAGAACTATCGTGCAGCAGATGGTGGTCAACCTGGAGTTATCAGAGTGAGAAAATAATGTTAATTATTTTCATTATATGTAGTAGTCTTGTATTTAGTGGCAAATAAATAGAATTAGGAGAAATAGTTTCATTTTCTTGCTCCTAAGCCCCGTACAGACGAGCAAGTTTTCTTTGACAAGTTCATTGTCGAGTTTACTTGGTCGTGTGTACGGCAAACAAGTTTTTTTTCCATCAATTTTTCCTTGACAAGTTTTACGAGCCCGTGTATTAACGACACAAGTGAATACTTCATGTTTATTGCGGCAATGGCCGCTCAACTAGATCGAAAATAAGTGTGCAGTGGCGTACTGCGCATTTCCTTGTCAAGTTTTCCTTGTCGGCCGTACACACGAACAATTTCCCTTGTTCGAAAGCTGGCATGACTAGCTTTTCAACAAGGCTCCTTGTCAAGGAAAACTTGTCAATTTTTTACCCTACACACGGGCAAATAAAACTTGTCAAGGAAAACTTGTCAAGGAAAACTTGCTCGTGTGTACAGGGCTTAAGTGTCAACATTTCTGAAGTTGGTCACCATCTGCTGTCCCCTAACACTTACTGAATCCCACCAATAGTAAGAAAGAATAAAACCTTTGACATACATCATAACTCAAGGGATCAGCCTCGTTTGAGACCGTAATTCCTGCCAGGTCACCAAGCCCTAGGTCATCTTCAATGTTTTCTCGAACAGTGTTCCCAGAAGGCATTGGTTCATTGACGTCATTATCCGTAGCAGGAATGGTATTTCGTTCAATTGTGATGTTCCCAATAGGTGGGACTTCAGCCAGAGCTCTACCTCCGGACATCTTAATGGGATGTGGGCCAACTATACTGGGGCTTTGCGCGGGAACAACATCATCTTCGCCGTTCAGATTCGCTAACATTGCTTGGAGGGCGCCTCTAGGAGGACCTTGAATAATGATAAACAGTTGAAACTTAACTAACTGTCTTTATACTGGATAGCTCTATCAGTTCTAAACTGTTCTGCCTAGAGGTCCAGTGAGGATCATCCCTCATTGGTCCAGTATTACTACAGGAGGAAAGTGGACAACCTGGGAAAAATCTGTGGTGTTTGATAGAGTTAGATTGGAAACACTCTTCTCACAAGCGACTGAGGTGAAATTATGACTAGAACCGGAGTTAATCGCTGAGGCAAGTTGATGATTTGGCACGTACGTTTTTGATTCTTTTTTCGCTTGACATCTTTCTTATATTGTTCTTTTAACTTGGCAAGCGTACTAGAGTCCACTCCCCACTCATCCTACAAATATACCATTGAGTAGAATGAATGTTTTATGATGAAACATATATATTATGCTAAAATTCACTTTGCTTCACTTACATTCGCTGAAGGAGAGTTCACGATGTTTAGTTCTAGATAAAATACAAAAGCAAGATTTAAATTCTGTTCTGTTCTGTTCTGTTCTGTCCTGCTCTGTTCTGTTTTGTTTTGTTCTGTTCTGTTATCTATTACTGTACCTTGTTCTTTTAAAGATTCTTTACTCTGTGAATCATTATCAGAAATATCTGACTTGTTTTCATCAGCAAGAAAATCAAATTCAGCGAGAGCTTGGTCCGTTTCTGGATCTCCTATCACTGTCTCATCAAAACCATCTGAAACACACAGAGCAAGTGTCAACTAAACTTAACTAGATTTGTTTATACTGGCTACAGTAGCTAGAATAGTTTCAAGCAGTTGAGTAAGTGGTCCACCTAGAAGGTACCCAGATGAAACCTGTGGTGTTTGGTAGAGTCAAGACTGAGGATAAATTATAATCAGACAACTGCATATTCCAGGAATCAAACCATGATTGCAGAAGTGAAAAGCAGACAGCCTAGCAGGGCTATATGTGTGTGTGTGCTGAGTTTCCAGGGGGGGACAAGGGTGCAGTGTTTCTTGACTACAGTAGTCTGCCATCAAAAGTTCTGCAAATTGTTGAAGTATCTTTGACAACTGGTTGATGCAAACTGGTCCTTTCTAGAGAGATGCTCTAGAGAGATGCATTTCATGCCTCTCTCCTCCACAAAAGCTTTTACACTTGTGTAATCTAAGGCATGCGGGTATAATTATGGTGAATGCTTGTGGGATCCCCGCGTGCATTTACCGATTACCTGCATGCCTTACATTTTATGTAGCCTGTGTGTGAAACTAAAATGCCTCTAACATATGAATGAAACATCTATATACCTATGTTTTACCTTGTTTACTCTAACACTTGGCGTTCCTTGTTTTACTTTCATCTCGATCATCAGATTCATCATCAGCATTTCCACCATCATCTCCATCACCGTCATCTCCATCATCGTCATCGTCTTCATTCGCATTCTCATCTTCACCTTCATTTTGGAGGAAGTCAAAATTTGATATCGCTTCTTCTTCATTTGTTGTTTTCTCTGCATCTTGAGGATTACTGAAAAAAGAGAGTGATATGATGCTTAATAAGCTGCTGTGGTTTGTGTCTGAACTACCTGAAAAAGATTTATAGGTAATCACCTTTTCATTGAGACGTTAGCATCTTTTGTTGCAGAACTAGATGTGGTAGCAATTCTTACGGCTCCAGGTTTAGTGGAAGTCACAGCCTCAGAATCATTCACATGATTGGCTTTTGCTGGCTCACTAGGCTTGGCTTTATTTGGTTGCTCATTTGAGGTTAAACCCAATAATGATCGAACACGAGATGACCTCACGTCAAGTATGGCGTCAGTGTATCCAATCTCTTGAAGATATCTGAAGAAATAGAAATGATTTGTAATTTTTCATATAAAACTTATTCTTTAATCTTAGTTAATTTCAAATTGGTTTGTATAACAAATTGAGTTTACAAAAAGACACAATAACATTTAGGGCACACCTAGCATTTTATTATTCTATGAGACAACTGCCATGTATCCTTACAAATCAGATATTTTCTAAGTCAATGGTTGTTAAAATATATATTAACAAACTTACTGTCGTAATAATTGTCTTCCTTGACGCCAGTTTAAACCTGTTTTGCTATTTTGTTGAGTTTCAGAGTTCTCTGTTCCAGCGGGGTCCTTAAACTGTGGAGGTTTTAAATCTTCCTGATTTGGCTCTGTGCCAAACTTTAGTTTATGATATTTTGCACTACATTCAAAATATACAAAAAAAGTTATTCTTTTACACATGTCAGGCAGCCAACCATATGAAAATCTACTATGGGAAGACCATAAGGTTGAACAGTACGTCACAGATAAAAAGATTGTCTATTCTCATGTGAAATGCTTATGTTTGTCAAGAGCATTTTACAGGTTTTAATCTGATCATCCAATCATGTTTAACTAGTCTTACACTGATTAGCTGAACCAACTGAAGCCTATAAATGCTCGTTACAAACATCAATGTTATTATTGGCAACTCTTCATCCAAAACGACAGTAATGCATACCGTTCTTGCTTCAAAGCATATTCTAACATCTTTATCCTACGAATGAGATCATGTTTAAGGTTTTCTTGACCTTTTCTTTCCCCTTGTAAGAATGCAATTTTTGCCTAAAAATGTGTCAATAAATGTTTAAATGGAATAGAATTTCACAGCAACCAGGTACAATATCAGACATGTTCCGTTATTCTGGTTTAGGTAAATGAAAGTAATCCCTGAGGCCTGAACAGATTACATTCATGATCCAACGTTTCTACACTCCAGTCAAATAGGGCCATTTTAAGACGCGTCTTATGTAAGTCGCGACTTATTTCCTCCTGTATAAATGGCCATATTGTGTTTATCAGGGGTGATCTAAAGACATGGGGTGGCTCATAGTCATATCCCTCAAGGGCAGAGCATAAATAAATGGGCTCTTTTGCTGATAACACTAGCATACCAATAGTATCATCCAGTCACGATCCAGTGATCAGAATGTTTCATTGTCTTAACATTGTTTTGAAAATCGCACTGTTCTCCACACAATCCAGCCACTCATTGATTGTTTTCACTTACTTTATACCCTGCAAAGGGCTTATTTGGTAGGGATGGCATTTTTATCCGTGCTGTACCAAAATCAAAGTGGAGTATAAACAGATCTTTCATTCAAAGACAACTAAGGTATAATTGTTTTATAATGCTTTGCAAACATTTGAATTTAATTATATTTTTTGAATATTTATAGATCAAAAACATTGCAACATATTATGAGTTTATGACCTGTTCAATATATATATATATATATACACATTTGAATGTATATGTATATACAAAAGTCTATAAACCCTATGACATTCATATGCCTATAATATATCAATGTTATGATCATATGATATTCTTGATACATAATTAAGTTATTAAATTGGAGAAAAGCGGAAACTTTAGTACACATTCGTCCACGTTAAATAATATAACCACTGTGAAGGTAGCCTCGGATTGGGCCTCAGATTCGGCCTCGGATTGAGCCTCATATTGGGCCGCACATTCAACTGCATTCAATCACTGAAAAGTAGATTTTACGAAACTTAATTTCTAGCTAATTTTACGGTACTTCTTGTTAAAACCAAGCAGTAACTTGAGCAGTATAACGTATCTATCCATTGCTTGGAGTAAACGATGAAAACCATCCTTTTTGTAGGAGAAATTTAAGATTTAAGACGCTGTGCATAGTATGTGATTCCATATGCCACAGAATATTGAACTTTTATACTTACAAAAGCATTTGCAACTTGCAAGAAACAAGCACATAGTATTGTTTTGAAATTCCAATATATTGTAGATATTTAATGTTATATTCAATAATTTGTAACAATATAATTGCACCCACTATAAAAACGAAATTATCATGATATAGGAGACTTACCGAATATGCGCCTTCCCACATACAGCATTAAGACAGCATCTTCGCGAAATCGATTGCTACGATTACACAGGTACAGTTGTGCAGAATCTTTCCAATGGTAAAGAGCATTTAAGGTCACAGGCGCGGTACACTTGAGATGTTCATGATATGCGAAACTCGCCAGTATGCCAACTCAAATATATCCGAATATATGTAACTATAAGACGTCTATGTGTTTAGATAGCGTTTGCAAGAATTTCCACAAATACGATTGCTTCCAAATTCAAGTATGTTGTACAAAACGTTGCAATCTTTCTAATTATACACAGCGATTTGCGGCGCAGACGTCGTAAATTCAAGATTTTAAGGACTACGCAAGAGACAATAGCGCGCGCTTACATATGTCAGATTATAGAATTACATGGCGTTGACATAAATATTCAAGACACGCTTGCGTAACTTAATACATACGATTGATTCTGAACTGACGCATATTGTACAAACTTTTATCTTTTTCCAGTGGTATACTGCACGTAAGGTCACAGCCGCGGTAAACTTGAGATTTTCACGATATACGAGACTTGCCACTATGCGAAGTCAAGTATATGTCACAAATATAACACGTCTATGTTTAGATAGCATTTGTACGAATTGCACTCATGTGATTGCTTTCAAAATAAAGTATATTGTACAAAAATGTGTAATCTTTTTAATGATGAACAGCAACTTGCGGCGCAGACGTTCTAAACTCAAGATTTTAAGGATTACTCAAGATACAATAGCGCGCGTTTACATATTGCAGATTATAGCAATACATGGCATTAACATAAATATTCAAGACACGCTTGCGCAAATTCAACACATACGATTGCTTCTGAACTCGAGCATATTGTATAACCTTTTACGCTCTTTCGAACGATATATAGCATGTAGGGTCACAAACGCAGTAAACTTGAAGTTTTTATGATATACCAGATTTGCAATTATGCGAACTCAAATATATATCTGTATATATCTATATATACAACTGTACGGCGTCTATGGTTAGAGAGCGTTTGCACGAATTACACTTATACTATTGCTTTCAAATTCAAGTATGTTGTACAGAATCTTCCAATCTTTCTAATGGTATACAGCGATTTGTGGCGCAAGCTGTGCAAACTTGAGATTTCAAAGATTACTCAAGAGACAATATCGCTCGTTTACATATTCCAGATTATATAATTACATGGCGTTAATATAAATATTCAATACGCGCTTGCGAAAATTCAACACATACGATTTCTTTCGACCTCCCACATATTGTACATAATTTTACGCTTTTTCCAATGGTATGCTGCATACTATACTGATGTAAGATCACAGGCGCGGTAAATATTTGCCACTATACGATGTCAAATATATGTCACAACTATAACACATCTATGATTAGATAGCCTTTGCACGAATTTCAATCATGCGATTGCCTTCAAAATCAAGCATATTGTATAAAATTGTGCATTTGTTCTAATGGTATACAGCGATTTGCGGCGCAGGCAGTGTAAATTCAAGATTTTAAGGACTACGCAAGAGACAATAGCGCGCGCTTACATATGCCAGATTATAGAATTACATGGTCTTAACATAAATATTCAAGACACGCCTGCGTAAATTCAACATATACAATTGCTTTTGAACTCAACCATACTGTATAAAATCGTACGCTCTTTCCAACGATATCTTGCGTGTAGGGTCATCAATGCAGTAAACTTGATTTTTTTATGAAATGCGATATTGCGAACTCAAATGTATATCACAACTGTACGGCGTCTATGGTTAGAGAGCGTTTGCACGAATTACACTTATACGATTGCTTTCATATTCAGGTATGTTGTACAGAATGTTCCAATATTTCTAATGGTATACAGCGATTTGCGGCGCAAGCTGTGCAAACTTGAGATTTCAAAGATTACTCAAGAGACAATATCGCTCGTTTACATATTCCAGAGTATATAATTACATGGCGTTAATATAAATATTCAATACGCGCTTGCGAAAATTCAACACATACGATTTCTTTCGACCTCCCACATATTGTACATAATTTTACGCTTTTTCCAATGGTATGCTGCATAATATACTGATGTAAGATCACAGGCGCGGTAAACTTGAGATTTTCATGATATACAATATTTGCCACTATACGATGTCAAATATAATTCACAACTATAACACATCTATGATTAGATAGCCTTTGCACGAATTTCAATCATGCGATTGCCTTCAAAACAAGCATATTGTATAAAATTGTGCATTTGTTCTAATGGTATACAGCGATTTGCGGCGCAGACAGTGTAAATTCAAGATTTTAAGGACTACGCAAGAGACAATAGCGCGCGCTTACATATGCCAGATTATAGAATTACATGGTCTTAACATAAATATTCAAGACACGCCTGCGTAAATTCAACATATACAATTGCTTTTGAACTCAACCATACTGTATAAAATCGTACGCTCTTTCCAACGATATCTTGCATGTAGGGTCATAAATGCAGTAAACTTGATTTTTTTATGAAATGCGATATTGCGAACTCAAATGTATATCACAACTGTACGGCGCTATGTTTAGATAGCGTTTGCGCGAATTCCACTCATACGATTGCTTTCAAATTCAAGTATGTTGTACACAATATTCCAATCTTTCTAATGGTTTACAGCGATTTGCGGCGCAAGCTTTGTAAACTCGAGATTTTAAGGATTACTTAAGCGACAATAGCGCTTTTTGACATATGCCAGATTATAGAATTACATGGTCTTAACATAAATATTCAAGACACGCCTGCGTAAATTCAACATATACAATTGCTTTTGAACTCAACCATACTGTATAAAATCGTACGCTCTTTCCAACGATATCTTGCATGTAGGGTCATAAATGCAGTAAACTTGATTTTTTTATGAAATGCGATATTGCGAACTCAAATGTATATCACAACTGTGCGGCGCTATGTTTAGATAGCGTTTGCGCGAATTCCACTCATACGATTGCTTTCAAATTCAAGTATGTTGTACACAATATTCCAATCTTTCTAATGGTTTACAGCGATTTGCGGCGCAAGCTTTGTAAACTCGAGATTTTAAGGATTACTTAAGCGACAATAGCGCTTTTTGACATATGCCAGATTATAGAATTACATGGCGTTGACATATATATTCAATACGCGCTTGCTAACTGTGCGCAAATTCAACAAATACGATTGCTTTTTAACTCAAACTTATTGTATAAAATTGTACGCTCTTTCCAACGGTATATAGCATGTAGAGTCACAAGCGCAATAATCTTGAAGTTTTTATGCTATACGAGAATTGCGAGTATGCGAACTCAAATATATATCACAACTACAAGACAGCGATGTTTATATAGCGTTTGCGCGAATTCCACTCATACGGTTGCTTTCAAATTCCAATATATTGTACAAAATTTTGCAGTCTTTCTAATGGTTTACAGCGATTTGCGGCGCAAGCTTTGTAAACTCGAGATTTTGACATATGCCAGATTATAGAATTACACGGCGTTGACAAAAATATTCAAGACGCGCAAATTCAACACATACGATTGCTAATTTGAACTCAAACTTATTGACGTTATTGTATAAAATTGTACACCCTTTCCAACTGTATATAGCATGTAGAGTCACATGCGCAGTAATCTTGAAGTTTTTATGCCATACGAGAATTGCAAGTATGCGAACTCAAATATATATCACAACTATATATAGCGTTTGCGCGAATTCCACTATACGATTGCTTTCAAATTCGAGTATGTTGTACAGAGTTTGCAATCTTTCGAATGATACAGTATACAGCGATTTCCGGCGAAGACGTTGTAAATTCGAAATCTTAGCGATAATAATTCAAGCGACAATAGCGCGCGTTTACTTATGCCAGATTATAGAATTACACATCGTAAACATAAATCTTGAAGACGCGTTTGCCCAAATTCAACACATACGATTGCGTTAAATTCAAGCTTTTTTAGAAAATGTCACGCTCTTTCCAATGGTATATAGCATATAAAGTCGCAGGCGCTGTAAACTTGAGATTTTCATGATATACGAGAATTGCCAGTATGCGAAGTCAAAGATATGTCACAACTCTAACACATCTATATTGTATTGCAGACTTTGTGCTCTTTTTATATTGGTATGCATGAATTTGTTGCCAGAAGCTTAGAGAACTTAAGTGGTTTGGATGTATTTAAAAAAAAATATGTATTCAATTAAAATGTATAAGTATAAGTATAAATAATTGTTCAATTAAAATGTACAACGTATTTACCCCGCCCCTCTCTTGCACCTCTACCCCCCCTCCTTCCGCCTCCTCTGCCACCTCTTCCTCCTCTTGTTCCCCTTCCTCCTCTTGTGCCCCTTACTCCTCGTGTGCCTCTTCCTCCTCTTCCTCCCCTCCCTCCCCTGTATGTCATGGGCGAAGGGCACAGTCTTCTGGGATGCCCTTTACCCGAACAGTTCCAGCATATGAGATCTGTAAGGAAAAGGATTTTAGGTGATTGGCTCTTGATTGCTGTCGAATTTCTCACTTTCATATGGTCGATATAATGTTCTTCATGTATGAAAATGATGTGTTTCTTACCAATGTTATGTACCAGTTCCTCCCTGGTACCCTCAGCTGGTGCCGTCCTCTTCTGAACAATTCCTACATGCATTTCAAGGAGTGTATAACATTATATGAAACATCTTTCATACATTGACAGGGTGAGAATAAATGCTGTCTTTAGCTAGTATTTTGTTAACTACACTTAACCAACTTAAAGTAAACAAGAACTATATGATGATCTCTTTCTAAAACTTTCACTTTTGTTCATTATATTAAATTCAAAGTTTATTTATGTATTTCAAGGAACGCAATTTAAAGTACGCGCGCGCGTAAATTATTTTGAATCACGTGTGCGAAATGACAGTAAAGATTACGCAATTATACGCGACTTGTTGGTGTAAAAGCATTAAAACATTAGATGAAGCCTGAAGACGGGCAGTAAAACTGCCCGAAACGTGGCAAATATAATTTATACCTTTGTATAATCCTTGAAATATATAAAGAAACTTTGAATTTAACTATACGAAGATTAATAAATGTTTGTATACCTGCAATTTCTTTTATTTGGCGTTCAATTTCTAAAAGATAGCATAAATAATTAATTAATTATTTAATTAAAGTACGACTATTCCATGTGCTCAGCACGGAAATATTGTTTTTGAGCAAGTTATGTTTGTATCTTAAATTGCTGCTCAGTTACGGTCGATATTCGGGCAGTTGCGTTTAATAAATACAGATCGTCTTGATTGCCGAGGGATTACATCGGCGCTACTAACGGAACTTTAACAATCTCTTAAAGCAGTTTATATACGTTTGATCTTTTTTGGCTTAAATTGGCAAAAAACAGAAAATAGATGCACTTCTAACCTGAGAGTTTTCTTTGCACATCAACATCTGATGTGCTTCGTTCTCCCGTGACGTCATGACTTCCAGACGGCACTGACACTAAAAGTTTAATATTCAGTGTTACCACAAGATGTGTGTTTAAAAGCATATTACAGATATACATTATATTTTTACACTTACTGGTAACATCTGAAGTTTCAGTCATCTTGCAGTTGACAACGATATCTAGTCTTCGTTCTGAACAGACTCAGGCTGGAACAGACTATATAATATTTGTACTAATTGCTTTATCTGCCAAAGGCGCCAAGCCCAAGAGCATATGCGTGGGTTTTATTGAGATCTGTCACAAGTATACACAAATAATCAATTAACACATATGTTGCTCAATCACGCAAGAAGCTCGTCGATTGATTGTAGCCACGACTTGCATATTTGAAATTATAGCATAATATTGCAAATTTGTGTTGTGCAGAACAGGTTTGCAGAGTCTCTAACTTTTCTGTTAGAAATATAATATTATTTTCCTTTAATTTGTACCAAGATTAAATAAAAGACAATCGAATATGGTAAGTCAACAAATTATAGACCAAATTTGATTTTAACGAATAAGGATTATCTCTGTTACATTTTCGTGCGATATCATAATTCTCTTTTAAATTTTACTAAACCATATATTTACAGGTTTTTACAAAGAAAATAACATCTGATATAGAGCATGTTATCGCAGTAATGCTGCAGTGTGACGAACGGTTTGACGAGGGATGGAGAAAAGCTGAAGGATATTGGGGGGTTGTTCTCACAAAATGTGGGGTAGGAAATACAACATCGAAAAGAAAACAACTGTACACGGACTGGAAGCGAAACACAAAAAACTTTCAAGACAAGTACTTTGAAAGAAAAGAAAATGCGAATATTTCTAATGAGTCCGAGGATAAGGTATGATGCATGCTCTGTTTTCATTTTCAATCTATATAATATTACTGGTTTTCAATAATCACTTTAATTTTCCCAATTTTCATTATATCAAATTTATGATTTACCTGAAAATTACATATATAGGGAGATGGCAGTCTGCCTGCTGAAAGGAAATAACAGTTAAATTGCAATAAAATTACAGCTATTATTTCTTAATTCAGTACATGTATAGTTGCGCAAGGGCATGTTTTCCGCGATAACGTACTGTATGGGGCAGACACACCCCCTCAGATTTTTGAAGATTCGAAATTTTATAATCTAATATAAGTAATAAATACGTTTGTTGGTATAGGCTCTGATTCCCGTAATACGTCTAATTTGGCTCTTGTTTCCGTTATATTCAGTTAAAACTTTGCAGATATAGTTAAACTTTGGGCTAAATCTTGATCAATTACTATACATTGTATAAACAAATATATGCATTATTTCTCATATATACGAAATCTTATTTCGATTTTTATATGACGTAAATGTCGTATTTAATACAGTCGAAATATTAATTATTATTATGTTATTAACCAAATAGGTATAAATTTAAAGTGCACCATAAGCCCATATCAACGGAAGTTAAAGAATGTGGCTAAATCAACAATTTGTGACGTGGTTCTGCCATATATGTATAATTGTTTTAGATGTAAGATGTTCAGAGCCTGAACAGTTCTTACGACGTGCGTCACGTGCAGAGTACAGTGCTGCGTATATTTGAAGCACCATGAACTGATGAACATTAAATGAACTGATAAACATTAAATAATTTGACCTGATTTTGACGCAGTACATGCAATATGAATAATGTTTTCTTTCTGTCATCACGTTAACAATAAATGCCCGCATACGTGTCAAGACGTCAAGCAGACGTGCACGCAATAAGTTTACTGTTCCCACACTGAACATTCCCATAGCGTTTGCTTTTATGACAGCTTTGTACACGATTAGAATTGTCTACTTTATAAAATGGACATTTGCTCTTCCAATTTAGGATAACAATAGTATCCTTTCTGTTGTTCTGGCATGGACAAATCACTCAACGCTCAACTGCTAAAGAATATTCCAGCGCCTCTTTTGCCTCAAGCGTATAATTTTTCATGGGTAATCGTTCAGGAAGTTTGAATGCTTAAGTACGTCCAAAAACCTTTTATCTTAAAAGGAAAACATTCATGAGAAAACACAGCTATCATCATATCATATATATCATAGCATTGAAAAGTCTTCCTATGTAAACTTGAAATACTGTACCCTTTCTAATTTAAGAATATTCGACGATTGATCCCATATGTCAGTTCAATTTCCATATTAGCAACCTAAATTTTAATACAAATTTAATCTTTATCCTAACTCCAATCGTAATCCTAACCTTGACCCTAATCCTAACTGTAACCTTAATCCTAACCCTTAATCCTAATCGTTGTAATTTCAGGACAGTATAATATAGACACGACTATGAAATAAACTAGAAATACAGCTACACCTCGCCACAGTCATACAAAGAGAGTTCCCAAACATTACGAAGCTTTTTCGTTGGAAAATCTATTATTCAAAGGCTTGTTTGCTCAAAACCAGAATTATATTTCGTAGGATTAGTTTCATGAAAGGATATTAAAAACGAGAGCTGGAATTCCAATATTCTTTATCTGGAAAAAAAGGGAGGAGCACAGCATTATGTTTGTGCTGCTGGAAATCAGTGGCCGTGTCGGGTATCTGGGAATCCGGATTTAGGCAAAATGTTTGCTGGGAAAACTGAATTGAATTCCCTATAACTGCCCGCTTTTCGACGCACTCAAGGCTAGCGCCATTAATATTAAGCGTTTTCATTTACTTCAAATATGTGATGAAAATTTGAATCATTATTGTAATAGTTTGGAAGGAAAACTGGAAGGAAATATTAGGGAAATCTATTTTGGTTTACCTTAGTTAACGTACTGGACTGATACATGAAAAAAACTATGTATATAAAGTAGCAGTTTTAGAGTAAAATACTTATCATGAACAATAATAACAAACTTTCCTTATAGTAAAACGTTTCTCATGCTTTCTATAACTTCGCTCATTCCATTAGCTCCTGACAAAGTGTTCGCAAAAGGACTACCTATAAGGCACCCATGAAACGTAGCCATGCGCCCGTGAGCATTGATGAATTTAAATCGGCTAGTTCTTCTCTTCACGGTGTATATAAATCACCAAGCAGCATTAGTACCCTCGCGCCCGGAACAGTGCTCACGCGCCGCTGTTTGCTCGGGGAAAAATTGCGTAATTAAGCGGCATTTAAAACTGATGGTTCTACTACATTTTTTCTTGTGTATCTATTACTTGCTGTATACATATATACAAATGACCACTTGTTCAAAAGAGAAAAAAATAAGCTCAATTAAGCATTAAAGACGAACACGTATTTTTTCTCAGCTAAATATATATCCGCAGAAAGGCCTCGACATAACGGACTAGCAGTAGAAAACGTACGAATCATGACGTGCCTGAATCGCACACTTGCACGCATCAGTTATATATAGTTACAGGCATTATAGTATAATCAAATCACGTGGAGTTTTGACTTCGTTTATGCCATAATTAACATCATTTATATATGATATGATTAAAAACTGTTGCACGGTTGATGTCAACGGGTGGTCAATGTGAAAGATGTGCAAAAAATGGCGTTTCCTGCGACCGCTTACAGACTCTAAATCTAATGAGGAAACAGAGACCAACAATAGAGCGACATATGAAGGCCTTGAAACATATTTTGCTAAATAGTTGGGATATGCATATTTTACGCACGGGTCTTGACTAACACGTGTCTCTTTTTCAATATTCAATATAGTTAGTAACAAACTTTCTCTTAGCCTCATTTTTATCATTTTCAATCCTTATCCGATTCTTTTCACGTATTTCAGGTACACGCATATGCGCTGGAGACTTCAAATGTATTTGAAACATTGAAAGACGAAATGGTACGTTCATCTAAAATCTGACAGCATTAATGGTCATGTAAATATAATTTTCGTATAATTGACATCGTATATGGAATAGGTATATTTATATATCTAATACCTAACACACGATTACATGACAAAGTTGGATGACGTTCTTTGTGTAAAACCTGCATAGTGAATGTCCTTTTACCCCATTCTGCCCGTAATATTCGCGCTATGCGTTATGCCCTTAAGAGAATAAGAAGGAGTGACAACTTTATCTAACAGCACCATATTCATGCACCATAAAATGAATAATTTGATTTCTTTTTAAAATAGGAATGTTTTGCAGTAGATATGGAACAACCACAAGTGTCTGGCACAGTATTATGGTCCAACACGGTAGGCATAGTCTATGAAGATCATTTTAATGGAAAAAATGTTTAACGGTTATATTTTATCATAAAACAATTTGATTGCCACTTATATAGGGAATTGGATCGACCATAGCGTCTGAATCGCAGTGCGCACGTGATTTCGCTAAATCTAATATAGAAACACAGAGATTTAAAAAAGATGATGAAGCTTCTTTGGCGTCGGACACTTTTTCGGAAGAGTTTCCACTTTTACTTGCATACAACGAGCTGAGTCCAGAAGAAGAACAGCCAGAATTTGAGAGCAACTCCCAGCCATTACACATTGATGATGAACCACAAACATTCGTTCATTCTGATACGTTGGATGTGAACATCATAGAGAAAGATACAGGTGATAATATTCAAAATTCACATACTTCTGGAAGAGTAAGGCATGCACCTAAAAAGTTTACGCCTAACAGCATCAAGAATAAAGTGTATTGCTATTGCCAAAAAGAAGATAGCGGTTGGTATCTTAGATGTGATTTTGTGTATCCCGGTTGTTTGGAATACTATCATGCACGGTGCGTAGGATTGGAAAAATTAAAGAACAGGGAATATGCAGATAAATTCAGTAATTGCGAAGACGGTAAATCGTATGCTTGCCCTACTTGTGTCAAGCTAGTTGAAAGGAATGAGGAAAAAGATACTTCACCGATTGACGGAGTGAAAAATTTCCAATCAGGAATCAGAAAAAAAAGCGAAGAAAAGGAGGAATTGTTGTTGAGACTAGAAAAGACAGTCTCAAGGAACTTGACAATAATTCCGTTGGACAAGATGAAATTCCTGCAATTGATGAATTTTGTATTCAAGATGGGGAAAGTAATTATCAGGAAGTTTGTGATGAAAACAGCAGCGTGAGTCATCATGCGCCATGCACTCCCGATAGTTTTAAGTTCAACAATGAAATGTTGCACACATCTGATAGTGAAATAGGAGTAGAGAGAAATGGCAAATGAGGTTGATGTGGCTGCCGTACCGAAATTACCCGCGAAAGAATGCAAGAAAAAGCCTGCCTATCTTGGAAGGGTTAATGAAGATTCAAAAATATCGCACAGGATGGTCGAACATGAAACATCTGAAACAGCCTTACCGAGAAGTTTGTTTTGTGATTCACAAGAAGGGATTGATGAAGGTATTTCAGATGAAAAATTGGACGAATGGAAATTGTCCGACTCTGAATCTCTACTGGATGCCCTTGAAAAATCTGAGAACTTCAAACAAAAAGACTCGAAAAATCTACCAGTTACGGAAGAAACTTTAAGGACCTTAATGGACTGCCCTAAATTGACCACTAATACATTCTTTATGGCAGAAATACCCGTCGAGTCTACTTTCAGATTAACTGATGATGAATGGCTACGAATTGAGCCAACCGATGAAAAACCGGATACACTTCAACCATGCTGGACAAATTTGATGGCACTCCATTTAAGCGAATCCAACGACTATTGCACCTTCCGATTCAAAAGGCATTTCATTCAACGAAAAGATTCGAGGAAACGAAAGTGTGATGTATTCAAGGCTTCTGGGAATTGTGTCTTTATTGATTGTACATGCGCCTTCAAACTCGTAATGAAACGAACACAATTCAACATAAAAGAAATTTCGGTTCTTTACGAAGGTACCGTAAAACACGCGACAGGGAGAGACAGTCTCGATTCATTCAAAACGAGGAAAGACAAAGCTTGGCTGCAAATTTAAGGAGAAAGGATGTAAACCATCAAAAGTTTATCAGGAGTTGAAAGAGAATTTAACAAGCAATGCCAAAGCTTCTGGGAATAGAACTGGTTGTGGCGTACAACCTACAACTATAAGGAAAATTGCCAGTGAAAGTCGTCAAAATGACTATATTTCTAAGGACATGATGGAATCTTTGGATGCAATTCGAAAACTGTTTATTGAAAAAGAAAATTCTCGCAACAAACCGCCGTCAAAGATTCAAGGATTTATACATACGATTAGCCTTTATCCCCTGGTAGTATGCATGTGGACTGAAGGTCAGGTGATGCTTTGGCATGACCGAGTATTGCATGACGTTGCTTACTTAGATGCAACGGGAACAATTGTTGGTAACCACAATGGGAAAAGATCACTGTATTATGCACTTGCAGTGCGTCATCCAACGGTTGGTAATCCACCAATGCCAGTGGCCGAAATGGTAACGAATGATCATAGTGCTCTAAATATACGTGGGTTTTTGGAAAAGTTTAAAAGAGATGACGCAAAAGTTTTCAATGGTAAAAACGTAATACCTCGGCAAATAACAACTGATTACTCCAAAGCTATAATTTTGGCAATTCTTAGAGAATTTAACAATGAATCGTTGCTATTGTTTTTTACCAGAACATATCGATTGCTGCGCAAAAATGGTACGGATGAAGACTTCGAACTTACGATACCACATGTTGGATGTAGTCATTTTATGCACATTGTTCATAAGAATTTGAGCGCCATAAGACGCCAAAAGCGCAATAATGAGAGCAGTGACGATGATCGTAAAAATGTATGGTATCGCTTCAACATGTATTGCATGTCTCTCCTTGTGAATGCTGCAACGTTAGATGAATTCGACATGATTTTAAAAGATGCAACTGTTTGCCTCATGAGTAGGTTTCTTGTTGGCAAGGTGCAAGATTCTTACAATAGAATTGTAGGAAAAGTAGGAAAGATGGGAAATAAAACAATAGATGGCATCGTCGAAAACGCTGAAAAGTTTGACGACACAATTTCAACTGATACAACAGGAGAGAGTTCCGTACCTAAGTCAGCGAATCCTTTAAATATTCATTTTGAAAAGCTACTGAATCCAATCATTCAACAGATTGAGGTCGATAACCATGAAAAATCTCATGAATCTTTGAAGAACAAAAGCTGGTGTCCAGAGTTTTTTACATTTATGCGATCATATATTTGTGAAATGCCATTATGGTCAGGAGTTTTGTTAGGATCACTTGACCGTTACAAAAAGACGGGAATTCCAAAATCCAATGACGTTAAAAATGAATCAGACCAAACATATCTTTCATTTAAATCAGTAAATGCAAAATCAGAAGGTTATATCGAAGGTGTGATGAGAAATTTGAAGCAGGAGGACTTTCCTGGGAAGAAACGAATGAGAGCAGATGCTTTTGCCTTGGAAAATTATGAACGAATACGAAGAAGATTAACCGATTTTGGAGATAGAATCCACCAAGCCTTAAATCCAAAAATGAAGAGACAATATATAAAGAGAAAGTCTACCGTACTGAGTAAGGAAAGTTCAAGTTCACCTAACGAAAAACGAATAAAGAAAGATGGGAACGATAATTATCATACAGCTGAAGAAACATGGGGAAAGAAGGATCCATCAACTCCAAAAACTAATCCTAAATTTGGGCAATTTCAACAATCCCCAAAGGTTCCATTCAGTGATTCCCCAACTATCAAAACCAAAAAGGAAAAGAAAAGTACAAACAACTCAAGGGCAACTTCTGCATTTATTCTATTTTTAAACAAGAAGAGAAATGGGCTAAAACGCAAGTTCCGTGATGACGAAAAGGTTGTAAGTGAAGCAGCGAAAATTTGGAATAGTATGTCTTCAGTGGAGAAAGAAAAGTACCACAGAATGGCAAAGGAAAAGATATTACGAAAGGAAAGTTGAATGAAGAAGAAAATAGCCAATGTAAGTCAAAGAAACATAGGAACGACTTGGAAGAATGGTGCCAATACCAATATAAGGGACTTCAAAACAAGGGTAATGACTGTTGGCTAAATGCTATATTACAATGTATAAATCATTTGCCAATTAGAGACACGATTATTAAATCTGAAAGGAAGCGTATTTCTCCACTGATATCAGCCTTAATTCGATCAATGAGGAAAATGGAGAAGCATAAGGCGATTTCTTATTATCCTGAAGAACTACACAAAGTATTTCAAGATGATTTGTACTACTTACCACATACGCAAAACGATATCCACGAGAGTTTTACTCAGTTTCTTTTTGTCGATGAAATGTATGAAGATATTATGACAGTTCGTTTTCAACTTGAAGTAGAATATACCAAGATTTGTGGGGAATGTAACGGAGAGGAAAAAAAAAATCCGGAGATAATGACAACCCAATATATTCCTTTATGTGAGGAAATAACAGATGTGTCGGATGCTCTTTACAAGAGTTTAAAAGAATATAAATATCAATCAATGTGCGAGACGTGCCAAAAGAAACAGAGCATAGACGAGTTGCTACTATATTATCTCTACCAGATGTTTTGCTTCTAATGTTTATACGGTTTGAACATGTCGGTGAACGTGGAAAAAAGTTACACTCAGAAGTGCATTTGCAACCGCAAATAACTCTAATCACAGATGAACCATGCCAATACAATTTACGCGCGTGTGCATTGCATCACGGTCAAGACATAAACAGTGGCCACTACACTTCGCTGTTGTTTGCAAATGATACAGTTGTGGAGCTTGATGATGCGCATGTAAAATGTGTGACAAACGAATGGGAAAATCTGGCGTCCAATACTGTTTATCTTGCATTTTATTGCAAAGAACAAGTTAGTAAGTTTTCCAGGAAAGGCGAATTCGTGAAACATATCGAAATAGATTCAAGCAATGTAAATTCGCCAAAAACAAAGAATCGAAAAAAACCTGACGTATCAAAAAGTGCCACTGAAAAGCCGAGAAATCTGAAAAAAGGTAGCGACGTATCGTTGCAAAATGAAGATTCTATAGTTAGGCAGACTAATGTAAAATTGACTAAAATTTGGGACATTTCAATGAGAGACACGAAAGTATGTAACGTGGATGAACACGGATATGATCTGTATGGAGAGGATTTTAAAACACTTGAGCTTTCAAGGCGAAATACTAGTTATCATAGAAAAACCAGGCTGGTTAAATGACAATATTATAGACGCGTACCTAAAACTACTAACAAAATCAGCCTCAGCGAGAGCCAACGAATCTATGCATTCTCCTGTTTGTTTTATTTGTCCTTGAAGAACGTAATCTTATCATGTGACATCGAAAGGCTGTACAGAATGGTAACAAAATACTTTAAAGGGAAAATATTTGAATCGTACGATTTTTGGTGTTTCCATCAACATTGGAAATCAACACTGGTGTGTTGTGGTTGTAGACATGTGGAATCAAACGATAATGTATTATGACCCTCTACAACCCGGTGCCAGGAACGAATCAGCTGTCACAAATGTTAAATTTTATTTAACAACCTTGTCAACTGCTCAGATGCGTTTTGTTAAATTTAATTCAAAGGCAAGAGAGTTTGTAAGTGACTTCATGGTGTGCTGGGAAAACCAGTTTCCTTTACAAACGGATGGAACAAGTTGTGGTGTTTATGTTCTTATGTACATTGGTACGAAAATCGGATTAATCAATATAGGCCGAACCAAAGAAATAATTGAGCGCATAAGAACTATAATTGCATATGAGTTGTTGCAAAGTTGCATCGTATGCCAAGAAATAAAAGGAAATGTAGAGCGTGCATGTAAAATGATGTCACTTTACATACAAGGAAAGGAAGGTATGTTATCCTTCACTGCATGACAGTTGGCAGCAGGCCTAAACATTTTATGTGGTTTCTAAACAACAAACTTGTCTCTCAAGACCAGACACCTAAATTTAAAATGACTCCAGCCATGGCAGGAACGTATATCTGTAAACTTGATTACGATGATGGAAATGCACTTGAATCGTTACCATGTAAAGTTGAATGTATGGAAGATGAAATAGATTTTAGTTTAGATGTGTTCGAAAAGATATTTAGTGAATGGTTTGAGAAACAATAAATCGCTTCACACTGTCAGCGTTGGTATAACAAATACAATGGAATATAGCTAGTAAAGTTAAATGAAGCTACGTACGGTAACGTAGCAACACTGCGGATTGCAGTAAAGTTAAATGAAGTTACGTACGGTAATGTAGCAACACTGCGGAGTGCAGTAAAGTTAAATGAAGCTACGTACGGTAACGTAGCAACACTGCGGAGTGCAGTAAAGTTAAATGAAGCTACGTACGGTAACGTAGCAACACTGCGGATTGCAGTAAAGTTAAATGAAGCTACGTACGGTAATGTAGCAACACTGCGGAGTGCAGTAAAGTTAAATGAAGCTACGTACGGTAACGTAGCAACACTGCGGAGTGCAGTAAAGTTAAATGAAGCTACGTACGGTAACGTAGCAACACTGCGGAGTGCAGTAAAGTTAAATGAAGCTACGTACGGTAATGTAGCAACACTGCGGAGTGCAGTAAAGTTAAATGAAGCTACGTACGGTAACGTAGCAACACTGCGGAGTGCAGTAAAGTTAAATGAAGCTACGTACGGTAATGTAGCAACACTGCGGAGTGCAGTAAAGTTAAATGAAGCTACGTACGGTAACGTAGCAACACTGCGGAGTGCAGTAAAGTTAAATGAAGCTACGTACGGTAATGTAGCAACACTGCGGAGTGCAGTAAAGTTAATGAAGCTACGTACGGTAACGTAGCAACACTGCGGAGTGCAGTAAAGTTAAATGAAGCTACGTACGGTAATGTAGCAACACTGCGGAGTGCAGTAAAGTTAAATGAAGCTACGTACGGTAATGTAGCAACACTGCGGAGTGCAGTAAAGTTAAATGAAGCTACGTACGGTAATGTCGCAACACTGCGGAGTGCAGTAAAGTTAATTGAAGCTACGTACGGTAACGTAGCAACACTGCGGAGTGCAGTAAAGTTAAATGAAGCTACGTACGGTAACGTAGCAACACTGCGGAGTGCAGTAAAGTTAATTGAAGCCTACGGTAACGTAGCAACATGCGGAGTGCAGTAAAGTTAAATGAAGCTACGTACGGTAATGTCGCAACACTGCGGAGTGTAGTAAAGTTAATTGAAGCTACGTACGGTAACGTAGCAATCACTTTACAAGGCCTATAATGCAAATGCACGTGCGGTAGTAATTTTCATTCAAAGCAAAAAAGTAAAGTTAATATATAATTGCACTAATGGATATTATTATATATTCAAACTTTATTCTCGTTCGTGATTGGTCAAAACGCCCTGCTAATTCTCCGTATCTGAAGCTGACGCGTTATTTCAGATGCTGACGTAATCAGCGTGCAATAATACCTTGTTTTGGATCGAACGTCGATCAAAAACAAGGTACTATTGCACGCTGTCGAACCGAAGCTGCCCCAGCGCGGTCGGCAGCTTGCTAAAATCCCGCAAAACTAAATATTTTTGAATAGTAAACAAAATGGCTTTTAGCCGGTTTCCATCGTTAAATGAAGAAGAAATTTCGACGTTGCTCTCAGCGAAAGAAAATAGTAAAAAACTAAAGAGAATAGTAAACTGTTTAAATGTATTTTCGAAGAGTATCTACACGAAAAGAAAAAATAATAACCGACAAACGCCATCGAGCTGGCAGCGATTTTGAATATATAATAAAACAATTATTGGATTCGGTTTTCGCATGATATCGAGAATTATCAAGGCCTAGGTTGTGTTATCCACCTCAACCATCGGCTTCGGTAGATAAGATAACACAAACCTCGTCTCATAATTCTCGATATCGATAATCATCATGGAATAATATTCCGATAATTTCCATCTACAAACCCTTCAATTATTATTCAATCGAGTGAGATGCCAACCAAATCTTGATATTTACCCACAACTTAACATGGCAGTACCCTAGTATATATACATGCATGAATTTGTGGTTAGAGCTCGGCAACTGGACTCTGTGGCTCAGTTCGGGTTAGAGCGCTGCACCGGAATCGCAGGTTCGATTCCTGCCAGCGACTTATAGTTGCATTTTTCGCAGCTGTTTCTAATTATATACATAACTCATAAATCATAAATTTATTGTTCATTATGTCATCTCAAAAATATTGTTTAAACCCAAGATGCATTTCAAAGTAAATAAATCAGTTTAATTACCTGAAAACTCATTATTGAAAATTACGGTTAAATTTTCTCTGTTAGTAAAAATAATATATCAAATTGACCAAAATGGTTAAAACAAGGCTGTGAAGAAAAAGTACACTATATTTTGTATCTATAGTCATTGTATATAAAGATTAAAACAATAGTATTCTCACGTGACATGCATATAAATTATTGAACTTACTCATTTAATATATTGAAAAACGTCTCATTAATATTTTTTATATGAAGTGTAGTAATTAGGATCGACAAGCTTTATATAAAGAATACTAATGAAAACGAGTTTATTTTATCAGGTATAAAACCTTTATGGTTGACATGATTTGCCAAAAAGCTTATTAATTTTTTTGAAGACAATATAAAATATATTAGATATGCAATTTTAGTAAAAACCTTATAATTATATATATAAAATAGAAAAAGTAAAAAGATCTTAAAGAGGAAACTCAATAGAATAACTATATAAGTAGAAAAACAAACGTAAATTTCATGGATAGCAACGTGGACCCACAAAGTCAATGGACGCGTAAAACTGTCTACCAAATATATCGCAACAAAACGTCAAAATTTGTTTTGGCACAAATTTAAACTACATAGCCAATGGAATGTAATAATGGTAAGTATATATATATGCCGTTCTTGAAAGTATAGTACTTTGTTTGAAAGTATTGTTATAACTATTATTATTATTATTATTATATATATATATATATATATATAGTCTACCAGTGTCTCGTAGTTTGAGATGCACGTCGTGGTAATTTACATATCTTGCTATATCTTTCCTATTTTATAGGTGACTTGTTGCAAAGTTATGACGTAAAAATCTCAAAACGCTATGTTGGTGATGTTCGATCCGTAACATGTTTGAACACAGCCATTTTACAGCCATATATATATAGAGAGGGGAATATACTGTATGCCAGATGTATGCAACACGTTTGTGGCATTTAATTTTAGTAGACTATACTAGTTGTTATAAATTTCGGGGCGATATATGAAGTATATTGCGTATACGCAATTTTCAAATACTTCAAATATCGCCCTGAAATTTATATACCTTATACGATGTGACAAAACCCTTAACATTAATATATTTATTTATATTTATACAGGTCATTTACAGCTCTGCCGTACAACCATCAATGCATCAAGGCATCGTTAGACTACCAGATTAGAAGGTATATATATATAAATATGCTGGCATCGTGAAAAATTTCGCATCCAGACATGCATGCGCACAAAGTGTCATGGAGCCAGATATATACGGATATATGTATATATAAATATATATATGAGCGTGTTTTGGTTCACGAAATGTCCGCTAAACAGGACAATAAATTATATTTTTGTTGTGTGTGATTATTTTAGTTTTGGTATCTTCAAATATCAAACCCTACCCACGTGATATTCGGTACGCAAGTCATTAACATTAATGGTAAGAATGATTAATTTTCAAAAAATATCAAAAAAAGCTACTTAAGACATTATAGCTGTTAATTTGTGCATTTACCAGGTAGACAGTGCGCCACATGAAGCCACAATGATGTCCTCTGAATCGGATTTGAATTAGAGACAAGACTCCACCAAAGAAGTAATTATGTCAAACATTGACAAATTTATAATACAATGTATTATATAGATTTTGTACATTATTGTATAGTTAGGGAATTTTTCATCCCACAAGGGCTGTCATAGGAAACGTTTGTACAGACAAAATGGTAGCTATGACTAAAAAAAAATTTATGTGAATTGTTTTATAATGTAAATCACACTGTCCTTTGAAAATCAGGCAACTGAAAGGCCACCGTGTGCTTAAAGAAGTTCTAATAATAATAATAATATTGCTGTACATCATATAAAAGACGGAGCAACTATATATCATAATATTGTGATGCCGCCGGGTGTGTCAAAGCACCTGTTCAAAGAAAGCGCAATCCAATCATCCCTTTCTGTGTAAATGCGAAAACAAATGGCAAAATATGATCTGATTAAAAATTGATGTTCGAAACCACATTTTCCCAATACCATCCACAATTTAGGTCATAATCTAAATGTTTAATGATTAAAAGCAGTCAATTGCCAATGTCTAAAAACTAAAATATAATGGATGAGTCCGTCCCAAGTCCGTCGTTTACCAAGATTTGATAAATAGCTAATACGTAACTTGTAAGGGCAGCTTATAGTCAAATTCATACAAAATCGGAAAAAAGCAATGTTCAATCATTAATATTTGGCCAATTGTCTTCGCGCTGATGCAATGCCAAATGTATCATTTGTCATATCGTGATCTGTCATTATCGACCTTAAAACAGTGTAAATATCTTACAAGAGTAAACTGATGTATATATAAGCTACTTTACAACTATATCAAACGCATTATGATATCTGGAATGAATAAAATATTTATCTATTTAGCCTTCGTATATGAAATTAAAGAGCGTGGAGCTAATATTGCGCATAAGGCTTAAGCGTTAAGGCGCTGTTACACGGGACAGTTTTTAAGGACAACTCGGAATGGAACTCGTAACATAATCAACCAAAATTTGTAGATAGTCTTTTGCAACGTTGTCTTTTAATCTTCCTTTGTGCTTCCCAAAGGTTTACGTAATATCATTCAAAACTAGTGACATGTGATGAGTCGAGGACCACATATTGTGATGAGTGAAGCTGGCACCATATTCGAAAATTATCGAGCAAATTGCGCTTGTGCAATCATGCTCTTTATAATATTGGAAAGAACATAACATTTTCTACAAAATACTTCTGATTGTCTACACATTGTATGTGTTTCCTTCGCACTAGGACGCCAAGAAGACATATGTTTGCGCCGTTCTATGGCAATATATCATGCATTAACAAGACTGCAAAATTCTGTACAACCTACTTGAATTTGAAAGGATCCGTATGTATCGAATTCGCGCAAAAGCTATCTAAATACAGATGTCTTGTATAGTTGTGACATATATTTGACTCCGCACACTTGCAAGTCTCGTATATCATGGCAATCGTACGTCTATCGCGTAATGCCGCTAAATGCTGTATATCATTGTAAAGAGCGTAAAATTTTGCACAATCTGCTTGAGGCTAAAAGCAATCGCGTCTTGAATATTTATGCTAACGCCATGTAATTATATAATCTGGAATATGTAAACGAGCGATATTGTCTCTTCAGTAATCCTTGAAATTTTGAGTTTACAAAGCTTGCGCCACAATTCGCTGTATACCATTAGAAAGATTAGGACATTCTGTACAACATACTTGAATATGAAAGCAATCGTATGAGCGCAATTTGTGCAAATGCTCTCTGAACATAGACGCCGTACAGTTTATGTATATATTTGAGTTCGCATAATCGCAAATCTGGTATATCATAAAAACTTCAAGTTTACTGCGTTTGTGACCCTACACGCCAGATATCGTTGGAAAGAGCGTAAACGTTTATACAATATGCTCGAGTTCAGAAGCGATCGTATATATTCAATTTACGCAAGCGTGTCTTGAATATTTATGTTAACGCCATGTAATTCTATAATCTGGCATATGTAAACGCGCGCTATTGTTACTTGACTAATCCTTAAAATCATAAGTTTGCAAAGTCTGCGCCGCAAATCGCTGTATATCATTAGACAGATTGTACAATTTTGTACAATATGCTTGATTTTGAAGACAATCGTATGAGTGAAATTCGTCCAAAGGCTAGCTAAACATAGATGTGTTATAGTTGTGACGTATATTTGACTTCGCATCGTGGCATATCTTGTATATCATAAAAATCTCAAGTTTACCACGCATGTGACTTTACATGCAGCATAGCATTGGAAGAAGCGTAAAATTCTGTACAATATGTGCGAGGTCAAAAGCAATCGTATGTGTTGAATTTGCGCACAATTAGCAAGCGTCTTGAATATACATGTCAACGCCATGTAATTCTATAATCTGGCATATGTAAACGCGCGCTATTGTTACTTGACCAATCCTTAAAATCTTAAGTTTACAAAGTTTGCGCCGCAAATCGCTGTACACCATTAGAAATATTGCACAATTTTGTACAATATGCTTGATTTTGAAGGCAATCGCATGAGTGGAATTCGTGCAAACTCTATCTAAACATAGATGTGTTATAGTTGTGACGTATATTTGACTTCGCATCGTGGCATATCTTGTATATCATGAAAATCTCAAGTTTAAAGCGCCTGTACCCTTACTCAAGGGCCTTACATGCAGTATAGTATGAAGTATACCACTGGAAAGAGCGTAAAATTATGTACAATATGCGCGAGGTCGAAAGTAATCGTATGTGTTGAATTTGCGCAAGCGCGTCTTGAATATTTATGTCAAGGCCATGTAATTCTATAATCTGGCATATGTAAACGCGCGCTATTGTTACTTGACTAATCCTTAAAATCATAAGTTTGCAAAGTCTGCGCCGCAAATCGCTGTACACCATTAGAAAGATTGTACAATTTTGTACAATATGCTTGATTTTGAAGGCAATCGCATGAGTGGAATTCGTGCAAACTCTATCTAAACATAGATGTGTTATAGTTGTGACGTATATTTGACTTCGCATCGTGGCATATCTTGTATATCATGAAAATCTCAAGTTTAAAGCGCCTGTACCCTTACTCAAGGGCCTTACATGCAGTATAGTATGAAGTATACCACTGGAAAGAGCGTAAAATTATGTACAATATGCGCGAGGTCGAAAGTAATCGTATGTGTTGAATTTGCGCAAGCGCGTCTTGAATATTTATGTCAAGGCCATGTAATTCTATAATCTGGCATATGTAAACGCGCGCTATTGTTACTTGACTAATCCTTAAAATCATAAGTTTGCAAAGTCTGCGCCGCAAATCGCTGTATATCATTAGAAAGATTGTACAATTTTGTACAATATGCTTGATTTTGAAGACAATCGTATGAGTGAAATTCGTCCAAAGGCTAGCTAAACATAGATGTGTTATAGTTGTGACGTATATTTGACTTCGCATCGTGGCATATCTTGTATATCATAAAAATCTCAAGTTTACCACGCATGTGACTTTACATGCAGCATAGCATTGGAAGAAGCGTAAAATTCTGTACAATATGTGCGAGGTCAAAAGCAATCGTATGTGTTGAATTTGCGCACAATTAGCAAGCGTCTTGAATATACATGTCAACGCCATGTAATTCTATAATCTGGCATATGTAAACGCGCGCTATTGTTACTTGACCAATCCTTAAAATCTTAAGTTTACAAAGTTTGCGCCGCAAATCGCTGTACACCATTAGAAATATTGCACAATTTTGTACAATATGCTTGATTTTGAAGGCAATCGCATGAGTGGAATTCGTGCAAACTCTATCTAAACATAGTTGTGTTATAGTTGTGATATATTTTACTTCGCATAGTGGCAAATCTTGTATATCATGAAAATCTCAGTATAAAAAAGCCTGCCTTACTCAAAGGGCCTTACATGCAGAGTATGAAGTATACCACTGGAAAGAGCGTAAAATTATGTACAATATGCGCGAGGTCGAAAGTAATCGTATGTGTTGAATTTGCGCAAGCGCGTCTTGAATATTTATGTCAAGGCCATGTAATTCTATAATCTGGCATATGTAAACGCGCGCTATTGTTACTTGACTAATCCTTAAAATCATAAGTTTGCAAAGTCTGCGCCGCAAATCGCTGTATATCATTAGAAAGATTGTACAATTTTGTACAATATGCTTGATTTTGAAGACAATCGTATGAGTGAAATTCGTCCAAAGGCTAGCTAAACATAGATGTGTTATAGTTGTGACGTATATTTGACTTCGCATCGTGGCATATCTTGTATATCATAAAAATCTCAAGTTTACCACGCATGTGACTTTACATGCAGCATAGCATTGGAAGAAGCGTAAAATTCTGTACAATATGTGCGAGGTCAAAAGCAATCGTATGTGTTGAATTTGCGCACAATTAGCAAGCGTCTTGAATATACATGTCAACGCCATGTAATTCTATAATCTGGCATATGTAAACGCGCGCTATTGTTACTTGACCAATCCTTAAAATCTTAAGTTTACAAAGTTTGCGCCGCAAATCGCTGTACACCATTAGAAATATTGCACAATTTTGTACAATATGCTTGATTTTGAAGGCAATCGCATGAGTGGAATTCGTGCAAACTCTATCTAAACATAGTTGTGTTATAGTTGTGATATATATTTTACTTCGCATAGTGGCAAATCTTGTATATCATGAAAATCTCAAGTTTAAAGCGCCTGTACCCTTACTCAAGGGCCTTACATGCAGTATAGTATGAAGTATACCACTGGAAAGAGCGTAAAATTATGTACAATATGCGCGAGGTCGAAAGTAATCGTATGTGTTGAATTTGCGCAAGCGCGTCTTGAATATTTATGTCAAGGCCATGTAATTCTATAATCTGGCATATGTAAACGCGCGCTATTGTTACTTGACTAATCCTTAAAATCATAAGTTTGCAAAGTCTGCGCCGCAAATCGCTGTATATCATTAGAAAGATTGTACAATTTTGTACAATATGCTTGATTTTGAAGACAATCGTATGAGTGAAATTCGTCCAAAGGCTAGCTAAACATAGATGTGTTATAGTTGTGACGTATATTTGACTTCGCATCGTGGCATATCTTGTATATCATAAAAATCTCAAGTTTACCACGCATGTGACTTTACATGCAGCATAGCATTGGAAGAAGCGTAAAATTCTGTACAATATGTGCGAGGTCAAAAGCAATCGTATGTGTTGAATTTGCGCACAATTAGCAAGCGTCTTGAATATACATGTCAACGCCATGTAATTCTATAATCTGGCATATGTAAACGCGCGCTATTGTTACTTGACCAATCCTTAAAATCTTAAGTTTACAAAGTTTGCGCCGCAAATCGCTGTACACCATTAGAAATATTGCACAATTTTGTACAATATGCTTGATTTTGAAGGCAATCGCATGAGTGGAATTCGTGCAAACTCTATCTAAACATAGTTGTGTTATAGTTGTGATATATATTTTACTTCGCATAGTGGCAAATCTTGTATATCATGAAAATCTCAAGTTTAAAGCGCCTGTACCCTTACTCAAGGGCCTTACATGCAGTATAGTATGAAGTATACCACTGGAAAGAGCGTAAAATTATGTACAAAATGCGCGAGGTCGAAAGTAATCGTATGTGTTGAATTTGCGCAAGCGCGTCTTGAATATTTATGTCAAGGCCATGTAATTCTATAATCTGGCATATGTAAACGCGCGCTATTGTTACTTGACTAATCCTTAAAATCATAAGTTTGCAAAGTCTGCGCCGCAAATCGCTGTACACCATTAGAAAGATTGTACAATTTTGTACAATATGCTTGATTTTGAAGGCAATCGCATGAGTGGAATTCGTGCAAACTCTATCTAAACATAGATGTGTTATAGTTGTGACGTATATTTTACTTCGCATCGTGGCATATCTTGTATATCATGAAAATCTCAAGTTTAAAGCGCCTGTACTCTTACTCAAGGGCCTTACATGCAGTATAGTATGCAGTATACCACTGGAAAGAGCGTAAAATTAAGTACAATATGCGCGAGGTCGAAAGTAATCGTATGTGTTGAATTTGCGCAAGCGCGTATTGAATATTTATATTAACGCAATGTAATTATATAATCTGGCATATGTAAACGAGCGCTGTTGTCTCTTGAGTAATCTTTGAAATCTTGAGTTTACGAAGCTTGCGCCGCAAATCGCTGTATACCACGAGAAAGACTAGAACATTCTGTACAACATACTTGAATATGAAAGCAATCGCATGAGTGGAATTCGTGCAAACGCTCTCTAAACATGGACGCCGTACAGTTTAGATACATATTTGTGTTCGCATAATTGCAAATCTGGTATATCATAAAAACTTCAAGTATACTGCGTTTGTGACCCTATATATCGTTCGAAGGAGCGTAAAATTTTATACAATATGCTTGAGTTCAGAAACAATCGTATTTGTTGAATTTACGCAAGCGTGCCTTAAATCTTTATGTTAGCGCCATATATGTAATTGTATAATCTGCAATGTGTAAACGCGCGCTATTGTATCTTGAGTAATCCGTAAAATCTTGAGTTTACAAAGTCTGCGCCGCAAATCGCTGTACACCATTAGAAATGTTGCACAATTTTGTACAATATGCTTGATTTTGAAGGTAATCGCATGAGTGGAATTCGTGGAAACTCTATCTAAACATAGATGTTTTATAGTTGTGATATATATTTGACCTCGCATAGTGGTAAATCTTGTATATCATGAAAATCTCAAGTTTAAAGCACCTGTACCCTTACATGCTGCATAGTGTGCAGTATACCACTGGAAAGAGGCTAAAGACCGTAAAATTATGTACAATATGCGCGAGGTCGAAAGTAATCGTATGTGTTGAATTTGCGCAAGCGCGTATTGAATATTTATATTAAAGCAATGTAATTATATGATCTGGCATATGTAAACGAGCGCTATCGTCTCTTGAGTAATCCTTGAAATCTTGAGTTTACAAAGCTTGCGCCGCAAGTCGCTGTATACCACCAGAAAGACTAGGAGATTCTGTACAAGATACTTGAATATGAAAGCAATCGCATGAGTGGAACTATTCGTGCAAAGTCTATCTAAACATAGATGTGTTATAGTTGTAGTTGAGATATATATTTGAGTTCGCATAATTGCAAATCTTGTATATCATAAAAACTTCAAGTATACTGCGTTTGTGATCCTACACTCTATATATCGTTGGAAGAGCATAAAATCTTATACAATATGCTTGAGTTGAGAAGCAATCGTATATGTTTAATTTACGCAAGCGTGCCTTGAATATTTATGTTAACGCCATGTAATTGTTAATCTGCAATATGTAAACGCGCGCTATTGTATCTTGAGTAATCCTTAAAATCTCAAGTTCACAAATATTGCGCCGCAAATCGTTGTATCCCGTTCTAAAGACTGCACAATTATGTACAACATAGTTGAAATTGAAACCAATCGCATGAGTGGAATTCGTTCAAAGGCTATCTAAACATAGATGTGTTAGAGTTGCGACATATATTTGACTTCGCATAGTAGCAATTTTTGTATATCATGAAAATCTCAAGTTTACTGCGCCTGTGACCTTACATACAGTATAGTATGCAGTATACCACTGGAAAGAGCGTAAAATTATGTACAATATGCGTGAGGGCGAAAGCGATCGTATGTGTTGAATTTGCGCAAGCGCGTATTGAATATTTATATTAAAGCAATGTAATTATATGATCTGGCATATGTAAACGAGCGCTATCGTCTCTTGAGTAATCCTTGATATTTTGAGTTTACAAAGCTTGCGCCGCAAGTCGCTGTATACCACCAGAAAGACTAGGAGAGTCTGTACAAGATACTTGAATATGAAAGCAATAGTGTGAGTGTAATTCGTACAAACGCTCTCTAAACATAGACGCCGTACAGTTTAGATATATATTTGTGTTCGCATAATTGCAAATCTGCATGGTATATCATAAAAACTTCAAGTATACTGCGTTTGTGACCCTACACTCCATGTATCGTTGGAAGAAGCGTAACTGTTATACAATATGCTTGAGTTCAGAAGCAATCGTATATGTTGAATTTTCGCTAGCGTGCCTTGAATCTTTATGTTAACGCCATATATGTAATTGTATAATCTGCAATATGTAAACGCGCACTATTGTATCTTGAGTAATCCTTAAAATCTTGAGTTTACAAAGTCTGCGCCGCAAATCGCTGTACACCATTAGAAATATTGCACAATTTTGTACAATATGCTTGATTTTGAAGGTAATCGCATGAGTGGAATTCGTGGAAACTCTATCTAAACATAGATGTGTTATAGTTGTGATATATATTTAACTTCGCATAGTGGCAAATCTTGTATATCATGAAAATCTCAATTTTAAAGCACTTGTACCCTTACATGCTGCATAGTGTGCAGTATACCACTGGAAAGAGGCTAAAGACCGTAAAATTATGTACAATATGCGCGAGGTCGAAAGTAATCGTATGTGTTGAATTTGCGCAAGCGCGTATTGAATATTTGTATTAACGCAATGTAATTATATAATCTGGCATATGTAAACGAGCGCTATTGTCTCTTGAGTAATCTTTGAAATCTTGAGTTTACGAAGCTTGCGCCGCAAATCGGTGTATACCACGAGGAAGACTAGGACATTCTGTACAACATACTTGAATATGAAAGCAATCGCATGAGTGGAATTCGTGCAAAGTCTATCTAAACATAGATGTGCTATAGTTGTGACATATATTCGCATCGTGGCAAATCTTGTATATCATGAAAATATCATGTTTACCGCGCCTGTGACCTTACATGCAGTGTACCATTGGAAAGAGCGTAACATTCTGTACAACATTGGTGAAGTCGAAAGCAATCGTACGTGTTGAATTTGCGCACAATTAGCAAGCGTCTTGAATATGTATGTCAACGCCATGTAATTCTATAATCTGGCATATGTAAACGCGCGCTATTGTTACTTGACCAATCCTTAAAATCTTAAGTTTACAAAGTCTGCGCCGCAAATCGCTGTATGCCATTAGAAAGACTGCATGTGTAATTCTATAATCTTGTGTACCTAAAGGCGTGCTATTGTCGCTTGAATTATTATCGCTAAAATCTTGAGTTCGCATCGTCTGCGCCGGAAATGCAATACTATGCAATAGTATGAGTGGAATTCGCGCAAATGCTATATAAACATCGCTGTCTTATAGTTGTGATATATATTTGAGTTCACATACTTACAATTCTCGTATATCATGAAAACTTCAAGTTTGCTGCGCTTGTGACTCTTCGTGCTATATACCATTGGAAAGAGCGTACAATTTTATACAATATGCTTCAGTTCAAAAGCAATTGTTGAATTTGCGCAAAGTTAACAAGTGCGTCTTGAATATGTATGTCAACGCCATGTAATTCTATAATCTGACATATGTAAAGGCGCGCTATTTTTACTTTTTTACTTGAGTAATCCTTAAAATCTGGAGTTTACAAAGCTTGCATCGCCAATCGCTCTGTACCATTAGAAAGATTGCAACGTTTTGTAGAACATGCTTGAATTTGGAAGCAAGCGTATTTGTTGAATTCGTGCAAACGCTATTTAAACACATAGACCTCTTATAGTTACATATATTTGAGTTGGCATACTGGCGAGTTTCCCATATCATGAACGTCTCAAGTTTACCGCGCCTGTGACCTTAAATGCTCTTTACCATTGGAAAGATTCTGCACAACTGTACCTGTGTAATCGTAGCAATCGATTTCGCGAAGATGCTGTCTTAATGCTGTATGTGGGAAGGCGCATATTCGGTAAGTCTCCTATATTATGATAATTTCGTTTTTATAGTGGGTGCAATTATATTGTTACAAATTATTGAATATAACATTAAATATCTACAATATATTGGAATTTCAAAACAATACTATGTGCTTGTTTCTTGCAAGTTGCAAATGCTTTTGTAAGTATAAAAGTTCAATATTCTGTGGCATATGGAATCACATACTATGCACAGCGTCTTAAATCTTAAATTTCTCCTACAAAAAGGATGGTTTTCATCGTTTACTCCAAGCAATGGATAGATACGTTATACTGCTCAAGTTACTGCTTGGTTTTAACAAGAAGTACCGTAAAATTAGCTAGAAATTAAGTTTCGTAAAATCTACTTTTCAGTGATTGAATGCAGTTGAATGTGCGGCCCAATATGAGGCTCAATCCGAGGCCGAATCTGAGGCCCAATCCGAGGCTACCTTCACAGTGGTAATAATATATGTATACTTTATTTTGTGATATAATCAGAACAAGAATAAAACAAATAAAGAAACTATAAATACCTAGCACTAGATGAATAGTTTTTAAGGCATAAACTACGCTTAAAATCATACAATGCTCAGAAAATCACGAATATTTTGGGTTGCCATTTGACAATACATCTGTCATATAATACTAACTTTACACCCAGAAAATGTACAGTTAAATTGAACCAAACTATAGCTATGTTCCCCTAGGATTAAGGTTAAACAATATAGAAATTACAGGCTACAAATCAACATGTTTTAAAGACATTATCACCAAAATATATACAGTCAGATTTCTACCTGTAATTCGGCTCTCTCGACCTCCCAATGCGCTCTATCCATCTCAAATCGCGTCCACTCATGTTGAATAAAATGTAGAATGCCAGGGATAGTATATTTTGGAAGCAGGTCTATTTCAGGAGTCGGAGATGAAGACTTTTTCGGCACACTATCCGACTCCATTATAGTGCGAAATTTTACTCAACAAGCCGCCATGATATACGATGTCTACAACAGAGTTATGACCGCTTGGGAGAATTTAAAAGCCTCCTCAAGATTTCAAGCATATATTTCCAAGAAAGCATCGTAAAAACATACATATTTACACAATTGCTTTATTATTTACTAGAAAATTGCATATATATCAGAAATAGAGTGCAAAAATAAACAATTATAGGAAAATATTGCTATAATTTTCCATAAGACCTGATTGAATCAGATCTTCTTATAACATAATCGTAAAGAATTCGCGAAGAGGTCTGTTGCCGGTCGCTACTCGGCGACTACTCGGTATATCTCGCGATTCTCGACAGATGTCCGACAAAATCCGAACTTCGCCTGCAATATCTCACAAATGGATGTCGTCGAAATTCATGAAATGCTGCGAAAGTTTACAGTAAATGGTACTTTTATTCCTCAAGATACAGCTGACAATGACATGTGTATTTTGTTCATGAAATTTGGACGTTGTAGGTTTAAAACTAAATGCAAGAAGTCACATTGGGTGCCACCGTTGCCTGGTATATAAATTATAATTGATACACTTTCAATGGTCTCTTTGCATATATAACAATAGTGCCATCCAGTTTCGATCCAGTGATCGTGACATTGTGACATTATGCAAAGGCCTATTTGGCATAAACACATAAAAATCTCACAACTTGTCAACAAGATACGTCTGCAAAAAAATTGTAGCAAACTTGTCAACAAATTGAGCAGAGGCATAGCGAAAGGAGGGTGCAGGGTGGGGTGTCTGCACCCCCTAAATGTTGTCCTGTCGGCAAAATGATGGCAAATTTCTTAACAATTTCTTGATATAACACAGCATTGACCACACCCAACCACATCAAAACCACGCCCATTTTGTCAGCAAAAATATGGCCTGCACCCCCTCGTTACGCCCCTGTAGTTGAGACTATACTGTTATTGTGTCAAGTTGCTACAAGCTTGTCACTTGCAACTTGTCAACAAGTTCAATTACAGGACGATAACAAATTGTTGGTACAACCTTGTACCAAGTCTACTGCAGGCCCTGTAAGTAAAACATATAGTGTAGCTGTGTAATGGTTCTGAAACAAAACTGACAAATTTTATTTCCTAGATTATCCATATCCTGTTGAAATCAAACCACCGTTGCCAAATGATGATCAAATATGCAAAGACAGAGAAAACACAATAAGAAATGTGAAATATTCTTCTAATGATACTCAAAAAGAACTTCTAGAAAACATTTCCATAAAGTATCAGAGTCCTACATCTACTTCAGTAAAGAATAAAGACTTTAAAAGTGGCTCTAATGTATCAAAGTTTAGAAATAATTGCATGTTGCCAAGAAGATTTAAACATGTTTTCTGTGACAACTGCAATGGTAGGTATCAGTATAGTCAGTCAATATGTCAGTTGGTTGGTCGGTTGGTCGGTTGGTAGTGGCAGGTCAGTCAGACTGTTGGTTTGCTGGTTGGACTGGTCAGTGGTCAGTCAGCCTGTCATGAGTCAGTCAGTTGGTTGGCTGGTCGGTAGGTCAGTCAGTCAGTTAGTCAGTTAAATATATAATTTCTGTAGACCTTGCAGCTGAAAATTCTGGTATGAACAGACTTTTCAATGAAGCAGGAGCATATTTTGATAATGTCACAAAGAAACTACAAATTTTTCAACCACCTCAGAACAAGGTAACACATTTGTTATAATTCACAACCCCAAATCAAATCAATCTCCTATATAAAGAAGTAATATATGAAATAGAATTGAGCCTGGTTTTTATTTGACAGCAGCTGTCGCAAACATGTCAACGTCACCAATGTAAAATAGTCTGGGTCTACCTTGTCTTGTATGCAAATAAGTCTTTACTACTGCACACTTTACTAGAATAGAACTACCGGTACTTAACATATATCTGTTCTCTTCACTAAAGATAGAAAAACATCATTTAAAGGTCTTGAGAAGAATTCACTGGAGAAACACACAGACTTTGAAAGAAAAGTTGTCCCAACACCCACCAAGTTACAACTTAAAATTTGACAGAAGCAAGATTAACTTTACCAGATTAAGACCTTATGTATATGTCCTTGTTCACGAAGTGAGTAAAAGATGATGATGGAATTGTGTCTTGTTGATGGCACAGTGTTCACCTCTGTGACTGAGGTTTCATTCCTGTATAATATGCAGTTGTGTGATCATAATTTCACCTCATCCGCATATGAGAAGAGTGCTTCCAGTTTGACTCTACCAAACACTGCAGGTTTTCTCCAGGTACTCCAGTTTCTTTCTGTAGTAACACTGGACCAATAGGGATGCTTAATGAGCCTCTACGTAGAGCAGTTTAGAACTTAATTAGCCTCTACGTAGAGCAGTTTAGAACTGATAAAGCCATCCAGTATAAATATAAAGTTAATTTAGTTTATAGTTCTTTTCAATTTTTAGTGTATGTGTGTTGATGGTGAGATGAAGCCAATGAGACCATCTTCGTTTGAATATCTCATTGCTGACACTCTTTTGCCATACTTGAATAGCGCATGTATAACACCTCAAGAAGCTGAGGAGAAATTACAGCAATGGGGAGCAAGAGCAGTGAGGGTATGTGCACGTCTGTTTTGAGTATATGCTGCTCGCTGTAGGCACTGGACAGAACTGCCTTGTTCTTTAAAACATCCATTTTTTACCTGGGAGGATTTATTTAAGAACGAAGCAATAATGCAATTGGGGGTTGTGTACTTGCTCAGTACAGAGCAATAATGTATTGGGGGTTGTGTACTTCAAACGGTCTACTTTTTGCAGGCTCGTCATTGTATAGCTCATTTGTGGCATATCTTGGCAATATCATCAAATTCTCCTGATGGTTGCGCGAAGGATATAATCAGAATTGAGGAAGAAGTTGTTAAAGGATCAAGGTTTGCTACTTTGTGTTGAAGTAAATGAATGGAATCCAGGAACAACTTACATTGTGATTTCACAACCCAGCGTTTCGCCACTCCATTCTAGTGTCTTCATATTTGCGCGTCTCATTTTCATTTTAGGACGTCGCTGGATTACGCATGCGCATGTGCCTTTGCTTTGAAACGAGTCAAACAGCAGCAAGCAACTATGACCGAAAACTCGCAAATTCCTCGTAAGGTCAGTACCTCTATAAAACAAGGACTTGACACGGAACGAGCCAGGAAAACAAAACTTAATGTATCGAGAAACATGTGTGGGTCTCAAAACTTGGACACTAAAATTGGCAAAGGAGAAAACGCAAAAAGTAGCAAGAAGCACGTAACGAAAATCTCGGAACGCAGAAATGAAGCGATTAAGCGCGCGGAAATTGTAAATGACCACGCGCAAAGATTGGTTGAACACGCTGAGACTCTAACCGAGCACGCGGAAACCGTAATTGAGCACGCGGGGAAATTAACAGGGCACGCGGGAAAAGTAACAGAAGACGCGGAGAAAGTAACTGAGTACGCGGAAGACGTAAAAGAACACGCTGAGAAAGCGACACAACACGCGCAAAGAAAGATAACGCACGAAAAAATCCCGACAATTCACGAAAAAGTGCACGGAAAAGTTGCACAGAAACAGACTGAGAAATTGAGTAATGATCTAAAATATAATTCGTCTCATCGAACGAAAAGGAAAAGATCTCGACAATTTAAAAATGTGCCTTTTAATGAAAGAAAAAGGTTTAAGACACGTTGTATGAATCTGTTATCCACTTCATAACATTAAATCTTACAATTGTTCATTTATTAAACACAAATATGTGCAAAACGTGGGTGACTATCCGAATATGTGAGTGCAGTGCTTAGTAATTATACCGCGAGTTATTACAACAATGTATAGTTCAATAACTGGTGGGTTACAGGGCAGCAGATGGTGGTCAACTTCAGAAATGTTGACACTTATAGGAAAGTTAGCAAATACAATACTACTTCATAGTACATATATGATGAATGCATTAACATTATTTTCTCACTCTGATAACTGCAGGTTGGCCACTATCTGCTGCATGATAGTGCTTGGTGAAACCCATCTCGATAGTGCTCAGTAAACCCTACACTACTTATAGTATACCTTATTCTTGTTGAAAATAATAGAACTTTGGCATTTTGCTAACGTAAACCTCTAAAGCGCCATTGACTAAATCTTGCCACCAACTCTTTTTCCAAACTGTTCTCGTATTATGTCGTTTGTTGGTCGTGAATTTCTGTCCTGTTAGTTTCATCAAATCTGATACATATACTGCAAAACTTGGCGGGCGGTCAGCCTTTGTTCTGTCCAGAGGGTTTATAATGGTTACATTGTTTTGAAATCCTTTGTCAAAATTTTCAGGCCAAGGGACATACACTGTCTTTCCTTCAATTGTTTGCTGCAGAGAAAAACAAATAAGGAAGAGTTTGAATTTGCACTACTTACATAATTTTATTACGGCTATATAATGTGATATTTTTAATAAACTGTTGCAAAATGAATGTTATAATGTTATATCACTCAGCATAACAAATTAACAATAGTGTCATCTAGTCACGATCTAGTGGTCGAATGTTCCATTGTCTTTTTGTTGTTTTGAAAATTCCACTGTTCTCCATCTCGTTGTTTTGACTTATTTAAATTGTCCTGGAAAAGGCCTACACTACAAGCCCGATGCTCACCTTTCTAACATGTTCCAAGACTTTCAACGGCAATTGCACTCGTATATCTGTGAAGAAGATTATGGTGTTTGGTATGGTAATACGTGCAAGACATGCCTTCATTATATTCTCCATATTTTGTATCTCTTTTGCATTCATGAGCAGAAGCGTAACGTGTGAATGCCAGGCAAGTGTGTTCTGTGTTACTATTGTTTGAAAATATTGTTTGAGGCCTTGGGATGCTACTATGATCACACTGAATCTCGCATCCTGTAGCTTGCTTGTCATGGCTGAAATAGAATGAAGAGGCTTGCAATTGTTAAGAGGTTTTGTTCTCAGCGTTTCTAATCTATTCTATCCTATTTCCATTCCATTGTATTCTATACTATTCCATTCCGTTCTATTGTATTCTATCCTATTCCATTGTATTCTATCCTATTCCAATCTATTCTATCCCATTCCATTCCAATCTATTGTATTCTTCATACCTGACAAATGATCCATGAAATAATGTGACCAAGTTTCCATGTTTGGTATCACAGCAATAATTGTGACCATCGCGTCTCGTTTCCAAGTAAAATCATCAACAAAACACAAATCACTTTTGTGGTTTTCATAAAACATGTATTCAGAGACTCTGATTCTTGTTTCCATAATATTATCCTGAAATTCTATATTCATCAAGTATCTTGTTCCTGTCTCTCCTAGGGACTTTTCTTCTGCATGGCGGACACCGCGAAATGTGTATTTTCTGCAGAAAAATATAATACACGCGTTAGGGCCTGTTTATACGATCCCGTCTAGGCGGGACGGGACATTTTCATCCGTCTAGCCGGGAAACTCACCTAGGCGGGATGGCGTGTTTATATGGACAAAATACATTGCCGGGATGAAGCCTGTTAAGTGCTTGACGTCATATTTTCTTGCCGAAAGGGATTTGCGCGTGCTCAGAAGAAAAGTTTATCCCAGCTAGGCGGGATAGAGTGTTTATATGGGAATTTTTCGTCCCGGCTAAGCGGGATCCCGGCAACAGACGCCGGGATCCCGTCTAGGCGGGATAGAAGCGGGATCATTTGAACACTCAATAGAGTTTATATTACAAGTGGGATCTCGGCAACTGTCCCGTCCCGGCTAGCCGGGATCATATAAACCTTAGCATCTGTTGATTCGTTTGCGTAGCGTTTGCATATACTGTACACTTGGCATACCAATAGTGCCAGCCATGCAGTCACGATCAAGTGATCGGAATGTTCCATTGTCTTTTCATTGTTTTGAAAATCCCACTGTTCTCCATGTCATCCAGTCACTCATTGTTTTGACTTATATTAGCATTTATGCCAAGACTGTCACTCTAAATATACTATTTCTCAAAGTCATTAATAATTCATGAGCGTGACAGCGAGTACAAGCTATTTATACCGTTAGAAATATAGCAGCTTTAAGGCTCTTTTCCACTCGTCGCAAAAACCAACTCGCTACCTCGCTGCGAGTACTTTCATCCAATCACAATGCTCGACAGTTTATTTTAATTACATGCAAGAACTCGCAGCGAGTTTGCGAGTTGGTTTTTGCGATGAGTGGAAAAGAGCCTTTAGTGAAGAGTTATTCATACACAACTCCCCGTGTCATCAATAATTCACGCTCAAAACACAAAGGAAATCAGTACCGCGTATCGTTGTCTTCATACCATGGGCCATATGGCCATCAACGTCCATAAATTAACTCAACCTTCGCCTTAACTTTCTATTTAAATACTGGTTCGTTTGAGAAGTTATATCATACACTAGAAGTCGATTATTATCGACATTTTAAAACACCTTAACAAGTATATAAATGCTCGGCTATAGTTCGTTTTCCAACACGCTTTTCGACTTCAAACGGAGCTGTGCATTTTGTTTAAGATCACGAATTGAGGTAAAAATATTGTTCTCATTTACGCCTACACAAAGATAACATTTAGTAAAACAAATGATCTGATCTGTAAATTAAACCTAAACAAAATGATAACGAAACTTTCAATGCTTACCCGTTACTTCCTTTCACCAAGCGTCCAGTATAGTCGGCGACAAATTTATCTGTGGATTTGCTGTTAACTTTAGGTATAACCAGCCTTGGGCTTCGTGAATAACCCTTGAAATTCTGCGAGCATTTTGGCAAATTACGAGCATGAGTCGATAACATATAGGGAAGTCTACTCCATTGATCTAGATTCTCCTTTTCAACTGAATGTTTCTGCCGGGACACGTACCCAAATAACGAACCCATCTTAATATTATCTTCAAAAATAAGTAGATTTTCTCCACTGTGTGCAATATCCTGCGGGCCTATGTAGGGTGAGAGGTATTTAGTTGGGATGACTTCGTATTTTAAAGATTTAGGCGTCTCCCATGCAAGTTCTACATGGCTGTCTTTGGTGTGTGTATGGAATAAAACCTCCACATAGTACGCTTTGCATTTCTGAAGAAACACAGATACTGATGTTTGGCTGGGATATTTTTTATATTCTCCTGTTTTCGGTTGCTTCTCTGACCAAGCCAAGCTTGCTATAACTCGAGTTCTTTCAGGCTCTGAAGTTTTGCTTAGCTTTAGTTCAGCTTCTCCGCTTGTGGATAGCGCGAATCGATAATTTCCAGTGTCAGGCACGTACAGTAAGCCAAATAGCCAGCCGCCTGTCGAGATAGGCTTCGGGAGACGTAGCAAGGCTTTCATGTTAAATTGTACCGAAGCTGGGTGCTTTGGAAGCAATGGATAATCTTTGAAAGAATTTAAATCTGTGATATATTTACTTCTCCATGATAGTAAGGTCAGACCGTGAAGAGCTGTACTAGTTGTATAATGTGAACAACGTTTGTCAAGTTTTGCCGCCGTAGAACTGCCAGGAAAATGTGGCAGCGCTAACTTTATCTTCTTCAGAAACAATCTTCTATCTGTATACGACAAGAGCTGGAATTGGATATAAAATATGAACACCACTGTTCCTGCAATGCATTGAAATATTCTTCGTCTTAAAACCATCAGAATGCGCCACATCTGAGCGAGGTGTTGATCTAAGGTCTAGCGTAGGATGTCAATCCCAAATATTCCGTGTCAAATATTACATGTTTTTTCTAACCGCAACTTGTGGCAGCGCTAACCTGTCGATCACTATTAATAATAGATGATAGTTTGTGGTATATTTCTTCGCGACGCATGCTTAATTCCTTGAAGGTTTTCATCGATCAAAAATATTTGTACTGAGTGAAGATCCGATCTTACGCATAGAAAGCTTTGGAAAATAGATTGACGTGGTGTTTAAAACAATTATAAACTATATTGTATAGCTATTGGATATATGATGTATTTCTTCATTAGAGCATTAAAACTTTATTATGATCACCGATAGCGAAATGGTCTGGATCTAGCCTATGCATGTAGCTTTTGTGGTAATATCTTCATGTTTCGCGCACGAATATATTTCTTTTTGATCTTGACCTCAATCCCAACCCTAACCCTAACTCTATTGTGCGCGATATAACCGCTTTTGTGTGCTTTATGGTGAAAGTCAGGTAAAAATATCAAACGCGATAACGAAATCAAGTCGGTTTTTTTAAGGACTTCCCAGGCCATGTATCAGGAAATTCAAGGACTATTTAGGGCTGAAATGAAAGCGTTAGAAGTCGGTAAAACGTGCTGTTAAACTGTACAAATGCCGACAAATTTCAGAAAATACAGTACTTTCAAGCACCTCTTTATAAATTCGCGGACTTTCAAGGCCTTGAATTTTTGTTTTCAAACTCAAGGACTTTCAAGTTTAGTACGAACCATGTCGCCTGTCAATTAATGGACTTAATAACAATGGCAGCAAAAGGTACCAGTTTATTTTGTCTTGAAGTGTTACTCTGTTTGCTGTTGCCAAAGCTCAATAGGTAGCCAGTGCACGCGACAAAAATAAACTCATTTCACACATTTGTGGACTGTGGCATTGTAGTGCCTATAATTTGGATTGAACTTATGCTGAAAAAGAGTTAAAGACCCTCTGAAAAAGCCCCGCAAAGCAAAGCGCGCAGGGAATCGCGTGTGAGCAGGGCGTCCCACGTGTGAGCTATTTTATTTTTAGGTAACTGTGTTTTAAAATAGAACAACAATATTTATAGCCAAACCACAAGTTTTTAAACGGACGTACTACAAACATTTTAAACCAAACATTATATTTGTTCAACGGTGAATATAACAAGAACAATATTGTATATAGAAAATTACAGAATGAATATTTAAATGTCTAAACAGTTTGTTTCTCTGGCAAGAGAAGACCACTTTTTCGTAAAGACGTATTTGTTAAACAAAATGAAATGAAATATATTCCTTCCTCAGCTCCTACACAAAAAGCGGCTGCGAGGAAAACTACGATGATGGATTCTTCATTTGCTTGCATGATTTGGCAGCGTATTTTCCCATCCAGCCACATATCTGTGTATACTTGAGCGTGTTAAGACGAATGGCTGCGTTGAAATCCGCATCTCTTTTCCACCATTCCTTGAAAGACTTCCAACGGTATCCACTGAACACACCAATCAATCTTCGGTTCCATTCTCCTTGAACCTTGCTCCATGTGTAGACACCAGCCCCCGATGAGCCAGGCTGTGCGTCACAGTAGTGATAGAGAACGTGTTCATCTGTCACTTTTATTCTGCAAGCTCTGGAGAAATCATTAAATGTTATCAGTTGGGTACCGTACTACAATCGTTAATCATCTATTAAACACCCCTTCAAAAGGACCCCCTCTAATAAAAGTCCCCTTTTTTTGAGAAAGACCCTTCTTTCGTTTAAACATATGTGCACTGGAAGTTGTCGTTAGTTTAGTTGTTATACCGTACCGTACCGTACTGTACAGTGTACAGTGTGTACTGTTTCGCACTGGATCCGTTTGTATGAAGGCCGGGGGGGGGAGGGGAAGAATACGAGTGAAAAAAGAAACAAATAAAATGGTACATTACCTGTACCATAGTGTATTTGCGGGCTTGTCGTCTTCATAGGCAGTAAAATGGATTATCGCTTTTGATTTTCCTTCGCTGATAGCCAGTTCAAAAAACGGCTTTCTGTGTGTTTCCTCGAGTTCTAGCAAAGCGTAATCAAATCTGGACGCAATATTTGCATTACCCATCAACCAACCATTTGGCAGAAATGTTTCGTTGACTCGAATCCACTGAAGTTTTTTGCTTAGTCTTAAATCTGGGAGAAGGCCAACCTTGAGTGTACTGAATCCTGCCACATAGTCAGACTGATCGTGTATACAATGTGCCGCGGTTAAAACGTGTTTGGGTGAAACGAGAGTTCCTGTACAGCCTGTAGACAACTTCACCACGCTGACGAAGGGAAAACGGTGGCCAAACAAACGCAAGGGAATAGAATGCCGGTTGTCTGTATAAAATATTTTTCTTTTACTCCGGTGTTTGCTCTTTGTTTGTGTATTTTTGGACAAGAAGCGTTCAGGAATAAACTCTTCTTTCTCAGAAACCTTCCTTGGGCTTGATTGTTCACGGAAACGAATGAATTGGTCAACGCGTTTTCCAGTGCTTGGCCAAGCTTCTTCCCACGAGAGATAGAGTTGTTCATCGTTGGGGTTTAATTCAGAATCACCTTCGTAGTGCACAGAATACTCGCTGTGAAATATTCCTGTAAAGTTGGTGTCAGGCTGTTCTATGCTTTGTACGACTTCGAATACAGGGAACGAAAGCGGCTCCGTTATCTTTGCTTCACGCACGGGACCAGTTGGTATTCTTGCCGCTTGGGTATAAGCTACGAGGACTAAAAGTAGCAGGAACGAACTGTGCCAACTCGGAGACGACATCGTTGTGTTTACACGTCTAGATTTCATTCAATACGTGCGCGATTTTCTGTGATAAACCGTTGATAGGTTTCACGAGTGTCGACCAGCTATAAGCGCAATTTATTCGTGCGTCGAGTTAGCACGAGGGAGTGCGCCTTTGAGAAGACACACAATACTATGTCAACATAAACGGAAAATGCGCCGTTCATCTATTGATTCATTGATATTATCTGAAGAAGGGCGAAGATGCATTTGAGAACATGTTGACAGATACCCTCGTAAGGGGGAAATGAATTTTGGCGGCCTAGAGGGGTACGCTGACCTTGATATTCTACCAATAACCTTTTCTTTATTTGCGTATATTATGCAGTGACCTGGGTAATGGATTAACTGAATCTTATGTTTGGGCGAAATGCTGAAAATTGTTATAAGGTCCCTTTAAATCATGTATCGTTTTTAACACACATAAAGAACTGAAATCAATCAGTCGAGAAATCGCCTGATTGGTTTTGTGTAAAGGCCTCTATTGTTTGCGACGAACTAGACTTTAAGATAAGTTAATAAAGATATCAATCTGTCAAAACGATTCGGAGTGAATCCCGCAGCGAGCAGACATATGAAAACAAGTTGTAAAAATATTTAAAAAATGTTTATTTAGGTCATGTATATATATGATATATTGTTATGAAGCTTGATAGTATCACATTAGTATAACTATCACTGATTACGGATTAGTGAAGTACATCAAAAGATCATTATACTGTGGAATTTAATATATTAGGAAATACGTACCCTTCCGTATACTTAATGAAATAATGGTTTTATTTTTCTGTAAATATTTACTTTAGTATGTTTATTTAGTAAGTAATATGTTGATTCCAGACACCAGGTGAAAATGTGCCTTTTTCCGTGCTGATAAACTTCGTCCTATTCAGATAGAACACCTCAAAGTATAAGAAACTCGGCTATTGGCGGCTCGTTTTCAACATATACTTTTCGGCATTGTCGTGTTGTGTAAGGTGAACAAACACAAGCCGAAATATAGCTTGTGATTCGTCTTGATGAACACGTTTGTATTCTTCAATAATCTTGAAGACATGAATACTATATTATATTTGGTGAGAAAACCAACTTAAAGTTTCTGGGTCCAGTTGCAGCATTTCTGCACGTCCGTTCATTTCAAAACTTTAGAAAATAAAACTCCTAATGATCCAGACACGATTTCTGGAAAAATGTTTTTCAGTTTATAAACAAGCTGTTGCTGAAGTTTGCATTGACATTTTTCCATTAACCTGGCCCCTGCAGGATTTTCTACCAGATGTATAAGCTCACTGACGGTCATGATTTTCTTTGTGTTTTCTTCATGAATTATTCATGAGAATTAGAAAATATTACAAGCTTTGACAATGCACACAATATTTAATTTATTGTTAAATAATTTTACAATCAAAATCGACCTGCGATTATCAATGGCCATACGCGGCAGACACTTTGCCTTTAAGGCGCTTTGCCTCTTGCAAATAAATGATACATTAATTACTGTCTTAAATACCATACTACAATTGTGCATACCATATTAAATATCTTTTTATCATGGTATATTCTATTTAAGCACTTGTAAGCCACTCTAAATATCTCACCAATTCACACAAATAGACTTAAATTGAAAGTACGAGCAAGTTTTCTTTGACAAGCTATATTTTCTCGTTTGTTCGACAAGAAATTGAAAAGTTGATGAGTTCAACTTCACGACCGTTCTATTGCGAACAAGAATTGCAGTTGACTGCAGGATATTGGCAGTCGCGTCGCAAACATTCTCGTTGACTCTCATCAAAATTTGAACCAGCTCAAAGTTTATGAGAGTGCACGAGAGTTGATGAGAGTGCACGAGAGCTGACGGTCAAACGCGAACGAGATTTGAAAACTCACATCAACTGTCATCCTCCTTTGACTATATGTCTTTAAACTTGTCATGGAAAGCTTATCAATTTGTCCATACGAGCAGATATAAAACGTCAAATAAAACTTGTCAAGGAAAAAAATGCTTGGTCTATACGGGACTTAAATACATGTAGCCAAAGAATGCGCTAAATCATGGTAAATTATTCCTATAATTTCATCAAATTAAATCATCCCATGATAATCAAAGTAATACGCACTGCTGATTAGCATCATCACCCACACCTAGTCTTGCATTCTTCTCTTTCCTTTCTGCCATTTTAAGTTGTTTATCAAGATCTTGCAACCTCCTACGATGTTCTTTAATCTTCGCTAACTCATCAAACTTTCCCTTGGCAGTCATTTCTTTCTCCAGCACGTCAGCCATCATGAATAACTCCTCAGCTGCTTTGGCCGCCACTCTCTGCTGCCTTGCATCTAATTTTGCTAAAGTTCGTTTATCCTTACACACTTTCTCTTTAACTCGCTGTAAAATCCCGCTACGTTCTTCTAATTCCCGTTCAATAAAGTCCAACGTTTCTTTGTGAACTGACTCCATTTCGCCAAGTTTTGATCGTTCTTGTGTAAGCACTGCGTTCACTCTCGCCTTCCTCTTTTCAAGTTCTTCAACGGATTCCCCGATTGTAAGTTCCCCGATCTCTTGTTGTTCTTTGTGTTTCTTTTCCATATCAAGTAAGCGAATTTTTTCTTTTCTTATTAAACTTTTTTCTGCTTCTCTTTCATTCTCCAATTCTTCAAGCTCATCTTTATTAAGAGTTTCTTTCTCGGCTTGTTGCAATGCTTGATTATGTTGCCGCTCGAGTAAAGCAATCCTTCGCCGTTGTTTATATATATTCTTCTTCCTCTCTCTGTTGTCTCTGTCTAAATCCTCGCATCGTCGTTCCACATTCCCCTCCATCTCAATCAAAGGTCCAAGCTCATTTCTAACCAACAGTTCAACCCTTTCCCGTTGTGGTTGAATTGCAAGACGCTCATTCTCCAAGCAGTTCTCAAGTTTAACTTTAGTTTCAGTCACCATGTGACTGGCTTTGCTCAAAGCAACTTGATGTTTGCTTAATAATTCAAGTAAAATTTTCTTTTCTTCTCTGATATCCTTAATCTCTTCCTTGGCTACGCCTTCCAAGATATCTTTCTTCTTGTTAAAGTCAGCCGCACCAAGATCCATTGTTCTACTATCACTTTCTAATTCTTCAATCTGTCTTCGTGCTTCTTCCACCTTGAAAAAATAATCGAAAACTTTTGTAACATCTCATGATTGACTCTGCTTATTTCTTGCCCGGTCCTCAAGGTTCAAGCGCTATCGCTAACCGCTCTGCATAGATATAGATACATACAACTAAACTAACTCTATTTATACTGGATACCTAAACTATGCATTAATTTTACCTAAATTGCCATTAACAAATAACTAGTTACCTTCATTCTTGCTGCACGTCGTTCCATAATCACTCTTTCTTTCTCCAACAAGTCTGTCTCCTCGACGTCCTCTGCTTTTTCCAGTTTCTCACGAATTTCATTGATCCTCAATAACAGATCTTCCTCAATAACCTGGGAAATTAAAATATATTTAGATTTTTATACCGAAATACTGTACGGCATGCATGGGTCACTCAATCAAAGTTGCTTCTAACACGGGGATTGAAGACTACATTGTCCAAATATATTACAACATCGGCTGCATAATTCCAAACCTTGTGTTTTGCCTGGATGGTATCAAGTTGTTTCCATGCCAACTCAATGTCTGTCTTGCCCGTTGCTAAGCTTCTCATTCCTTGCAAAGTCTCCTGCTCAACTTGTTTTACAGCTTGTTTAGCTGAACTTATTTCTCCCTTGGCAACGACTCGATGTCGTTGAAGTTCCATGTCTAGTTGTTTCAGTTTGTTTCGTAAGATTTCAACATGAGATTTCGCTTCGAGTTGGGATGACGAACTTTCACTGTAAAAGAACAAGTATAGGCTTAACAAACGTGGAGGTCTAGTGTAGGTAGTATTCTACAATAAGCTGCCATGGTTTGTGTCTGAATTACCTGTACAAAATGAAAAACACTTGGACGTTTTGACCGAAGACCCTTCGTCATCAGGTTAGTAGTGTCTACTATATCCTCTTGACGAACTGCTTTTGTTTGAAACGTCGAAATGTCTATAATCTTTCAGATAGCTCAGGCATCAACCACGGCAGCCTATGGTCTTAACAAAGGCGTACTTGATGCTGATGATTGTAGTCGAATGATTAAGAGTTCCATTCCGGCAATATGCAGTTGTCTGATTATCGCATCAGTCACATGTAAGAAGAGTGCCTCCAGTTTGACTCTACCGATTACCGCAGGTTTTCTCCAGGTACTCCAGTTTCCTTCTGTAGTCAGACTGGAAGAATAAGCGATGACCCTTACTGGACTTCTAGGAAAAACAGCTTACAGAACTGATACAACTACCAGTATCAAGAAAGTTAGTTTAGCTAGTCCCCAGCAGAAGCTGGTCCTTATTTGGAAGACAGCAACAGACGTGACTTGACTCTAACTGATTTTATATACCCAGAGAACACTGACCTCAACTCTGGCGAAGCACTACTCTCATCAGATGTTGCCAGGGGTGTAGAACTATTACTCTTATTCGTCTCTGGGGACGAAGCTCTCTTCACAGCTTCCTCTTTTTCTTCAATCTCCTTTCTCAAAACTTCAATCTGTTCTCGTTGTTTTTCCACTTCTTTTTTCTCTTCTTCCCATTTTGTCAACAATTCGTCCTTCATTTTCTGTATTTCTTGTTCCTTGCTCGCCACATTCAAGTCATGTTGTTCTTTGAGTAGAGCAAGTCTGTCCATCTCCGCGTCGAGCTTTTTCTTTTCTTCATCCTGTTGTTGAGCAATTTTCTCTCGTATCGTTTCAAGTTCACGTTTGGCTTGGAGTTTTGTCTGTAAAGGGATAAATAGTATTCAACCGTCGGTTCATTTTAATAGGAAAAAAATTCAAGTTTTATACCTCTTCTTGTTCCTGTTTTAATTCCTCGATCGATTTTTTTTCTTCTTCGATTTCTTTCTTTCTTCTTTCCAGCTGAAGTCGACGTTTTTCCTCCTCTGCTAATTTCAACTCTTCAGCTTGACGTTGCTGTTCTTGCAGGGCTTCCACGTCTTGTCTAAAAGGTTAAGAATATACGGACTTTGGTTGATCTAAAATTGTGCATGTAACGGCACTATTCTGCTGATCAGAATTGTAAATTTGTATCAGTTAGTACTACTGCGCATGCGTAGTGACGTCATTATCCGATTTCCACCAATGGCATTAGTTTAACCATGCGGCTCTTCAGTGCAATGTATTCTAAACATACAACTAAATGCCTTGTCATAGTGGTAAATCTGCGACATTCTATAAACATAATTGTGTATTTTCTCCTCCCACAATCACGGTGGTGAAAGAGTGTTATCTGTATAAATACAGATGTGTAGAGAGGTGTAAATGGGATCTCTTCGGGGATCCCGCATAACAAAGCCTAAGAGAATGGGAGACTGCTAGCGAACCCCCAGACTAGGGACGGCTTTGGTGAAGTAAGGGAAAGCCACCCACCGTTTTTAGAGAAAATAAATGACCACGTGTGACGGATGACGTCATCCCTGTGTATGCGAGGAACCCAGCCTAGTCCTAGGCTCTCTCTCGCGCGTTGTTAACTATACTTGATTCATAGGGGTACCTAGGGTTAGGGAAGAGAGGCCCTTGAGCGGTGACGTCAAGCTGTTGTGCAAGCTGTAGAACGACTAGGACTAGGCTGCGAGGAACCACAGTTGAGCAATCACATTGCGACTTTAGATCACCCCTAATGGCGTGTCGTAAAATATGTACCTTGCTTTTTCAAGTCTTTCAGCTGCTTCTTTTTGTTGACGTTCCATTTCCGTTCTGTTAGAAAATTAACAAGTACTTAATACTAATGACGCGTGCTTACATAACTGCGCATGCTCAGTTTTACAAATTTGGTCCCACAAGCATTAACCCAAATCTTTCTTCCTATATTAGGGTAAAGTGGGGACTGACCGACGGACAGACATAGCGTCTTATAGAGACGCGAGCACGCGTCTAAAAATATACTAGGTTAAACACAAAACCAGGTGATATTTAATTCTCAGGAGGTGTCATCAATAAATTTATATATCATTAAATTTTGCTGTAGGCACTGGGATTCTGCCAGCGTTAAGTTCATACGCCGCTCCACTCATGCGCCGAACTTAATTGACGAATTCGGTGCGACAGAAGAGCGACGTTTGAATCAATTAGGTACGACAGAATTTGGAGCGACATAAGTTCGGCAGAAGTTCGACAGAGTCTGTCGCATTATGCGACGTTAGAGCGACATTGATTCATACGCCGCTCCACTCATGTGCCGAACCTAAATCAAAATTTACTGTAATTTATTAGGATTAGATTAGCCACTTTGTAATGTTTACTTATTTTTTTGAACTGTATTTAGAATTCCCGCGCGAATTACCCTCCTCTCTCGTCAACAACATTATATTTTATACGCCGTTTGAATCACTGTCGCTCTTGTGTCGCTCCAGCGTCGCACCTAACACAATTAAGTTCGGCGCATGAGTGGAGCGGCGTCTGAAACGGGCCTTAAGATTGTGCACATACCTTTGTTCTTCAATTCTTCTAGTTTCTTCCATATATTGTCTTTCTAATTCCAGACTACATAAAGATCAAAGTACCATTGAGTTACCAATGTTATGTACGACTGTGGACCACTGCCGTGGACAGTGGTGTTCATGTTTTTGATTAGAAAATATTTTCTTACCTCGCATTGTAAAGAAGATACGTAGGTTTCTTCTCTATTTCGTCATTTTCACTTGATAAATTATCCATTGACTGAAACTAAAAATTATTAAAAGTATTCTAAGCCCAGGACAAACAAGGAAACATTGTTGCGGGGGCATCTGAAAAGTCTGATGGCTTTTTCAAACGTATCCTTATAATATCGCAATATTGAAGTGAACCCTGAACTAACCATTCTTTTCTTTCGAAGTTTCGCAGCCTCACCAGGATGGTTGTAACGAAACGTGTTTGTTTTACCCAACAAAAGTACATCACCTAAAATATACATTTTCGATTAATATCTTTTGCAAATCTTGCACACTTTGTAAAGATGAGATAAATTTTAAACAAACAATGACGTCATACCTTGTTTCAAGCGTTTTTGTTGGCTTATAACTTCACCATTCACAAAACATAATACTGACAATGGATGGACAGTCACGTGACCTTCAATACTTTCCAGTATGCAGTGTTTCGCATCAATACCAGGCCCGTTTAGTACTAAGACGATAACAAAAGGATACGTTTATACATAGAATGTTTCTGACTGTCTTAAAGGGGCAGTGTCAGGCTATTTTTACCAAAAATGTCTTATAACACAAAGGAGGTACAATCAATTCCTGCGTTGTAGATCGTAAACCGTCAACTAAAATGCACGTACTTATGTCCTGTTTCTCTTTCGCTTCTTCTTTCCCAACATAAGTTCTGCCATCCTGAAAATAAAAGATTGTTAACGCTCTTTACTGACAATGACTTGCATACATAATTATTTCAATACTGCAGCCGAGAAGTGGCAAACACAGTAGACTGGCAACAGTTGATAAGCTTACCGTCAAATGATACATGGTGATCCCAGTACTGAGAATGTCATCATCAATGCACACTAAATGCGGCAACTCAGACTCCATTTTTACTCCAGCGCCTTCGTAACGAAATCCCAAAGCCCGTTCCTACACAGAATGATATTAAAACATTTGTCTAAATCACTTTTAAACAATTGGCGAGTTTCAGTAAGCGTTATAGGGCAACTTCAGAAATGTTCACACCAGTAGAAGCAGCGAACAAACTAAACTACATCTCAGTCTTATCTATTTGCCAATAATACCACTACATATAATGAAAATAATTTACATTGTCTTCTCACGCTGATAACTGCCGGTTTCACCATCTGCTGTACGATAGTGATTAATGAAACCTACTTATTTGATCTCAACTTTTAAACCTAACAATCTGCTGGTTATTCAAGGTGCGTACGAGAGACATTATCTCACCTCAATAATTTTATGACTTTCTTTCCATTTGCTGGTCCAGTTTCTTGTCAATTCTTCTGCCTTTGCCTCGTTTTTATGCAGTCGTTCCGTCATTCTTGTTTCTTCATCCTGACCTATTCCTGGAATTCCATCGGCCTGACACACGAAGATATAAGAAGTATTTTTAATATATTGGATTATATTGCCGAGTACATTGCATTGTAATTACTCATACTCGTACATTGCATTGTAACATTACATTACTCATTACATTAGACATAAATTACATTGTCAGTACACCATACTTTAGAGATATGGAGATTGGACAATTCTTCTAGTCAATTCAATAAAACCTACCGTGCCCTGTCTCTTTAACATAGCTTTGAGATTATCAATTTCTGCTCTTAACTCTCGGATGAGGCGTACATTGGCATCCTATATTAAATAAGTAGAACTTGTCAGAAATGCATTACAGTGGGAGCAGTTTAGCTGTGAAATATTATAGAAAACGAATAAGCGGAATGAAAAGTTCAAAAGTCAATGAAACGCACATTTTAACTTTGTACTGTGGCAAAAATAAGTGATAAGAGTCTGCTACTTTAGCCTGTACCATAGATAATTTAAAACTAGTTAAACAACCATACCTCATTCACAGTTGGTTTATTGACAATATTCTTAGCTCTGTTTGCATAACGTAATGTACTCAATGTTTCTGCGTAGTTCACATCCGCAGGTGAAATTGCTGAAATACGAAATAAGACATATTTAATGCAAGCATATACTATTTCACTTTAGTCAAAAAGCTACAAACCACTCGGTACAAACTCGCATTAATTATTGTTGTTAGACGGTTGGTTCACATCGTAGGTGGCAGTCTTGAAATACGCACACTTTGTGGTAGATTTCTCCTGGCGTGAACTTCAAAATTGTTGAGAAACTAGTGGAGGGGCTTGCCCTTGCCACCCACTTCAACAGGGAATTCAAAATGTGCATCTCACCTGCAATCATGATAGTCTTGGCATTTCCTCCCAGACTGTCTTTGAGCAGCCATGTTAGGACAGAATTACGATATGGAATAAATATTTTCTTCTTGGAGTCTTTTCCTCCACCAGCATTTGCGGCTTTCTCAGATTGTTCAGCTGTTGATAGAAAATAGTGAAAACCTCGTATATTGGCCACGTTGTTGGTTACTTTAGTAAGTGGAGCCAATGGCAATGCGCCAATGCGTTCGTTTTAACTTTGAACATCATTGAAATACAACGGAAATATTATAGCTCCGCTCCCTGCTCTCACTGGTCTTGGGTTCATTTTCCTGCCACGTCTCTACGATGGTGTGTTTAATTGCTTATCTCATCGAGGGGCAATATTATTTTACCAATCAGTTCTAAGTTGTAAGTAAGACCGTCCCTTATTGATCCAGTGTTACTACAAGGTGTTTGGTAGAGTTAAACTAGAAGAAGTCTTCTCACATACAACAGAAAAGCCTAGCTTTAACGACAAAAAGTCTTCCAAGTAACATATGTGTGATACAATTTACTGAGAAGTGGTGCCTCATTCGTCCAGACAAACTACCCGTAGTTCATCCTATATGTATAAATATAGTGTACAGTTACTAGATTTATATCATGCACAGTCGGTTCTCAAGATGATTGCCAGTATAGATTGCACTATTCTTACTAGTTCCTCCAGGTCTTGTGTTCACACTACTGTAAGACAAACAGTCTTTGGTTCTCTTAAATTGATTGTAAAATCAACGTACCTAAGGCAGAGATAACTGTCCCTAATGTGACCAAAGATTTGTTGATGTTCGCTCCTTCCTTCAATCTTTCACCTGTTGCACCTGTTGAGCTTGCACGTTCACTAGAAATGAAAAATTTGGACATTTTTGCTGCAACTTTGCAATGCAGTTCTGACACAGAACCATGTTATGTAAAGAGCTTTGTTGAAGTTTTCTTTACACTAAAATCATTAATTTCTGTACCTTCCTGCTAAATCCACCAAATGTATTTTACTAACAGTTTCACTTGGCATATCTGTGTCAAATTTGGCCTGGAAATATAAACAAATAGTCGTTCAATTGTTTCATGATAAATCGTTTGTTTACTATCAGAAAAAGAACAGCTTAGTAGCAAAGTAAAGATGGGCTAAGTGTAAATACCTGAGTGAAAACAAGGGTAAAAATCGCGTGGGATCGGCTGCTTGTGTCGTTCATATTCGTGCAAGCTGTTACCCTATTGGATAAAATGAATAATAATAGACATTGTCTATTCATTTACATGAATGATATATCATTGTGTTGCACAGTTACCATCGTACATGTATTGGAATATCAAGACATTACGCCTTCTTTGACTTTTTCGGCAGTGCTTTCATGCAATAGTAATATGCAATTTATACCTGTGTGAATTTCCCATGTTCATGAGATTCTCAATGCCATTGTAATCACCAACCAAATGTTTTGTTAAATCTATATTGAACAATTAATATAGAGGTAATTTCTTTGTCAGTATATTTAGTGGGTAATGGACCTACTAAACTACAATGCACATGAATACACCCCAACTTTGTCCTATCTTACACCAGACAATTTTAATCTTCAAGGGGAAAGTGCTGGGTAATAATATGTTAACCAGACTGCCCATATCTCTTAATTCTTAACCTATGAAGGCACAATGAGCTCTGCTCTTACCTTGTACATAAGGACCTTCCTTGGGATGTTCTCTGACTTTCAAGTTGTATTGCTCCTTGCCTTTTGATGGTCTTAGGAGATCTCTGACTTTTTCATTGTAAATCTCTAAATAACTGTGGAATGAAGCAGAAAATTATGCAGTTGCCATTGTTAAAGCCATTTTCCATTATGATTGCCTCACCCATGCAGGACAAGAGACCTATTCATTTTAAATTACAGTTCTAAAAGTGCATTTAAAAACTTTAACAACAGGTTTTTAAAAGCCTTACCTAACTTCAGTTTTAAATTCTGTCTTGCTGTTGCTATTTTCACTCATTTGTGAATACAAACCCTAAAATATATCACCAAGGTTATACATTTGAGCTCATTTGGTGCTTGTTTAATCCATAACTACATGTATTTTATGGTATTACCTCACAAATCCTTGGAGTCAAGCCTTCTGCTCCCTGTGCAAGAAAAAGATGTGTTAGTATTGTTCCAACCACGTCCTGTTTGATTGCTTTCATTGGTATATATACATCCACTCCACTTGTACAATATAATAACTAAAATAAAACCAACTTATTGTAGAATACTACAGGATATTGGTTACCTCGCATCCCATCATACTGTATGATTTACCAGCCCCAGTTTGTCCATATGCAAATATACATGCATTATAGCCATCAAAGGCTGAGTTGAGAACATCAATTCCCAAATCTTTAAATACCTATATGATATATACAAAATATGTCTATGAATGACATTGGCAGGTTTGTGCCCACAGTGGGTAGCAATGGGTGACAGTGTCCAGCACTCATCAGTGCTGCCCAATACTCACGCCAAAGCGGACTCTTCCGGTTCTCAAAAAGTATTAAATATGTGATAAGGAAACATCTATGGTGGATTATATTTATGTAAACAATACTATTGATTATTATTTTGTTGATTTATAATGAAGCATATATGAGAAATCCAAATTTATGCATGGTAAAGGATGTTATACGTGGGTGGTAACATAAAACATATTTTCCCATTATCTGCCTGCACATAGAAATGACTTAAATTGCCTGTGTGGGAGAGATTTTAAAAGGAGTTTGCTTGTGTGGGAGAGACTTTAAAAGGAGTTTGTTGTACATCTAGACAATTCTGGAAGATTAACTAATTGTACAATTTAAAGTCAATATCAGTGTATGGCAACAATAGTAGCTTTAACGAGAGCCGATGTCATATATTGCAAGTAGAGCAAACAGATTTCTGTTAATTGTAATTGAAAATTTTGCCATGTCGCAGAAAAAGAGAACTCTCTTAGGGTTCAGGCTTTCCATTTATAAGAATTGTTGTCACTTTGTCTACTTGCAATATGGCTGTCGTGAGAATACCATAAGACAGTCAGTATAGTACAATACATTCATCAGATGACGAACAGAGACTAGTTAGTCAAAACAAGAAACTTTCCATAATTTCTACAACATTGTAACTTTCAACTAAAACTGCCTATAACAGTTCTCTCTAATCAATCATATAACATAGATCACAATATCCCAATATTTACTGCATTTATACAATATTTAAAGTTCAAGGGCAACGTCAGATAAAGTAACAAATTATAACCCTGTACAGATTATTTCACAGCACATATTACCCTTTCTTGTGTGGCAAAGTGTCTATCACGACTATTAAACGACCAGTAGGAAAAATCAAAAGTGAAGTCTTTCTTCTCATTTTCTCCCTGTTAAAATTTTAAAACGAACAAAGATTTTAATAGATTTATACACGTAAACAGATAAAGTTAAGATTATGATCAAAACAATTTCTCAAGCAAAATGGATAAAGATTTACTTACATGAGAACTAAAAATCGTTGTTTTATTATTCTCCATTTTTATAATACATTTTGCGTTCAGTTCCTTCTCCCTGACGATAAAATAGCAAAGATCAAGAATTATTTTTCCAGTGAAAAATATTAATATAAACATCACAGAAGGTCGCAAAAAATCATTTTTAGTTTCTTACCTTCTGTTTAAGGGACGAACACGCACAGCAACTTTTACTGAAGCCATTTCGAACAATAAATAACCAATTCTATCTAAATATTATCCAATAAACCCTTATAAAACTAAACATTTTGAGTATGTTTCGAGGCGAAGACATAATAAGGCAGCCATCGAAGCATAGAGAATTACACCCCCCCTGAAATATGTGGCAATTTTCCTAAAATAACTCAGAATGCAATCAAAAATTTATAAGGTGGAAAATTTTCTTTCTACCACAAAAGTTGAAAATTTATTGGAATTTAATTGTTTTGGGGGTCGTTCTATAACTTCTAAAGATAGCGCGAGACAACAGGGCATATTTCTAAAGTTGTTTTTCAACAAATTTTACGTGGTTTTACGTTACAAAGCTACCTAGCTAGTTCAGTTGTTTAACCAAGGCATTGAGGGTGGCTAACTTAGAAGTTAGAATGTCGTGCCTGGTAACTTCAACTGGATAACCTTGCTGGTAACAAGATCGAACAAGCTCGTAATCTGATTGGCTAATGAAGGCGGATCACAATCTGATTGGTTAAAATGAAGTTAGCCGGACTACAACGTAAACAGATAGCTACAAAGTGGCAAAATAGCTCATATTTTTCTTGACTGAGAACTAATAAACAGATTGAAAATTTTGTTTTGGTGTTTAATGACACATTGTTTATCTTTTTACACAATAATTCAATTTATCAGAAGAACGGTTATGTCAATTTTGCCGGTTATTCTCTTTATACGGCTTTTTATAAGACCGGTTATTCTCTTACGTGTTTTTAGAAGACCGGTTATCTTCTGCTATAAAGTGAACCTTTAGTTATGAATAAACGAAGAGTTTAGAAACGAATATTTTTTGAAAGTTTGTTGTCGTTTTCAGGCCTTCAAAAAACCCGCGAAACACGGCCGTTCTTAGCCTCCTCCGCAGGCATCGCCTTAAAATTGGCGGGCAGAAATTATTTGCTGGAAAAATACTCTTACCCGCATTTTTTATGTCGCCCGTGCGTCCCTTCCCTAATTTTCCAAGCCCGCTCCAATTAATAAAGCGCCTAGGCCTGTGGAGGAGGTAGGGAAAACATGTACAATTTCACGGGGATCCAAGCGATGCCTGCGGAGGAGGCTAGGCCGTTATTCCATTATTCTCTTTAATACGGGTTTTTAGAAGACCGGTTATTTTCTTACAGGTTTTTTAGAAGACAAACTACTATATAGTAACTCAATCTTTAGATTATAAACAAAATTTAGAAAAAATCCCCACAGACCATACCTCCGGACTTCTAGACGTTTCCCGTCTAGTGCTAGAGCGTCGTATGTTACGTTTAGTCAAGGTTTCGGCTATCCCAACGCTATCGTTAGGGGTGAGTTATAGTGGCTTACCAACCGGTATCGAACGAACTGAGAGGGAGAGTGCCGGCGGCCCCTAGACCGTGATGCCTGGCACCCTTTTCGCAAGACCCTGTGATCGGTAACTCATTGCCAACTCAATAATATAATGTTTCGCGTTCGTATTTATGTACGTAACACTCGGGTGGCGCCAGGCTTGTGGTGACGATTTGCTTCGGTGATGTCAATCCATACGCATGCGTACTACAGGCGACTAAACTGCACGCATGCGTAAATTAAGTGTATCAAATCGGGATTTTTTTCATTCGGCTTTTTCGCGATTATAGTACAAACTTGAGTCTTTGGAGTTATAAATAAAACTTTATAACTTTATAAGAGATTATAAGCTATAACGAAATTCAAAAAATAAAAAGTACTCCGGCCCATCAGTCCATACCTCCCGACTTCTAGCCCGACACATGAACCATCTCGTGCTAGTGCTAGAGCTTCGTATGTTACGTTTAGTCAAGGTTTCGGCTACCCCAACGTTATCGTCAGGGGTGGAGAATGGGTCTTACCAACCGGTATCGAACGAACTGAGAGGGAGAGTGCCGGCGGCCCCTAGACCATGATGCCTGGCACCCTTTTCGCAAGACCCTGTGATCGGTAACTCCATGCCACAACAATAATACACAGTAGCGCGTTCGTATTTATGTACGTACGTAACACTCGGGTGGTTGTACGCTTGTGGTGACGCGTTTCAAAGTTTACCACCAGCGACTTTTTTCGCGGTTTGTAGTCGGCTAAAATTATTTCCCGCTAAAACAATGAAAATCCAAGATGGCGCAGGGTACAGGTATAATTTTGACATTTTTTGACTTGTTTTTACAAGTTTTCCACGATAATTTGATCTTGTTTTGCCTTCTTGCTGCCCATTGTGTTTTTATCTTGTTAAATACATGGTTTTCTTTGAATTTTTATACTGTTTAGGCAACGGTTTTGGCCAGTATCATTGTAATTATTGTCAAGCGGACTGTACGACGCTCCGTGTGAAATGCGCAGAATGTCAAGATTTTGACCTCTGTGTTCAGGTTTGAAAACCTCTCACAAAATAAAGTTGAAAGATAGTTCTTGTAAATATCTGAATTAAGCCCAAATCTTCCAAATTTCAATTTTGTAGTGTTTCTCGTCTGGGGCAGAGATGGGCGGACATAAGAGAGACCATAATTATCAGTTAATTGTAAGTTATTTTAATGTATATATTTGGATGGATTGAGGAAAATAGATTATCAGAAGCATTACGCACACCTAATAAACCCCACACACAGCCCTTCCTCAACAGGAGGCTTGTTCTCCCCCAACACACTCTTCCACAAGAGGATTGCTCTTTGTTCCCGCACATTTCCCCACAAAAGGCTTATTCTCCCCCCCGATACACACACCCTCCTTACATCCCTCTTTGAAAGGCTTGTTTATTCCACACATCCCTTCTCAGGTGGGTTTCCCGTACCACACCTTTCCTCAAGAGACTTGTCCCCTCCCCAACTGCATTCTTCCTTCCTTTAACAATTGTTCCTCCCCACACACACACCACTCAATTTCTCACCCCAGAAGACTTGTCCCCCACACCCCTCCTCAAGGTGCTTGCCCACTAGACCCCCTCAGGATACATGTTCTTTCCACTCTACGCTCCCTAAAATACATATTTTTCTGCCCACATCGTTGACACACAAATTTTCCTATCAGGACAATGGCACATTTCCTTTGTTTACTGATGATTGGTGTGCTGAAGAGGAAATGCTTCTTCTTGATGCAGTAGAACAACACGGTCATGGAAATTGGTTAGACATGAATTAATACCATCATCTCTATTACCACCTTTATAACCACAACCAGTCACACTACCATTCTTACTTTTAACTTCAACTACCACTAAAATTACCATTACCGCCATCACTATTGTCAGCACCATCACCACCACCATCATCATCACCACCATCATCACCACCACCATCATCACCACCATCATCATCACCACCATCACTGCCACTACTATCTTCACCAGCATCTTGTATTATGATTCAATATCATATTTTTAGGGTTGACATTGCTGATCATATAGGAACCAAGACATTTTTAGGTATAATCAATTACTGTCACCAGGTTTTGATAAATATAAGACCCAGTCATCTAAAACGTCTGCTTGTATTTGTTGATAGAAACCCAAGATCATTACAAGGGATGTTATATTGAAGGACATGTTGGAAAAGGTGAGCTTTGTGGCACACCTTTGACACAAATATTAATTTGAGATATTTAGATTTGACTATGAGTACAACTGTGAATAGAAGCATCATCATTTTTGCACCTGTGACACCATATTATGATGTTGGCATCACCAGCAATCACTAGGGTATTATGCAAATGAAGAACTTTGTACTTGTAGTTCTACTGATAGTCAGATCTAATAACCTCTCTACAACACAAAGTTAAGATTACACTTTTATCATAATTTTATGTTTGTTGATTTTTTCAGCTACCATTCCAGAGTTTGTCTGTAAAATCACTGATCACACAGAAACTCCAACAGGTTAGCAAATTTCTATAATTTAACATAGCACAACACCATACCATACCATACCACACCATAGCATGCCACACCATACCCATACCATACCGCACCATACCATACCACACCATAGCATACCATACCATTCCATACCATACCACACCATAGCATAGCATACCATACCATACCATACTATATCATACCATACCATACCACACCATACCATACCATACCATGCCATACCATACCATACCACACCATAGCACACCATAGCATGCCACACCATACCCATACCACACCTTACCATACCACACCACACCACACTACACCAGTCTGTAAACATGTGCACATTTGAACCCCTAACTGGGACATGTTTTTCTTGCAGGTGAACTCTCACCAACTCTGACTCATCCTCCAGAAATATTAGAGATGACTTTATCAGAACAACAAGATCTTGGTTATTTACCATTTCGAGATGACTTTGATAAGGTTTGCATGCAGACAAATATAATATTGTTTTGGTGTGGAAAACACCACCAGTGTTTAGCAAAGCCATGTTGATCCATAAGCCATGTTCTTCCATAAGCCATGTTCTTCCATAAGCCATGTTCTTCATCAGTTATATCATTTGCACTCCCAGGTTGACAATCTTGCCGAGATCTCAGCTAGCCTGCTCGCAGACGTTGTTTTTCTCACGCCAAGCGACGAAAAACAAACGTCTGCTGAACCGAGCCAGAACCAGTTCTGCTATTTCACAATGATTCTTGTGGAAATGCATAAATTAATTATAACAATTTGCTCACAGCTTCGTTGAACTCCATATTGAATTTAAAATTATGCTAATTATGCTGAATATACCGCAAAACGTCACTTTCCAGAATTTGGAAGGTAAATTCTGATTGGTTGAGGGAAAAATAGCAGAACTCGTTCTGGCGCTCGGTTCAGCAGACGTTTGTTTTTAACAACGTCTGCGAGCAGGCTAAGATCTCAACAAGATCTACCAAAGTCTTACATTCATACAGATCAAAAGTTTCACCAAATTGATAAACATTTCTTCTGTAGGAACATGACAATGATGCAGAAACATTAATTAGTAACATTCAAAATTCTCACGAAGACGATGAGTTAGATTCAGGTAAGTTATTCTTTTCCTAACTCAAATAAAACATTCTGAGATAATAACATGTCATTCCATGTTTTTCATTAGCTTTGAAACATGCCTTGGTTGATATGTATATTGAAAGACTAAAGGAAAGACAACATAGAAAAACGTGAGTTGGAGTTGATCAATACTCAGTAAGAATACCCGCAAATAATGCGGCCACTACCGTAATGATTTCTTCTCAATTACTTTATCAATAGATTTAGTAATAGATAGTTGCTTTCTAATCATTGTATACCTGGTGAAGCCCACAGAAAGGTGGCTGAAAGCGTGAAGTAAATAATATTCTAGTCAGAGAATGTGTTTCCAAAAGTAAATGATGTCTATTCTTGGCTGTGCTTCCTCCATATTTTTACGTAATTTAGAGCGTTCAACACGGTCTGGACTACCAGAGAAAGATGACAAACTTGTCAACATTTAGACGGCTGAGGCACTTTACAAAATGAGCCATGCACGATTGAGACATGTTCTACATGAAGTGGGTTTTAACCTCGCATTTCTTATTTCTCTCTAAATTTAGAATTGCCAGGGACCACGGATTAATCACAAGCAAACACAAAATTACCGGTAAGGCTTTTGTCAAGACAAAGAAAGTCCTGAATTGCTACTCGTGCGTACTCACAGATCGTGAGAATGAAGTATACTCTACACTTGCATTAAAATTATTATTTGTATTTTGAATGTCTAGTCAGTTTCTTTGATATACATAATATCATTTCAGCATCACGGCGGAAACATTCTAAGGAAGACAGGTTGGAATCTTAGGTCCTATCTCTATGCATTTTTGACAATAAATGGGTGAAAGTTTAATGTTTAAATAAACAAAATACTTATATCAATGTTTTACAGAGATTTTCGTGATGCTGCCAGAGTATTCGGACGTCTTCAACCAGCCGAAGACTGGGAACGATTCCTAAATAACCATACCAGTACGTAGACATTAGTGAGCTCAAGATTGCACTGGAATGTTATCTTTTGAAATACTTTTGAGAAACTTCTCTAACTTTTGAGTAACTCTGGAGTAACGTATTTTGTATTGCAAGTGAATGTTGAGTTTGGTTTCTGATTTACTCTTGTAGGACAAAGAGAACTTCAATTTCAAATTAAAGAACTGATACGACATAGGAAGAATGGTATCACTAAATTATCAGGTAAAAACAACTTTGACGGAGTCGTCAAAGCTTGATTCTCGTTCCGCACTCAAGACATTCATGTAAAAAGAGTCGGTCAACGCTCTGCCGAAAGTTGTGGATCTTTTTGAGGAATTATTTACATTCTCTGTGCTATTGTATAGGTTGTCGTGAATACGATGAACTAAAACTAAGACGAGAAAAACACAAAGAAAATCGTAAAAAACTGGTACGTAAACCTGGGCAAGCTGTCGAAGACTTTTGTGCTCTCCAACAAAAACAACTTGTGTTTTCGTTTCATATAAACATTTGTTTCTTTATATAGGATGCATGTTCCCCAAGAAGAACGAATTCAGCTACAAAGAAAGAGTAAGTCTGTAAACTGATAAACTCTTAACTCTTTGTAAGGCCAATGTCTTAGGTCTACAGAGATTTCAAATATGCCTACGGGAAACCGTCATCGTTTTTACACTAATTCATTTTCACTTGTTTTTCTTGTGCAGCATCAAAGTTGATAAGAAAAAATCCGATAAGAGAGGTTCGAAATATATTTCTTGTTGTTTGCATGAATGGAATATGAAATCTGAATAATTAAATCATTGAAATGCATTTCTTGATATTTAGATTCACCGACCGCAACGTTTTCAGAACTGATAAATGGTTATGTTGGATTTGAATTATTGTCTGTTCGAGAGAAACAGGTTTGTCTAACGACATATTGGTAATACTTGTATATGATAAACTGTCTATACTCATTAAACAATTGGTTCTGTAGAAAGCTTTTATTTAGTCTTGTGTTATTTTTAGCTTTGCAATACTTTACAAATAAAACCGGCGTTCTATCTGACGATAAAAGGCATCGTTTTAAAGGTAGGTTTCAGACAGAATCTTGGTTCCAGTAAGTTACAGTGTAAGTAGTTATAAATGATATACTTTCAGAGGATTTGTAAGCATAAGGATTAAGGTTTCACGTAGCACTATCGTGCAGCAGATGGTGGTCAACCTGCAGTTATCAGAGTGAGAAATAATGTTCGTTCTTTTCATTATATGTAGTAGACTCAGGGCCTCTTTTAACTAATGTACTGGAGGGGAAAAAGCCCCCTAGCCCCCATGTTCGCCCCCCAGTAAGCTATTTTGGCCCCCCCAGTGAAGGTCCCTTTTGTCCAAAGTATAAGCCAAAAATGGAAAAAAAATGAGTTTAGAGGAAAGTTATTGTATTCTCACAACAAAACCTGGCTCCGTTTAGATGGGATATATCAAAAATTGTCTCTGAAAACGCAGGAAATCAAGCCACAGAGACTCAAGAATACAAAAATTTTCCAGACCCCCCTTCGCCTTCCCACACATGTAATGCACCACCTACTTGTTACGTCCCCTTTCGATGATGCCCCCCACTGATGATTTCTTAAAAAAGGCCCTGAGTAGACTTGTATTTGGAGGTTAATAAATAGAGCGCTGTAACGCTTGTACTGAAACCAACCAATTTGACGAGTGATCTATCACTTTCAGGATCACTCATTACGAAGACGTGGAAACACGGTGAAGACGCGTTACCCTCCTTGTGTTGGTAAATCACAGAGAAAACGACTTTTGTTGTTCTTTAAAGAATGTGGCTGGCTTCAGACCAGCTAAAACAAACTCATCACACTTCAAGTATATCTTGGTTAGTGTAGATTCTGTATAGGTAAGGAACATACGTGACTGCTGGCATGCTGCATGGCGGTGATTTAATTAACATACCTTGTTAAAAACGGGTAAGTTTTATAAATAGATTATTATATACAAATTTTATTTAAATTGAAAAAACTAGCTATTATATAGTTAGTAAAGCTTCGTTTTCAAGCAGGTTAGCAGAGGTCACATATTAACATCAATAAGGGGGGTTTCACTATAAGTATGACAGCATAGCACATTGACCTTGTGTGCGGTGGGAATACACCCTTTTGATAATGACGTCATGAATACTTCCTTGGCCTGGGAGCCTCGCTCTCATGAATCAAGACGAATGGTTATTCGCCCACGATTCTTGAGAACGAGGCTTTCGGGCCAAGGAGGGATTTGTGACGTCATTATCGAAAGGGTGTATTGGTAAATACAGATAATTGTAACATTTAGCATCATTTGCGCATTCTCATAAGTGTCAATACATTTGAAGGTGACCGTACACGGATTTTCTTGGGGGGGGGGGGGGGTGCGCAGTAGCACCCCTCCAGATATATGTCCACCCCCCCCGAACAAAAATTTGAAAATCCGTCTCTGAAGGTGACCAGTATGTGAGACGCTTTATAAAACACTGAACTGAGACCCACCCATGCATATGACAGAAACAATCCATAGACTCTAAATAGGAAAAAGCTAAAAACTGAATGACTTTGCCTTATTCTTACCTGCCTGAAAACGAGGCTGTATTTATAAAGTGATATAAATATTTTGTAATATAAAAATGCACATTCACAAATATAGGCTGCTCACTTGGTGACATTTACGGTGAGGCCTTCCGTGTCCACTTCAATTCTATGCACTGTATATAAATTATTTTTCTGTAAGATAAAAAACGATTTAGTTAAATTAATTTGTATATTCAAATAATTATGAGAATAAAATTTAGACAATGTGGAGGGTTTAGTATGTTTAATACGGGTTTAGTACGGGTCCACTGTGATTGGCTATGTTGTAGTGGTTACCCTGCCATGTGTTGTTATTGGTACTATGTATGTTTGTTTTTTTTCCCTTTCGGTGAAGATAATAAATAATAGGTTGTGTTACAGGAACGTATAGAAGTAACATAACAATGCCGTACGTTTCAATCAATCAATAAAAAACAATATTTATTCAGGATAGCCTACATCACGTACAAATGTGTTTTTCAGAAGGGTCCTGCTAAGCTAAATTGTTAAAGTTTAGAAGCAAGTTATATACAAAAAAATGCTACAAAAGCTTACTAGGTTTGAAATAGGATTAAATAGATATAAAGTTTCTAAAACAGATATAAGTTCAAGTAACAAAATGAACAGATAAGTCGAGCTAAATAGTGTTTATATAACAGACTCTTCAAGGTTTTAAGATCTTGAGTTTCTCTAGGAGAAACGTCCAATGAATTCCAATCGTCACTGGCAAAGTTGATAGACGTCCAGTGGCCCCATCTGCGATTTGCGGCTGTTTTTCGAATATTTGATTTAGTTCTAGTGTTATAATTATGGAAGTCTTCTTAAGATTAATTTCGTTTGTGGTTAAGTCGCGTTACGATTGCGATTTAAAAGCTGTACAGCTGGGGTTCGTTTGCGGCTAGGTTACGGTTTAATAGCAGTAAGGCTGCGTTTTAGTTGCGCTCTATTTGCGGTTGTATAATGGTTTTATACTTTGGGTCGATGTATTACTGTAAAGTCGTTTTACCTTAGGTATATTTTGTAAGATTTCTTCTAGCTTTGTGTGTATGTTTGGTTGTTTTGTTATGACGAAGAGAAAACCACCACCTCCTGCTCCAGCCAAGCAGCAACCTGAAGTATAGAATGGTGATCGAGTCTTGTTATAAAGATAGACATAAAGTACGGTTCAAAAGTTGAGGATACAAAGAAAACACGTGAGCATACCGTGTGTATATGGTGTAATGCTGTTGATGATTTCACATATCTCTTCTGGCTCACTATCTAAACATCAATTTTTTGGTAAGTGTTTTAACTTGAATATTTTCTCATTGTAATTAATAACAATTTTATCATCAACTCTTCTTTTCCAGATGGAGTATACAACCAATATTCATAGCCTGCAGGGATTCGAAAAAGATGACTAGATCACCAGCATGTTGGTGAAATTGTAAGAAGGGGAACCCCATGCATATTCACTTTGAAAGCAGTAAGAAAACTACAAAAGGGGTGGAGAAACAGAAACAGAGAATACCATTATTTATGGCCAGTGATTTAAAAAGAATAAATAGATCACCACCATGTTGGTGAAATTTGTATTGGAAGAAAGAGAAATCCATGCACATTCAAAACTACAGAGAAACAGAAAATATATATAAAGACAGAGAAATAGAGAATATGAACCTGGAGCCATGATCTTTTTCTGTTTTCTATAAATATTCAAGCAAAGACCCATCTTCTCAAGATCACCTGAGAACAACGAAATAAATGTAAGTTAGTCGAACATTCACTTTGTCGTATATCCACAATCATTTTGCATGCTTCTATATATAGTATACTTTAGGGGTAGGCAGATTCAATTGGGGCTATGCTCTGTCTGCTCACCCATCATCTGTAATCAGTGATGAAGTTATTAAAACAAAACAAAACAAAGCAGTATGTAAAAAACTTGCTCTAGAATGCAAGAGGTGATCTAATCAGCTTACATATGTTTATGCCAGTTGCCACCCAATTCACACTTCTGGGTAACTCACATGCCTAGTTATCACTGTTCTGATAATGTAAGCATTGAATGGAACAAAAGTAACCAAGCATTTAAACTATATGTCAATGGATTTGGTGGTCTTAGGCATAAACACGTGTTAGCTGATGAGATATATTCCGTGAGCGATTCTTTTATACCGGTGGCTATTCTTTGTGATGTTTTTGTCGTTAAACATTTAACATTCTTTCTTTTCAGTGTAATGGTGGTGTTACCTTGTAGCCAAGCCTCGGCACATAATTCAGCGTTGGTTGTAAGGTTATCTACATTCTCTACGATCTCTGGAGTTTTATCACGCCAACGTTTGACGACATTCTAAAGCGAAAAAAATTGTCTCTAAAAGACAATACCATGACAAGCAGTGCAGAGAACCAGTCCTCTTGCATTGACAAGGAATGAAGAGTAGACGTGACAACCAGTGAAAAGGACCACAATAGCTGGTTCCTATATTAACCCAACATGTAAACTTCCAATTTAATGAAGTAACACCAGTTATCCCTTAATTCCTGCTACTGTATATAGTGAATTTAATTGTGCGAATACATCATCGTAGTTGCATTACGTCCTGATTTCCAAGAGTCCTAAACCATACCTCTAGAAGTGACACGATATTCCTATAGTAGGAAAGCGTCATCATCATTTTACCTGAAGAAGATCTTTGGCTAGTCTTGTTTTTCCTGTATAAATCAGCGCCATATTGGTAGTAACCTTGTGTAAAGTTTCATCGCTGACATCCAGATTTGTGGGTAGAACCTCTATAGGTGTTTTAGCCGGGGACTTTGTGATTTTCACTCCAGGGACTAGCCCACCGACTTGGTCCTGCCACCCACCTCCCGTCGTGAGCATCTGTTCAAGGTCAACTACAAGATGTAACAATTCTTGGTTGCCATGGTTACGTGACGTGATCCTCCATATGACAGCACACACCGCACCGGCTAAGATGCTACTTGTTCCCATGCCAGAACCGTGAGGAAGGTACGACCATGCATGAATTTCAAAACCACAGCCATATTTTACTTTCAGTTGTTCTGACAGTGGTTGGGTTGAGGAAAGGGCTACAGTCTTTGTGCATAGGAAAGCTGTCTTGAGTAGAGCTCCTACGAATAAAGATGTACAAACGCCGTTAGGCACTTGGAAAACTATGAAACATTGCTGTGTCCATGTTTCCTGAAGGTGAGCGAACTAGGAACATTGTTTCCTAGCCATGTTTTCCGAAGATGAACAAACCATGAAACATTGTTTCCTAGCCATGTTTCCCGAAGCGGCGAAGGTGGGTAAACTGGGAAACATTGTTGCAGAAACATTGCTTCCTAGTCCTGTTTCTCGAAGGTGAGAAAATCAGGAAACATTGTTTCCTAGCCATGTTTCTTGAAGGTGGACAAACCAGGAAACATTGTTTCCTAGCCATGTTTTCCGAAGGTGGACAAACCAGGAAAAATTGTAACCATGTTTTCCAAAGGTGAACACATTTTTGCGCAACAATGTTTCATAGTTTACCCAGAGCTGTCGGAATCTTTGTGTATTCTTCATTTCATTTTACCTGGCGCAGCTGGATTGCAATAATCTTGCATATCTTCCAGTGTCTTACATCTCAGAGTTCGTTGTGTATTTTCTATTTTACAACACAGTACTAACACCAGCTCAAACCTGAATAAAAGTGATATAATAGTGGCGGAAATTCACTTTTTCCGGTTGGGGGGGGAGGCAAAGCCTCCTAAATCTCCGACAAAACCTTCAAATTTCCGACAAATCTCCATTTACACTCAAACTCGGCTGTTTTTAGGTCAAAATTTCCGACAAATTGGCACCCCACCAAAATATCCTCCACTGTGATATAATCAAATTAAAACGTCGGTATCGTTTCATTTTAAAATGAAAATTTTTAAAATTCAACAAATATACCGACAACCTTACTCTGGTATTTTTCGGATCTTTGCTCCAATTGGCCTCTGAAAGAAAAATAAATTCAACCATCAGTGTATTAGTTGAGGTTTACATACGAATTGAGTAAAAGCTAGTAGTGTTTTCTTCTGTTATTTCACTTACTATTCCATCCACTTTTACAGCAACGTTGGTGACAACTCCTCCGTGGTCGTACGTTATGGGCGGTGTATCACTCCATCCTCCAGACAGATCTATACGAGCTGAACGGTAAATATCAATAAGTTGTCACCACATGCGTTAGCCTGCAGCGCACAGACCTATGTTTGTGGATAGACTATAGCTACGGTGGCGCTCAGTAGGAGTGGCAAGGGAGGGCCACCCTACCACACCCATTAAAATTCTAAATTCCTTGACTATTCCAATGGTAAGGTCATAATAACAAAAACAATTATGAATGAACCCGGGATTCATATGTTAAAAAGTATTAACAGAATATAAATGACAAGCCTGTGTACAGCCGCAACCCCCCTCCCCCCCTCGTAAAATCGTTACCAAGAACATGATTATTGACGCGCTATCGCAGACGCTCTCTCCCCGAATTTAGGAGTGAAGATTTTCGTCCGTACACAGGGTAAAGGCGGATTTCTAGTCCTCGCACGAAGCTCCTCGCAGTTCGCTGCGAGTACTCGCAGACGTTCTGCGAGTGGTTTGCCGCTCGCGGGAAATAGTTCAAAGTTTTGAACTATTTTTTTACTCGCTGCGAGAGCTCGCAATAATAAACCAATCATAAAACGGCGTGTGATGATTTTTATACATCCCTATATATATTAAAATATTTTCTCTTTCCATTCACTAACTTTTACTCATAGATAAACTAGGCTGGCAAAGGTTAGAGCGCCGAATATGAATAAGACGTTGATGTTTAAGGTAGTAAACAATGCCGCACCTTCCGGAATATTTGACATCCCAGTTTTCGAAGAGGGATGAAATACATGACTATGACGTGAGGTAGCAATTTGAATTTGTGCATTTCTAAAAAATAGTCTTGCCTATAGTGGAGCAGTTGCCTGGAATTCGCTTGATAACGCAACAAAAGCATGCAAAAATATTTCTGTTTTTAAAAAATACTTAAATCGAATATGTAAATAGTTTAAGTAATTAATATATACACGGCTCTCAGGAAGAGCATTTTGTAATGACGAGACACCGTGTTTAAATAATTCAATTCAATGCAGTATGGATATATTACCTGGTGCTTCGGCTATCACCCATGCCCCATCTCCTGTCGTGCGATCATTATTCATAACTGTCAGCGCCTATACAATTCACCACATTCCGTTATCGACAGAGAATAAAGAATCCTTTTAGATTTGCGTTGAAAACGCTTTTAGAAGTCCGTATTTCATCAGATATTTTAGCACTGCTGAAGATCGGTGTTCATGGATTGAAATATTTGCCATATAGATAAACATGGTGTCTTCAGTGCGTATTTTGCGAGATGCATTATAAATATAAAAGCTAAGTTAAAATTTATAAGTCATAATCTGTGTAACATTATAAGGACAAAATCAAGTTAAAAAGTTTAATATAAGCTAAGAAGTAAAATTGATATCGCTAAGCTCATTAAGCTTGTCGACTTGGCTTATCGACTTGCTTGTCGACTTGGACAATTCCTAGTAACATGTAATAGATATTAGTATAAACTTAGTAATAGACTATCACTTTTCCTGCGTTCTGATTGGCTACGCTACTCGTAGACTATTAGTGATAGTCTACTAGTAGCAAAATTCAAAACAATGGCGTGAAAATTCACGTTTAAAATTAATATTAATACTTTTGTTTACTTTTGTATTGTGTTCCCTAGTTCTCAATAAATGCTATAGTTTATACTAAAACAATTAGACAACTCGGCCTCGTTGGCTATGAGCGAATAGTCAACTCGGCTTCGCCTCGTTGACTATTCGCTCATAGCCAACTCGGCCTCGTTGTCTAATTGTTAAATATCACTTGAATCGTTTGTGTTTGGCAAATAGAATAGAGAATGCTATGTATTAGAAAATTGTCTTCTTACTTACCGGTGGAATATTAGCCTGTGCTAAAAGGTACAACTCTCGTATTTTTCTAAGTACTAATCCACTCGCATCATTCTGGCGATTTTGAACTGCCTAGCATCATTACAATTTTAACATATTTCACGAAAAATGTATCTAAATTCAAGCGTAGGTTTTATTTGATATAAACTTAAATAGCTTTTTATGTGGTTAACAATTCAAACAAACACGCCGCGTTTTGTGTAATATCACACTAGACTAAACACATGCATCAAAACAATATATTGCAGGCAATAGTTCATTAGGTATGCATGTATTCCAAAAAAGTTTGGGGGGTGTTATATTTGTTCGACCACATCAAAACATGTATTACGAGTTAGTGTAAAAATATGTGTAGTGCCAGGGGTGTAGAAGGATTGTTAAAAATAGGGGGCCGACTCCGACGAGGCGCCACCATGGTTGGCGCCGACGTGGAAAATTTTGAAAAACTTGAGTCTGTAGATCGTCGGAAATGGCATTTTCAGAGTCTTCTCTACCTCTTTCGTTATAGGCCGTTTCATTAATATATATAAGATTTCAAACACTCTAGTTTCGAATTCAAATATTTCGCTGCAATTTCCTTTAAATGCAGTTATTTAAAGCAATATATTCAAATGTAAGATGACATAGACATACACGACTGCGCAAAACCTCCTAATTTTTGGTCTACCGCATTGTGCGTTCCATTTCCACGTCAGTATTCTCGAGTAAAATTAAGTCAACTTTGTTGTAAAAATGCTGTTTCTAATTGGGTCTTTATGATGTTGAAGGTTACGTTTTGGGGGGCGTTTTCTTTAAGAGGAAAAGATATCTCTGGGTTTTGGGGCAATGAGAAGGGTTAAGCATTTTGTACCATTAGAGACACTAAAACTGTTATATAATGCCATTGTGCAACCTTATTTTGATTACTCTTGCTGCCCTCTCTGGGACAATTGTATTGTATTGTGTGTATTTAATGAATTTACCTTGCAGCCATGAAGGCTGAATTACGTAATTATTACAATTAATACTAAGCTAAAACCAATTATTATACATGATATCATAATTATGCTAATTACTTATAAGACAACACTACTTAGATAAAAATTAGTAAAAATATTTTAAATCTTAACTATTCTAAAATTCAAGAAAGGATGCTAACTATTATTAACCTTTTTACACATTGCATATATAAAAGAGTTTTCCACCCTATTTGTATGAGTCATAGGAATATTAAACGTTCTTTCATGTCTTAAATTGTAACTAAGTTCATTCCTATCTGGTAATAAATTATGAATTTTATTGTTTGAGTCAGACACAGCAGATTGAAATAACTTATCACAAAGATGTTCGTGGTGGTCTTTCAAAGATGGAATACCAAGTAAATTTAGTGTATCAGAATAATTTTCTTCAGGCATGATAATGGCCATAGCTCTTTTCTCCAACCGTTTCAAATCATTTTGCAAGTATTGAGGCAGTGCATAATAAAATACCGGAATGGCATAGTCCATGACAGATCTAACACATGATGTGTAAAAGGTGGCCAAGTCTTTACATGGAACATTTGCACGTTTAAGTTGTTTAAGAAAATAAAGTCTCTTGTTGACCTTTTTGACCACTTCGTCTATGTGAGGTTTCCATGATAGTTTATTGTTAATAGTAAGACCCAAGAGTTTAATATTCGTAACAACTTCTAACTCTTTTCCATTAATTACAATTGGATCAAAGGGCCTCGACTCAGCGTTAAAAGAGATCCGTAGCTCCTTACATTTATCTGGATTAAGTTGCATTCTGTTTTCATTAGACCACATAATCACATCATCTGTAATATTTTGGGCATTACTAATAGAGTCTTTCGGAACAATTTCTGATACTGTTGAATCATCAATATACTTCCAGAAGTCTACTTGAGTTACTTTTAGATCGTTTATCAGTAAAATAAATAACCAAGGTCCTAACTTAGTTCCTTGGGGACACCAGATGGAATTGGGCCCCATTCTGAATAACAGGTATCAGCTAATTTAACACGTTGGTATCTATTTGTCAGGAAATCTGATATCCAGTTGATGACGCTATAAGGTATTTCTAATTCTGATAACTTTTGAATCAAGATTGAATGATCGATGAAATCGAACGCTTTGCGATAATCGAAAAGGATCGATCTTGTGACAGCACCATTACCGTCAGTGGCAGTGGACCAGCGATGGATCATGCTGATTAATGCAATGGTAGTAGAACTTTTAGGAATAGCGCCGTACTGGTTCGGGTCGATGACTTTCAAAACCGCTGGTTTCACATAATCAGCGACAATAAATTCCTCAGCAACTTTAGAAATACTAGCAGTAAGTGAAATAGGTCTTAAATCTTTCTTCGGATTTTTTACAATTTTTATCTTTGGCAAAGGTGTGATATCAGCCATTTTCCAGGTGGTAGGTACACGTTGCTCTCGATACGAAGTGTTGAGAATAAGTGAGATTGGAAGGGCCAGAACATACGAGTATTCCTTTAATACCCAATTAGGTAATTTATCGGGACCACTTGCCCTGTTCGTTGGAAGTTTTGATAAAACTTTTTGCACCCTTATTTCGGATACATTTGGAAAGATTGACATTTCTTCCAACGGAAAATTTGGCAACGGAGATTGTAGCCTGTATTCCTCGAGAGGTTCTAAAAATGCTGTATTAATTTCATTTGCTCGTTCTTTCTGTGTAAGGTTAGAAAACGCTTCAACATTGGTTAAACTTATCGGTTCCCGTTTGGTGTTAAAATTAGAAATACGTTTAACTTCACTCCACCATTTCTTCGGGTTTTTTTCTTTCAACTTATGAATATTTAATTTATAGTATTTCGCTCTGCAAGATTTTCGCTCCCTATTGACCAAGTTCCTATACTGTTTAAATATCTTCGATTTAGTTCCTTCAGTAACAAAAGCCTGCTGTCTTTTCTTGATGAGCGATTTCAGTTTGTTATTTATCCATGGTGCATCTGTCGTGGAAACTTTAATTTCTTTGCTTGGCATCAAAAGCTCAAAGCCGGTAAAACTACATCGTAAAAGGTATTCCACATTTCTTCGCAGTTGTTCTGATCGGAAATAATTGAATACCAGTCTATTGAACTTAGGTATCTACCAAATTCGGCTCTGCGAGATTGACGATGGTCTCGTTTCATTATAACAGTCTTCTTATTGGGTTTATGACTTTTATCTAGTGGACGGACAATTACGGTATTGTGGTCGGAGAGGCCAAAAGGGGGTAGGATTTCCGGTAAAAAGTAATATTCGTGCAAATTGGTTAACACTAAGTCCAAAATAGCATCGTTTCTCGTCGGAGCTTTAACTAATTGTTTAAGTTGAAAATGCTTCAGTAACCTGTTAATATTTAGGCGGTTAAAATCTCCAGCCAATAAAATGCCACTATTGGGATACTTTGATTCAATCAAGGTAAGCGTTTGGAACAAGTGATCACAAATTGTTTTACTATCTCCTCCTGGCGGATGGTACAAAACACCGACAACTATACTTGAGATTCCTCGAGGGAGTCTGTTTGGTCTAATGCGGAGCCACAAAAGTTCGTGATGTTCACAGCAATTAAGATCTTCAAGAAGTTTAAAATTATTTAATTGTTCAATATTTACATAAATGCACACGCCCCCGTGGTCATCTGTCTTCCTGTCTCTACGAAAAACAGTATATCCAGGGATGCTAATGACGCTGTCATCTACTGATTCCTTCAGCCAGGTCTCGGTAATAAATGCTAAATCAATCTGATGGCGTGGTATAAACTCAGACACCTCATCTATTTTAGGCGCTAAGGATCTCACGTTTGATACACATATTCTTGGTACTCTAGGTTTACTTTCACATTGGTTATTGGACGTTATTTGATCTAAGGATATTGTAGATAGGCATCTGTTATAATTAGTTGGAATAGGCCTCAGAGACTGGCTGCAAAAATTCCAAAACCGCGCTGCAAGAATAATTACTGGGGCACCTTATGACATTCGATCCGTTGATTTGCTTGCAAACCTTCACTGGAACCCCTTAGAAGTAAGACGTAACTACTTGAAATCCGTCTTTATGTATAAAATTGTTAACGTATGCCGCACCCAACCTAAGGGAATCCTTCCGATTAAATAATGAAAGTGATAATACCTACGATCTTAGAAATAGAGAAACTGTTTGGCACTTCTTAAGCCGAAAAAGGAATTCGGCAAAAGATGCTTCAATTATAATGGGGCTGTACTTTGGAATAATCTACCCTATGACGCAAAAATTGCTCCATCTTTAAGTTCTTTTAAAAGGACGGTAAATCAAAGAATGGCTTGAAATTTTCCCCATGGAATATCTGTATTATAGAAGTGTTGCATCTTGTAGTTTGTAGTATCTTGTTATGTATCATATGTATTTTTTTATCCGACTACTCCCCTCATTGAAATCAGCTTATAAGTTGTTGAGGCTAGCGTGCCTAAATAATGTATGTATGTATGTATGTATGTATGTATGTATGTATGTATGTATGTATGTATGTATGTATGTATGTATGTATGTATGTATGTATGTATGTATGTATGTATGTATGTATGTATGTATGTATGTATGTATGTATGTATGTATGTATGTATGTACCTCAGCCAAAGAACTCTCGCATGAGGCAGGCTTTAGTAAGCCTTCGACTTGATCAGGTTGAGCTGCATCCTTCGTAATTCAGCTCAGCTCTCAGCTGCAACTGCCTGCAAGTAAGGATGATTAGCACACCCCCACTTACTTATACTCACCAATATTGAAATACGGTAACATATGCACAACAACACATTTTATTTTTTCAATTTTATTTGTACACAACGACGATACTTTTGAAGTATTATAAAGTCATACTCGTACATCAAACGTATTTCAAATACAACTTCTACATACTACTGTATATATATAAGTTTATAAAAGCCACTGTCTGTCCAAGCTATGACAATTAAACTTATTTTTTTGTCAAGCTTACTTTATACAACTCCTAGGTGGAATATAAAATCTTGTTAAGATTCTCAACAGTCTAACGTTTCACACAGTAAAACTTTTTAACAGTACACATTATGGGAAATTTTACAGTACCCGAGTAATCACTGAATATATACACACTATGAAAAACAAGCTATAAAATAGTGAGTTACTCACATTCAAATAATATCTGTATTACTTTGGTATAGTAAACTTCTAACTTATGTTCATTTCATGCTAATTACCTTATTTTTTGTTTTATAGACAGTTGAAGGTGTTTATAGTTGTACCATGAATTCAGGGCGTGTTTGCTCTCACTGACGTCATGTGGATGGTGTGCGTTTACAATGGCCGTGTTGTTTGCTGAATCGAGGTTAGTTGTAATATACATTTACATGTAATACAATGGCCCGAATTATAGTATAGAGACTCATCACCCGTCTTAGTGTAAACGCAAGACGAACCACCCAGTTGAACCACCCAGTTGAACTTGTTGGAATATGACATATCTCCTTACAGCATTTATACATACACATAATAATTATCAGATGAACTATCTTTCTTGCTCAAGTTCATCAAGGCAGATCAACCATCTCTAGTGTAAATAGCACTAATATACCGATTTTTACAAGGAACTTTTTTAATGAAAAGATTATTTGCAGCGCAAATTCCAGACCAATCATAACTTATGACGTCAGTGATCACATGACAGTTAAATAGACTTAGCCCTAAAGTCGTCAACATATTTCATAGTTATTTGAATAAACCATCTCGTATATATAGCTACTATATGATACAAATTCTTACATATTTCCTTGGGAATTATTGGTTTAAGATTTAATTTTACATAGAAATACTTGCAAGAGTCTACTCCATACAGCTGCTATAATTATAAGCATTTAGAAATTCCCTTGGGAATTACAACGATATGCACTTATAGTAAGCACATAACTTACATTTCAAATTTCAAGAGAAATACACTTAAATCCGATATTTTTATGATCGAATATTGAGAGACATTTACGTGCAAGAAGAAACTTCAATTTATAGTTTGTAATAAAACATTTATAAACGTTTTTAGCCTGTGTCGGTTATTGTCCTTTAAACATTTTAATACACGAGGTTTTGGGCATTAATACCATTCTAATAATAATAATAATGCCTTTATAAATATTTCAATTATTTTAATACTTAAATAAATAAATTACATTAAATAACTACGATGAGATCTCAAGTTTCAGCCTTTCGTTCGCTTCCGTAAATGTTTTAATCCCGTTTCTAAATACATCGACCCTTTGTTTTTTATTGAACTTTTTGAACCCTTTTTTGGTTTGCCTTTTTTATTTCCCTTGCCGTAGAAGGCAAAGTACCATCGTTGTTTAAATCCCGACCTGTATGAATGGTAGGATTGTTCGTTGTTTATTTTATAAAACACACATTCCAGATTTTTGCTCACGTTCGAGATAACCTAAGAAAATAGGAAAAGAAAATTAAGTTTTTTAGACATTAATTGCTATACCAGGTGCATTTCGATAAGAATAATACAGTGAAACGTTTATGTTTACATTCATTTTAAAGCTTATGCATCAGTCAATTCTAGCATTGCCCGTCCCCCCCCTGGACCACCCCCGGGCATTTGCACTTAATGTTTCTCTAAGTGTACAATTCCCTGGGGCTGGGCAGAAAAAGCGCAACAATGCCCCATCCCGGGGCAAAGAAATAATGACAAATGCCCGGCCCCGGGGCACACCAACACATAGATTTCGTCAGAATATCATGAGATAAAGTTTTACATTCTTAATTAAATGACGTTTTAAGCCTTGTAAAGACGAGCAAGTTTTGCTTCACAAGTTCTATTTGTAAATGTGTATGACGCAAATACTTCATCCATATTCATGGCAGCACACATGTTTTGCTGCAGCTGCTGCAGAAACCACAATCATTTCGGGAAAGACAGACAAATGCCCAGCTGGTGAACAAATGCCCGGCCCCGGGGAAATTTTGCAAGTACTAATTTCCGGCCCCTGGGAAAAGAAAGTTTGCAAATGCCCGGGGGTAGCCCGGGGGGGGGATGGCAACGCTAGAATTGACTGATGCATTAGGTGTTCAGCTTTCCAATGGTGGGTTGCTATTAAGTTTGAACGATTGGTTAACGAATATTTTTTTAAGTGATGGTAAGAATGGGGAATCCAAAATTTGAGATGCAATAACAAATTAATATTTAAAGAAATTCACTTATTTTGTGAACAAAACGAAAGCTTTAAAGGTTTTTACAATAATTGTGCTTCATTCAAGTAATCATCGTTATTTTATCATGCGAGCAATAATTAAGTCGCTTTACCGGTATGGAGCCACTTGTAGCAGCAGCATCTAATATAATAATTAAATTGCTCAAGGATATGGAACTCACTTTTATTTCGACATGACCTGTTGTAGGGTTATGACAAACGTACTTTCCAGTTTGATAGCTTCGTATTGCCGTAAGAGTTCGGCCAAACATGTCGATTTGTAAGTATGCTGCAAGAAGTAGATTAAATTTAAATACTGAGGCATTAAAAACCCTAATCTTAGTGTATACTGGGTAGCTCTATCAGTTCTCGAATGTTCTCCCTTGAGGTCCAGAAAGGTCATCTCATACTGGTCCAGTGTTTGGTAACCTGGTGTTTGATAGATTCAAACAGGAGGTACTCCTCACATGTGAGATAACTGGATTTGGCAGAGTCGAATCTTGGTAACAGAGGTGAAAACATATACTTGAAGCAACTAAGGGCGTGGCCACCCTTATGATATGTTGACATGCAAAGTAAAAAGAGAAATATTGGGGGTGGGGAGTTATTGTCCTAAGATTCAAGATCTATCAACATGAGTAGGAAGGGGAGGATCAACCACAGAATATTGTATTTCAAAGAGTCGTGAGTGTTTAGTTAAGCCTGACGAAATATACGAGTGGCTCTTCAGCAATCGCCACAAGAACCATAGTTCAAAACTTCAAACAACGAATTAACATATCTAGTTAATTATATCTAGTTAATTATATCTAGTTAATTACTTGTCTTAATGCTTCAATACACTCCCTTCCACTTTGAAAATCTACAGTTAGTTTATGTTTCTATCCAGAATTCGAAGCCAAAATTACGTTGCATATAAGCTGCCTCTTTATGCCATTGTTCGAGTAAATAGTTATATAAAAGGGCAGCAATGGTTATATAAAATAAAAATAGGAAGCACGGGTGGCAGATGCGGTTAGCGCGCTGCTCTTTACTAAACTAAACTGAGTTAAGCCTGCTATACAGCAGGTCGAGGGCAGGGATTTACTCAGGTTGGGTAACGTCAGTGTGCTTGATAAACTCTTGTAAGTTGAGATTGGTTGGTTCTCTCCTGTGCTTCGAGGGTTTTTCTCCGGGTACTCCGGTTTTCCACTTAGGCATTAACCGCAAACTAACCCTCGGAACCTTTGTCAATTGGGTTGCAAAACCTGTTAAGGCTTTCCGTCCACCTCAGAGTGGTAAACAAACTAAACTAAACTAAGGGCGTGTGTAGTTAAAAACTGATCCTGAGCATACTAGTACAGTATATGTAAGGTCCAAGGACACTTGCCATTGCCTATTGATAATTTAGAATGAAAAATATACAAATAGAGATGGCATCATGTTTCGTTTCTACTTAGTTGTCTTTTATTTAATATATGTACTTAATGATATTCTGATTATAGTTTAACTTTTTCTAGTTCCTTCGATGTAATACTAATTTGTTGAGTATGATGGGGTTTAAGTAGGTTAAACAGTTTTAATCGATAAACTATTCTCTATATGCCCTGAAGGTAGTCACGCAAGTACCTTTTAAATTTGGTAATTGACATGCACATTTTTTAAGGAGCAATTGAGCACTTTGTCTTAGCTTTGCAATTAATTGGCGTATATTGTGCACTCGGTTTAAGTAATACTTGATCGCTTTCAGCTTTCTAAGTGTTTTCTTTAATTCACCTCAGAGTTCATAACCAATATAAGGCTGTGTGTTTTTGTTTGTAATATTGGGTAGATTGTTAGATGTGAACTTGAACTTTTTGAATTAAACGCATAATAGCTTTACATGGTAAATATAAAGCACTTTATATACTGTGGTTAAGTAATATAAATTATACTTATGAAGTTGACAGCCAGTAATATTTATGTATTAAATTTACATTATAGAAAAAAATACATAGAAAATGCAGTATCTGTAAATATGTTAAGAGTGCATTTGGTTAAAGAGGTGCCTTTAGAGTTAGAAACGGCAACGCCCTTGACTAACATGTAAGCAATTCATAAGATTTATACTAAATTATATTCCTCGAACACTCGGCTAAACTTATTGGTCTCGATTCAAAAAAGGTCATTATGGAGCACAGGAAGGTTAAGGCAAGCTACAAGCTCAGTGGTTGACGTACGTTATTAATTATTTGACGTCAACCGTTAAGTATCTGAAACGCGAGATTACGTCAAAACGAAATTCATCTTACATCCAAACCATAATTTAAGACTCACCCTTTTCACTTATATTTATCATTGAAGCTTAGTCAAGTAGTTCTCCATTATAATTCATGAAAGCCCTGTTTGGGTTTCTATATCATAAAGATATACTTTCAATGTTTTCGACAATGCTTAGGTAAGCTAATCCGAATTAATCCGTATTAATCGCGATAATTACCGGGGATTTAGCTAATCCTTAGTTAGATTTGTCTTTGGAATGTTTTGCTCGGTTGGTCAGCGCCTTCACGCAAATTGGTCCCGTTGTGTGCAGCAGATGGTGACAGGGATGGGGGTGGGGGGTTGGGTTGAAAACCTAGGGTAGAGTCTAACTACAGGCATCGCTCTTCACACATGCAACTGAGACAAAATATAATAATATTGAAAGATGCAATTAGCCTCTGTCTTAGTTCTCAAGATATAAAGTATTCATAAAATATGCCCGCTTCGCTTTAATCAGATTAGAAAGTAGTTGGCAATACTTGGCATTGACCTCTGTACAAGGTTAATTCTTGTATAAGACGAGCTCTGTCATTGCTTATTAAATATCTTGACGACCTTATTAGCGTCACAATTAGGTAAATATGTTGTTAGAGGCTTTCCTACATCGGGGTTTCAGTAAGTGTTACGAGCAAGCAAATGGTGCTGAACTTACGAACTGTTGACACTGACTGTTGTATGAGGAAGAAAATTAAACTAAGTCTCTCAATTCTAGAACAGTTCAGAACTGATAGAGCTGTCCAGTATAAATAAAGTTAGTTATAGATAAATTTCTACATCATTTAACGACTTACTGTCAGGATCTGTATTATTCGTTGTAGTCACATCAACCGTCGTATTTCTGATCCTGACGTAGGCATTTGCAAGTCTGTTGAACAGTTGAAGGTACTTCACTTGTGGCTTACTGTTCAGATTGTTCCATTTGTTTTTCGCCCAATCCTGGAAAACAGAAATTGTTTAAAATAAGAGTATGTTTAAGTTTAGGGGGTGCGTTTTGATGGGCAGCTTTCAGCTGGTTATATTTGAAAAATACTTTTAGTGGTTTGTAAATGTGCCTTTCACCTCTGTGACCGGATTCGATTCCTGCAATATGCAGTTGTCTGATTATATATACTTTAGTATCAGTCGCATATGAGAGGTGAGGATGTGATGCTTCCAGTTTGGCTGCACATTGCCTGCACCCAAATTTCAAAAATATTTAGGCATGATTATAGTCCTTGAATTTATAGTCTTTGACTAGAGTTTCCCCATTTACCTAAGAACACTCAAGCAGAGCCTAGTGTCACACGGAAAGATTGCAAAAATGCAAGTGTTCACATTGCAAGAATGGAATTTCGGCGTAGAAATATGCCACGCTGTATTGGAATGCAGGGTATGCCCTTTCATCTTAAAAGATATAAATCTTTGTCCACCTTTTCAGTGAGGAAGTAGTCAAGAGTCTAGAATGAGAAGGACGCAATATAGGCCTAAGAGCTGCAATTTAGCCATGATGAAATATCTTTATTTTTCAAACCAAAAGCTTTGTGTATTCTTATTTGTCGTACGTCAGCAAGTTTCGCAATGTGCAAGGTCGAAAGTGCCTTAGATAAGTTGACATCTAGTTTATAATACCTGCCCATGCACAGTCGTTAATATTTAACTTAGTTTTGCAGTGTGTAGGAAACATTTAAAATATCGTGAGTAATTGTCTTAATAAATCTTTTAAATCAGCATCGATTGTACCTATTGCACAGTCACGAAACCACTTTAGACACTTGGAAATACAAAGCTCTCTTTCACAGAAAAGCAAATTTTTCTTATAACATCATGCAAGAACAAGATGAATTTTATGAGTTTTACTTGCGCGAAGCTTAAATATTAGTCTTGCATTGTTTAAACTTTGAATTCACAGATTAACAAATTTTAATAAGGGTATATCCTGCTATTAAATGTAAATTTTAGCTGTAATGCGCATGACTGGGTGTGAGTCAAATCCGAAGATACTTTAGTTTCCTTTTCTTGTTTTGCTAACATTTAATCTTAAAAGGTTAATTCCACGTTTACATTTTAATATTGGGTCATTGAGAATTTCTCTTTATAAAAACTGTACAGATGTACTGTAAATGTATATTGTATATTGTGTTTGCAAGAATTGCATGACATCGTTAAGTTGCTTACATGATGTTAGTGTGGGCTGCTCTGTTGAAAAACAAAGTTGTTAGTGTTGGGTCTAGGATGTCGCCAGCTTGACTGTCAAGCTTGCATGCGAGGGACAAGGCTCAAAGGCAGCCCACATTGTAATGTACAACAGCGTTTTTTGACATTGCGGTCTGTGTTGAACATGTTTAATATTTCCTGGTTTGTTGTGGTCAAATTAAAGAGGCATTGCTTCCTTATTGAATATTGTGACAAGTAATTGGTGAAATAATTGTCTTGTTTTTGTGGAAAAAGCCACATTTATTAATTTCGCATGTTTTCAACAAGAACAAAACAATTATATTTATAGTCATGAAAACCTAGTTGGAATTTAATTGAGGAGTATTGAAATATAGCCGTCAATAAGTCCGAATTAAAGAACACCGCAGTAAACCTTGCCAACGAGAATGCCGCATTATTAAAGGCAAGCCTCCTTCGCTAGATGCCAAGGCGGAATTTGGTTGCGTGAAAAAGATCTCACCGACTTTCTAAAGCCAAGCAACCCATGTGGCCATGAGATGCCTGCGGAGGAGGCTACTGTAAGTGTAGCTCAAGTGCGGTACCTTCTTTGGGAATAGAAATCGATCTAATGATCCAACTATCCGCATTACTTCAGCCCACATCCAGTAAAGCGGAGGGAGTGGTTGTAAAGTTACGATTAGTCAAGTACCAGGAATAAGTTGCGCTCGAACCCATAGATATAGATAATGCCCTCCAGTCACTAGATATAGATATATAACAATTTTGACACTTACATCAATTCCTATTGCTGACGAGTTGATTGGCTTCACAGCTACCCTGTAGGAAAAAATAATTTAATTATGAATTTATATTATATTTACTGAGTGATCTGGTACCAGGGAAAGGACTAGTTGTTACATACAATTCTATATGAATATCTTAATATCGCCAATAAAATGCCAGTTGTACTTAACTTAGTATGAAAGAGCAATAAACGAGTATTATCTATATGACTAAGTACTAAATACAGTAAGCTATTGCTGTAATGTCGTGTAAGGAAAAATATAAGTTAAACATCCTCAGTGTATATTATGATTCAGTATCTGATAAGGACTGGATGACCAACAATGTATTTATATAAAGCTGGCGTGGTTTGTGTCTGAACTACCTGAAAATATATAAATACACGGTCTGTAGAATATTACCTAAACTGGACCCCCACGTTTGATTTTGTGTATTAATCTTATTCAGTAGTTACCGTAAACTGTTTAAACTAACTCGCCATTTCCGTCTCTCATTCTGAGATGTTTACAAAAGACTTTCGGGAAAGATATAAGGCTAATCTTCTTGAACACAAACGTACCATGACAGCCTTGTCAAATAACTTTTACATGACTAATTTCTAAGACATTATTGTTAGACTTGTGCAACACCACTTTTACTACGGTAATACGGTATAATAGTTTTTATATTGAATTATAATAAGACCTTCAGGGTAAAATAGCTGAAACGCCAGACGTATGAAATGCCGTGAACATTTAGTTTCATCGCTAAGCTAGGGAATAATCTTGTTATACCCGCGAGCACATTGCGTCGAGGTGACTAATTGTATGGTGCGCAGCTAATTGTATGGGGCTTCGGTGGCGCAGTCGTTTCTTTCACCTCTGAGTCTTGAGTTCGATTCTCGTTGAGGACTTTACTCATCAGACTCATGTGAAAAAAGTAAGTCAACGCTCTGTCGAAAGTCGTGGGTTTTCTCCGGGCACTCCGGTTTCCTCCCACAGGGAAAGTTGACTGGGTGGGTCAGGATAGACAGATTAGGAAAGTAATATCACAATTGTAAAAATAAATAATAATGTAGGCTAAGTACATAATATAAGTAAGCTAGATACTTGATGTAATCGGTCACTGAAAAGCCCCAATGGGGAGTGAGCTGAATAATGTAGTGTAACAGTGTAACATAGTGAAGTAAACTATTTATTTCATGCTTAATCCGACAATGTTGATAACAACGAAAACACGAGTGTCTCGAGCGGAATTTCAACTTCATTAGCTTCATGGGTATAGAGTGGTGATCTAGAAACCCCAAGGTCCAATCCCACTTAAAGAAAAGGTAGAATCAAAGCATGAAAACATCTTGAGACCCTAAGATATGGCCTAAGATATGGACTGATACAAAACATGAATGGTTAAATGGTTATATTTAGACGGCGGTTGACTGTTGTGTAAAACTACCTGAAAAATACAATGAGAACTTCGACGTTTCGAGCGAAGGCCCTTCGTCTGGAAGTTAGTAGGACGAAGGGCCTTCCAGACGAAGGGCCTTCGCTCGAAACGTCGAAGTTCTCATTGTATTTTTCAGGTAGTTTTACACAACAGTCAACCGCCGTATTTGCTATACTCTACCCACACTTGCACCGCACGTTTGGTTATATTTAGATCCCATTACAAAACCATCATCAAGACAAATTGTCAATCCTACTTGAGATAACGAATTTTTCGTTCTCTGTTATATCAGAATTAGTCAATATGAAACAACACGTAATGATTCACAAATGTGTAACAGTAACCATAATATTAATGTATCAATTAAAGATGGTATAATTAGTGCGTGATTCGTGTTGCATTCAAATACTCTTTGAACTAGGCTGCATAACTCAACTTGTAAAATCTCTTTTGATTTAAGTCTTTACCATATACGTTTAAGTTTTATTACGTAGATTGATCGAAGACAATTAAGTACAATTGCCAATGTCTGTATGGTTAATATAATATGAATCTTCGCTATATAATATTTTCCCAGACATCCAAATAGTTCAATGGTACAATGTCAATGAATTCCTTTTTGAATTTTGTGTCAAATGACGCAGAAAGGCGCAGTCATAATCAACTGTTACAGTAAAACTAAGATTTCTGAAACGTCTTTTACACTTTTCTCTACTTTATACAAATTTCTTCCCATAATTTGGGTGATGAATAACTTTAACACCATGCATGAAAATATAAAGCTCGTCGCGTGATGATGTGACCCGCTGTTTTTATTTTTATTTTTATAACTCTTATGAAAATCAGTAGGTGGGTTTCACTAAGCACTATCGTGCAGCAGATGGTGAGTAAATCTGCAGTTACCAGAGTGGGAAAATAATCTTAATTCTTTTCATTATATGTAGTATTCTTGTATAGAATTGAGAGATGTAGTTTAGTTATCATGCTCTTATAAGTATCAACATATCTAATGACCACCATGCAACTACTGCTGTTCCTGTAACGCTCACTGAATCCACCAATATGGAAGCAATTTCGCTACCGCTCAGCTACAATGTTGGCAATTCTCATTCGCGGAAAAATTCATTTTTCCATATTTTAACAATTGCGACCCGAACAGGATGTTAATTTTGAGCAGGAGAGTTGCAATGCAGTTTATAAAAGGCGAAGTCTGTCATCGCGGAATAAGAGTCTAAATCTAAAACATGTTTTTATATATAAGATCGGTAGGCATTCTTTGAAGGCGATATGGGCATTACTAGAGGTCAATGTCATGATCTCTGAGTGTTAGGTTCCAATGTAGGAAGCTATGAATTATATAAACGAGTTTAGTTGAAGAATAAAACTACAAGTAAAGATAATACTAGGACGTTTCGATCGAAGACCCTTCGTCTGGAAGTTAGTAGCCTTAGTTCATTTGATATTTTTCGTGTACTCAGATCTTTCAACCAAGTTCGCGAGTATTGATCCTCGCTACCTGCACTGGAATCCAAAATGCTATAAACGGTTAGTTCTATGCATAGCAAACAACATTCCCTGTCTAATACTTTGTTTTTCTTGTAAGAATTGCACCAAAAACGGAGCCAGTGACGGTTTAAAATCACAGTTCCTTGCCTTCTACGGATAAGTTGCCCAAAATTAGAAGTATTAGTGAGATCCAGAAGCTGGATTATCGTGCATGATGAATTTGGTCACAAAGAATCGGTATATTTATAAAAGATAATATACCGATCACGTTTCGAGAAAAAAAGCTTTTCATATAGAGCTGGTTCATATAATACTCTCTGAATTGAGAGTATCTCTTTGTGTTTGGCGAAGGTTCAACTTTAAAAAGTCTTTTATTACAGAAAAAGTAACTAGTCTGAGTTGCTTAAATTGCCTCAAAAGAAGAATTAATAGTATAGCAAGCTTATAGTGTAGGTTATGAAGTAAGTAAATGATTAAGTTTGATGTACTGAAAGTTAATAATCTATCATTTCACTTATCTTAGATTTATCATAGATTGTGCAAAAGCAAAATTTTGAATTGATCCTTAAATGAATAATTTCCTCCAAACTGTATACTCGATTAATATTTTGCCTCGCTCTATTTCCGTCATTGCTAGGATTCATACACAATACGTAATATATGTATGTATACGCGGATATGTTTTTTAAGCGTAGGCGAAGAGAATAAAGTCTACATAACATGATATGTTAAAAACTATGCAAATAATACTGTAGTTAAAGTCGTAAATATATATACTCTCGCAAGAAAAAACATACGAAAGTAGAGAGATATGAAATTGCAAGCAAAGACTCTGGCTTACGAGGAATAGTAAGCTCTGACAATGTCCTTTGCTCGACCTTTCCATGACGCTACGCCACGTTCTTTGGCTTTGCGGATATTTTAATTATACCGTTAACTATTATTGATATATTATTTTCTAAACAACCAGCAAGCTACCAGCGAGCGGCCTTCCTCTGGAAGGAAAACATCTTTTGAAAATTATTGCTCACTTGCATACCATAGAATTAATATAAGAAATCACTGAAGAAACTCTCATGCAATACTTAACGCATTCTGAACGCCTTAAATTCAACAAATATTTAGTATTAACGACTTGCGCACATAGGCGCTAATCCGCTGGCGACTAATCTGCAATTATAGCCTTTGCAGTTAGTTGGATTCTTTTTCATTTTTGAAGAGATATGTTCCTCATACTCAATGTTTTGGACGTATCAAAACCCGTCAACACATCCAAAGTAAACATATATACCTGCACGATATTTATTGAACCCTCGTTGTATGATTTAAACATCTATATTCTCATAATTCGTTGACTTTCACTCACACGCGATCTCATTATAAATGTTTGTCAGATATTTACAAATTGGTAACATTTATTTGCGCTTTTAGGTATGCAGATTATTCTTACAGGCATCACGGTTCATACCGTATCGACTTTATATCATAATGTGAAAATCAATGCATTGGAATTGAGATGATATTGTCGATGGTAGAGATCTATTAGGTCTATGCGCAAAATGACGTACAAATAGTCACATCTTACAGGGAATAGTTTTGAAAAGAATTTCTTGAAGCTCATTTAAAGTGACCGTCGGACCATGAAATAGGTAGACAGTAAGTCTAGAGGATTCTGTATAGATATTTGAATCTAAAAACATCGCAATCCAACACAAACGCTTGAAATACATTGAAGATTTCCAGCTAAGATATTGCTTAATACTTACGTGGTAAATGCAAGGAGCACAAACATGATTCCCAGCACACAACGACGTAGATCCATTATCCTGTGTAGTTTTAAATAATACTTTAGTCTTTTGATAATATCTTTCGATGAAAACACTCGGCGTCTTATGAGCTAGGCATAGCTCGCGCTGCGCGTTTTAAAGCAGCAACTGATAAGTTATTAAACCACAGTTTCCGAGTTTATATAGCCTATAGGATCCACTTAAGTTCCTCTTTAAGTTTCGCTTCTTGATGATCGCCCCTTCCGATCACATTGCGTAAATAAACATTCCAAACTCTGTAATTGCTACAAAATGTTTCAAGATAACAAGATAGAAGTCAGCAGCGACACTCCTTTACTCTCGCACTCCGTATTCATAAAACACTTAGCGGATATTGACGAGCCAACGGCTTGGTCCCTCCACACAGATTTGATTACAGCTGTGTCACGTGTTAACACTTATGACTAAGACCCACATTCTTTAATGTGACCATGCAAACTCAGAACCAGATCAGAATATTCGATCAGAGATTTGTCAGATTTTGTCTGCTATCTCGTAAACAATATCAAAGGCAAGTTCTTGCATGCCTTTAGATAATAATTTGTGATCTGATTACGTATTCGCTCCTCCCCAAACTAACGTCCCGTTATGTCATGCTGAGATAATTTCGCTTGATTGGCAAAACGTTCGTGCAACGTCGGCAATATTTCGCTTGAAAGGAGTTGAATACGAAAACTATATTTGTGTTAAAACTCAGGTTAATCCTTACTATCTTTGTGGTATTACTGGTTTTTTCACGAGTGTTAATTTGAAGATAACTGTTTTAGTATTGTAACAAGGTGATGTTAACGGAATCTTTAACCAATGCCCTTGGTGTGAAATAGATGTCTGTGTTTGTATAGATAAACAATGCCTATTTGTTGATGTTTCTTTTTTGGGAAGATGCCTTGATTTCTTGCACGTTGGAAGAGCTATAAAGACACGTTTGGCTATAGTGGCCTGAGAATATGGAAGGGAATTAAGCGTTATACACTGTATTTTATGGTTGCCACATCTTTGCTTGGAAGTGTGATTCTTAAAAACAATCTTCTCAGATAAAAGAAACATTGCAATTTGCCATTTAATAATATCGTTATTTTAACTAGTATGATATATTTTTACAGTTAACGACCTTCAGTCTAAACTTTTCTTATAGATGTTATCGATCATTGTCGAATTATTTAATTTAATTATCTTGCTCTTTCCAGGCCCCTAATGCAAGATTGCAGAAGCTCACCTCTACTCGCATGTCTCCCATGTATAACTTAACACTATCATTGCTCAAAGTTCCCCAAATTACATTATTACAACATTTTTAAAGACTTGTAAGTGCATCATACTGGTACGAATTGTACTAACTCCACCAAAGGCTCACTCTAAACGCGGTCGTCAAGGTTCATAGCTCAATGACAATGTCAATAACAATATGTAATTTGAGCACTTTCACTTTAAATTTTGTGAATTAATTGCATTTAGTTTGCTTTCATTTACTCATAAATAGTAAATCTAAGTCTATTGCATATCTTATAATAGCTTTAAATCAAGCCAATCCTTCTTGTGTATTTAAATAAGTTATTGGAATAAAGCTTATGTCTTTTTATCATGCAAGCAAATTATATTCTAAGTGTATCTATTTTGGAATTTTCAATGACACTTAACAAACAATTGATAGACTTTTAGACCTTGACGGGCGACCATTAGTTGTGATAAAGACCCGTTTTCCGTTCTTGAGAGGTTTCTCATTACTCTAAATGTTCGTGTCACGCATTTTTCTCGCCGAATGTTGAAGGTTTAGAGTTTCAGCCATAAGGAATAAGGAATAAGGAAATATAAGAAGGATTAAATTGACGGAAAGAGTCGGTGTGGGAAATTTTCAAGGGCAAAGTGTTCTGAAGGTTATCGCGGGGAAACTTCAAAAGGAATAGCTGGTTGTGCATGGATGCCTCACAATCAAACAAAGTATACCCCCTGAATGTGGGTGAGCGGATGTTACGTGCCCTAAAACATTGAAAACAAAGTACCCAACTTTTCAAGCATAGCATATTTGAAGACACGTTTTACTTCGTTAGGTTTCAAACAGGATAAATATATGTGGGAAAGTGGATCACGTTGATTTATTTGTTTTTCGTATACCAGGTTATTAAATTCCACACCGGGAGGCCATCATGTGAAGACGTTTTCCCCGAATCCTCCGTGAATAGGAAGACAGTGTAGGTAGTATTCTACAATAAGCTGCCGTGGTTTGTGTCTGAATGACCTGGAAAATGTATCTCGAACGTGGTGGTCCATTGTAGGTAGAATTCTACAATAAGCTGTCGTGGTTTGTGTCTGAACTACCTGAAAAAGATATCTCAAACGTGGGGTCCAGTGTAGGTAGTATTCTACAATAAGCTGCCGTGGTTTGTGTCTGAACTACCTGAAAAAGATATCTCAAACGTGGGGTCCAGTGTAGGTAGTATTCTACAATAAGCTGCCGTGGTTTGTGTCTGAACTACCTGAAAAAGATATCTCAAACGTGGGGTCCAGTGTAGGTAGTATTCTACAATAAGCTGCCGTGGTTTGTGTCTGAACTACCTGAAAAAGATATCTCAAACGTGGGGTCCAGTGTAGGTAGTATTCTACAATAAGCTGCCGTGGTTTGTGTCTGAACGACCTGAAAATATATCTCAAACGTGGTGGTCCAGTGTACGTAGTATTCTACAATAAGCTGTCGTGGTTTGTGTCTGAATTACATGAAAAAGATATCTCAAACGTGGGGGTCCAGTGTAGGTAGTATTCTACAATAAGCTGCCGTGGTTTGTGTCTGAACGACCTGAAAAATATATCTCGACCGTGGTGGTCCATTGTAGGTAGAATTCTACAATAAGCTGCCGTGATTTGTGTCTGAACTACCTGAAAAAGATATCTCAAACGTGGGGGTCCAGTGTAGGTAGTATTCTACAATAAGCTGCCGTGGTTTGTTTCTGAACGACCTGAAAAATATATCTCGAACGTGGTGGTCCAGTGTACGTAGTATTCTACAATAAGCTGTCGTGATTTGTGTCTGAATTACATGAAAAAGATATCTCAAACATGGTGGTTCAGTGTAGGTAGTATTCTACAATAAGCTATCGTGGTTTGTGTCTGAACTACATGAAAAATATATCTCAAACGTGGTGGTCCAGTGTACGTAATATTCTACAATAAGCTGCTGTGGTTTGTGTCTGAACTACCTGAAAAAAATATCTCAAACGTGGGAGTCCAGTGTAGGTAGTATTCTACAATAAGCTGCCATGGTTTGTGACTGAACTACCTGAAAAAGATATCTCAAACGTGGAGGTCCAGTGTAGGTAGTATTCTACAATAAGCTGCCGTGGTTTGAGTCTGAACTACTTGAAAAAGACTAAAATTCCAATGCTTTGGTGACAGTGAGAAATGTTTTCTAACTATGACAAGAATGATTGAAATTGCTTTTCAATTTATGCCGGTTAAGTAATTAAAGTGGCGGCCTGCTTTCATCAAGTAGAAGTAAAAAAAAATCAATTCACGTAAACGGGATGTAGCTAGGAGCTAGATAGATTTTCAATATTTGATTTGGCTCGTAAATGCGTCAATGTGTAAATTTTCTCGTAAATGCGTCATCATGAGTTGCTTCCTTTTGGGTGTTGGTCTTAAGGTGGGACGATTTACGATATAAAGGAGATATGGGAAATCCGTTTTCTTAAACGTGGAGGTCCAGTGTAGGTAGTATTCCACAATAGGATGTCGTGGTTTGTGTCTGAACTTAATCAATAGATTATTCAATCAATCACTAAAAGGAACCTGTTGGCGTGCTCAAGCAACTGGACTCAGCAACTGGACTCTGTAGCTCAGTTGGCCTAAGTTCCATTTTTCGCAACTGCTTCTGGCTAGGTCTAAAAATGTATACAAATTTTCGTTCGAATATTCCACCTACAAACACCTTGTACTATGTGACATGCACAGTAAGTCAGTTTGGTTAGATGGCTATAGATCACTGCATGGCCATGGGTAAATTTCTAAAAGGTTCCTCGCGTGTAACCCATGCAGACTTTGACCTTGTAAGTTCCGTTCTGCGCCCATTTACGTCAAGCTAAACACGTCCCTTGCCGTGCTAAACACGTCTATAATGTCTAGGTTCTTTTTCGTGCGTTTAATACACAGGAAGTAACGTTTGCAATAAACCGGAAATATAGGATTAAATCTTGTAAACATATTAATTGTCTCCGCATTTCTATATTCAAAGGGTATATTCTGTTTTCAAGGCTTCAAGCTATATTTAGATTGCAATGATTTCTTATCAAGCAGAGTTTATTCTTTAGCGCTATTGTGGTTTTTCAGTGTTCACCGTTTGAAAAGAATTACCAAAAAACCACCGAGTGCAGCACTATCGTGCAGCAGATGCTGTGACACCTGCAGTTATCGACTGAGTCAGAAAATAATGTTAAATCTTTTCATATGTAGTAGTCTTAGAGCCATGAATAGAATCGAGAGATCTAATTTCATTTGCTTGCTCCTGTCGAGTATTAATCGGCTCTCAGAGCGTTATCTTTAAACCAAAACTTCTGGCAAATGTTGGATTTTGTATGATAATTTTTGCAACATTTAGACTCTCTGTGCGTCAACAAGAATTACGAATTCTTAAACCCTTACATAGATTGTGGAAGGAAAATAACCAGACCATTTGCCACCTGGCAAGTTTTATGTGCAACGTTTCTCTATTTACCAGAAGCAGAGAGTCTTAATTTTTCCTGCATCGCCCACATTTTCAATTTCAGAAGAGAACTGTATAGCGCCTTGAAACATAAGGATTTATCCTTATATTTCATATCATTTAATAAAGATTTCAAACTAGACTCTCCTGGCTAGGTCTAAAATGTATATAAATTTTCGTTCGAATATTCCACACAAACACCATCAAGGCATCAACTATTATTCCCATCGAACGAGATGCCGAGAAAAATCTTAGTATTTACCCATATACCATATACTGGCATCCCTCCCATATATATACACGAACTTGCGGTTGATTCTCAGCAACTGGACTCTGTGGCTTAGTTGGTTAGAGCGCTGCACCGGAATCGCAGGGCTGCTGATTCAATTCCTGCCCGAGGGCCTAAGGTTGCATTTTTCGCAACTGCTCCTGGCTAGGTCTAAAAATGTATATAAATTTTCGTTCGAATATTCCATCCACAACACCATCAATTAATAATATATTTACCTAATGCTAATATCTATATCTTCTTCTAACTGCCCTAAGCCTGCAAAGTTCTGTGTTTGCGAGTTCGAGTTTGTGCACAGGCTAAACTCGCCTCGAAGTGCAAAAAATAAATTCAGGTTTTAGCTAGCTTAAACCTGGACTGAAACTGTTCTTGGTGGAAAATCCTCAATTAGCCCTGGTTTGTGAAATATTGCATTGTCATTGTCATAGCTTAGCGATAAAATGATTTTGCTTTCAAAGCCGATCATGAGACAGCATGGTTAATTATCGGGACAATTAACAACATGAAGCTATTCAGACTTTTCATGAAAACAAACATGGTTATTGTAATCAACTTGCAACCATGCACATTTTTGTGATAATTTAATTATATTTTCGATGTCTCAATTTGTATGGTAATTGAATATATTTGCAACTTTGCACATATTTATGGAAATTTGGCGGTGTTTTTCAATTTATACACTATAAGATTTGTCGTAAAATCTTAAAAATTTTAATATCGTTCTTAATTTCATAGCTGGAATTGCTCAGCAAGGCAAGGGAATCTAAATGACTTGTTAATGTCGACTCAAATTGCCCGAGAAATAATGTTTTTGTTTTAAAAAAATTTAATGAAGAATTCGTTCTACAGCTGCATATTAACTAAAAATATATACGATTCGGTGTTGATTTTTATATAAATAGTAATATTTATGGTAAACAAATCACTGTATATGACGTATGTCTTTAATGGAACCAATTAATGTTTGATTATATCTATTAAATTTAGATTGAAAAGACAAAATGACGATTTATTCTTCCTTTTTTAAAGTAAAAAATCTTTAGAAATGTTTGTTTAAAAACTAAAAATATATTTTCATGTTATTATCTATACTTCCCCTCACGTCTTCTTTTCGTTCTTTTGACGTAATTTATGTGTAGTTGACGTAGTTTCGTTGAGAATTGTCGTAAGTGGTCTGGCACTCGCTTGAATGCATGTTATGTCATGCTAATTGATTAAGAGGCAATATCTTTTCCATGTCGTGTATTTTCAATGAAAAGTTTTTAAAACCTAAAATCTTTTTGACGTAACACTCAAACTATGACCACTTTGTTTTAAACTTTAACTGTCTAGTTTACAGTTTCATTCCTTTTTAAATGTATCTGGTGGTTGAGAAATATACGTTATAGTAAAAACAATTGTAAACGAAAATTTACAGCAATATAACCATAAGAAAATGGCTTGTAGGTATGAGCATGCCGTGTTACATAACATACAAAAACGCACAGGCTATAACTAAAAATATAATGCCCACATATCGACCACATGCAATGCCACCTCACGTTTTCATATTTAATTTTAAACATGAAATTTTAGAACTTAATTCCTCTCTGTCAACCAGCAATAATTAGTTTGAGAGAGATTGGATCAGTACAGTATCATCGTTTTGGCCTAAGAATATGCCGATGTAATACTATATAAATAATTTAATGGTAATTGTATTGTTCTATAAACCATAAATGAACCGTATATTGCATGTTTATTAAGTTATTTTTCATCATCTTTATTGCTTCAATTGTTTATCTACATTCTACACGACATGCTGCAACAAAACAACAGTTGCCAGGAATTTAGAATTCGTTTTACGTCATACCCTCATGATATCACAACCACATGTATACTGTCCGTGCAAAATTTTTAACTTATGTCGCATCACGTGTTCATAGTAAAGAGTTGAAACTATAGTATATTTATGTTATGTGCTGTTTCGGTGGCGCAGTCGTCCGGAGCTAGCGTCTTTCAATCTCGGCTCGATCTTGGGTTCAATTCTCGCTCAGAACATGTGATATAAGTTAGTCAATACCCTCAATTTTCTCCGGGTACTCCGGTTTCCTCCCACAGGGAATGCTGACAGGGTGGGATAGGATGGATAGAAGTAGATTCACGACCCCGTCATCTAATTAAATCTGTCCTGGCGTCCAGCATCCACTTGTAACACAAAACATAATCCGAAGATTAACATCTTGAAACCCAAGATATGAGTTAAAACAAGACAAGAATGAGTTTCGTGATATTTCGTTTTTATTGCAAAATCATCATCAAATTTTAATAATCATGATCGAAATATCACGAACTCATTCTTGCCTTGTTTTAACTCCTATCTTGGGATTCAAGATGTTAATCTTCGGATTATGTTTTGTATTATATTTTTGGTTATTTTCTAATCCACTGGTCGTGTGCATTCCACAGTCTTATGAACGTAGACACAATGTAACATGCATGTCACTTTCCATCTCTGTTCCCGAGGTTATATTCATGTAGTATGCAGTTGTATGGTTATAATTTCATCTCAGTCTCGTGCGAGAAGAGTGCTTCAAGCTCGACTTTACCAAACACCACAGGCTTTCTCCGGGTACTTTGGTTTCCACTGGAGTGACATAAGACAGACAAGAGAGCCACTTTATTGGATCTCTATAGGATTTGTTTAGACAAGCCAGTTGGCTAAGTGGCATTAAGGCTACATGTCCAGACCTGCAAGTGGTTTTTTAAGGCGGCATATTTACTCTAACAGCTCGGAGATCAGATATTAAGGCATCGTTTGAAAATTGGATGACCAGTTTCAGCCAAACTTGATTTGATTATCGATTTGTTCTTAGCCTATGACCATCAGCTCCACAAATTATTTATCGCTCAGTAGCAGATTAAAGTATTTACCACATTTTGATGATCTTTTTATTGACTATTGTTATCTCTTGCAAAACATGTTTTGAGAACCCTTGACAAAAGGATGTTGATAAGTTGTGATTTACGCAAGCCGTATAACACTAAACAAGGAACTAAAACATCGTGAATGACGCAAGATATAAATATTCAAATATTGTAACTCTAGAATATTTATTTTTTACATTTATAAATAACTTCTTAACATAGTTGAATATACATACAGACATAGTTCAACAAACAGACATAGTTCAACAAACAGACAAACAGACATAGTTCAACAAACAGACATAGTTCAACATATAGACAAACAGACATAGTTCAACATACAGACATAGTTCAACAAACAGACGAACAGACATAGTTCAACATACAGACAAACAGACATAGTTCAACATACAGACAAACAGACATAGTTCAACATACAGACAAACATACAAACCGACATAGTTCAACATACAGACATAGTTCAACATACAGACAATCAGACATAGTTTAACATACAGACAGTTCAACATACAGACAAACGGACATAGTTCAACATACAGACAAACAGACATAGTTCGACAAACACATTGCACAGCGTCAAGCTTAAACCATGGCTTAAACTGACCACGTTTAAACGGCAACCGTAACGTATGTAAAATTAGTAAATGAACTGAAAGTACTGCATAGAAAGCACGCCGTAGTTTGGTTGTGACTATTCTTTACCAAAACGTTCAATTTTATCGTTTTGTTGGTAAAAAAGTTTGTATCAATTATTATCGCATCTCAAATTTTAGATTCTCCAATCACAGTCACTGAAAATACTATTTTTCGCGAACAAATCGTTTAAATTTAAAAAGAAACCCACCATTAGAAAGCTGAATGGCTACGCTTTAAAATGAATATAAACATATACGTTTTACTCTATTAGTTTTTTCGCAAACGCCCCAAAGTACGCTTCCACGAAAATCTGCCCACCGCCCTCTCTACGTTCCGGCGTTCCTGCACTATAATAAGAGAGTACTCTCATAATAAATAGAAGAGCTGGTAGGCATGTTCTTACAGATGGTTCATCCACCAACGTTTCTGTTACCGCGTGACCTTACCTTATACTAAAAGCATAACATAACACTCAACCAGAACATACAACATCACGATACAACGCAAAAGACTAAGCCATGACGAACATTACAACAACACTTTCACACAGAGATTTAAACCTGACAAACACATCAACATAATTTATATTAAAGCCTGGGTCTCAATTTGGCATTATTTGCCATTATTTGCCATTATTTGCTCTCTCAATTTGCCTGGGTCTCAATTTGGCATATTCAAGCTCTTCATAACTCCCGTTCAAGTATTTTAACATTTGTCCTAACGGTATCTTGAATTTAACCAATAGTTAGTTCCCATGGCAACGACCACGTGATATATATGGCTAAAAATAGCACGTTAAATAGGTAGTCTCTGCAGCAGTATAAATCATTCCTTAGAGGAAGCAAAATCTATATAATCAGATGTATTTGATACTAGTGTTTACCAAGGCAATTCGGAAAGTTGTCACTTGATCTTGGTTTGAGCAATTTATGAGTGAATATTACACAGTCTGCCATGATAGGATCGTTTATCTGAACATTAAAAGATGTTTACTGTCTAATAGAACGGTTTCCAAATATTCTTAAGATACTTCAATATCTTATTGATGTTTTTCGTCCTTAAAATAATGTTCAAACATATGATTTACGGCATTTACCCTGCTGCAAGTTGAACGCGTTCGCCATGATGAATTCAGGTCGCTTCCGATAATATGAAATACATCATATTTCATAATGAATATTTGCGAGTATATTCAAAGGCTGTTTTAAACGGAGAAGAGAACAATACGATATGTACAAGAGTGTCTAACAGAGTGCAATGTGAACGAGAAACATACAAATCATGGTGATATTCGTCGCGCACTTTGTAAAATATTCGACGTACTTCAGTCTATAGGAGGCATATTAAATTTCCAACAACAACATTAATATTGCGTCTTCAAGGCTTGAAGACGAATATGAATCATATAATTATGATATTAAAGCGCATCGCTCTAAAACATCAATACTCTACAATAGTTTGAACGAAATATAGAGTGTATAACAGCCTAGAAATTAGTGTTGAATATAATTCAGATATAAAACGCGCAATAACAAGCTTTATTAATTAGAGTTCAAGGGTCAGCTGCCGCATGCCTTGCTATATTCCAAGACAATCCACCTATAGCTCCTGATTATTATATTTCGATTTGAACAGACTAAATACAAGCCTTAACATTCACATAACTTCAGCAAGACGCATTCCTCATGGCAACAGTCAAGTACGCGAGACATGTTTAATCGCGCGTGTAACTCGCGTGCAGAAATCAAGTCAAACGTGGGCAGACCCAGGCATTAATATACCTGAGTACAAGATCCTATACGCAGATTGTACCTGGTCGTATGTAGGAAGAAATGGTGAGAAAGAGCACGTGAGAAATGCAGCGAATTAGACAAAATTCATGGCTATAACATAGCATCAAATGCATGGCCATAGGGAAATGGGCATATAATTGACTTTGAGGTTATGGAAATTATCGAATAAGAAAATTATTGAAATTATAGCATACAGTACGTCTCCAATCATTACAACTATTACATACCTATAGGATTCTTTGCACGACCGGGTGCCACTGATGTCACAATATTCGTTAACACCACAAGGAGGAGGACATCGACCTAGTTGGCAAATATATATTTCAAAAACTAATTTATAATTCATGAGCTTTTTGGCAAATCATGTCAACCATAATATGTCACGTGAAGTAGCTTTATACCTGATAAATCTCATCTTCATTAGTATTCTTTATACAAAGCTCATCCTAATTAGTATTGAGTCCTATTTTTCTGCGAATTTCTAATTTGCCATGAGTTTTTATTTTGCCGCCAATTTTATATTGTTGTTGTAGCAAATAGAAATTGTATTCGTGCAATAATTTATATATTTGCTGTCAATTTAAAGGTAATAGGTTAAATTCCGTTCTGCGCAATTGTTCTGCCTATAACAAATGTTTATTACTCGTGCCCAAGCCTCTGGGCAGCGAGTCTAAAAATGCGAATTTCTTTTTGGTGTCGTCGGTGCGAATTTTTTTTCCGTAAGCAATCGAAAGCATCCCAAGCAAACGAAAGCATCCCGCCTGCATAATTAATACGTCATTGTTACGACCCGCGAACAGGCTTTCAATCCGACATGATTTGTACTACAAATTTAAAGTTCTTATAAATAGAAACAAACCCCAACCCCAATATTAACCCCTTTCCTAACCCTAACCAGTCTTAGAAAGTCAAAATTATCGAGAGAAAAAACTTAAAAAACTTAACAAAAAAATTTAAGAAAAAGTGTTGGGCACGGGCTTGAACCTACAATACAGTATAGCCCCAGCTAACGCACGCCCTAACCCGCTACGCCACAGGCAAGCTCGCTGAAAAGAACGGCAAAAAATACTATTTATATTAACTTACTATTAATTCCTACCAGCCTGTTTGCGCGTCGTAACAATGACGTATTAATTATGCAGGCGGGATGCTTTCGTTTGCTTGGGATGCTTTCGATTGCTTACGGAAAAAAAATTCGCGTCGTCGGTGTCACGAACTGGAATTGACCACAGGTCATCCGTTCAAGAATTGTGGCGTGGGCGATTGAAGTGGTTTTTGTATCTGTGAATGCAGATCTATTGCCATTGCCTTGTTGATGTTAGCCTGAGACAGACGAATTCGTCTGTCTCAGGCTATGTTGATGTTGATGTTGACAACGACGACGTTGATGTTGACGTTGATGTTGATGTTGACGTTGATGTTGACGTTGATGATGACGATGATGATGACGATGATGATAATGTTGTGTTGATGTTGTTGATGATGTTGATGATGATGATGTTAATGATGTTGATGGTGATGCTGATGTTGATGTAAGAGTGTGTTAGCTTGTAGCCAATCAGCGACAGCGACAGCTAGATTAAAATGACGTAATGTCAGGTTATGTGTCCTACATTCTTGTACTTATGTTTATAATATGTCTATCTGAAACATTGTACACTAGAATCTACTAATATACACGTATCTACTAATAGGATTGCCCACGTACTGTACTAATGTTACAAACGCGTTACGTGTAAACGGTTGGTTGTTATTAACTATCAACAACATAACAAATCCTAAATGAACACACCCCACTCCGTCACCTGAAGAACTGGTAGCCATGTTCTTCAAGATGGATAATCCACCAACGAACTGAAGTTACGTGATCTTACCTCATACTACAGCCATAACATGACACCTAACCAGAACATACAACATCACAATACAACGTTGAATCTAAGCCATAACGAACATTACAACAACACTTTCACAAACAGAGTAAATCTGACAAACACATCAACGTATAATTTACAAGATTCCATACGCAGATTGTACGTGGTCGTATGAAGGAGAAATGGTGAGAAAGAAGATGTGAGAAATGTAGCGAATTAGACAAATGGCTTAAACAATGCATGGGGGAAATGGGCATAGAATTGACTTTGAGATTAGGAAAGTTATCGAACTAGAAAATGATTGAAATTATGGCATACAGTACGTCTTCAATCATTACATTACAATTACATACCTTCGAATTCCCATCTACATGTTTCGTTAACATCACGAGGATATCCATCTAGTTGGCAAAAATATATAAAAAGATACATTGTTCATATGACGTAGAATTAAACATGAATTGAAGTATATGGGCGCAAATGTTCAAAACGAAATACATATAATGTGGATTTCATTGTGATTGTTGATGATCCAAACGATGAAAGTCTACTTTAAATGTTCTTTTCAGATCCAACTTCTGTGTGCTAGTTGAAATATAAACATCTGATATATAATAATACTTTATGATAGGCAATCGAGCCGATTTTTTACAGCTAACAAGCTTGAGCAAAGCTAAGATCATGGTGATATATTGATACTGAGCAAAGGCTGAGCCTGAGACCATTCAATATTTTGTCAGGCCTATTTATATTTGTAAGGGTGAGCTAATTCAACCTCTTTCACAATCTCCACAAGAGGGAAAAGCCTGGGTACGAGGATGGAGCTAATTAATATTTCATGCTGAGCAAAGGCTTGCGTTAAGGCTGCTTTTAAGGGTGTCAGGGTGAGCTCGATAAAAATTCAGTCAGGGGTGCACAGGGGTAAGCAATAGATAGATGAGGGAGCGTAAAAGTTATACGTCCAAAGAGCGTAGAGTCTGAGATTATAAAAGAATAGATGGGGCATTCCCGATAAATTGAGGGGGAAATTGAGGCTTCCTATAAATAGGAAGCAATGGCTACATTGAAACCTCCTTAGCAACAACAAAATCATTTTATGAACAAAGCTTACGGACTGTCTACATGAGGCAAAATGTAAAAAAACCGCTCAAATTCAGTGAAAAAAACTATTCCTATGTGAGCCAATTTGTACTCCTGTGTAATCGCCCGAATCGCCATTGGGGGAAAATTTTAAATGTTTTCCAACGTTTCCATTGAACTGACAAAAAAACAAGTGAACCTAAAACGCGCGACTGTAACTAAAACAATGTTTCGACTTTCAATATTTAAAAAAGGAATAAGCCCTTGAGTTTTATATAACCTAAAAATAGAACATGAGACACTCTGGATTGTTTACTTGATCTATCTTTGTATGGGTCACTTATGTGAATTTTGCCTATATTTCCCTATAGTAACAAAGTAAAACTTTACTTTGCACTTATAACAACGACATGTAGTACTCAGCCACTCCTCCCTAAGTGACATACAGGCCGGTATTTAAAAACACCCGAGATTTTGGGGTGACACGTGACCAACCTGAACCAGGGTTTTTACTGTAGCGTGATTGGGGGAAAGCGGAAGTAAAGAGCCTGGCTTGTAAGCGGTGGTGTACCGAGCGGGGGAGGTGGAGGTGTAGGGGGCTAGGGATGTTGCACCCCCGTTTTATAATATAACTGTCTGTGAATTGACTTCGTCGGTTAAAACGTAGCATTTGAAAGTAACTTGGTCGGTAAATTTTAAAATTTCAAACAACTAAAGGCGGTCTTAACACGTACGTCCGACAACTGCATGCTACGTCTCTTCGTTTCTTCCACTGAGAGTGTTATGTTCCTGCGTCGTCGGTAAATTTTGGAATGGGCACCCCCCAGTGGAAACGTTTTCAGTAAGCCACTGCATGTAAGGTTGGCATGTTGTTTTATCGTATCTCACCTGTCGGGTACTGGGATTTTTCTATCACGGCGAGGTCAACCAAACGGGGGAACGGTTTCGGTAAGGAAATATTTCGATATACAACACCAGCAGATACATTCATCTCTTGAATCACCCGGGTATCGATTTTTTGCCAGTAAAGAAAATCTCCGAAGACGGCCAATGCACTAATGTCTACTTCATTCAACGGGATAATTTTCAAAAAATCACCGTTATAATTCATGGAAAAAATATTTTCGCTTTCATTATATCTCTTTCGATGGTAGTACAGTTGTTTGTTGACATAATCAAGATGAACCACAAAGTCGTCGATCTTCGTGTGGAATTCCTTAAGATCACCTCCGATAAGATTGATTCGCATCAGTGTTGATCGACCTTTTTTATAGAATATATATCTAAGTAAAAAAAAGGATGTAATGGTAGTTACAAGTCGAGGACCTGTATATCAGTTTGTATTCATTTCATTCAGGACAGATAATCTCAACTGTTTTAGGGTAAAATGACCATGACAAACAACATAGCATATCTGCCAAAATTTGTATCCGGGGCGAAACATCCAGAAATGACCACACCCAGAAACCGCACTTACGCATTATCTCTTAAACCGTCGACGCATCATGCTGCCATCCAACATGGTGGCCAAAAAGCAAATGCTCAAGAAAAGATGCGTTTTATAACACATGTTGATATTCTGTTTAATATGATACTATATATTACTTTTAAAAGCTAAAGTGCGTTTTTTGCGTTAGGTTTGGAAAAAACGCATCTTTTAACGGTATTTGAAAATAATGCTGACGTCAGCAATAAGAATTATTCAAACCTTTTAACTCGCGAGGGAATAATTGTATCGACTTGAAATTTGTTATGAACACTTGTTATAGTGACATACAAAACTTGTTTAACAGCCAGCTTGATAGGTTCTACGTTAAATATTTTAGAATTTTGTCACGTGACGGTGCAACTTCTCTATACGTCAAGTTCAAGTCGTCCCCAGGGCCTTTGTTAAGAAATCCGCGTCTCTTAACAAAGGCCCTGGGGACAAGGTTACGTCAAGTTAATGATGTTGTAAAGACAAGGACCATGTTTCACACGTGTAGTACTGTCAAAAAGTCCCACATGACAAAACTCCTGCCGGCAAAAGGCCGACGGACAAAACACCCGACAACAATGCCGGCCCAGTGACAATACCCCTAAATTATATACAATTTCTGAAACATCTCCACGTTCAACGCATTCAATGGGTTGGTAAAAAAATGAAAATATTGCTTGGAATAACGTTACAGTGAAGAATTTAAATAGAGTAGAATTTGAAAAGTTATTGTTATATTAACAGATTAATAAAAATATTGTTCAATTTCAATGTTCAACACACTCCTAGAACAGCCGCCATTTAGTAAACTAACTTTTGGAAACTAACTTATCCGTGTGACGTCATGAAGTAGATAAACCTGCAAATTTAACGCCACTTGGCGAGTAAAAGGCCTGCTGGTTTATGCAGACGTAGGCTGAAAAACAAGCTTAAGAACATATATCGTTTATGAATGTTATCTTAGGCAGCAAAATCTGTCTAGAATAGTTTCCTTTCTATAACGTTTTGAGAAAATATTATTTAGTTTTGATAATTTAACCATTACTCACCCTGCATTAGGATCTACTGCTAAACTTAAAATATTTTCTTCACTGGAATGGAAACATTTTCCTTTAGTCACATTCATATTACCCACAAAGATCGATTTCTTACTCGTTGAATATAGCCAGAACATACGTCGTACTATCCAGTCTAATGCAAATATTCGAATGGGATTTAGGTCATCTTTATAAATTACTTCTTCATCTGAGCCATCAAAATTCGCTCGGTACGTTATATTCCGAATTTGGAAATACATTTTCTCATCTACAGGATCAATGACCAGGTTTTTGATATTTTGACGCCCATCGATGACAAATGTTGAATAATTGGATGTCAAATCAATGACAGCTATCTTTGTTTCGCTGGCAGCAAGCAGGTACGGCTCGGGGAAGGGACCTGTAAAAGATACCAAGAATAACTTATTTATTCACTACGAGCATGTAACTTTACCATAGATTGGGATTAATTTTATTACACTGTTAAAGCTAAACTTTTAAGAACTCCTAAATAACTTACAGACTTCTAGACGTACATACCACTTGTCGAGAGTCTAATTTCCAAGATGCTCGGTAGCCGTGGAAACATGATATTTATGAAAAACAGATATTACATTTTTCAAACCAAACAACTATAGTACCCAAACATTGTTTCAACATAATCCATTTCCAGCCAACAAAAATTCAAGTATTACACTTCAGGATGCATTGTTCAGACTTTGTTTTATTACGCAGGGTTCGTACACCTTTTCCGATTTAAAATTCCATAACTTTTCCATGACTTTTCATAATCAATGACCTGAAATATTGGCCGGTATATAAAGTCCCAATAGCCAATGGAAACACCGGTCATTACCTTGCTGGTCAAATATTGCTTATAGAAACTACCATCACAATATTCTCGCAAAAGTACTTACGGTTTATATTTTTTGTTATGACTGATAAATCTGATAAATTTGTTCATCTAAAATTCCAATTTCCATGACTTTTCATGACTAATGTATGTATGATTTTTGCACCAAATTTACTTATATATATAAGTATAACATTGCCGCATTGGCAATTGCCATTTAAAATTTATTAACGTGGTGTTTTCCCCCAAACATTAATCTTATTTGTACACTTGCTTGATGCTATCATTTCAAGTAATAGTCATTAACAATATGCATGATCTTTTTACCTTCATAAAAGCACATTTTTCTGTGGCTTCGTCTCCTCTCTTCAAAATATTCTTTCTGTGCTTGACAACATGGTGTATCGATTTCGTGATCTCCATTAAAACATCGTCCACGCCAGTCTGCCAAATCATTCCCAAGGTCGTTCCATAGCTTATGACAAAATGGAATATCTTTGTTGCCAACAATAAGACTTGTACCATAATATAGCAAGATCAACGAGGAAAGAAGAAGTCTTGTCGCCAAAATTACGGAACATTGAATTCCGTTGTAGTTGACTTTTTCAAAGCGAAGTAACATCTAAAAACATGGTCATGGAATATACAGTAGTTAATTAATTTAAGTATTATCGCCAATATCATGAATTACATATTGTTTAAATGTTCCAGCAAGGCCAAGTAAGATGGTGTGAATAACGATATAATCATGACGATCACTTTCCGTCTTTACTCTGAGTTCTCTCAAGTTGTGAATACTTGTCAGGGCTCCGGTTGATAACAGAAGCTTTTTGCATTTCATCCGGTAAAGGAGGTTTGCCCACAACTGACTATAAATTTTTTAAGGAAAACGCTCTTATTGCAACCAAAGTAAATGCTGTAAATACAAACCATTGCTAGGCAGAATTTTACGATATGATGTATTTTAAGTGGACACCTGCGATGAATTTAAACAAGAACTGAGTGGAAGCAAGCCAGTAATGTGGGAAACTACACCATGAAATAGATATATTGTGTCTTAAATGTATTTATTGTGTTGAAAACAAACAAATTAACAAAATGCGTGACTGTCTTGACTGTCTTGACTGTCTTGACTGTCTTGACTGTCTTGACTGTCTTGACTGTCTTGACTGTCTTGACTGTCTTGACTGTCTTGACTGTCTTGACTTGTCTTGACTGTCTTGACTGTCTTTTCAGCTGACACCTGCAGCTATATGCATGCTCCAACTCCATAGATGTCATATTTGCTTAATATCATCATCACAGGTTTAATTTATCCTCTAAATGATTGCGATATCTATTAAGCCCTAGCTTAGCAATACAGGCGCAAAGCTACACTTAATTCACTTGATTACTAGATCTATTCAGCTTACAAAATTACTTAATATACTTACAAGAAAAGGCGAGAAATCTATAGATAAATGCATGCTGTCGAAGGCGGCAATTTTTCATGCTGGTGACTTACCCCTGTTTTAAATGTCCTTGTTGTTTCGCGCGTTATTAAAGCTTCAGCAGCGGACATTTCAACCTCAATCTTGAAATGCTTTTCATGTCTTTGAGAGGTTGACGCATGGTTAGGGTATATAGCTATAGGGTGATAATGTGCCTCGACCAAATCTTACGCTTTTTCGTGCTCTCCCAACACCTCCCGTGCTCAATAACTCGATTGAGCACGGCAAATAATGAAAAAATTCTTACATTTTGCCATGTATGGTCTTTTGCAGCCCCAATTTCTGCTCGTTGTTGGCATGCATATATATATATCTGAACTGACTCGTCACTCGTAGATACTCTCTATATATTTTAACTATTAAATGTTTATAAATTTTCGTTTGAGTATTCCATCTACAATTAATAGTCCTATATCAAACGAGATGCCGAGAAAAAATCTTGATATTTTAACTATGTACGTTTATAACCAGATATTGTAATGTCTCTATGTTCCCCAACGCAGTCAGAAATGCACAATATTTCGAGCAGAATAGCATCGTACTTCAAATATAAACAGCGAAATTTCGTTCGGTTGCAAAACTTTGCTTTCTCGTCCGCCATTTTGAAAATACAGTTGTACATGTATTAATATTTCGTTTAGCCATAGAATAACGTCTCAACATCAAATTTGTGAATGAACCGCGGGGGGCTCAATATAGGGCGAGAGGCCTTGCCTGAAAGATACTGCCATTAAACTTGTGTTTCGACGCTGATTATGAGCGTCTGATTGGCTATGAATTGTCTTCAGAACTCATCTAAGAATGCATGAATAGCTGTTCTACAGACCCTAGGATTCTCGCACCATTGGCACTCGGGATTCGAATCTATGTATGAATTTGCACACGTCATAAATATGGGGCGGGTCCAAAGGGGGGGGGAGGCAATACAATTTGTACGATTTTTAGGGGAAAGCTGTAACGGTTTTTGCAACTTAAGAATGAACGTTCCCTTAGCTCTTGGCAACTTCCACATTCGGCTATTCTATTGAGCAACCACTAAACCAGTGCTTTCAGTACCTTGTAGATTCATGTATATTTTAACATAATGGATGCATGTCGACTTCTATCAGTTAGGTTTTCTATATTGATAACAGAACTTCTAGAGAAGCTTTTTCCATACAAAAGATTACCCTGTAATTTAAATCGATGTTTCCATTCAAGAAAATGCATGCTTTTGAAAAACTAAAGTAAACATTGTAAACATAAACTGTTGCTAGGGCAAAATTTTAGAATATCTTTTTAAATAAAATAGAGTTTTCGCGAAAAAATATCCGGCTTCTTAAGACTGAGGAAAATATCATGTATAATTGTCGCAAGCTTTACAGCTCCTCGCTGGTATTCTTGATATTTCTTTCCACTTCAAAATTAATGCTGCGTGTGACGAACCACAAATTTTTAAAACCTCGTTTTCAGAAAATATTTATTAGTTTAATAGTTACACATTCCAAATTAAGCCTTTTATGTAGTTGTAAACACTTTATAATAGACTAAAATGTAATTTCAAAACTTACCTTTCAGAACGTTTAAGTTTCCTTTCTTTGAATGGATCGTTTTCAGCGATGTATCCTTGTAGACAGCTGCAGAAAAATTAAAACACGACGTGACTGGAAGAAAGTATAATGTGGTAAACATGTCATTACCATGAGAGAACTCAAGTGTTCTATTGTAGGGGAGGGAGTTTTGTTTAGAGCGCGCGCTTTTTTTTTTGAGAGCGCGCTCTAAACTAAACTCCCTCCCCCACAATATACAGCTTTAGCAAACACAACGCGACGTCAAAGAGGACGTGAAAATGGCGTAAAAATGGCGCGGGCACATCCATAGATGGGCATATCACGCCATTTTTACGCCATTTTCACGTCCTCTTTGACGTCGCGTTGTGTTTGCTAAAGCTATCTAATAGAACGCCTGCCACGCAGGCTAACTACAACATGACATAAACTGTGCTTAAAACTCTTAAAATCCATATATGGTCTTAAAAGGAAGACAGATGGCCAGATGCAATTGAGACAGATTATTCTCCTACATGCTTTATGTCTGTGAAGAATGTTAGTTTTATAGGCAAAATCATTGCGGTAAACATATTTAACGTCGCCAGTCGGTTTCCATCGCTGGCTAAGCTTCTTGCAATTAATACATCTTAATGTGTCAAGCTATACAGTAGACCACTTTCATAATGACCACCGTTTTAAATTTGTTTTTTATGTGCATCTAAATGAGCCTTTCTGACCTCGTTATAAAGCAAAGATTCTTTTGAATTACAGACACACAAACGAGGCCAGAAAGGCTTATTAAAATGCACATAAAAGAATATTCAAATTAGTCACTATTATGAAAGTGGTCTATGCAACACTTACTCACTCAACTAGAAATGCATTAATGCAAACCCCTCGCCCTATACCAATTATCTGACTAACTTATCAGCTCGAGAAATTTATCCTTTTATATAGTCATTAGATGAGAAATGACCCAATTAAGATCCTCATGATTTCAGCCTGATGACAGCCACCAGCATGACGGCTTATGATGTACCAGTGTGTCAGTGCTTTGAAGGTAAGTGGCAATTTTCCGCGGCGCCCAAACTTGTTTGACTTGTTATTGAACCACAAAATTGAAGGGGGGAGATAGCTATGATGTTGGCTGCCATCATCTCGGCATTGCTCATCAGTACCGTAAGAAGGTTCCCACCAAGATCCCAGCAAAATATCACCTTTACACCTTAAATCATCAAGATCAGATCCCAGTACAGGTAAGTGTTATATACGGGTACGGTAAAAGGCTATGATAAACTTCAAACGCACATAATTATGCACTAGTTATTATAGGAGCAAACAAATGATGCCAAATCTATCTTCCACGTATCTGCCACCAAAATGGTCATTGCATAATCGACATTGCTGCTGTGTATAATGAAAAATTCATTACCTTGATAATTCACAGTACAAAATGGAGTGGACCACAATATACTACTGCACTCACAACTGAAATCCATCTTGCATGCTTTTTGACACATGACTACTGATCCATTCCCAAAAGTCGCGTGACCTACGGCAACATGCAGTGATGCGGTCCCTGCTATGAAGCGGTGAAGAATTGAAAATATATAAGAGAATGTTTAATACATGGACCACTTTCATAATTCAATTAAATATTCTTTTATGTGCATCTTAATAAGCCTTATCAGCCTCGTTTCTGTGACTGAAATTGAACCTGGACTGAAACTGTTCTTGGTGGAAAATCCTCAATTAGCCCTGGTTCTATAAATATTGCATTGTCATTGTCACTTAGCGATAAAATGATTTTGCTTTCAAAGCCGATCATGAGACAGCATGGTTAATTATCGGGACAATTAACAACATGAAGGGATGAAGCTATTCAGACTTTTAATGAAAACAAACATGGTTATTGTAATCAACTTGCAACCATGCACATTTTTGTGATAATTTAATTATTTTCGATCTCTCAATTTGTATAGGAAATAGCACGGTTCGAGAAGTATTAATGAAAATTGCACGCGTGTTTGGCGAAATATTCGCACGTTTTCATATTTAATTTTAAACATGAAATTTTAGAACTTAATTCCTCTCTGTCAACCAGCAATAATTAGTTTGAGAGAGATTGGATCAGTACAGTATCATCGTTTTGGCCTAAGAATATGCCGATGTAATACTATATAAATAATTTAATGGGAATTGAATTGTTCTATAAGCCATAAATGAACTATATTGCAAGTTTATTAAGTTATTTTTCATCATCTTTATTGCTTCAATTGTTTATCTACATTCTACACGACGTGCTGCAACAAAACAACAGTTGCCAGGAATTTAGAATTCGTTTTACGTCATACCCTCGTGATATCACAACCACATGATTGTATACTGTCGGTGCAAAATTTTTAACTTATGTCGCATCACGTGTTCATAGTAAAGAGTTGAAACTATAGTATATTTATGTTATGTGCTGTTTCGGTGGCGCAGTCGTCCGGAGCTAGCGTCTTTCAATCTCGGCTCGATCTTGGGTTCAATTCTCGCTCAGAACATGTGATATAAGTTAGTCAATACCCTCAATTTTCTCCGGGTACTCCGGTTTCCTCCCACAGGGAATGCTGACAGGGTGGGATAGGATGGATAGAAGTAGATTCACGACCCCGTCATCTAATTAAATCTGTCCTGGCGTCCAGCATCCACTTGTAACACAAAACATAATCCGAAGATTAACATCTTGAAACCCAAGAAAGAAGTTAAAACAAGACAAGAATGAGTTCCGTGATATTTCGTTTTTATTGCAAAATCATCATCAGATTTTAATAATCATGATCGAAATATCACGAACTCATTCTTGCTTTGTTTTAACTCCTATCTTGGGATTCAAGATGTTAATCTTCGGATTATGTTTTGTATTATATTTTTGGTTATTTTCTAATCCACTTGTCGTGTGCATTCCACAGTCTTATGAACGTAGACACAATGTAACATGCATGTCACTTTCACCATCTCTGTTCCCGAGGTTATATATTCATGTAGTATGCAGTTGTATGGTTATAATTTCATCTTAGTCTCGTGCGAGAAGAGTGCTTCAAGCTCGACCTTACCAAACACCACAGGCTTTCTCCGGGTACTTTGGTTTCCACTGGAGTGACATAAGACAGCCAAGAGAGCCACTTTATTGGATCTCTATAGGATTTGTTTAGACAAGCCAGTTGGCTAAGTGGCATTAATGCTACATGTCCAGACCTGCAAGTGGTTAAAAGGAGGCGGCATATTTACTCTAACAGCTCAGAGATCAGATATTAAGGCATCGTTTGAAAATTGGAAGACCAGTTTCAGCCAAACTTGATTTGATTATCGATTTGTTCTTAGCCTATGACCATCAGCTCCACAAATTATTTATCGCTCAGTAGCAGATTAAAGTATTTACCACATTTTGATGATCTTTTTATTGACTATTGTTATCTCTTGCAAAACTTGTTTTGAGACCCTTGACAAAAGGATGTTGATAAGTTGTGATTTACGCAAGCCATATAACACTAAACAAGGAACTAAAACATCATGAATGACGCAAGACATAAATATTGTAACTCTAGCTAGAATATTTATTTTTTACATTTATATATAACTTCTTTGACATAGTTGAATATACATACAGACATTTCAACATGCAGACATAGTTCAACATACAGACAAACAGACATAGTTCAACATACAGACAAACAGACACAGTTCAACATACAGACAAACAGACATAGTTCAACATACAGACAAACAGACATGGTGCAACATACAGACAAACAGACATAGTTCAACATACAGACAAACACTACAGACATGGTGCAACATACAGACAAACAGATATAGTTCAACATACAGACAAACCGATATAGCTCAACCTACAAACAAACAGACATAGTTCAACAAACTGACAGACATAGTTCAACATACAGACAAACCGATATAGTTCAACATACAGACAAACAGACATAGTTCAACATACAGACAAACAGACATAGTTCAACATACAGACAAACCGATATAGTTCAACATACAGACATAGTTCAACATACAGACAAACAGACATAGTTCAACAAACAAACATAGTTCAACAAACAGACATAGTTCAACAAACAGACATAGTTCAACAAACAGACATAGTTCAACATACAGACAAACAGACATAGTTCAACATACAGACAAACAGACATAGTTCAACAAACAGACAGTTCAACAAACAGACATAGTTCAACATACAGACAAACAGACATAGTTCAACATACAGACAAACAGACATAGTTCAACATACAGACAAACAGACATAGTAGAAGGTGTTAGACAAAATATACTGTTGTTTCGTATATAAACCACATTTTTTAGACCTAGCCAGGAGCAGTTGTGAAAAATGCAACTTAGGCCCTCTGGCAGGAATTGAACCTGCGGCCCTGTGAGCAGCGTTCTAACCAACTGAGCTACAGAGTCCAGTTGCTGAGCATTAACCGCAAGTTCAGTATATATGATGGGAGGGATAGTTCAACATACAGACGAACAGACTTTACAGATAAACAGACGTTTGTTTGTATGTTTGCATGTTCAACTGTCTGTTTGTTGAACTATGTCTGTTTGTCTGTATGTTGAACTATGTCTGTTTGTCTGTATGTTGAACTATGTCTGTTTGTCTGTTTGTTGAACTATGTCTGTTTGTCTGTATGTTGAACTATGTCTGTTTGTCTGTATGTTGAACTATGTCTGTATGTTGAACTATGTCTGTTTGTCTGTATGTTGAACTATGTCTGTTTGTCTGTATGTTGAACTATGTCTGTTTGTCTGTATGTTGAACTATGTCTGTATGTTGAACTATGTCTGTTTGTTCGTATGTTGAACTATGTCTGTTTGTTTGTATGTTGAACTATGTCTGTTTGTCTGTATGTTGAACTATGTCTGTTTGTCTGTATGTTGAACTGTTCGTATGTTGAACTATGTCTGTTTGTTTGTATGTTGAACTATGTCTGTTTGTCTGTATGTTGAACTATGTCTGTTTGTCTGTATGTTGAACTATGTCTGTTTGTTTGTATGTTGAACTATGTCTGTTTGTCTGTATGTTGAACTATGTCTGTTTGTCTGTATGTTGAACTATGTCTGTTTGTCTGTATGTTGAACTATATCTGTTTGTCTGTATGTTGAACTATGTCTGTTTGTTGAACTATGTCTGTTTGTTGAACTATATCTGTTTGTCTGTATGTTGAACTATGTCTGTTTGTTGAACTATGTCTGTTTGTCTGTATGTTGAACTATATCTGATTGTCTGTATGTTGAACTATGTCTGTATGTTGAACTATGTCTGTTTGTTTGTATGTTCAACCATGTCTGTTTGTCTGTATGTTCGACTGTTTCTATGCAAGCTATGGGAGCCTTAGGTTCAAAATAGGACGATAAAATGATTTTAAACAGAATTTTTGTGACAATCGTTTTATTCTTGTCTTGGTTAACCGTACATTTTATGTACTTTTAAGCTCTTCATTCTCGGATGATCAAATATAATTTATTTCAAATAAGTTAATAAATAAATAAATTAGTATATAAATATACAGCTATATACATATATGAGTACATTGTTCATTTTGTGTAGAAATTATGAAGGTTTTCTCTCCATTATCATCCAAGCAGCTTTGTGATTATATTTAGTTTCATTTCCTAGTCTTGTATGTCCGCTTCTCTTGAAACCCAGAAACTTTTTCTCATCGCTCACCAGACGAAATGTGTAGAAACCGTTTGTATGGATTCTCATATAAAACAAACACTGACGTTTCTTGAAGCTTATCTACAAAAAATAGAGATACATCAATGTGCCATCCCTAAATGGTCCACTGTTACTACAGGAGGAAACCTAAACTAAACTACCTTTATTTATAATGGATAGCTCCATCAGTTCTAAACTGTACTACCTGTATTTATACTGGATAGCTCCCTCAGTTCTAAACTGTTCTCGCTGGAGGTCCACTAAGGACCAGCCCTGGTTGATTCAGTTTTACTACAGGAGGAAAATTAAACTAACTTTATTTATTTATAATGGATAGTTCTATCAGTTCTAACCAGTTCTATCCTATATCTAGGAAGATATCCAGTAAGGGCATCCCTTAATGTTCCAGTGTTACTACACGAGGAAACCTAAACAGCTAAACTAAACTACTGGATAACGCTATCAGTTCTAAACTGTTCTCCCTGGAGATCAGATCCTAGGACTGGACAAGGCAATTCTTTAAACAAAACTAGTTATGCTGCGAAAATTACCTTTGAGACAACTTGTCCTTTGCTGTTCATACACACAAATCTTTTACTGTGATTTCCTTGAATAGATACTTCCCCTTGAAGTCCGTGTGTTTTCAAGATAAGTTCGGCTAAATAATTAAAAACAAAGGTAAAATAAAGAAATAGAGAACTGATCGTAAACACAGTGATATGTATCTTTCATAATATGCAGTTGTCTGGTGATGGTTCTGCTCAGTTGCATCTGAAAAGAGTGCTTCCAGTTTTCCTCTACCAAACACCGCAGGTTTTCTCTGGGTATTCCTGTTTCCTCCTGTAATAACACTGCACCAATCTGGTAATGACCCTTACTGGACCTCTAGAGAGAACAGTTTAGAACTGATAGAGCTATCCAGTATAAAAAAAGTTGGAAGAACCATTTGTTGAACAACGAGCTGTTCTTTATAGCTAAAATCACATTGTCAATTTAATTTTGGAAGTGTTACACCCCGGTACAAGAATGTGGAGATTAAATAGCTTACCACTAGATTTATTTTCTTTGTTTGTTAATGCCTTGATTTCTGTCGAGGTGACCTTGACAAACTTTGCAGTGTTATAGGAATAGATATAAGCCGGATGTGAAGCACGCTTTTGTATTTTTAATACTGTTCTTAGAAAGTTGTCCTCTTTTGATGGGAATGTCTGTGTAAAAAAAAGAAATAATTTCCTGTGAGTCTAAGGTCGTTATTTGTTTATCAAGGAACATCCATAGCTAAGCACCTAGAAATGTGTTTCACTAAACACTATCGTGCAGCAGATGGTGGTTAACCTGCAGTTATCAGAGTGAGAAACTGATTCTTTTCATTATATGTAGTAAATAGATAGAATTGAGAGGTGTTGGTTGATTCGCGTCAACAGTTGTGAAGTTGAGCACAATCTGCCAGCCTGTAACGCTTATTGAAACTCGCCTATATTTCACCCAGTGAGATTCTACCCTTGATTAAGTTGTTGCAATGTAGAACCTACTTGTTACTTTCGTTCGTTGCCCGAGGGGGAGGGGAACGATAATTCATATGGTTCACCCGCAAAGTGTAAATATTATGATAAGTTGATAAATACTTGTACAAATGTACTTAAGTAAAAGGTTGTTAAACATAATTTAAAAACATTTTGTGGATTCATTATTGCCCAAATGTCACTATGTCAGTCTGTATATATACTTGTAGTTTGTAGTTTGAATTGAACACTCTTGTGCACAGATAGAAAAGACAAGTTATGCAAAAGTTTTAAGGCTTAATTTTACTTATTGAACTTTTAATCTAAATTTATTTCTAAGACTTTGTTGAGCCTTTCGGCTCTCGACATATTATAATACGTATCACATGCAGGCGATCTCTTATCTTATTAATTTTTTCCCACAAGGACCTTCTAGCTACACTGTGTGTGGTCAACAAAGCCCAATCAGGGCGGTTTGTAGCAATTGTGAGCTAGACGTTAATTAAATTCTCGCACCGGGTCCTATTCAGATTAAGAAAACGTCAATTTTGAATTGAAATGAATGGGAAACACTTTATTGCCGGTTTTATTAGTTTGTTTGCTTGATTGATTGAGAAAAACAACATTAGGAGTAAATTCCAACTGATTATTTGTCGTGTGAATGTTGTATTTTGTATAACGGTGCGACAAACTACTGTGTTACAATTTAGTACATTTTAGTTATGTACGATAGTGTATGACTAGCTATATATCAGTATATGACTAAAAAACAATTTGAACTTCAATTGAATTGCAGAGGGAGAAATGTTTTAAACTCAGTTGTTTTTGTATTCCATTCACAAACGTTCATCACTATGGAGTGAAAATTTACTTTTGAATGACAACCTATACTATATTTCGTAGCAGTTTTCAAACCTTACGCCTGTATTCTAAAAGCTCACTCACACTCAAAGAGTGGAGGTTCAATCTGAGCTTCCCTTGAGTGTCAGTGCTGTTTTTGAATAGCTGGAGGTTAGTGCCGTACCATACTATGTGACCACTCGGCACTCACCCTCTGTGAGTGTGAGTGTGAGTGTGAGTGTGAGTGTGAGTGTGAGTGTGAGTGTGAGTGTGAGTGAGCTTTTCGAATACAGGCGTTAGTCTTAGGAAGTCGAGGAGTCACATTCTAATATTTTTTCTTTGTACAGTGTAACTTTCAACTGACAAGATTTGAAAAACGTACTGCTGGAAGGATATTCTGACTCCAGATTTTGAAGATAGTTGGAACATTTTTTGGAACATGCATGGAGCAGTATGATGAAGGTTTGTGGTGATTTAAACATTCTATATAGCGATGGGTTCACTACGTGGGACAATGCAGTACATGGTGGCCCATGGTGGTTAACTCGAAACTAGATGGTTCACTGTATGTATTGAGCTTGTGTTTGGTGGCAAAAACATGTACTGGAAACGCATAGCATCGTTTCCTCGCTCCAATAAGTGTCAATACATTTGAATTTGACCACATTTTGTAGCAGTATTGTGATACACTTAACTGAAACGCAGCTGAAGCAGCTGTTAAACGCCAACTCAACACTTTACAAGTCTATCATGGCGCGTTCTCAAATTTCATAAAATGTGAAATGTTTCAAAAGTGTCATCGTATCAAAGCGATATATCTGTTGTCTCTTGATCTATTGACCTCTGTTACATGTTATCATTAATTACTCGAATTTCGTCATGCAAGCGAAGTTTCTCCGGGAAAACTACTTTCATTCTGGCTTACCTTAGTTCTTTTTGATCCAGCTAACGGCAATGCTGAGACTCTCCTGCAAGGATTTAACAAGAATTCTAAATAAGTTTTAATCTTCTCGGTAAGACGATTAACAGCTCTAGAAATTCAGGAGATCGTTCTGGCGTAATTGGGAATTCAGACCAATATTAATGTAATTGATATTGAAATGATATGTCTACTTTGGGAGTTTACTTGAGGTTAATGACATGGGAATTTCAAATTGGAATGTGATGTAGCCACAATAAAGCTGAAGTTAAATCCATAGGCAGTGCACAGCAAAATGGCATGATTTATTGCTATTAAGAAGGATCGCACATCTTTGTACAGTGTTAGTGAAACATTCAAGCATGTTAAAGTTTTAGTAGGAAATATTGACTCGTTAAAGTTTGCACTCATCAGCATTCACTAATCCATGATGATACAATCAGTGACAGTGCATAAGGAACTTAATTGTATAGGTGTAAAATGTCGTGTTAGCGTAAATTTGATCCTAAATTAATTTCACTGAAAAACTGCAAGTAATGGTTCAGACAAAAAATTTACAAATTTTGATGAGCTGGGATTTTTGGAGCACGTATGTCACATCTCGTAATGAACTTTAGTCATGCATAAGGGAAAGCACCAGATTCTATATTGCTATCCATACAGGACAAACTTATTTCCCTTTCAACTTGAAGTTTATATAACATGTTAACCGTTTAACAATCTGGTTGTGTACACAAACAGAGATTCAAATCGCGCACGGATGGAAGAATGAACAGAAATTCGAGTACAGTTTTATTTTATGTACATTTGTACAAGATAAAACTTGTTTTTTAAAACAAACTGGGTATGTACAGTTATGTTCATACAAATAGATCTGTTTGTGTTGTACTTATAAAACGTTTAGGTTAAATACAAAAATATTGACAACATCATAGCGTGACATGGTTTTTAATTATTTCTCCATACTTACGTTATTAAGAGCTGGAGATAAAGTGTAATCGTGAGAATTAATATATTCATTTTCTTTTCGCTGTTAAATAATGTTCCACGTTGTACGCGAGCGACTGTCACTGTGTAGTATTCCGTTGAGGTTATCGTGCTTGCGATGCACTGGATTTACTGACTTTGCGCAAAGTGTGTCGTATTTATAGCATGCGTACAATGTTTGTCTGTGCGCGCCGGAATAAATTACGTTAAATGCAAATCAGGAAGGGTCTGTTAAAGAGCGAACCGCAGGTGGGCTTCGTGTGAGAGATTGGACTCGTAGAAAAGAGCAAACCGCTTAATGATTAGATGTTGTCCAACACTATGAGATAAAACAGCACCGTCAGGAAAGCACACGATAGGACTCCAATATATTTTCCCAGCCTACTTTCTCACGGTGAACGAGAGGTTTTAAGTTAAGCGAGAATACTCTGAATTTCCTGAATTTCCTGGGATTCTAGTCTCTTCTCTGATATTTTTGGCGAAGTCATTGTGAGTAAAGAAACACACCCATCCCTAGACCGCTATGAACTATATTTGCGCTCCATTGGTTTCCTGGCAGGGTAACCCCAAAAACACACCGCGCGAAAAAACAACAAGTACACCTCAATCCCTACCAAACACGTCTCAGTTTTCAAAAGTACTCGAGTAATTCTTAAAATCTTGTTTAAGTTGTCGTAAAAGCAGACAATAGTGTTGAGTGAATCTCAAGTGTAAGTCATAAAATACAAACAAATACTGAAATAGTTTTTATTTCTTTTTAAATCTATTGGCGCATTGGGCAGATTAAACCGCAAAATCGGACGTTGCAAATTCGACTTAATAGTTCGCAGTCACGCACCCATGTTTTTCTTTATATGGCAGGATCATATCCCTTAAAATAACTACATTGAAATAAAAACAAGATAAAACTATATAAGCCTGCAGTTTATGATTTAATGATCTTTTCTTGTTTGTATTACATGAGTGAGTTTCAAGATTTTCTAAATATTTTATGCATGGGAAAATTTTACTTTATATTACTTATAAAACTTTTTGACTTTAAGGCATTTGATGAATGCTTCTTTACCTTGCACATTTTTCACTCACGTTTGCTTTAAAAGCTCGCGGAAGGACGGGTGGAAATGTGGTTTAATTACTCTCGTGTTTTTGGAAGTTTGCTTTTATAAATTCCTCACACGACTCGAATTCTAACCTTTGTGGGCGTGTGTTTGTTTGAACTGCTCTGCCCTAGAAATAGACGCTACGATCTGTTGAACTATTTCCCATATACAAGGCTGCTTTGAAGAGGTCACTTTTTGCTCTCTCTCATTTTCATTTTTCATTCTGTTTTACTTTATTTGAAAAATTAGTTGGGTATGATATGTGAAACGATGCAAAACAAAAATGTAGCCAGTGTTCCGAGCTCGTATATATAGTCATGACAAAATTCATTCTAGAAAATTACTTTCCATTCTTATCTGATGGTTAAGTGCTGGTATTTGAGCAATTCAAATTGTTCTGACATTAATAAAGAAGTTTTTTATAATGACTTACAAACACCAAAAGGCGTGGGCAATAATTGTCACGCCAGCGCAAATGAATGCCGTAGCCCGTGACAAGAATAGTTTGAAATAATTCTCAAATGCAATTTGATAGGTTTCAGTAACTAGCATTACAAGGGCAGCAGATGGTGGTCAACGACAGAAATGTTGACACTCTAGGAGCAAGAAAATTAAACTACATCTCTTATCAATCTTATATATTTGCCAACGAATACAAAACTACTACATTAATAGAGAGCATTAACAATATTTCCTTACTCTGATCACTGTCGGACGCGCACCAATTGAGTTACATCATATTATATGTTTGTTGCGCATCAATGTTGCACAAACATGAGAAATGCATAATTAACATGTTTTGCGCGCAAGCTGCTGTCATCGTTTGCATTCATTGCGTGCAATACTAATGACGTATTCGGTACAAAGCGCAAGAACGTGTACAATTTAAAGCACGATACAAACCGTTTAATTGTTCAAGAGGTTAAAACATTTGCACAAATTGCTCCTGCATTTGAATACATCGTGCGCACGTGATAAATGCGCGCAAAGTTTAATGTGATATTTTTAATCATGACTACACATGTTTATCGCTTCATAACATCAAGGTTCCCAAAGTGATTTGGAAATGTATTAACGCCGCCAAGTCACTTGAAGTATCAGTCAACAATTTAATGATCGGTATATAATGATTAATGCCCTCTATGAATAATAGTTGTGTTCACGAGTTCTGGCCATTTATACGAAGGAGTTCTCCAATAAATTACAAATTGGATTCATCTAACTTGAAAGATATGTTGAAATTATGTAACATTTAATGTATTAAACGTTTTGGAAATTTCCTCTGTTGCCGCAATGAAGTTGCATGTCAGTTTAAAAACAAATTAAGCGATTAATAACGATCGTTATACTGATCCGCGAATATCGCGGTATTTTTTTTCAAGATCATGTCTGAGTCGACGCAGACGACGCTGCAGAGAAAACAAATTGTTTCCTGTGGGAAGAAATAAGTATTTTTGATTTTATGATAGCCATGTCATGTTTAATATGACGATAATGTCACTGCGTGAAATGTTTACACACCATATGTTGGACGTGATTTTTGTTGCTTTTTCTATATTTTGTGACTGTTTCGTCTACCGTAGAGGTAGAATTAGGCTGCATTTTGTTTCACTTGTTCTCAGTAACAGCGCGCGCGCAACACTGATATTTCACTTGCGCCGTCGATCATTACATTGCGGTGACCACAAATGATCCTAGGTTTAAAACCTTTTTAACAATTAACATGATGATTGTTTAATGGTTGCATGTGTATAAAAATTCTCACGAGAATTCCCACTGATCTACATCGCCCTACATGAGGTGGACGACCAAGCCCATGAGAGGCAGAAAACCAGCAAAGTCTCGTGGTTTGCTCCGTAACAGAGCTCGACCGCAGACGCACTCACGCACGTATCGTGCAATTTCCACTGTCTCAGTGGCAGAGCCTGTTACCAGTAGGCAATAATCAGGCAATGGTTTATGCTCGCCAAAAAACCCCACATGCACGGATGTATACGCCTGTTTCCCAATTCAATCGTAAGGGACCGTAGCATATTTTTTTTTCGAAGTCATTAGTTCATGCAAACCAAATGCTCATGCTTACCCCAGTCACGCCATATTTAATATGCTGTCGTCACTACTTGCTTGTTAGCCAGAACAGAACATGGCGTGACAAATCTTGTTTTAGTAATCATGTTTGTAGTCAACATCTAAAGTTTTCTACTATTACATGTGACATTTTCAGATCATCACAATATTGTGTCTTCAAGGCTTATTTCACAACAAACCTCTATAATTGGCACTAATAATTGCTAACATCCATTCACCTATTTTCTAAATTAAAGTCATTAAAATGAAATCACAGACAATATTTACCAAATTTCCGCGCACTTATAACCATGCTTAGACTACCGCGTGTTTTGTTTGTGTTTCATTTTAGCAACTTAGTCGATAAAAATACACCACACCACGAGTTGCCGAAACACGTAGGCGGTTGTTGAAAAAACCGCACATTGTAAACGCCCTAAGTGTATTTGTTCCGGACGCGTGCAGTTTTGCCGCATTTTGAGGCTTTACATTTTTGGCCTGAACGTGCGTTTCAAAGCAAAATATAGCGAATACGTAATATATTTGAGGTTCTTTGTGGAAAAGATTATTTATTTGGCAAAGTTTTCGACCCGTGTATATCAATAATTTGCACCATATTAATTATGATCTAGGCTTATGGATGAAAATCTTTGCCAAATTTTTGCACAAAACAAGTCAATTATGCTTCATATGTGTTAGTTATGTTTCATGAGAACATTTTTAACTTTACTGAATATCTGGTTCAAATAGTTATACAGTCCAGGAGATATAATGTGAGCTCTGAAACGATAAGTGTCAATAATGTTAAGTACCATAAAAAGTTTCTGAATGCAAATCACATCCTCCGCATTCATTATAATGGCTAGCTTAATCCGAGTCAAAAAGGACGGTCTTAAACGGACGTCCACGACACCTTAATGACGTCAATGTCTGTGGTGGAGGGAATGGTCAAATGATGTGGACAAATGAAGGAAGGATTAAACCCTTCAGAAATGCTTTTATTATCTAGAACTAACTTGCGTAGTTTTTCTTATAGTTTTGAATTAATATATTTCACATGAAAAGTATCATAAAAAATACCATAATATGGTAGTATAAAACCCCGAAAAGTGTCATAAAAAACGAAAAACTAGTTAAGTTAAGTTGTCTGTTTATAGACGACCAAACACCCAACGACTACACCATAATGACACTACATAAACACTTATGCATGATATAGGCATATAGCTTCTCCAACGAACCAGTATTTGAAGAGAAATTCAACGCAAAAGTTGACCTAATTAATGGACGCTCATTACGGTGGCATCAAGACAACCATACGGTGTTGATTTCCTTTGTGTTTTGCTCATGAATTAAATCAAAAAGCATTTTATATGGAAATTAACCTTGGCCTGGCAGCAATGACTTTATGATGATGAGGTTTCCAACAGATTTCAAATAGACTTGCCACCGTGACGAGATTTTCTGCTAAATGCAACTATTAAACTCGTGATATTCCGGGGCAAAGAGCACTGACAATTTTGTAAAATACGCGAAGAAAAGGAACATGAAAAAGAGAAGGATATGCCACATAAGTAGTTATTGTTCTTTCTTTGAGAGAAAATTAAAGTAAGCGTCAAAGTCCCAAGTTTAAAATCTCTGCAATAGAAACAGGTCCTATGGCTTTTGTTCATGTAAAAGGTTTGAGATGTTTAACTCAGTCAGAACTTTTTTAGTGAATGTTTATAAATCGTACTTGCAATCGAAAGCAAATTCCATAATCAAGTTAAGTCATGTCTGTGACCAACTCTGAGTAAACTCTCATGAGAGCACAACCCAGGAGACACTTGTAATATCAACACGAGTAGTTACGGATATACTGCTCTCACTGTGAGTGCGCTCCTTGATATCAACTGTGTCGTGATTAGTTGACAACTTGACAAATACACATCTTATTAGCATAACGCGCGCATTAATTAACGAGTGCGGCATCGAACATTTTCTCTGAAGGGGGTAATCTAAATGCAAATATATAAGACGCATTTCAAGTGATGTCTGTGGGACTGTTAAATAAACTTTGTCTCAGTTTGGGGTTAAGATTTTGAAAATTAATTAATCGTTTAATACACTAATCTCTCTTTAAAACAGTGTCAAACAAACTAGATTAGTCGTGTTTATATAATTACATTGTCTGCGTTTATCATCTAGTAATAGCAGGTTACAGCAAAGACCTTCTTACTCATTACAACTTTAGCTAAATGCTTCTGTTTAAACGCCAGATTTGCAACACTTATTTTCGCTCAACCTTATGAGAAACTCTGAGGTAACAACTGATAATTATATATATACCTTAAATAGAGTGTTGACCATGGTTGACAGTAAATCATGCAGACTTTACACACAAATATAGCAGTAATTATTTATTATTCGAATACTTCTATTAACGCTTTCTCGTTTGCAATATATTACATACTATTTAATTAATTACTATATATACAATAATGATGACAATAAGTTAGAATTATTCACGTTTTTCCATCAATAACTCTCATCATTGCCAGGATATTTTTCTTTCTTGGTTCAATAATATCACCGTTCATTATCATTTCATCCAGAATCATGTGAACTTTATCAAGATGACACATTATCTGAGATGCAAAGTCGAGGAAAAATGGAAACGTACGAAAATGAAATGAGGTACAAGCACAGATTTCTTGTCCAGATTTGTGCTAGAAAATGATGATCGGTCAGGATGCATCATCCTTCTGACGGGTCATCTGGCTTAGTGTAAATACAAGACAAATAGACAATTTGCATTATAGACTAAATTTTGTTCTAGGCAAGGAGAAGGGAATCAATCACAACAGCTACAAAGAACATAATAAGATTAGTAAAATTGCAAAGTTTGGTTGCGAAATGTTGTAAAATGCGGAAAATATAGCCTTACAAAGTTTGCAAATTTTGTAACTTTTGTATTACGTGCGGAAATTCCTACCATTTTCGGCTCAAATGTGGTAGGAATTTCCGCAGGTAATACAAAAGTTACCAAATTTGCAAACTTTGCAAGGCTATATTTTCCGCATTTTACAACATTTCGCAACCAAACTTTGCAATTTTACTAATTTTAGTATGTTCTTTCCGGCAATATACTTTTTTTTGCCTAGATAAAAAATTAGTCTATAATGCAAATTGTCTATTATCCAGACGAACTAGGCAGAATAACGCGATCTGTACTGGCAATGGTTCTGGGAACATATCATGCCTGATATTTTAATGCCTAATGCCGTATTTATACACATAAATGGATCACCTGTCAAGATGAACTATGCACGTCTGAGCAGACGAAGTACATTGATCCCGATGATCTATCTGTCTGTTTGCCGCGTGATGAATCAGATCAAACGAACTGTTTTTTTCTTTGCCCAAATTCTTGATTCTTTTCAAGCTTTGATTTGAATATAAAACAAGAATCTTCGGAAAAGGATACATGCATTTCAGTCTAAAAAGAGACAAAGAACAAAACAAGTAAATTTGAAATTTCCGTGAATTTAAACTAATTTAATAGCCTATACATTAAACATACTTACAACATTTTTGAAATAACTATTAAGAATTTCTACAATATTTTGGAGAAACTCTGAGATAGCCAGTTCATTCTAAAACCAATGAGAAACAATAGAGATTATTGCTATTTTGTTCATAAATTGATATTTCTGAAGTTTATCTTATAATGACATACTGACGCGTATAAAATATAAAGTAGCGACATAGAATAACGTGCGCATGCGCTAATATTATCACCTCGTCCATATCAACTCCAGCGACAAAATACAATGAAGCATATCTTCTATAGACAATTTTGTGATCCTTGTATTCCATGAAAGTACACTGAAAAACAGCCATACAGACATATTAGCATAACAATAGAACAATAGTATATCGCTAGTCACGATCCACGGATCCAGTGATCGGAGTGTTCCACGGTCTTTTCATTGTTTGAAAATCGCATTGTTCTCTCTACCATCCAGCCGACTCATGGTATGGACATATTTGTGGCGTAAAGGCCTGTTAACAACTATTAAGGCCATCATTTTCTCCTTAAAATAACAAAGTAGGGCGCATTGCGGGTTAATATTAAAAATATTCAACCTGGTCCGCTCTGCGCTGCAGACATTTTCGACCGATTTCTGCTTCAGTTAAAACTCTTTCCTCCCTTTCAAGGTCCACATAATACTTCGAAAAGCGCGTTCTGCCTTCTTTTGTTAAAATCAAGATATATCTAAACATTTTACGTGCAATTTTCTGTGTTTTTAATCTGTTAATATTTCGCCATTTTGTTTATTTTGGCCGCCATGCTTGAACCCGCGAGCCAGCAGAATGTTCTGTTGTTATTCTTCATGTAATGCAAACTATCTGTTTCCAGCCAATATGGCTGCCCGAATTTCACGTTTTTCTGGCTATTTTAATCTTTTTCATCAAAATAGCCCAACATTGCATTGTTTAAAAGTATACAAAGTAAGTATTATGCTTTTAGTGTCATTTTCTGACTTTATTTTACTATTTTTGTGTTTCTATTTTAGTTCTTTTACGTTTAAATGAGATTTTAAAATCTTTTTAGCCTGGTTTCAAAAGACGTGTATGTGTAGCGACGTTTACATATGAAGTAAGATCAGAAAGATTGGAGGAAATAGCGAGATCACCTAGTGGATGGATACCACCTCAGAGTATGTAAAAAATGCACCTATTTAGTTGAATGGTCGCAGCAATTTACATAAATTATAGATCTTAATTTATTTAATTATTAAATATAGAAGTTCGTATTTTTCGAAGTATGGATTGCTTAATTGTAAAGTATTTTTATCATAGATCCTCCTCCATCTTTGCCATTTCAAATAAGAAGATCAAAAACGAACAATCTGCCAGTTTATGTTGATAAAAAACGTGGGGGAAGTCTAGTTCTTACAGTTATCAGAAATATCAAGGGAGATTTAGATGTAGGTGTTGTTATTAATCTGTTTTATCTTCCTTTATGATCTTACTTGGTATTTTTTGTTTGTAATAGACACTTCGTGAATTTACTTTGATGCACATGAGATGATGGTACGATGCTGGCAATGACTTAACTAACTTCAATAGGGTCACATTGTCTATCTAAGCTTCCAGTTCAAACTATTTCTTCATGGAAAAGTAATCTTACTGTCTAATGGCATCTTATCTTTGTCTATCTGCTTTTAACTTGCTTATCATAGGGGAGCTACAGTTTTGTTTATACTGCATTGCAGCCTTCTAAATGCAAGTTAGCTCATTAATGTCCAACACTTTCCTCTTGACAAGTAAAATCATCTGGCATTAGATAGCGTATAATAACAAAGTAGGGTACATTAGGGTGCATTGCAGCTTATATTTTGGTACATTACAACTAAGCTCTACATTATACAACGTTTCAAATAAGCTTTTCTTGCTTTTTAGGAACTTGTGAAATTATTAAAGGAAAATTTAGGAGAAGACATTCATTTTCAAACAAATGAAATAACAAGTCAAGTCAAGATAAAAGGTTATCATAAAGAAGCAGTTGTAAAATTGTTGAAAGAACATGGATTTTAGCATTTAGCTCAATAAAAACACAGACTTTTTTTTGATTATTTATTAAAATTAAGGTAGCTTAACTAGATACTGCAAACTAGTGTTTAAGATTCACACACTGCAAATATATATATGAGATATACAACAAAAATCACAAACTATTGAAAAAGTATTTACTGCAGTTCACAAAAAGTTCCCTAACTTTATCAATTACCTCTACTATTTGTCAAAAATCAAATTAAAAATTGATTTGATTTTACCGTTTATTGTAATAACCAGATATCAGTTTGTTATTGATACAGACGCACAAGTGATAGATGGCAGTAGACAGAAAATACAATTGATTTCAAAGAATATATTCAATTGTGTCCCCAACCTGTAACTTGGAACAAACATCTACATGTATCTTACCAAAATAGTTTGGTAAATTGTACAAGAGAGCACTGATTTTGTTTTACTTGTAAATTACTTTCAGACAAGGCTTTTGAGCTTATAAATGCATGTGTGTTATACTTTTGATTTCTAAGCCATAGTAATAAACTTTCTATGGGCCAGTATATCACAAAGTAAACAAACAAGTGTACAATATTGTTATAATAAATTTACATCCAGAGTGAAATCTAACTATAGAGTAAATAATGTACAGTAAACAAGAAGACTGCATGGTTTATTAAATGTCTAAGCGTAGGAGGTGCCAACGGCACGCTTTGGTTTCCAGGTTACTTCGTCAACACGGATTTGTCGGACTCGCTTGTAATAGATGAAACTGTCGATGAAAAATAGTATGACCAACACAAAGCCAAGAATCTGAAATAGAATAGGTCAATAAATAAGTGTTACATATATATATATAAGAAACATAAAAAAAATAACCATCAGAAGCTACATATTTCACTCACCACACAGAGAATAAGGAATCCATCAGCCAAATCATAAGCCCACTGAGCCAAGAGAGCAGATCCAAAGAAGAACAGAAATAGGAAGGACAGGGAATAGCTGAGCATGAACACAAACAAAGAGTATTCTCTCTGCCATTTCCCATAGACCTTGCTTGCACACAAACCAATGCCATGAAGTATCAAGATAATCAGTAACGAGGTCCAGCATAGACCTGACACAATTATGTAGAAACCATAGCGTGAAAAGAGGCTCCAATCATCAAAATTCAGAATCAAAATAAATGCCAGCAAGGACACAATCTAGAAAGACACATAAGATAAATGTTTGGGGTTCTATAATGGCCTGATTTTTACTAAAAATGGATAATTGGTCTGAATGAACTTGGGCAAACAAAAAATAGTTCATCTGTGAGTTCATTGGCATATAAACATGGCACAGACGGATCATTCCCAAGACAAATTATATTCGTAGAAAGAACTTATATTCGTAGTTTGTCGTGACCAATGATCCATCTATGTGTGAAAAGTATTTCCTTTATTGGTACAATCATAGTTAATGCTATGATTGATTCTTATCAAGAAAAATACCAATAACTATCAATACAATTATAATGTACACAAAAACAGACTTACAAATTCTAAGATCTTAATGAGACCTTCCAAACTGATAAAATACTCCAGCCAACGAGTTGAGCCAGCCATAAAGACGTCGAATCCTGACAGTCATAGAGAAAAAATACAGTATTGAGATAAAATTATAAACAACTACATTTTATTACGTTGTGGGCAAAAGATGAACAATTTCTATTATATATTTAGACAAAAATATAAAGTTAGCACATTCTATCTTTATTATATATTATAGCATAATTATTAATTAAATTTAGTAATCTAGACTTCGTCGATAAGTGTGCATTGAAAACATTTCAAAACAACGTTTATATCGAATATAAACACATTCCATTCTCGAGTCAAAACAACTTTTTAGCAAGGTTTTCTATCTATTTAAACCACAAATATTAATTTATACACACAATTAACACGGAATATCAATAATCAAAACATACTTACGTCTAAAACCCCACTTTTTTGGTTGATTCAAAAGTTATAAACGAAAAATAAAAACAATTTTTTCACATACAAACTTTTTTAGAATTCACGATCGGAATGTTCTAATTGCCTCGCTTCAGTGCTTCGCCTGAGAATCTGCCTGTTTTTTAGGGCTGAAGCAGGCCATTGCAGGCATGTGTGCCTGGTTTTAGGGTGTTTGTTGTGGGCATGGGGCATGCATGGGCAGGCTATATTTCAAATTTAAATATTTCTAATATTTTGACGTTTTATGGTTTATAATTTCTGTGTTTATAAAGTATGGATTAATTCTTTTTAGACTTTATTTTGGCCACAATGTCTTCTCATGAGAATAAGGGTATGAAAATATTTGAAATTTTGAATATTAAAATTTAGATTGCAAAGAATTTAGCAGTGTTTTTAATTAAATATTAATTGAATACATGTACAATGTTATATTCTAGTTTATAATAGACAATATATTAAATGTCTGTTGCATTACTACACATTTAATATTTGTTGAGCTTTTCATTGGGTATTATTTTCTGCAGCAAAATAAATTCTACTGCATGTCTGTGGCGGGAAATGAAAAATGAAAGTTCCTGCGACACATTTAGACTTCCTGTTATGAATCTTATGAATTAGTAAATTACAAGATTCTCCAAACATGTAAAGCTTGATTTATCTTGCACAGCTGTTATGACCGTCACAATGCAGCTGCCAGGAAACATCTTAGAACTGGAGCAAATTATAAGGGACTCAACCCCTTCCCTGCCAATGATAGCAATGAGCAAAACAAATATTAATATATGTAAGTTATTATGTTAGAAAATAAACAAATTGCTGTTTGGAATTATGCATGTAGATACAGCGAGAGAGAATACAGAGGATAGCTCGAGTGCACCAGGTGGTGCAGAAGGTGACAGCTCAAATGATGGTAAATACATCCCCCCTCTTATGTCCCTCTCCCCCTAACAACAAAGTGATTAAATTGATATTCCTGATTGTATTGTATATCCAGATCTGCCAAGCTTTCTTCAAACACTCCTTGCAAGACTGGGAATAAGTAAGCCTGGTGAGCCGCAGGAGGAACCAGAGTACAAACAAGTTCTTGATGAAGTTACGTTTGAGGGAATTGCAAAATATATTCAGACAGAGAAATGTATGACTATACAACTTAAAACTAAACTAACGATATTTATACTAGATAGCTCTATTAATTAGTTCTAAACTGTGCTCCCTAGAGATCTAGTAAAGGGCCAACCTGTTTCCCAGTGTCTCACCTTCGCACACCCCCTGCTGCGGAGCAGCTGTTGGGGGGAGGGGCGTGGCCGAGGTGAAACCCTGGGAAACAGGTTGGTAAAGGGCATCCCTTATTGGTCCAGTATTATAATACTACCAGAGGAAAGCAGAGTATGGGGAGAAAACACTTCTAACCATTTCTATTACACTTCTGTGTTCTCAAATAATCATAAATCATTCACTGATACTGTGTTCTAGGTCAACATATAGTAACAATGGCAGGCGCAGGAATTTCAACTGCAGCTGGTATTCCAGATTTTCGAAGTCCAGGGAGTGGACTCTATGATAACCTACAGCAATATGATCTGCCTTATCCTGAAGCAATTTTTGAAATTAGATTTTTTCTTGTATGTGTTGAAAAAGACCAAATTATTTGTTTATTTGCTAATCCTTATTTTCTATGATATGTAAACTTATGCTTTATTCTATATACCTTAGCATTTCTTGGTAACATAATGATAATTTATCGAATGATTATTTTTGTTTAGTCCAATCCTGAACCTTTTTTCAAACTGGCCAAAGAACTGTATCCTGGAAATTTCAAAGTTATTACCACTTCTTATGTATTGATCGACCAAATAAATAAACATATTTTTTAAACAATTGTTGTTCTTGATCGCCATGTAAACAGTAAAAGAATGACCCTTATTTGACTTGCTTTTTTCTTTTACACACAACTAGCCAACAATGTCACATTATTTTCTCCGGTTACTACATGAAAAAGGATTGCTTCTACGTCATTATACTCAGGTAGGCCTCATATTAATATTTCCTGCAACTTTCAACACATAACCACTCTTTGTTGCCTCTTAGATATAAAGGAAAACTTTGACAGAGTAGAACAAAATGTGGGCCATGTTCCTCGTTTCTCTACAACTATATTTTTACACAACTCACTGTTTCAGAAATTGCGTTCAGCAAGTTGCAGCAAAGATTGCCTTGAAAAACACTGCTTCCATTCTAAGCCTCAGTGTAACATTGCTGAAAGTCTTATGTATAAATTTAGAATATTGATACCCTGGAACGTATTGCTGGTGTTCCTGGAGAGAAGCTGGTGGAAGCACATGGTACATTTTATACAGCACATTGTTTACAATGTCGCAAGATGTATACACAGGAATGGATAAAAAGTGAGTACTTATGTCATAAATAACGAGTTCGTCAACATATATATAGCAGAAACAGTACAAATTGTCGCCATTTTTAAATAACAAACGGGTTTAATTTCAGATCAAATTTTTGCCGACAATATTCCAACTTGTGAAGAAGATGGTTGCGAGGGTGTTGTCAAACCAGGTATTAGCAACGCTAAACATTTTCTACTCCATGATGTAATGTCTACAAACCTTAACCTTTTTTTCTTGAAGATATTGTATTCTTTGGTGAAAGTTTGCCTGATCGTTTCTCAAGTCTCCTTTCACAGGTAGGGATCCGTCCTTAGTACGGTTCATTAGTACCCTTCTGGAACGCGTTCAGAAAGTAAAACCGAACGCGTTGAGAACGCGAAATCGAACGCATTAGGAACGCAAATTCGAACGCCTATAGAACGCGTTTTTCGTTACGTTAATTTTGTATCATTTGTGTCCAGGACATGCCAAAATGTGATCTGTTGATCATAATGGGAACGTCACTGGCTGTGCAACCATTCGCTTCCCTGGTTAATCAGGTGTCAGAGACTACGCCACGTTTGCTGATAAATCGCGAGAAGTGTGGACAAGGAGGGGTAAGAGTTGACTACGAGTAATGATTTGGCATTTGGAAGTTAGCCAAGACATCTTGTTTTCTTGCTACAACCAGTAGCGATAGTCATATGAGAGTTCCTGTTCATGACAGCTTTCTTCTGACCATAAATTAAAGTTAACTGAACTGTTGTTAGGGTGGTCATCTCTTTTTGTTTGGTGGTGGAGGACTGAGATTTGACGATCCCAAAAACTACAGGTGATATACACTGCAGTTTTATCTCAGATTGACTAATACTCGGAGTGTTTGGATGAGAGTTTCGTCAACTCTCATGCCCTGGTCAAACGAGAACAAGAGTTGCATGAGAGTTGACTGGATATTACCACACGTACCGGTCAAACGTGCAAAAACTCTCATCAAAATTTGGACCAGCTCAGAGTTGATGAGAGTTGATGAGAGTTGGCGGTCAAACGCGAGCGAGAGTTGCAACTCTCATTAACTCTCATTCTCGTTTGACCGGGGCTTAGTTCTGCCGTCATATTAATTCTAGTTCTACTTGACGATGTTATTTGTGTATTGCAGAGATGTTGCGTGGTTAGGTTCGTGTGACGATGGTTGTCTTGCGTTGGCTGAATCACTGGGATGGAAGGTAAGATGAAAATAATTTGACATTTCGAGTGGGCCTTTCCTCGGGGCCCCTCGTCAGGAATATTGGTAGCGTGGGACGAGAACACGACCGTGTAGTTTCGTTTTGTAGTTTCGTTTTGTGGTTTCGTTTTGTAGTTTCGCTACTATTAACCGCCTAACGAAAGACCTTCGCTTGAAACTCCAGACACAAACCTCGGCGGCTTAAAGAAGCATATTTACTGTTTTCTGCAAATTTCCCATAACAGGAAGAACTTGTGGAGCTTGTTAATAATGAGCATCAGAAAATTGACGAGATGTCAGCCGCGGAAAGTGAACAAGAGGAGAGAAAAGAGGAATTGTCAGACGTCAAAGATGAGGTGAAAACACAAGATGAAAGTGGTGATAGCCAGATAGTTGATGAAAAACTGGGCGGGCAGGCTGAGGGTGTTGAGACGGTGAGCTCGGAAGAAAAGAAAGTTGATGCTGAAGGTGGTAGTAAGTCAGAACCAATCACATAAAATGTTTTAAGTCTATTTTAGAATATTTTGGTGAGAATATTCAGAATCATCCTTGCAAATGGTTAACAGTCTTTTTACTAATTCCTAAAGTCTGAATATTAATAATCGCGCACTGCAATTACCTGAAAACGCACGAGGTATAACAATTTTTAACCCAAATAACTTATATTAAACTTCTGAGTAGAGAACTTCAAATAAATCACACTAAGATCGTGAACTATCAAGTTCAGTGGTGTAGCTATTTTTAGAAATTCTAAATCACATATGTTTAATATAACTGTGGATATAAACCAACCTAAAATTATTGTAGATAAATTGGTAAGAATATTTAGGATTGTAGAATATAGATAAAAGTGCATTTGCCTTGCCTCAGCAAACGTTGGACAGAAATTGAAGCACTGACATTGTTTTTAATATGATGCAAAATTTCTATTGTTGTATATTATAGAATTTCTCGTAAATTAAGTACCGTAATTATAAACGCCTCCCTCGAATAAACGCCGCACCTGAAGCGCCAAAAATTTAATAAACGCGTTTATTTGAATAATTACGGTATGTGTGTCACAGTATGTAGGTAATTGCATTACATATATGAATATTTAGTTCAGCCATCATTATTGAGTCATTTAATATATGATGGACTAGTTAGACAAACCAGTATGAGTTGGTAATTGCATAAATATATAATTATGAGTATTTAGTTTGGCAGCCAATTGAGCCACTTAAGGAATTCTGGGAATGATATCTTGCCGTTACCATCTGAATCGAGAGATTTTAATGCCTGGGGAATCTTATCTCTCGGACAGTCCATGGCGATCATTAGCTGTGTGAATTCGTCTTTTTCTATTGCCCAATTTCCATCTGCATCATATTTTTTAAACATATCAACAGCTTTCTTTAATCGAAAAAACCTGAAAACAAGAGTACCATTCAGTGAAGTATTCGGGAAATATACATATACGAAGCCTCAATTTCATGCAGGTATGTCACGAGTAACGACACCAAATTAACGAATACTTTTGACAGAGGAGACACGCTTTCCAGAGCCCCTCCCCCAGTAGTTAAATTTCTTCCCAAAATTTTACAAGCATAGGAGAGGAACATATTAGCATCCTAAATTTTAGGTATAATGTCTTTTGACATGAGCAGATAAACTATATCAGAAATCCAAAGACATCGTTGACATTCAGATATATTCTATTAATTAGTACACTGTTATCACCTTAATTGGCTTATATAGCCTCAATTAGTAGATATAGGGATAAGATATTAAATTTGTACCTGCTTTTATCATTGAGATTCTTAAATTTCTCCCCGCTTGTAAGCCATTGACGCAATTCTTCAAAACTGACCGTTTGACTGCCATCTTTATCTAGTAACATACTGTAGGCTTCAGCCTGGTCCTTTGTCATGCCCAAATCACCATGAAATAGTTGTTGAAGTTCGTTTTGATCTAATTCACCGCTACCGTCTGCATCATATTTCATAAATAGACTTTGTAGTACTACTTTGGGCACATTTTTGTCGAAGTAACTTGTTGAAACATTCACTGGAGCTGCCATATTTGAGAGAGAAAATATATTACCACGAAGCGGGAAAGCAATTGATGAGTGGTGAGAGCAATTGTAAAGACGCTTGTGAACTACGTTCTGCAATGTTGATTATGTTGTTTTGCAATTTCAACTGAACTGTCAACCTGTGAACTGTCATATGTAAAGTACATGCCAAAGGGTGTTTTCGTGAGCCGTGAATTGCCAATATTTGTTCCCGGGAAATGTGAAATGGGAAACGTGATTTACATCCCTAACCGTGAGTCGTGATTGCCGGTAATGAGAATTTTGTCCGTGAAACGAGAATGTATTTGAGGCTGGTAGAACAAAGACAGGACAAGTAGTGATAAGTGAAATCATCAAGAAGAGCAACGCTTTGGATGTAACAATTTTACTGCATGCATGTATTTTCTTGATTTTTACTACATATATCGGTTAGTTTTTAAAAATTATTTCCATGTTGAGTTTTTATTGGTGAAATTAGTTTCGAAAACGTAAAATAATGTAATGGGTTAAGAAATGCTTTAAATATTCAATGTAGAAAATAAAATTTACACAGTTGAAAACGTTTTCTTCAGTTTTCGTGAAACGTGAAATGGCTGTTTTTCTTCACGAAACGTGATCCGAAGCCCCCCTTTACCACCCTTTATCATGCACCCTTTACCACCCTTTACCACCCTCATATATTTGTAATTGTAGGCAAAGAGTAGGGAAGAAAGTAAAAGAAATAAAAGGAAGGGGAAGGAAGGAATGATGGAAGCAAGAAAGGAGGGAAGGGAGAAGCCAAACAGAAACAATGTGAAATAGGGAGTAAAAGATGGGAGGAATTAAGGAAGGAAATATGGAAGATGAAATTCAGCAATAATTTTTCATATTTCAATAATTTTTGGAGATGTAAGATGAAAATAGGTAAGAAAGGTGGATGAATGAAGCAAAGGCAACAACAAAGAGAGGAATAAAGTAAAGAATAAAGTAAAGGCAAGAAGGAAGGAAGCTTGAGAGAAGAAACAAAGGACATACAAAGAACAGAAGAATTGGAGCTGATCAATGACCAAGAGACACAGAGATTTGGAGCAAGTCTAGCGGGATGGGGGGCGCTAATAAATGAAAAAAATCTCTTCACTGAGATTTGACGATCCCAAAAACTACAGGTGATATACACTACAGTTTTTGCATGAGAGTTTCATCAACTCTCATGCCCCGGTCAAACGAGAACAAGAGTTGCATGAGAGTTGACTGGATATTACCACGCGTACCGGTCAAACGTGCAAAAACTCTCATCAAAATTTGAACCATCTCCAAGTTGATGAGAGTGCATGAGAGTTGATGAGAGTTGATGAGAGTTGATGACAGTGCATGAGAGTTGATGAGAGTGCATGAGAGTTGATGAGAGTGCATGAGAGTTGATGAGAGTGCATGAGAGTTGATGAGAGTGCATGAGAGTTGATGAGAGTGCATGAGAGTTGATGAGAGTGCATGAGAGTTGATGAGAGTTGCGGTCAAACGCGAGCGAGAGTTGCAACTCTCAATGACTCTCGTCCTCTGAGCGGGGTTTAATTCTGCTGTCATATTCTCGTTCCACTTGACGATATTTGTGCATTATAGAGATGTAGCGTGGTTAGGTTCGTGTGACGATGGTTGTCTTGCGTTGGCTGAATTACTGGGATGGAAGGTAAGATGAAAATCATTCGACATTTTGAGCGAAATGAGCAGGTGCTTCGTCAGGAATATTCGTAGCTAGCGTGGAAAGAGAACTCGTGTACTGTAGTTTCGTTTTGAAATTTCGCTACTATTAACCGCCTGATGAAGGGTCTTCGCTTGAAACTATTGCAAATGGTTAACAGGCTTTTTACTAATTCCTAAAGTCTAAATATTAATAATCGCGCAATGCAATTAACCTGAAAACGCGCAAGGTGGAACAATTTTCAACCCAAATAACCTATATTAAACTTCTGAGTAGAGAACTTCAAATAAATACACTAAGATCATGAACTATCAAGTTCAGTGGTGTAGCTATTTTTAGAAATTCTAAATCACGTATCTTTTTAATATAGATAAATTGGTAAGAATATTTAGGATTGTAAGATATAGATAAAAGTGAATTTACCTTGCCTCAGCAAACGTTGGACAGATATTGAAGAATTTACATTGTTTTCAGTATGATGCAAAATTTATATTATTGTATATTATAAAATTTCTCATAAATTAAGTATGTGTGTTATGAATATTTAGTTCAGCCATCATTATTGAGTCCTTTAAAATATGATTGACTAGTTAGACAAACCAGTATGAATTGGTAATTGCATTTTAAAACATATAATTATGAGTATTTAGTTTGGCAGCCAATTGAGCCACTTAAGGAATTCTGGGAATGATATCTTGCCGTCACCATCTGAATCGAGAGATTTTAATGCCTCGGGAATTTTATCTCTCGGACAGTTAATGGCGATCATTAACTGTGTGAATTCGTCTTTTTCTATCGTCCCATTTCCATCTGCATCATATTTTTTAAACATATCAACAGCTCTCTTTAATCGAAAAAACCTGAAAACAAAAGAGTACCATTCAGTGAAGTATTCATGAAGTATGCACCTACGAAGGCTCAATTTCATGCAGGTATGTGACGTATGTCACCAGTAACTACACCAAGTTAACAAATACTTTTGTCAGAGGAGACACTTTCCAGAGCCCCTAATGCCCCTCCCCCAGTAGTTGAATTTCTTCCCAAAATTTTACAAGCATGGGAGAGGAACATATTAGCATCCTAAATTTTAGGTATAATGTCTTTTGACATGAGCAGATAAACTATATCAGAAATCAAAAGACATCGTTGACATTCAGATATATTCTATTAATTAGTACACTGTTATCACCTTAATTGGCTTATATAGCCTCAATTAGTAGATATAGGGATAAGATATTAAATTTGTACCTGCTTTTATCATTGAGATTCTTAAATTTCTCCCCGCTTGTAAGCCATTGATGAAGTTCTTCAAAACTGACCGTTTGACTGCCATCTTTATCTAGTAACATACTGTAGGCTTCAGCCTGGTCCTTTGTCATGCCCAAATCACCATGAAATAGTTGTCGAAGTTCGTTTTGATCTAATTCACCGCTACCGTCTGCATCATATTTCATAAATAGACTTTCTAGTACAACTTTGGGCACATTTTTGTCGAAGTAACTTGTAGAAACTTTCACTGGAGCTGCCATATTTGTGAGGGAAAATATATTACCACGAAGCGGGAAAGCAATTGATGAGTGGTGAGAGCAATTGTGAAGACGCTTGTGAATTACGTTCTGCAATGTTGATTATGTTGTTTTGCAATTTCAACTGAACTGTCAACCTGTGAACTGTCAAATATGTAAAGTACATGCCAAAGGGTGTTTTCTTGAGCCGTGAATTGCCAATATTTGTTCCCGGGAAATGTGAAATGGGAAACGTGATTTACATCCCTAACCGTGAGCCGTGATTGCCGGTAATTTTTGTCCGTGAAACGAGAATGTATTTGAGGCTGGTAGAACAAAGACAGGACAAGTAGTGATAAGTGAAATCATCAAGAAGAGCAACGCTTTGGATGTAACAATTTTACTGCATGCATGTATTTTCTTGATTTTTACTACATATATCGGTTAGTTTTTAAAAATTATTTCCATGTTGAGTTTTTATTGGTGAAATTAGTTTCGAAAACGTAAAATAATGTAATGGGTTAAGAAATGCTATGTAGAAAATAAAATTTACACAGTTGAAAACGTTTTCTTCAGTTTTCGTGAAACGTGAAATGGCTGTTTTTCTTCACGTGAAACGTGATCCGAAGCCCCCCTTTACCACCCTCATATATTTGTAATTGTAGGCAAAGAGTAGGGAAGAAAGTAAAAGAAATAAAAGGAAGGGGAAGGAAGGAATGATGGAAGCAAGAAAGGAGGGAAGGGAGAAGCCAAACAGAAACAATGTGAAATAGGGAGTAAAAGATGAGAGGAATTAAGGAATGAAATATGGAAGATGAAATTCAGCAATAATTTTTCATATTTCAATAATTTTTGGAGATGTAAGATGAAAATAGGTAAGAAAGATGGATGAATGAAGCAAAGGCAACAACAAAGAGAGGAATAAAGTAAAGAATAAAGTAAAGGCAAGAAGGAAGGAAGCTTGAGAGAAGAAACAAAGGACATACAAAGAACAGAAGAATTGGAGCTGATCAATGACCAAGAGATACAGAGATTTGGAGCAAGTCTAGCGGGATCGGGGGCGCTAATAAATGAAAAAAATCTCTTCACTGAGATTTGACAGACGATCCCAAAAACTACAGGTGATATACACTACAGTTTTTGCATGAGAGTTTCATCAACTCTCATGCCCCGGTCAAACGAGAACAAGAGTTGCATGAGAGTTGACTGGATATTACCACACGTACCGGTCAAACGTGCAAAAACTCTCATCAAAATTTGAACCATCTCAAAGTTGATGAGAGTTGATGAGAGTTGATGAGAGTTGATGAGAGTTGATGAGAGTTGATGAGAGTTGATGAGAGTTGATGAGAGTTGATGAGAGTTGATGAGAGTTGGTGAGAGTTGGTGAGAGTTGGTGAGAGTTGATGAGAGTTGATGAGAGTTGATGAGAGTTGATAAAAGTTGATGAGAGTTGATGAGAGTTGGTGAGAGTTGGTGAGAGTTGATGAGAGTTGATGAGAGTTGATGAGAGTTGATGAGAGTTGGTGAGAGTTGGTGAGAGTTGATGAGAGTTGATGAGAGTTGATGAGAGTTGAGGAGAGCTGATGAGAGCTGATGAGAGTTGATGAGAGTTGATGAGAGCTGATGAGAGTTTGATGAGAGTTGATGAGAGCTGGTGAGAGTTGGTGAGAGTTGTTGAGAGTTGTTGAGAGTTGTTGAGAGTTGTTGAGAGTTGATGAGAGTGAGAGTTGATGAGAGTTGATGAGAGTTGATGAGAGTTGATGAGAGTTGATGAGAGTTGATGAGAGTTGATGAGAGTTGGTGAGAGTTGATGAGAGTTGGTGAGAGTTGATGAGAGTTGGTGAGAGTTGATGAGAGTTGATGAGAGTTGATGAGAGTTGATGAGAGTTGATGAGAGTTGATGAGAGTTGATGAGAGTTGCGGTCAAACGCGAGCGAGAGTTGCAACTCTCATTGACTCTCGTCCTCCTCTGAGCGGGGTTTAATTCTGCTGTCATATTCTTGTTCCACTTGACGATGTTATTTGTGCATTATAGAGATGTAGCGTGGTTAGGTTCGTGTGATGATGGTTGTCTTGCGTTGGCTGAATTACTGGGATGGAGTTGATGAGAGTTGATGAGAGTTGATGAGAGTTGGTGAGAGTTGATGAGAGTTGGTGAGAGTTGATGAGAGTTGGTGAGAGTTGATGAGAGTTGATGAGAGTTGATGAGAGTTGATGAGAGTTGATGAGAGTTGATGAGAGTTGATGAGAGTTGATGAGAGTTGATGAGAGTTGATGAGAGTTGATGAGAGTTGATGAGAGTTGATGAGAGTTGATGAGAGTTGGTGAGAGTTGGTGAGAGTTGGTGAGAGTTGGTGAGAGTTGATGAGAGTTGGTGAGAGTTGATGAGAGTTGGTGAGAGTTGATGAGAGTTGATGAGAGTTGATGAGAGTTGATGAGAGTTGATGAGAGTTGATGAGAGTTGATGAGAGAGATTGATGAGAGTTGGTGACAGTTGATGAGAGTTGGTGAGAGTTGATGAGAGATGAGAGTTGATGAGAGTTGATGAGAGTTGATGAGAGTTGCTGAGAGTTGATGAGAGTTGATGAGAGTTGATGAGAGTTGATGAGAGTTGATGAGAGTTGATGAGAGTTGGTGAGAGTTGGTGAGAGTTGGTGAGAGTTGGTGAGAGTTGATGAGAGTTGGTGAGAGTTGATGAGAGTTGGTGAGAGTTGATGAGAGTTGATGAGAGTTGATGAGAGTTGATGAGAGTTGATGAGAGTTGATGAGAGTTGATGAGAGTTGGTGAGAGTTGATGAGAGTTGGTGAGAGTTGATGAGAGTTGGTGAGAGTTGATGAGAGTTGATGAGAGTTGATGAGAGTTGATGAGAGTTGATGAGAGTTGATGAGAGTTGATGAGAGTTGCGGTCAAACGCGAGCGAGAGTTGCAACTCTCATTGACTCTCGTCCTCCTCTGAGCGGGGTTTAATTCTGCTGTCATATTCTTGTTCCACTTGACGATGTTATTTGTGCATTATAGAGATGTAGCGTGGTTAGGTTCGTGTGATGATGGTTGTCTTGCGTTGGCTGAATTACTGGGATGGAAGGTAAGATGAAAATAATTTGACATTTTGAGCGAAATGAGCAGGTACTTCGTCAGGAATATTCGTAGCGTGGAAAGAGAAGTCGTGTACTGTAGTTTCGTTTTGAAATTTCGCTACTATTAACCGCCTGATGAAGGGCCTTCGCTTGAAACTATTGCAAATGGTTAACAGGCTTTTTACTAATTCCTAAAGTCTAAATATTAATAATCGCGTAATGCAATTAATCTGAAGACGTGCGAGGTTAAACTTCTGAGTAGAGAACTTCAAATAAATACACTAAGATCATGAGCTATCAAGTTCAGTGGTGTACGTACCTATTTTTAGAAATTCTAAATCACATATCTTTTTAATATAGATAAATTGGTAAGAATATTTAGGATTGTAAGATATAGATAAAAGTGAATTTACCTTGCCTCAGCAAACGTTGGACAGATATTGAAGAATTTACATTGTTTTCAGTATGATGCAAAATTTATATTATTGTATATTATAAAATTTCTCATAAATTAAGTATGTGTGTTATGAATATTTAGTTCAGCCATCATTATTGAGTCATTTAATATATGATTGACTAGTTAGACAAACCAGTATGAGTTGATAATTGCATAAACATATAATTATGAGTATTTAGTTTGGCAGCCAATTGAGCCACTTAAGGAATTCTGGGAATGATATCTTGCCGTCACCATCTGAATCGAGAGATTTTAATGCCTCTGGAATTTTATCTCTCGGACAGTTAATGGCGATCATTAACTGTGTGAATTCGTCTTTTTCTATCGTCCCATTTCCATCTGCATCATATTTTTTAAACATATCAACAGCTCTCTTTAATCGAAAAAACCTGAAAACAAAAGAGTACCATTCAGTGAAGTATTCATGAAGTATACACCTACGAAGGCTCAATTTCATGCAGGTATGTGACGTATGTCACCAGTAACTACACCAAGTTAAATACTTTTGTCAGAGGAGGCACTTTCCAGAGACCCTGATGCCCCTCCCCCAGTAGTTGAATTTCTTCCCAAAATTTTACAAGCATAGGAGAGGAACATATTAGCATCCTAAATTTTAGGTTATCAGAAATCAAAAGACATCGTTGACATTCAGATATATTCTATTAATTAGTACACTGTTATCACCTTAATTGGCTTATATAGCCTCAATTAGTAGATATAGGGATAAGATATTAAATTTGTACCTGCTTTTATCATTGAGATTCTTAAATTTCTCCCCGCTTGTAAGCCATTGATGAAGTTCTTCAAAACTGACTGTTTGACTGCCATCTTTATCTAGTAACATACTGTACGCTTCAGCCTGGTCCTTTGTCATGCCCAAATCACCTTGAAATAGTTGTCGAAGTTCGTTTTGATCTAATTCACCGCTACCGTCTGCATCATATTTCATAAATAGACTTTGTAGTACAACTTTGGGCACATTTTTGTCGAAGTAACTTGTAGAAACTTTCACTGGAGCTGCCATATTTGTGAGAGAAAATATATTACCACGAAGCGGGAAAGCAATTGATGAGTGGTGAGAGCAATTGTGAAGACGCTTGTGAATTACGTTCTGCAATGTTGATTATGTTGTTTTGCAATTTCAACTGAACTGTCAATCTGTGAACTGTCAAATATGTAAAGTACATGCCAAAGGGTGTTTTCGTGAGCCGTGAATTGCCAATATTTGTTCCCGGGAAATGTGAAATGGGAAACGTGATTTACATCCCTAACCGTGAGTCGTGATTGCCGGTAATTTTTGTCCGTGAAACGAGAATGTATTTGAGGCTGGTAGAACAAAAACAGGACAAGTAGTGAGAAGTGAAATCATCAAGAAGAGCAACGCTTTGGATGTAACAATTTTACTGCATGCATGTATTTTCTTGATTTTTACTACATATATCGGTTAGTTTTTAAAAATTATTTCCATGTGGAGTTTTTATTGGTGAAATTAGTTTCGAAAACGTAAAATAATGTAATGGGTTAAGAAATGCTATGTAGAAAATAAAATTTACACAGTTGAAAACGTTTTCTTCAGTTTTCGTGAAACGTGAAATGGCTGTTTTTCTTCACGTGAAACGTGATCCGAAGCCCCCCTTTACCACCCTCATATATTTGTAATTGTAGGCAAAGAGTAGGGAAGAAAGTAAAAGAAATAAAAGGAAGGGGAAGGAAGGAATGATGGAAGCAAGAAAGGAGGGAAGGGAGAAACCAAACAGAAACAATGTGAAATAGGGAGTAAAAGATGGGAGGAATTAAGGAATGAAATATGGAAGATGAAATTCAGCAATAATTTTTCATATTTCAATAATTTTTGGAGATGTAAGATGAAAATAGGTAAGAAAGATGGATGAATGAAGCAAAGGCAACAACAAAGAGAGGAATAAAGTAAAGAATAAAGTAAAGGCAAGAAGGAAGGAAGCTTGAGAGAAGAAACAAAGGACATATAAAGAACAGAAGAATTGGAGCTGATCAATGACCAAGAGACACAGAGATTTGGAGCAAGTCTAGCGGGATGGGGGGCGCTAATAAATGAAAAAAATGTCTTCACTGAGATTTGACGATCCCAAAAACTACAGGTGATATACACTACAGTTTTTGGATGAGAGTTTCATCAACTCTCATGCCCCGGTCAAACGAGAACAAGAGTTGCATGAGAGTTGACTGGATATTACCACGCGTACCGGTCAAACGTGCAAAAACTCTCATCAAAATTTGAACCATCTCCAAGTTGATGAGAGTTGATGAGAGTGCATGAGAGTTGATGAGAGTTGATGAGAGTTGATGAGAGTTGGTGAGAGTTGATGAGAGTGCATGAGAGTTGATGAGAGTTGATGAGAGTTGATGAGAGTTGATGAGAGTTGATGAGAGTTGATGAGAGTTGATGAGAGTTGATGAGAGTTGATGAGAGTTGATGAGAGTTGATGAGAGTTGATGAGAGTTGATGAGAGTTGATGAGAGTGCATGAGAGTTGATGAGAGTTGATGAGAGTTGATGAGAGTTGGTGAGAGTTGATGAGAGTGCATGAGAGTTGATGAGAGTTGATGAGAGTTGATGAGAGTTGATGAGAGTGCATGAGAGTTGATGAGAGTTGATGAGAGTTGATGAGAGTTGATGAGAGTTGATGAGAGTTGATGAGAGTTGATGAGAGTTGATGAGAGTTGATGAGAGTTGCAACTCTCAATGACTCTCGTCCTCTGAGCGGGGTTTAATTCTGCTGTCATTTTCTCGTTCCACTTGACGATGTTATTTGTGCATTATAGAGATGTAGCGTGGTTAGGTTCGTGTGATGATGGTTGTCTTGCGTTGGCTGAATTACTGGGATGGAAGGTAAGATGAAAATCATTCGACATTTTGAGCGAAATGAGCAGGTGCTTCGTCAGGAATATTCGTAGCGTGGAAAGAGAAGTCGTGTACTGTAGTTTCGTTTTGTAGTTTCGCTACTATTAACCGCCTGATGAAGGGCCTTCGCTTGAAACTATTGCAAATGGTTAACAGGCTTTTTACTAATTCCTAAAGTCTAAATATTAATAATCGCGTAATGCAATTAATCTGAAGACGTGCGAGGTTAAACTTCTGAGTAGAGAACTTCAAATAAATACACTAAGATCATGAGCTATCAAGTTCAGTGGTGTACGTACCTATTTTTAGAAATTCTAAATCACATATCTTTTTAATATAGATAAATTGTTGTAAGAATATTTAGGATTGTAAGATATAGATAAAAGTGAATTTACCTTGCCTCAGCAAACGTTGGACAGATATTGAAGAATTTACATTGTTTTCAGTATGATGCAAAATTTATATTATTGTATATTATAAAATTTCTCATAAATTAAGTATGTGTGTTATGAATATTTAGTTCAGCCACCATTATTGAGTCCTTTAATATATGATTGACTGGTTAGACAAACCAGTATGAATTGGTAATTGCATAAATATATAATTATGAGTATTTAGTTTGGCAGCCAATTGAGCCACTTAAGGAATTCTGGGAATGATATCTTGCCGTCACCATCTGAATCGAGAGATTTTAATGCCTCAGGAATTTTATCTCTCGGACAGTTAATGGCGATCATTAACTGTGTGAATTCGTCTTTTTCTATCGTCCCATTTCCATCTGCATCATATTTTTTAAACATATCAACAGCTCTCTTTAATCGAAAAAACCTGAAAACAAAAGAGTACCATTCAGTGCAGTATTCAGTATATACACCAGTGAACTCTAATAAGACTGGAACGCTAACTCCTATGATTAAGCCCTATGATTGGGTGAAGCCAAATTGGCAAATTTGATGGAGCAAAAGGCGGGAACCGCGCGACTAAAATGCTTCAAAAGGACTAAGGCGAGTTTTTAGGAGTGGGAAATTCAGTCAAAAGTTTCTTTTTTAGCGAAAATGAGAAAGAAAAATAGCTTTTTCATCCGAATTTTTCAATTTCAAAGATTCAAACCTGGTTTTCCGGATAGTTCTAAGTAGTCTACATCCACCAACTACAAAAACTTCAGGGGTGTCAGCTTTATATTCGAAATATTGGACAAGTTTGAACGTGCCGATGAAAACTTCGCTCTTCAACTTTAAAAGAAATAAGGTTAAAATTAAATCTTTCTACGGTCTTGAAACTTGTTTTTTACAAGTGTTCAAGTATTGTTGTTTGTTTTAAGCCTTTAACCTTGCTCCAATGAGGATGTTTTGTGTAAGAAAATCGACGCTTTTTAGGGGGTGTATTCTCGGCTTCGGACCTTCAATGGCGGCCTTCAATTTGGCTTCAAAGATGGCGGCCGAGTTATCGTTCCAGTCTACTTAGAGTTCACTGGTATACACCATTAAGCTATATTATATGGTATACACCTACGAAGCCTCAATTTCATGCAGGTATGTCACCAGTAACTACACCAAGTTAACAAATACTTTTGTCAGAGGAGACACGCTTTCCAGAGACCCCTCCCCCAGTAGTTAAATTTCTTCCCAAAATTTTACAAGCATAGGAGAGGAACATATTAGGATGAGCAGATAAACTATATCAGAATTCAAAAGACGTTGACATTCAGAATGTGCTAGTAATTAGTACACTATTATCACCTTAATTGGCTTATATATATATCCTCAATTAGTAGATATAGGGATAAGATATTAACTATTAAAAATGCCAAAAGTTGTACTTGAATATATAAGATACTTTAATTGATACATAGATGAAATAATGTAGTATACTATCAGCATTTTAATTATTAATGTATCATTTAATATTTACATGTAGTAAACACAAACTACTCAGAATTTGTACCTGCTTTTGTCATTGACATTCTTAAATTTCTCCCCGCTTGTAAGCCATTGATGAAGTTCTTCAAAACTGACCGTTTGACTGCCATCTTTATCTAGTAACATACTGTAGGCTTCAGCCTGGTCCTTTGTCATGCCCAAATCACCTTGAAATAGTTGTCGAAGTTCGTTTTTATTTAATACACCGCTACCGTCTGCATCATATTTCATAAATAGACTTTGTAGTACAACTTTGGGCACATTTTTGTCGAAGTAACTTGTTGAAACATTCACTGGAGCTGCCATATTTGTGAGGGGAAATATATTACCACGAAGGGAAAGTTGTGAGAGCGATTGTAAGGACACTTGTGCAATGTTGTTTTGCAATTTCAACGGAAGTGAACTTCAGCAGGTGGGTGGTGTTTATACATACGCGTGATATCCCTGTGAAGTGACAAATATGTAAAGTACCTGCCTTATAAAGTAGAAGGCAGGTCATTCGGATTGTATAAGGAGCGAAATAATTGTGAACCAATATGGCTTCTATCTTTACGGCGCAGTCATTCACAAAAGGGAATGATAATTTAAGGAGGAAATATTTGAATGCTTTATTAATAATGACATGATTGAATATGTATTTGTGATTGTAGGTAAAAAGAAAATAAGTAGAAGAAAGGGGAAGGGAGGAATGATGAAAGCAAGAAGGAACCAAGAAGGAAAAAAGGGATTGAAGCAGGAAATTAAACAGAAACACGTGAAATAGGGGAGAAAAAGATGAAAGGAAGGAATGAAATATGGAAGATGAAGTTCATGAAAAAAGCATGAAAAAAGCATGAAGCATGAAAAAAGAAACGAAGGAAATCAGGACAAGAGGATGAGTGAGAGGAGTAAAATAAAGAAGAAATTCCCAGCAGCTGATCAATGACCAAGAGACATGCAGAGATTTGGAGCAAGTTCTAGCAAGACGGGGGGCGGGAAGTATGACAAATATATATTGAAAATTATAATGAATTGAAATTTGATATGGTTACCTTGGACACATAATGAATGTCGGAAGAAAATGTCACGAGCGACAACATTTATTAAAGTAGTGCTCTTGAAATGTATTTTATTATCAGTGTTTTAGTCAATACTCTTCGAGACGAGCGTGTCTTGTTTGGAAATGACTGATGCGGCGCTGCTTTTAACAAAATGGCGTGAAAGTTTAACGCGAGGGAAAGATTTTGATACTTGGGGTCAGTTTGTCGAGGCCAGTGAGGAATATAGTAGGTCTGTTTTGAATGTTCATTTGCCAAATAGTAATGATGTTTTATTTATCATTTGTTTTAATATGTTTGTGGTTGGTAGTATTGTAAATTACAAAACATTATTGACATTATTTGTTACTATAAAATATAAAAATGTTAAGAATGGTTTAATTTTCATATTTATCGGATTTGTTAATCCTTTATAACATTAATTTGCAAGATTTTATAGGCAAACATTCAATGCATTGTAAAATTGGAATTTGATAACTGAATGTTGCAATTTTATAGAATTCTTCTCTTGTTGCAACTATATAGAATTTTTTCTGACTTCACGTTGCAATTATATAGTCATGTGAGATATTGTAGACATTGGAGTAACTTCTATTATTTGTTACAAGCTCATGCAGGAACCCTGATTGTAACAAAAACACAATATAGTATTACAACTGAGATGCATAACCAGTGGTATAGACTACAATAGAGGAAACCTGATACTCAGGGTCGTCATGTCTGCTACTCTCTGAAACCCACTGGTATAAAATCTCAACCCTTAATCTAATAAGAAATGTTGGTGAACGTTTGCAGCTAAACTTGCACTACATAACTACTATGTTTAGATTGTCTCGACAACTTTTGAAACAAGTAGCACCAGAACAAAAGTTTTTCAATGCGGAACAAAAGGTATAACATTTTCAAATTTCTAGAATATGATTTTAATAATTATGCCTGTAAACCTAAAATTATGGATAATGAATCGTTAAGCTTGTGGCTTTGATTATTTTGCAGAAATTACTTGGAAAGATAGCTGCCTGTCTTCATTTACGAAGTACATTTCTCCAGGTGAGAAAATAATAAAGAATGGTAATGTTTAGCCTAGTTTCTGGCCTTCCAGACGCGAGCATGAAATAGCCACTCCCCAGGCTTCTTACTCTTACAGCAGACCAACCATTGTGGAAATGAAAGGCCAGGAACTAGGCAAGGTAGTGTTAATCTTATGTACTATCAGTGTTGTAAAAATTACCAAAAAAAAGTAGTGAGTAAAAATTACAATTACTTCACTGAAAAAGTAATTATATTAATTACTTACTTTTTTTTTCTTCTTGTAAATTAAACAATTAATTATTACTTACTTAAAAAGTAATTATTACTATTTACTTTCAGATTACTTTTTATTTATTTAATAATTAATTTTTTTATTTCAGCCATACAGCCTTATTCATGTTGCTTTCTGCTGCTGCACAATAATACAACAAATGAAGTATTTATTTTGTTATATATGTTCGATGATGAACACTCATGCAGGCCTCTTCGAATAAAAAAAAAAAAACAAAGAAAGCGAAAACAAATCGAATTTGTGTAAGGTTATAATAGTAATCAGAAGTAAAATAAAATTAACGCAAAATAAATTTTAAAAATTTACCTTCAAAAACCTACAATTACGTTACAAACACGTTACAAAACGTAAAGAAAGTAAAACATTATAAAAAAAAAAAAAAAAAGTAGTAAGTAATTACTTTAGTAATACGTATTACTTACTCTGTGTACTATCAGGTTTAACCTGAGCACCACCTACCTATTCTCCAGCTCACAATGTTCAGGTGGGATGGTATAAGCAGCAAAACTTATAACCATCTTGCCGAAAATGTGAGTGGGAAAATAAGTAGTTCAGTGTTTCACCCGGTGACCCAGATCCTGAACAATTTCATTCCAATGGCATTGTGCTGTAAACTTTTTCAATCATTTCTTTCAACCTCATATTCATTCATTGTTGGTTGCTTTCAGAATTTGCAAGCTGAAGAAATCTCCCTTAATGACATACAAAAAGTTTGTCTGGGTAATATATACACTTCCTACATTGATTAATTTTCAGTGTTCATCATATTTAAAATTTATGTATTGTTTTATTAATAAAATCAGTTTTAGAAAATATCTTGTCAGAGAAGATTGAAAATTTCCCAATTAAAATTGAGCTACCAGAGCAAATGTGAGTGCATGGTCAACCTATTTCGTGTCATTTTTACTGTTAATTAATAATTCTATAGTTACTCATTTAAAAATTTGCAACAATCTATATAATGGTGACTTTGAATATACTGTATATAACAATATTTGCAACATTGTTTTCAATTTATTCGTATGATTTATTAGCTTTCAAACAAACAATTTAATTTTGGAAGAAGAAATTGAAATTGATCAAGAGAATGCAAAAGGTAGAACTTTGAACTTTACTGTCATACATTCTAATTAAATTATCATGCTGAAAATGTTAACAAATATATTATTTAGAACTTGGGATGCTTCTACCCAGAATTTCATACGAAGAAGATTGTCACAGATTAACAATAAAAATAGTTAAAATCGGATTAAAGGATCCTTCTGAGTTTATTAATCCATTTATAACTGTTTCTGTAAAAGGTTGGTTTTGCAACTAATTACAGTATATTGTAACTAATATTGTAATTACTATATATGCATCTCAAGTATAATTAGTGTAACCTGCCTTTTCTTTGATAAGTTTTCATTTTGTAAAGGCACAGACATTGAATAAATCTTGTATTTTTCATATCATTACTTCGTTTTCAATCTTTTTACAACACAATGACAACATCAATTCTGATGTGTTTCTAATTGTTTCTAATTCCTAATTAGCTATAGATGGTGTTGATATTACCGTTTCACAAAACACACCAACTGCAAAAACAAAAGAAAACAGAGATATTCATTTTGACTTTAATGTTGAACTACAAGCAACGGTTGAGAAATTACCAGAAGGTATTGGTTAATTTAAAGTTAACTAGAAGTTTTTGCTAATTTGGCTAGGTACCATTATAGAGTCTTGAAAAGTATCAATTATACTTGTAATTAGAAAGTAAAAGTATCTAATTTATTTTCTAGGAGCAGCAATATTTTTTGAATTTAACCATTTTAAGCCAAAGAAGAAACAAATCAGTACAAAATGTTGGACTTTTATGGAATTGGATGAAATACAAGCCGGTCCAGCGTGTCTTGAATTGTAAGTAAGAAATACTTGAAGAAGGGTTTATGCAAGGGGGCATTTCACTCCAATAACAGTAGGAGTGAAATAACACACTTAACACTCATTGATCAGATTGCTCCATTGTCTTTTCATTGTCTTGAAAATCCCACTGTTCTTCCTGACGTTATGCAAAGGGCTGTTCGTACTGAAAATATCCAATTTTTCCAGGTATAAAAAGCCTACAAATTATGGACGAAAAAAATTGAATCTAATGACAGTGAAACCACTCTATCTACATGTATTTCTCATTATCCACGACGATGCTGAATGAACTGCCAGCTAAACAGGTATAAATCATCTCGCTTACTACCCCTACTAGAGTAAGGAGATTATTAGTATTGCACCTTTGCCTCGTAGAAGCTAACTACTTAAATAGCAAACTTCTGTGCAAACAACGCAAGTCATATGCAATATTTAAAGCATATGGTGATACGGGGAGGGAATTGTAAATAATAGTTTTATTTGTTTAACAATTAACAGCTACAAATATGTAGTTATTGAATGACGCCAATTATTATATTATACTGTATTATACAATAAATTTAAACAAGCAAATAAGTTAATGTATTACCACGCAATGTCAGGGCATGGGCCATGAGTACAGTAGGGTGGATGTCTTGACTGTATAGTAGGGTGGATGTCTTGACTGTATAGTATTCTTTTCGTTCCAGCCTCTGGGTGTTCTAACACTATGACTGTGTCTATGCACTTGTCGTTGAGATCTTTAAATCTACACTAAAGTTAGGATTTTTATGGATTCAGATCTTTCACATGTGAAATCGATGCCTTGAAAAGGATTGTCGAGGATTTCATTTGAAACAGCTTCATTCTCACCGAACAATGCACTCATATAGCTCTCGACGCTTGGCGAATGTTTGTCTAATATAACTGCGATACACTCCGTAGATAATTTCTCCTTTTCTTTCACCTGACAATCCCATCCATTGACTAAATCTTTCATACTCCCTACGATATGTTCCCACGAACCTATCTTTATTTCGTATTTGTGTTGTGTGTAGAGTTTTCTCGCTGGAACTTCATTGAGCAATGCCTGCATATCATAAGGAAGTTGGGTTTCTTTGGCGATTTCAATCTCACTTGCGTTATTAAGGAACGAATTTGTCGTATCTTTTATTTCCACGAGTCCATGGACAAATAACTGTTTTACATTCTCATCCAAAAGAATCATTTGAGTCTTAGACCACCGTTCTAAATCATTTAACACACTTTGCAATTTTGCATGAAGCGTTTTCTCGAGTTCACAATGAATAGACTTAAAAACTGATATGATATTACTTTGGATGTTTTCAAATTTCTTTGCAAGCTTCTCTCTCCTTGCTTCAACTTTTATGCGAAGACCATCGCAGTCACGTATTAAAGATTCAGCGCAGTTTAGTTGGTATTTTATGCTTGTTTTCTGATGGTCACAGAAACCTGACAGTCTGGAGTAACAATGCGTTTTATGCTTGCCATATATTGCACAATTTAAGCATATAGCCTGCGCATCATCGTGGCAAAACATATCAAGAACATAATCCGGATGATCTGGGCAAACCTGTTTCCTTTGTTTTTCCAATACTTCTTCAATCAAATCAAGATAGCTGTAGTTTTTGGGCAGAGTGCTGCTGCACTTATTTAACACCGTCTCGTTCATACACCGCGGACAAGAGACGGTGTAATCAAATGTAACTAGTCGTGAGCCTTGTCTGCCTTGTCTGTTTCTTTTGAGTGTCTTTAGTTTCTCTATGCAACCTTCACAGAACGTGTGACCACAGGGCAACACTCTTGGTACATAACCTTCGTTGTGGCTGAATTGTTCCACACATACTTCACAGGAGATACATTTAATATGGTTTGTTTTCTCGCTCATTCTTGCTGCTCTATGGCTATGCATCAACTACACCAACCAAGAACGTATAATGTGCTGTTTAATACAACTTTGCCAAATCTACACTGAAATTAAACTAAATATATCATAAATTCAAATAAACCTACCACACCTAAATCTATTTTCTCTAAGGTTGCCTTCGTATAACACTTAGCATAACAATAGTACCATTCAGTCACGATCCAGTGATCGGAATGCTCCATTGTCTTTTCATTCTTTTGAAAATCCCATTTCTTTGGAAACTGAAAACTATTATCTTAACCCCCGGTCAAACGAGGATGAGATTGATGAGAGTTTGGAAGCGAGAGTTTGCATGAGAGTTTCATCAACTCTCATGCCCCGGTCAAACTAGAACAAGAGTTGCATGAGAGTTGACTGGATATTACCACGTGTACCTGTCAAACGAGCAAAAAACCTCATCAACTCTAATCAAAATTTGAACCAGCTCAAAATTGTGAGAGTTGACGAGAGTGCATGAGATTCGATGAGAGTTTGCGGTCAAACGCGAGCAACTCTCATTCTCGTTGACCGGGCTAAGCTTTACAATAAAAATTGCTTCATAAGTTCTGTCGGTCTTACAAGTAAAGATAAATTTCCATTCCTCAACTCGTGCACGTCTTTAACTCGTCTATAACCTGCTTTTTTCATAACAAACTCGCAGTTTTGTTCAACTACGCGAACTATGTTCATTGATATATTTCTTCGCCAAAGATTGGCAGTTTTAAACGCGTCTCTCCTTGTAGTTCTAAATGGTTCCAATGTATCAACACTCCCAGACCATCTTGTGTTCTCTAAAAGCCACTTTTCTAAGTTCTCCGTCAAGTCCAACCCTGTAGCTCTAAAAATGTTCCTTACAACTGGAAAGACGTTTGTGACTAAATCCTCGTAGCGTAATATCATATAGTTCTTAGAAAATTCCGAAGACATATTTGTAGCAAATTTTAAGTTCTTGTTCATGCGATTGCAAAATTCTTGGATTTTCAAAGTTTTAGATTTGGAAATCCAACCCAGTCGTAAACGCGAAGCAATAATTGCGCGAGGGTCACGTAACAAATGAATAATTTTATGATTTGTTAAATTTGAGAACCGTTTCAAGATTTCTTCCAATATTACACGATGTGATAATACTTTAACTATCACTTGTTTATGATGTTGACAAACGGAGCTTGTTTTCTGTGCTTCTAAACGGTTGGTACAAATACTTGTTTCCTTTTTGTATGTACTCCAAATCTGTAACTTGTCTTTATATTGGCATAACGGTGGCGTAGACATTGCTTTACTTGAGTCCCTAAAAAGCGTCGACGCGTAGCCTGGATTAGATATAAAATATAAATACAACTCGTGGGTTGTGAAGTTACATTGAAAGCAGTTGTGTAGTAAAGTCAGTGAGTCTTGTTGTAGCTGTAAAGGCGTCATAACTTGCAGTTTGTTGAGTATTGTGTAAACGTGTAACGGTTCGTATAGGTAAAACACGTCGTCGTGTTGGTTGAAAATTTGCCCGAGGAATGAAGACCCCGAACGTGCTGATGCGTAAATTAATACGTTCTGTCGTTCCGTTTCGTTACGCTTCACTTCCTGACCGTGCAAAAACCAAAGCCAAGTACTTAACAACAAAAATACCATGAGAATAATGGTGACAAGTCGTCCTTTGTTGTCGGATTTCGTTCGTTTGTAAAATACATCTGAAGTTGTCGCCATCTTGAGAGTTCGCGGTGATCTGATGTTCGAATCCCTCACTGCAAGAGCTTAACATGTTACATGATCTCAACTTTTGTTTTTTTTCAAGCTGTCAATATTTACGCAAATGTTTTTGTTTATAAATTACACTTGATAGATCCATGTAACATGTTAAAATTAAAAAGGGCAACATTAGTATAGTTGACGATTAGTGTGGGGAGAAGGGGAGACAAGAATGCAACTTGCACTTAGAAAGATTAAATAAAACTTATTTTCTTGTTTACTTGCCTACAGGTGCTTGGATATTTCGTGCACGCATGAAATAGAACGTCATTCAAGCGTTGCATACCAATGGTTTTTAATGCTTTCGTGCACTTTCATTTAAAAACAGTAAAATGCATGTTTCCAACTTCAAAACGAGCATTAATTAAAACATTTATGACGTCACGTGATTTGCACGTTTATAATTAAGCAATTAGTACTAATTGCAGATTAGTTAGAACAATTGCGTGAGAATTTAGATCATTTTGAAAATGTTTGGCACAAGATCACAAGGAAAAGTTTACAATTTTGTCCACACAGATGAAATATGGTAAGTACATGTTTTGTGTAATTTTTCTACGTTATTCCAAAATTAATGTACATATTTATGTTTAATGTGCTTTTTGGAACTTTTCTATATAATTTGGGGTGTTTTATTACATAGGAAAGATCATGTTATCCGTGAGTTGCAGTCACAAAAGAAATGGACAGAACAGTGGGGATATTTGTTTGATGAGTACCAGAAGGTAAACAAATATTTATACCGAGGATCTGGAAAGAGGAAAATGGTCTGATTTTTACCAAAACGGTTGATCTGTCTGGGGCTTCGGTGGCGCAATCGTCAGAGCACGCGCCTTTCACCTCTGATATCGTGGGTTCGAGTCCCGTTGGGGACGACTTATGATAGACTTGGTCAGCTCTCAGCTGCAAGTAAGGATAATAAGCACACCCCCGTTACTTACTTACTTACTTACTTACGAACTTGAGCAACGAAAAAATAGTTCGTCTGTGTACAAATGCGCAAATCAGACGGATCATCCAGACTTTGTTGTTTCGAATTTCTGTTTTAGCTCCAAGAAAATTTGCTAAACATAGGCAGCGAACTCGAAGACGAAATCGAGGCAAAATTAGCCTTGGAACTGGAACAAAATTTGGACCAGAATTTGGAGTGCAGTTTATTGAAGTTGGAGGAAGTTGAAGGCAGGATGCTTGTCGCCAGTGAAGGTCTGACAGATTGCACAGTAAAAAGAGAGATCACAAGTCATATAGCCAGACTACAGGAGAATGCGAAAGGAAAGAACGATATCTTGAAATTGTTAAAATGGCCTCGCGAAGGAATGATGTAAATGAAGTTGAAAGAAGAGTTGAGAAGAGGTGGAAAACAATCGTCCAGACATGAGGATGATTTTGTTGTAAATATAGCACGTCTTTAACAAAGTTTCAAGTGTTTATGAAACGAAATTTTGCCCCAATTTTTTCTTCCAGTGCTAAAAAGTACCCCCTAAAATAATGTAGAATGGCGGTTACAGCTTATTCGGATCTCATTCCTAAGTTGTCACACTTTTGGTATTTTGAGCTCACTGGTTGTGGTTGCCATTTTTGAAACAAACAACATATATTAGCCGCGAGAAAAGAATTTCATACAATGAAAAAGTAATTCAATATAAATACAATGAGTAAAACATATCACATTTATCACTAAGATTTAAATATACGTATAAAGTATATCAGATATTTTTAGCAACCTGTTTTTAGAATAATTTTGAACGATTTCTAATAACGAATTTAATGATTTCTATAACGATTTATTTACTAAAATGTCTCGAGCCGGTTGAATAGGAAGGTACTCCTGGTAAAGTTACTATGGTGCGAGATTTAGTCATTTTAGACTTAACATAGAGTAGTGTAGGTAATAGTCGTGTTTAATGTAACTGGTCTCTCTGTCCATCAACAGGTAATGTATTCTTCTGGTTATCAATATGAAATATATATAATGTTGTATTCTGCCTGCACAATGAGCTGGGTAAAAGTAATTTCAGCTGATTATGCGAAGCTGCAGGAAGAGCTCGCGATGCAAGTCTTTTAAGAGAACATAACTCAACGTCTTCTAATCTCCGTCTTACGGTGATGTACCTCTGTCTACGAACACAGAGGTACTGCTTTTTTTTTTTGGCCCTTCCCCCCTTTCTCTCTTTCTGGTCTTTCTTCTTTCTTTCTTTTTCCTCCCGTTCTTTTTTTTGTTCTCTTTTTTTCTTCTCGTTTCTCGAGAATTCGAAGAGATCCGTGTGATCTGGTTGTTTCTGGTTGTTCTGATGTTTCCACCTTGGGCTTAGATGCTCTGGCACGTTTCTTGGAATTTGCAGGCTTTCTAGGACTTGCAGCAGCTCGTTTATTAGAGGTTGATGGCTTGGCAGGGCTCGCAGCTCTCTTATTTGATGATGTTGAAGGTTTGGCAGGACTAGCTGGTTCTTTGCTTGAAGATTGGGATTCAGGTTTCCGATTAACCGGGTTCCTTCTTGTTGGTTTCACTGGGGAGATCTTGCTTTCACTGTCTTCCTAAAATTGATGAAAACATTTTCACTTTTCTTAATCCTGAATTTGTCCTCTCTTTCTATGCCTATATAGCATTGGGTTTGGCTTGTTTCCCATCGCAAGCAATGTAGTACCAACGTGAAGCATACTTCTTGAGCACCCATGCAGAATTCTGGCCACTAGATTGTGATTGGATGAAACTATTGTTGTGCTAAGTTTTATGCAAAGGACTGTTTTATGTTCAATCTTTTTAGTATACTTACATTATCATTTGAACAATCTTCAAATGCCTCATCATTTGAGGAACTTGCACAGTCAGCAGTTTTAAACTTCACTGTTTGACCATCATCAGCGAATTTTCTTTTGCGAAGTCCATCTTGAAATATTTTTCTTAACTTGCTGTAATCTGGCGTCTCATCATACTTCAGTGTCACAATGTATTTCAAATATTGTTCCAACTCGTCTGAAATCAAACCAAACTACATGATTAGAATTATTCTGGTGTTGCTGTGAACATCTGCTACAAGTAATGCTATCAATAATATTACCAGCTTGTTGATCTTTTAAGCATTTCTTCAAAGATTGTGGGATGTTCTCCATCAACCTATAGAAACAAACATGACAGACCTGTGACTGACTGACTTACTAACCGACTGACTGACGGACCAACCAACAGACTGACTCCACAATGTAGCACACCAATTCACACAGTACCTTATTTTCGAATTCATGACATAATCTTTATCAGCCAAATTGTCTTCCCAAGGCAGTTTACTGCATAACCACTGTAACAGGACATAGCCAAGAATCTCGAGATCTGTTCTACGAGATGGAGCCACGCCTTTATGTGCATCTCGACTTGTGAACTCGACAGTACCATCATGCTTTCGCTTTGGGTCTTCCTTGTACGCTTTATGCGTTCCATCTGCATTGAAGCGATATGCTAGACCATAGTCCAGTAGAAATACCTGTCCAGTGAGTCAGTGAATCTAATGTTACAATATTGTTACTATATTATAAACTAAAAGTAAAATTGAGAGGTATAGTTTAATGTGTTTGATCTTTTTAAAGTTAACCACCATCTGCTGTGCCAAAACATTTATTGAAACCCAGCAATAATGGTTACCTTATCTTTTCTGTTACTTTTATATCCCATCATTAAGTTAGAACCTTTGATGTCTGCGTGGGCATAGCCTTGTGCATGAATGTATTCTAAAATATCAATCTATATAAACAGCACAATAATGCAATATTATTTTTTACTACAAGTTTCCCATTAAACTTTCATGGCAAGACCAAGAACACTGAAGCAGACTAAGAACTGTCATGTTAGACACCTACAGCAAATGTTCAAAACTGATTCACTCATCCCACACAGAAAAAGCAACTGTAATGGAGAACCACTACGAGATGTCTGCCGATCATATTTTTTGTCTGTTGACAAGAAACTGCATTTACACTTACAATTCGAATTGCCAAAGTAAAGGCAGTTTGGATATGAAAGCGTTTGCCACACTTGGCAAATAGTTGATCGACATCCTCAGCAAATCTTTCCATAATCATAAATCTATACTTTGAACCACCGCTCTCGTGCCCTCCTGAACCAACGTATGCTGGTACGCCCAAAAACTTCAGTTTGTGGGAAGATATCCATTTGTTAACTGCAATATGAATTGGAAAAGTTATAAGTTTGGATCAATCAGAGGCAACTAGTAGGCCAGAATGAAGTGAAACCATGGTCTTAGCCAGCCTGCCGTCCACCTGTCTTATGGACGGCCATCTTAGAATTTGGACGGCCACTTGGAAAAGACGGCTTTTGGACGGCCGATAATCGTATTGACGCCTTTTGGACGGCTTCTAAATATAAATAGCCATCATGTACTTGATGGCTAGTGCATCATACACAATAGATCTTTATATTACAATCTTATAATTTGTTATCTCCATTAATCATGGACGACTAGTCAAATTGGAGGCAATTCCAATAAGATTGTATTTGGCTAAACACTGAAATGTGAATCACTCAAGTTCGTGAATGAATTTTATCTGTGTTATCGCTCTTAATAAGCCATCAAAATACTATATGCAAAATTGCCAGAGAGTATGCCTTAACACGATCCAAAGAGATTCACAGCCGCGTACGTGTTAAGTTGTAAACCAAATCCCAAATTTGGACGCCCAAATTCCAGATCCTGGCTAAGACCCTGAGTGAAACGAATGACAAGTAGGATGTAAAGAAAGAAAAGGAATGAGAAATTGCAACTGTACTTGTTTCCTCCTTGGCAGCTCGTTGATAAAAAGCAAGTTCTCCAAAAAGTGGCCCATTTGAATGTGGTTCCTATACATATAAATCAATTCTGTGTTTAGTATTCTATAAATAATTCTTCCATTGAGCATTTGAATGTTTCAATTAGCTCAGCCAATCAATGTGAGGCTAGTTTGAGACCTGTCAAATGCTCAAACAATAAATTTTCATAAAACTTACAACTTTTGAAACATAGGTTGCTTTGTCGTTGACAGCCTTGTCCGTATCAGGTGATGCTAAGTGACAGAGAAATTTTTTGAATTAAATTAAAGTTGGGGGAGGCATTCAATCCCCTTTTTGAACCTCCCCTCCCTTCATTCTTATATAAACCCATTATTTTCAATAAATTCCCAACATTTATATTTCATATAAAAGACAAAGTTCCTCACCATAATACAAGGCACCAAAGCCTCCCCAACCAATGAGATCGCCTAACCGCCATTGTTTCTTCAGCAAATCAACCAAAATTTCACCAGGTTTGAAATCTGGCATCCCTTTCGGTTTTCGAGGCTTTTTAGCCGCGGCTTTTGTAGTTTTACCCTCATTTGCCGGTGCTTTTCTTTTACCACGCTTTCCTGCAGTTGTACTCATTGTAAAAGGTAAAATAACTGTGCAGCTTTTGATAAAACTAAATGAAAGTTGTGTTTTGAATGTTTGAAAGCTTTTTTATTGTGGAGAAACTTTCCCGCCAAATTGCCTGCATGCCTGGAAAATCCAAATATTGCGATTGGAATCAGGCGGAAGTAAGGCAAACACGGCCTTGACCGTTCCTATTGTGCTCAGTCTTCTTCCCGGGTTTTCTAAATACTATAAATATATTATTCGGCGCGAAGCTCACAATTATATTTAACAAAGCCTCACGTGTAGATGAAAAGAAGTTGTATTGTATTGTATTCAAAGTCGATTTTGATAAAGAATTTGAAGTTTTTTAACCGCGACGTTTTCTACATCGGGTAAGTGTTTTGTGGTTATGTACTTTTATCTTGTTTCATTTGTACACTAATCGCCCATTCGCCTTGCATATTTGAGTTTAAGTATTCCAAAAATTCACCTTTCGCAGATAGCGGTAGTTCGCAAGATGTCTTCAACTTCGCAAAAGCATAGAGATTTCGTAAGCGAGCCAATGGGTGAAAAAGGAGTGCACGAGTTAGCTGGAATAGGTAAAGTTCTGGGTGGAAAGTTAGCTGAAGCTGGCTTTGATAAAGCGTATATTGTGCTTGGTCAATTTTTGGTTCTGCGAAAAGATGAAGAAATGTTTTTAGATTGGATAAAAACTACGGTCGGTGCAAACTCTAAACAAGGAGGGGACTGTTATAAATGTTTGAAAGAATGGTGTGATGCATACCTTTGAACGACTTTATTTTATAGATTTAGTTAAACATTAATATTTAGTTAACCTTTGATATTTAGTTAAATTTCATATTAACTTTGTTACTTTAGCAGATTATAAAGTTTAGACATTTGCAGGCAGAATTTATACCAACATTTAGTAGAACATACAGCCTGGGTTAGATAATTTTCTACCAACAGTATGTAAAGTTCAGAAGATTGTAGAAAAAAATTTCCTTGGCTTGAACGAAGACTTAAATTTGATCATTTTAGCTTTGAATCTTGTAGAAACAAGCATTTACTGATTGCCACTTAATTGATTAACAATTTGCCTATGTCTCTTGTTGACCCATAAACCTACAATGTGGCCCAATGCACCTCTATTTGTCTCTTTTACTCTGTCCAAGGCCAGGCAATTTGCTTTGTACAGTGATGGATATTAATTGGTTACACAAAAAACCCAATATAATTTGCAAATAAATAAATATATTTTCAAAGATTGAATATGTTTAGTACACACAACATTTATACATTACTCTTTCAGTTCCAATTCACAACAAAGCAAATTATTTTAAAACCTAACAAACAAGTACCATACTAATATAATACAATAATTTACATTTGTTCAGAACAATACAACAGTACAACTATTTAACTTTTCTAAGTTTAAATTTTCCTTTTTGTAATTGTGCTATGTAAAGTTTAAATCTATCTCCATGGGGCTTCTTTATCCAAACCTAGAAAAAATGGATCAAGTTAAAAATCTTCACGGTTATGAGAAATGAAGTTTTAGTCTGGTTCCATTTGGTTGTGACCACTCAAGGTAGTAAACATAGTAGATTGACAATATATCTCTGCAATTAGTAAAGTCTGACTTAAAGAGTGAGTATCATGCAAGTGATCCTTTGCGCGCTTGGCGTCCCACAAAATGGCTGCCTTTTAAAACAATTATGAGTAATCTCTGAGATTTAATTTGTATCGGTTCATGTATCCCAGTCGTATTGAAAAACAACTTTAATTTAAGCCTGGTTTTCATTTTCTCCTTCAATGATCACTAACAATGGTCCATGAGTGCATTGCCAACCTTCAGCGACATATGAAAACCAGGCTTTACTTTGACTTCTAAGTAATAATTATATCTTGCAAAATTTTGTGTTTTTTACGTGGCAAAATGTTTATACAATGTTTAAATTTCGTTTATGATTTCGGATCACTTGCATGATACTCACTCTTTAAAGTGCATACAGCACATAAATGACAAGATAGGTCACATCAGACAGTCAGAATTGGTCAAGCAAGCCACAACCGAATGGAGACCAGGCTTTATGAAATGAACAGGTACATATAAGAACTATTTTAAAGCTTGTTTTTGTACCTCTCCAGTGTTAATTCCTGTGATTGTAGCACTGCAAAAGAAATTATGGATTGTTACAAATAAGGCAGAACAGACTTACTAGGGCAGACACAAGACATTTCAAGAATTAAAATTATCTATGATGAAATACGATTGACATACTCTACTGGTGCGCCTCCTTTGCTCTCAACCTTGACATGATTTCCTTTTATAAACCTAGAAAACATAATTAAATCTTGATCAAAATTTTGAAAGATGTTTTAGAAACATTCTGACAAGGATGCTAATATACATACCACTCTCCTTCATAAAACAGTTTTCCATCTTCATATTTTGCACTGAAAGGACATTTACTATCTCCGAAAATATTTCCTAAATAATAGATATAGTTGCTAAATACTTAACCAAAAATTTTAACATATTTGATACTTGATGAGCAATTTACACCAACTACCGGATAATTTATTATACTAGTTAATTATCAATGTTGTTACAGCAGTGCATTGTTTTTATACCTCCTTGTCCTCCACTGTGGCCTGCAAATAGAAGTAGATAGTAATTATGAAATAATACTCATGGCCATTTATTAGACAAAATGTTAAAACAATTCTCTGTCTACTTCAAAGAATAACTTGCTTTCTTACTTTCAGATTTCCTCCTGGACAAAGCACCTTTTGCCTAAAATATAGAAGTAAAATTTTAAAAGCTATATTCATGGTTCACAATCATTTTATCAAAAGTATAGATTACTGAAATTACAGATTGATCAACAGGAATTAATATTTAGAAACTCTTTTAGAAACACTAGAATCATTCATTAGGAAATCTGTGGCAAGCATTTTGCAGCACTTCTCTGATTTCTCACTATTGTAGTACAAAGCTTACCCTTCTGATAGCGGCCCAGTCCTCGTAAATGTCCATATCTCGAAGCATGTATACAATATAAGGACGTAGATTATGTTAAGGAATAGTACATTTAAACAGGTAATAAATATATTACTTTTTAGTCGCTAGTATATGATTGCAATAGTCCCTGATGCACCCTTTGTAATTTTTCCCGATGATTTTACTTGTCAAGTGGAAAGTGATGAGTGTTAATGGGTTAACCACACACTGTCTGTCTATGTCTATTTGTTTTTATATTAAGTAATGATAAAGGATATCTGTAACAGCAACTGGTTTCTTTCGCTTATCACTAAAGAAACCGTCAGAGGACTTCTTGTGTTTCTTCACACTATGAGATTCTAACCAAATATCTAAATAGAAAAACAAATGATAAACTATGCCAAAAAGACCTCATTAAAACATTGTTTTTAGGGCTGCAGTAATTGGGTACTGCTGTAATCATGGATGTTATTTCAATTAAATAGTAAATTTTAAATGGCAATTCTTACCAGCACTGATGTCTGAATTATGTCGGTCTTCCTCTAACTTTCGAATCTTTTCTTCCAAGTCAACACGCATTATCTCCATAAGAGCACTTTTTTCACTCTGAGAAAACAATTAATTAGTGAATTCATTGGTTTAATTAGAACTAATTAGTTAATTAAGAGTAAATTTTAGCTAATTAGTTAATAATCAATGAGTCCTCATTTCACCCACCTCAAAATATTGTGACGTTGCTAGACCTTCAGCCTTGTATTTATTTTCTACATTTTGTAACTAAAATTGCACAATTTAATGAGAAATTTTCATAATGAATTGTAATACTGGTTTCACAAATTCATTAACACGTACAGTACATAATATATTTTTAACTAATGACTACGATATTTTTGTACTCACTTGACAATCCTTCAAGATATCTAGAAAACAAAAATGGGCAAATGTTATCCTAGCTGGGTTTTTGCATAAAAAAATTTCACCACCAGCCAGCACCATACCTGCCACTTCTTGTCGTACTTTACACATTTCTTTAAGTTTGTATAAAGGATCCAAATACTCCTCTGCAGAGTCTGAAAATACATTCAAACCATGTTAATACTAATGAGAGCTTATAATAATGGCATATAGGATTATCAACTGGGATTTTTCTGTACCATGGACCAAAATGTATGACTTGCTTGCTGTTTCATGCAGTGTTGTGTGTCAATAATGGTTATTATTATATACACAAGCTCTGGATATTCTGCAATCTGATTGGTTCTCTACTAGCAGGATATTAGCTCATATCCTGCTAGTAGAGAAAAGTAGAAAAATGGCTGGCAGATTTGGACAATTAAATGAAGAGGAAATTCAAGTTTTAGTTGAAAAAAGTATGCCAAAATGTTCTGTATATAATAAAACAGTTATTCTACTCACTCTCGTCGTATATGACTGTTAGCCGACTCGGCGCTATCGCGCTCATATATGACTAAAGTTTGTAGAATAACTGTTAAATATTCACCTTCTTGGACAGTTAGTAATTTCTTTTCAATTTGACTTATTCTTTCTTTGTACAATCTAAAATATTTAGTAACATGTTGTATAAATATTACTACAAAATAATGCATTAATTTTTTATTACATGCATTCTACTCTTTATTGCAATTATTAAGTATCAATTACATTCTAGATATTAATTACGATTATGAATTAATAATAACGTACTGTTCTTTGATATCAACAAATTGTTTCTCGAGCTCACTCATTTCTTGCACACATTGCAACCGTCTTTTTTCATTTTCAATTTCATCACCTGAGGTAGAAATTTAGATAAGATGACAAATTAGTGACAAATCATTGATACTCTTACAAAAAAGGGGTTAGTTTGGCTAGCTGGGAAATTTGACATCGCTTAAAGAAAAGGGGGATCAAGGATGACTAGCTTCAAGGTATGAAAAACTTGGGGTTTTCAACAGTCTCGCATCATCCTAGACATTTGCATATTTGAATGATGAACAGTTGCACATGAAACATTGTCTATTCTCATGTCAAATTGTCTATTCTCATGTCAAATTTCAATGACAAAAGAGCAGTTGGCAGTTTTCATCTGCAGCTGATGCGAAAGACGGTAATTTCAAAGAAATGACATTTGGCCACTATATCACTCCAGTGCTAAAGTTGTGGCTATAGAGCTCAGTGATTGTGGTAAATACAAATCTAAAAGGTCATAGAAACGAACAAACGCGCGAATTTCTATCCACTTCACAACTACTAAACAAACCAAGCATATTCTACAAACAAAATACCCTCTACTCTACATCCCAAAGAACATATTTCAAGAAAACTGACCTGAACTTGACGATTCTTCAGAGCCAGATGAACTAGCATCATCATTCTCATCGTCATCGCTCATATTTTCATCTGCTGTCATATTTCGCGTTATTTCGTCTTCGCCGCTCTCTTCTCCGTCAATTTCAGGCATTTTAGAGAAAAGTTTATTCAAACGAAGTTGAAATAGTCAAAATACGATCAGAATTTAAAAAAATCTCGCACATAAACAATTTTGATTTGAAATGTGACTGCAATACTTGTTGAATGCAGACAATCATATAAATGACATGCGCTATTCAACTTTGACACTGATCTCTATATATTTGAAGTTTATGTGTTTCCACTTTATTGCCACAGTTTTCCTGTACCGTCGTTTGCATCTAAGGATGAACAGTTGCAAATATAAACATTGTGCATTTTCATGTAGCTACGTCATGGGATATCAGGAAGACTAGAACCGTTCATCCTTCGTTGCAAATATTGGGTATCCTCAACTTTCAGAAATTTATTGATTGGTCAAATTTTCTTTGAATCTTTAGATTAATTTGTGCTTGCTGGTCAAGAGTCCCTTGTCTTTCAGAGCTATGCACGACAGAAGTAATACAAAAACCAGGTGAGTTTCTTTACATACTGTATTTCTGTTTTGATATTACAGTTTTCTAGTTAAATACTACACTTCTGGCTGGCAAATATTCTAATTTGTGTTATTATTGTCAATTATGGTTTTAATTGCCACATCTTCATTGCTTGTTATTTCTGGACAATCAAGTGAATCAACATCACTGTAATCATCAACACTGATCTCATCCTCATCACTGGAGTCGGAGTCCTCTGAATGAATAACCAATGATTGAAGACGGTTTGGGTTTTCAAATAAATCATTGTCATCTGCGTCACTTTCACTGTCTGAGCTCAAGTTCTGTTCATCTTTCCCTCTGTTATATCTGTCTTTCCTTGTATTGCCATTTACTGCTGGTTTAGGATGGCCATTTTGCTCAAATGCTTTCTCTTGAAACTTTTCAGGCCTATAAATTGTTGTAAATTATGATATGTATAAAATAAACAGCAGTACATTAATTATGACAGTCTGAATCAGTCAGCTTTGCACATCAGTCGTCAGCTTAGACTTCAACAAGTTATTAGTTTGTTAGTTAGCTCAATAAGCTGCAGTGGTTTGTGTCTGAACTAATGGAAAAGATTAAAATACTTCAGGTAGTTCAGCCACAAACAACAAATATTTAAGCATGCTTACCACAATCCTTCTTTTTTAAGATATTTCACTTGTTGTGGATACAATATATGAGCTATTTCTCCACATACTTTATTCCCTTCCTCAATTGGGTCAACAATCACAAAGTCTCCTAAAGAATTTCAAAAGTGATTTCACTCTGTTTAAAACCAGACAATTTTACTTGTCAAGGGTGAATCTTGTGCTTTATTGGGCTAAAAACTGAACTAAAAATTTGTCATAAATATCTTGTTAACTTAGCTGCTAAGAATACCTCGTTTAATCCAGACATTTTTTCGGAATTTTGAAGGCATGCTTATCAAGAAATGATCACCACTTGGGGTCTCTGCTTCGTGCAGATTATTGCCTCTGCTTCCAGTAATCTGTTAAATAAATATATTTAAATTTAGTTTTATTATTTGATATTTAATGTTGAGGGCTGGAGATATTTTGTAGGGGTATTTAGGGATAAAATTAGGGGTATTTGGGTTTAGAAGTAGGGGGTTTTGTGGATATGATTAGGGTTATTTATGGATAATTTAAATCAAAATCACACGTTAGACCAAATGTTATTTGTTGACCAAATCGTTTTAAAATCGCAGTTCACCTTAACAATAATTTGTTTCTCTTCTGGTGTCACAAAATCGTCGAGAACTTCACGAGTGACGTGCTTTCTCTTTGTGGCTTTCGACATTTTTAGCCCACTAAGTTTCTATGACGAATTGCTGTTCACTCAGCTCGCACTTTGTTGCTTTTTACCAAACACCCGGGCGGGAAAAAACACGCGATCTCTTGATTTCTAGTTAGCCATGATTGCGTTGTACATGTACAGTTAGTAATAGACTCCAAAATAAGATGATTTGTACGAGAATTTGAATGAATTAGAAATAGAAATATTTATCAATGCGTCAGCCATTTTTGTCTGTAGGAAAAGGGATGTTAAGAGTAAATATGGGATATATGTTTAGGTTTGTTTCTTGTATCCTTCTAAATCCACTAATACCCTGTACTTTCATAGTTTATTCATGATTATCCATACCGTGTTGAAATATGACGTCATATGTTGAGACCACTGATCTCTATAAACAAATGACTATACTAAAAGTGGGTATGGACCATTGAAGCAAAGGTGATAATGACGGTATATTTTTCAAATTGATAACAGCCGATTCTTGGTGACTTCATAAATATTAACACTTATAGGAACAAACAATCTTATATTTATTTGCCATTTATTGCATATAATGAAAAGATCAAAAGAATTTGACTAGGCTATGACGAAACCATGTGTCAACGGGTGAACAAAGTACATTTTTCAAATTTATCGACCTCGCCGTATTGACTAAGTATTCTTGTCAAAAACATGACACTTTTCAACTTAATGACTTAGAAATTTTAATTAACTAACTTGCATGACAAAAGCTATCTTATATATTCAATTTTGACTCCAAGCCATTGATGTTGGATACTTGGCTTATGTCAATATATATTATCATGTCTGAACAATGAAAAGCCAAGGTCGAGATGTCATGTCGGACATTTACGTCATAGGTTAGTCTAGGTCACGAAGCAGGGTGAGACCGTGAGACAAAAACGTGCCTTGTGTTTTGGCCCTTAATGATATTAGTCATGAATATATTCTACGTGATTAAAGAGTTTTAAATAATATATTGTAGCTCATCTCAACGAATGAGGGTCTGAAATTCAGGCTTAGCTTGCGAGAGTACGTATTGAGTTTATTTAGGCATGCGCACAATTGTGATTTTAGGAATTTCGATTGTATAGTGAATCTTTCATCTAAGTGCAAACATATTTATATATTGGTTGCATTCCATACTTATGATATGCCAAACTATTTACGTCATTGTATATTCTTCATCAAATTTTTCATAACTTTAATTGACTCTTTGTCATGTATTTTGACATCGACACACGGCTGGTCACTAATAGGACATCAGAACAAAATTACAGTAACACCGTAAGTGTCTCCGTGGGTTTCGTCAAGTCGCTATCGTTTCATTGTGTATGTTTATGTATTAATGCGGGTTTCCCCTGATATAATAAATATTTATTAAAATGAGAGAAAAAACAGATGCTGGAATCGTAGTCTCCTAACTAGATCTACAGTAACGGCATCTGACGGCATCTTCATATTTCTCCAAAAAGATGAAAGTTTTCTCGTTCATCCTGCCGTTATATTTCGACACGGTCAATTGTCTGGAGAATGGACCCTCTCTGAGCTTTTTATTTTGACGGAAAATTATTTCGAGAATCGTTTCCTGTACGTGCGTGTCCGGTGTTGAAGAATCAGAAAATGTTTCTCATTAATTTTTTCGGAAATTATTCACGTGAAAGTGAATTGTTTTACACGTGAAGATGATTAATAGGATATAATTGATGAAGACTAAAAATCATTGAAATTGTTTTCTTTTTATTAAATCTGACTCTTTGCATGATTACTAATGTCTAATCTACACATTTCCTACAAAGTTTACAAATCCATTTACCCCTTGCAAGCTTTTGATAATTGATATCGCTCGATTTTTCATGGACAATATATTTTTCGTGGACCGTTGTTTTCATGATCACGTGTCGAGCACGTGGACACTTCATGGGCACTTCGCTGACATTCATGAAACCGTTATCTGTGCTTATCTCAGTAAAATACGTAAAAGAACACACACAAAACCGCCTGTTTGTTTAAATCGCTTTCTTTAACAGAGAAAATACCTTTAAACCTATATATATAGCCCACAATTGTGCCATTTCATATTGTAACACGTCCATGTTACATCAGGACAATCTCGAACCAACCTCGTACCGAGTCCCATGGTACGAGGTTGCATCAGAACATAAACAGAAATCATGCAATTCTCTGACCTTGACAGCTGTAAAACAAATATTTAATTTTGCTTGCTCAATATAATATAATATGCGAGTGTTCATCGTCATACAGAAATAGATGCCTATCAATTCCAATTCAATACTTTATCTGTCATATTGTTTCATTTGCATACAATCAAGTTGGGTCGGCCAAAAAAGGGTTGACGTAAATAGAGTTAATAACCACAAGCCTTGTCAGCTCTGGTACCGGTAAAATATAACTAAAATTGGAAAAGACGTTTATGCCTTTACGTGCTAAGCGTTATTTTGCAAGTAAAATGGCTACATAAGCAAAAACAGGTAGGGTTCTACTCAAAGTAAATTTCCAATATAGATATCTTGATAGTACACCGTTTGCTTTGTCTATATAGGCTTTGCAATGCAATATAGGCGATGTCAAATATGCGCTGTGTGCATGTTTTGTTCACGTGCGCATCAGCTGTTTTCATATCTATTTCCGGTATTGCAAAAATTTTGAGGAGCTCCCCTGAGCCGCAAAGCTAAAAATTATTTTGGTGTTGGATGTCATTCGCGTCGCTTCTCTCGTATTTGCACAACGAAACGAGTAAGCGATGATTGAGCTTGATAGCTCGAATGATAGTGAAGTTAGCTCTGAACACTCGATGGAAAGCTTAGAGCAAGATGATTATTTGGAAAGCGTTGTTTCGATTAGCGAAAATTTGGGCACAAAAATGCTGCATCAGCTGAACGAATTTCGCGAAGATGGAACACTTTGCGACGCGAAATTGCGATTAGAAGGAAAAGAATTCGACGTACATAAAGTGGTTCTGTCCTCAAGTTGTCCGTATTTTCGAAGTCTTTTCACCACGAACATGAAAGAGCGAAATCAAAACGTTATAGATTTAAAATGTCCCGTCGATTTAGTCGACCGTATGAATGATTTTCTAACATTTTTATACACAACTAAAGTACAATTGACCGACGAAAATGTTGAGGCTTTGATTGTCGCCGCAGATTATTTCAATGTTGTAGAGTTGAAAGAACTTGGGTGTAGATTTTTGCAACAAAATGTAAACTTATCAAATGGGATTGGGTTGCATGACTTTGCTGGGAGATATCATTGCGAACCATTACGTGAAATGACTCGGGATTTTTTAGTTGAGAATTTTACTGCAGTCTCTCAAACTGAAGAGTATTTAGATACCGACCCTGAGCAATTGTTAGAAATAGTTTCCAACGATGAGTTAGTTCTGTTTGCAGAAGAAGAGCTCTACAAAGGCATTTTAAGATGGGTTAAGCATGATTTGAGGAACCGTTTGGGATTTTTCCCTGAGTTATTCTCCAAGGTTAGACTTCAGGATGTAAGTAAGACTTACCTTGCCGAGACAATTGCCAAGGAAAAGTTAGTTACCAACGATCCAATTTGCTCTGATCTATTAATGCGGACTCTAGTGGAATGCTATGTTATTGAAGATGCAACAAGTGTGCATCCATCTCGGTTTCACGACTGCGTCTTTGTAAACGGCGGCCGAGTGCCATCTGGGGCAACTGCATCCTCTTACCTCTATGTCCCTTCTCAGAATGCCTGGTTCAAAGTACCTTCAATGAGTATAGTTCGGTACAGCCATGGTGCAGCCACTGTGCGAGATGATGTCTTTGTCCTAGGTGGGTATTCCAAGTCTGGATTTACGGCTGAAGTTGAGAGGTTTAATGTTAAATCAAGGAAATGGTCAACTAGTCAACCTTTGCCGACTCCCATGAAGGGAATGGCTGTTGCAGCAGTTGGTGATTCGCTTTACGTAGCTGGCGGAATTGTTGAGAATGGTATCCGACTTGGTATCCTGAAACGTTATGACCCTGAGACGGGAAGATGGGAAGTTAAGGCACCTTTGCATGTTTCGCGTAGTGGTGCGAGTCTTGTTACTGTCGGTAAATTCCTGTATGCCATTGGTGGGAAGGCAAGTGATAACCAAATGCTGTCGTCCATGGAGCGGTATTCAATCGAGAATGACACCTGGGAGACCATGAATGAGATGTCACACAAGCGAGCTTATGCTGTTGCTGCATCGGTCGCTAATGGCAACATCCTTGTTGTTGGAGGTATCAACGAAGCTGGTGAGGTTGACACGATTGATCATCATCATGTGATTGTCGTTCGGATGTACCTACAAAGCTGCGAGATGTACAACTCTGCTGCTGGTGTCTGGTTCCCTGTTGCCGACTTAAGTGTCCCACGAGCATTTGCTGGCATTACTGTCCATGGTGAGAAGGTTTATGTGTTTGGTGGAGAGGGTACTGGTACGAGGTACCATAACAGCGTCGAGTGTTATGATTGTACGACCAACAAGTGGGATGTCGTCTCACACATGCCAGAGCCAAAGAAATTCTTGCAATGTTGCAAGCTCATGTTGCCGCAAGGGCTGTTCCGAAACCTTCCTAATATAAGTGCAAGTAATTGACTATGTGAAGATGTGTTGTAAGAACAAAGGAATAAAGTAGGACTCTTTCTAGTCTGTCTTTGTTCTAGCAGAAAATAAGTGCACTCATATTAATGTAAAATGGCTGATATTTCAATAAGTAGAACAATAGAAGTAATTGCAATTATTATAAAGTTGATTTAGTTAAGAATTTAAATTTTTTTATATAACCATTTATATTGAATTTTGTAGGAGTGTAGCATGCAGTACGGTAAATTAATTGTAGGCTGAGAAAAATGAAATACAAATAGTCTGAATAATGATTACTTTATATAAGTGAAGTACGATAGCTTAACATAGTCAGCTTTAATAAAGCGGAATAAAACTAGGAGTAAAACTGGGAGTAGGAATACACATTGTATTGCCAAAACCGCAGATGCTTCCTCTCACTCGAAAAAACATGTCATATTTTCGTGTCAAAACATTCAGGAATGTGACTACATTTTTCGCATGAGAGGATGCATCCACGGTAAATGGTTTGTTAGTACTTTGGTTCTTGTCAACATTTCTGTAACAATGTGGATGATGTGGAAATATTGCAAATATAAAGACTTGATATATTGATTAATAAGTTCATAAAAAGATCCCACACATGTTATGGAATACCCACAGTATATTGATTTATAGTAATGTGTTATATACCATATCAAAAATGCATTTTGTAATTGAGAAAAGTAAATAGACACTACCTGAATTTGTTTGAATGTGCACAAAACAATAGCTTGTACTCAACAATGACAATGTGATCCTATTTTACTTATAGTTAAGTCGTCGCTAGCCTCGTACCATTGTTTCATGATGTGCATTCAAGCAAATTTAGAAAGTCTGTATTCAGAAGTATGCGGTTATAAATAATAAGCGATAGTGTGTAACAATAGCCTGTATAATATTGTAGTTAAAGAACATTGTAGAGCCTTTAAACTAGAGGACTGTATAGATAAACAATAGGGATTAGCTTTTTTGTATAAAATGTAGTTATATACTCATTAAAATATACTGTAATGAGTTTTATTTGAATATACTGCAATGTGTACATGAGAAATAATCATTCAAATTGTACATTTAATGCAATTCTTTGATCTTTCCAGCAAAACTTGCAGTTTATTGCCCATCGGCAGCATGGTCTGTATTTGAAGCTATCAGAGTTGCCAACATATTCTCCGGGACTTCTGAACCTCGAATGTGAATAGTATAACAAGTGTTTTCCACTTTCTTTAAACTATTTTTCAAAACCTCCAGTTTCTTAGGAAGACCTCGTTGCCGATTTCCAAATGTGATGAACTCATCATGGATTTTGCGCAGAATTTGGCAAATTTCCAGGGGGGTTGTGAGATTTCCTTGACCAACGCTGTTTATAGCCAATCGCATTAGTTCTCCAGTGAGATCTGATATACCAAGGATGTACTCGGCAGGGGGGATGGGAACCTGGATGTTCTCACCAGGGGGGATGGGGACCTGTGGTGGTACTGACCCTTCAGGGGGCTTGATGACCTGAATTTTCTCACCAGGGGGGTTTGGGACCTCCTCTTGAATTGGCTCTGTAGCAGGACTTTCTCCTCCATTTTCAAACACAAGTTCTTTACAGATCTGTTCAAATGAAACTAGACTTCCATGTTTTAAGAAATACCAAAATGAATATGCCTCGATAAACTCTTGCAAGCCAGGCGAATAAGCTCTTATGAATTGATAACAATCTTCATATAAAAGCTCTTTGGCGATCTCTTTAAACAATTCTTTAATCCCAGCAAACTTTTCTGCTGCTTCTTCCAATGTTTTAGCACGCGTTTTCTCGTCCAAACCTCGGTGTAAGAGAAAAATAGCCCGTTTACTTTGTATTGTGATGTCTCTACTGTATTTCACTAGGCGTTCATATTTATCATGACGGTTATCTAACTCCGTTTGGAAACTTTGAAATAGTTGGTGAATAGGTGAAGCATCGTTTTGAGGCTTTTTGGCAGCTGTTTCGTGCGACATTGCTGAACAATCTTCGTTTTTCCTTCGCCTTTTTCGACCCAAAGTTGCAGTTTCCTAAATCCTAACTTTCCATGATTGCGCTAGACCATATTTATTTTTAAATTGATACGGTTTACCGCTGGTAAGATTTTTTGACTTATATTTTAATACTCAAATTGTGCTCGTGGGCTCAGATTATACATTGTTAAATTTTTAACTTTTCCAAAACACAAAATGTGAGAATTTGCAGACAGAAAGCTAAAAATGGCCAGTTTTGCACTAGTATCTGTAGAGAAAGATTACAAAGTTGATATCTCTGAAGGCAAAGTGACAGTTGGACGCGGACCTTACTTGAAGGCGAGTTTTTATATACAGAAGTTTATTATTTTTCAATTTTCATCCATTTTGTTTGTGATTGTTTTGATGTTTACTTTAGGATTTGTTTGTTTAGATAACAGATAAACGAGTTTCAAGAAACCATGCAACACTTGAGGTGTCTGATGCGTCATTGACCATACTACCTGTAAGTTTGTTCTCATCAATCTTGTAGAAAAAATAATTAGAAAAATCTATTCTACTTAATAGCTACTTAGCAACCAATTAACAACTAATTTAACATGTTTTGCATAGTTGGCCCACCAGAAAACCCTGGTGATAAGATTGTACAGTTACATCATTTCAATAATGTTTTTTGCAACAGCAAATCTAGGCTCATTTGCCACGAAGGTTCAAATTTTCCAGGGAGGGGGGATTAAATGTTCCTCTACCAATACCAATTGTCAAAATTTCCATAATATAAATCATGTAAGTTTTGATAACCACTAGTTGATGTTAAGTTTTTGTGGAGAATGCTGAAAATTGTGAAAATTTTTACATTATGGATGTTGACATCAATGTCTTTTCTAGATTCACACCAACCCAACTTTTTACCAAGCATGTGGAGAAACAAAATTTGAACCATTAGAGAAAGATGAAGTCAAAGAACTTCAGAATGGTGACTGTATTTCATTCTTACCGATTGACCTCAAATTTAGAGTAGAAAGAAAGGACAGTGGTACTATTACTGAAGATGCGCCTGCCGAGGAAGGTCTTGGGGAGGACGCTGCAGAGGCTTCTGATATGAAAGATATTGATGTTGAAACTAATAACAAGGCTTCAGATAACGAAGATGTAGATAGAGAAAATAAGGATAAAGAAGATAAGAATGTGGAAATTAAAAAAGGTAGTGACGAGGTAGGATGGGATCCAGCCGGTGAGGTTTCGGCAAGAGAAGGCTCACCTGAGATAAGTGATGATGAGGCAGAACAATCAGATGAGCATTTTGATGAAGTAGATTGGGATAAGACAGAGATGGAAGAGACAGCTCGTCCTTTAAACAAGTCGAGAGTTTTACCAAGCTGGATGACAAAGAACAAAGGTTTGTGCTCTCTAGTTTCTCAATATGTTTCTCAATATGTTTCACACTGGTGATTAAGACCCGTCACTGCAACAACTTTCACATCTGTTTAGTAAATTAATGTTTGTTTGATGAAGTTAAATTTATCCTCTATCCAGGTAAAGAAGTCCAAGAAAACTCAAAGAAAGGTTGGAATATTATTTATATAGTATTTGAGTTTGTACATCAGTGTAATTTCCCAATGAAGATTTTTGAAAGAGCTCTTTTTATACTACAAGTCATCAGAAATATTTCAAACTTGATTTCAAATGCATTAATTTTTCATTCTAGTACATTTTACAATTGTCCATATTATCGACATATATCCCTCTTTATTATCTCTTAAATGTAGCTTCATTATTTCTTTCCATTATTAGTTTAAGCACAAAAGTTTTCACCGATTGACGATTTACTTAACTTTAGGCAAAACAACCAAAAATAATGCGAAGAAAGTTGATGCAAGCAAAGAAAATATCAACGAAGATTTAGTTGAATCGGAAGATATAATTCAAGAAAATGATAATAAAACAAGTGAGAAAGAACAAAATAATGAACAAGAGGAAGTTTCAGTTGAAAAAGAAGAACAGGAATCATGCACATCTCAAGTTATGGAGGTGAGAAGGGGCTGAAGAAATGGAAGCAACATAAATGACTACAATTAAGATATATGACTACTATTAAGACTATTATGACTACTATTAAGACTATTATGACTACTATTAAGACTATTATGACTATTATGACTACTATTAAGACTACAATTAAGACTATTATGACTACTATTAATAATATTATTATTACTAATAATACTATTAAGATAAATGACTGCTTGTTATTGTCCACATCTTTACCGAATGAATGCTTCTGACTTTAGGAAGAAGATAAAAAAAGAAAACGAGATGAGAATGAAGAAGTTGAACAGTCAAGTAAAAGAGAGAAGAAATTACCATGCTGTCCTTATGGCGCTCGTTGCTACCGGTGTGTGCAATTATAGTAAAGTTCAATTACCATGCTGTCCTTATGGCGCTCGTTGCTACCGGTCTGTGCAATTATAGTAAAGTTCAATACCATGCTGTCCTTACGGCGCTCATTGCTACCGGTGTGTTTAATTATAGTAAAGTTCAATACCATGCTGTCCTTATGGCGCTCGTTGCTACCGGTCTGTGCAATTATAGTAAAGTTCAATTACCATGCTGTCCTTACGGCGCTCGTTGCTACCGGTGTGTGCAATTATAGTAAAGTTCAATTTTTGCTGGGAAATATTTCCGTGGTGCGTGCCGTTTGCGCGGAAATGAAACCGTAAAAGTTGAGAATGGCTGCATATAAACCTGAAGCCAACTACACGGACACGGATTTTTTAGCATTTTTTGCTCAGGCAGCTAAAAAATGGACTGAAAAATTCTGCGCACTGGGGAACGTGTCATCGCGCAGACCAGCGCGTTTGACTGGTACGTGTGGTAATATCCAGTCAACTCTCGCTTGCTACCTCTCATTCTCGTTTGACCTGGGCTTAACACATTGAGGACCTTCTGGTGATCGTAAAAATCCATATTTATAATGTAGGAAAACTCATTTATTTTTCTAGGAAAAATCCGGATCATTTTCAGGAATATTCCCATGACCAAGAGGCAAGTGATGACAGTGAAGATGAATCACGCGATGACTTACCAGAATGTCCTTATGGTGAATATTGTTACAGAAAAAATCCACGACATCGCAGAGAGTACAAACACACCCCACGTAAGTTGGTCTTATAAAAGGGATATAAAAATTATGTAAAGGTAATGTTTTGGAATTATCGTTTTAATAGAACCGAAAACCCGAGAAAGAAAGGCAAAAAAGAAAGCTGGTTGGTATTTTTTGTAGTTTTGATAGAATTGCCCAGAACTATGCCATATGTATGATCCGTTTTTAACCTTCCCTACATTTCACTAGGCACCGGAAAAATCCGAGACGATAACGAAGATGGTCCGAATGATTACGACTTCGAAGATAGTTTTATTGATGATGAAAGCGAAAGTGATCATGAACCATCAGATGGCAGTGACTGGCAACCATCTGGTGCAGGTGAAGATGATGACGATGGTGACGGTGACGGTGAAGATGTTGGTGAGCTGTTGACTGAGGCAAGAAATTTTACACATAATAAGAAAATGATGAAACCGACTTGAGAATGGTTAGATTCATCAGAGGTTTGTTGGATAGAGAAGAGGCTGCGTTTTTTAGCATAGACTTTTGCTAATAGCTACTAGTATGGCTTATCGTTCTATCAATTCTATGACTATGTATTTTGCTTATCCAACACTTGCGAACTAGATTGCTTGCGATCAGGGTTTTACCAAAACTATTTGACGCGGAAAGGTCTTTATCTAGGTTAGTTTAACCAAATGAAACACTCTTCATAGAGATAGCCTTCAACATTGGTTCGTGACGAAAATTCTCAAACCTTTAACTAACAAACCCTCCGTAACGAACATGTTCTTTTTACACGCCACTCGCCAGGCAGTGTTCAGTTTTTATGTTAGGTAGAATAACGTATTATGTAGCTTGTAAAAATATAGATAGTGTAGATTAAGGATCGTTTTCAGACCTATACTCTAGTCTCTTTTAGAATAACATATTATGTAGCTTGTAAAAATATAGATATTGTAGATTAAGAATCGTTTTGAGACCTATACTCTAGTCTCTATAGCTCAAGTAACGTCGTTTTATAACGAATCTATATTATAATATTCTATAAATCACAAACATTGATACGTCATTGTAAATAGATAGTTGAATAGTCCATGTATATCAGTCTAGATAGAGTCAATTATTTCGAGAAGCTCAAGCTTAAAATTTTGTCCCAAACTGTCGGAAACTTTCCTCGAAATTTTAGATAATTAAAAGTATATTTTTTTTAGAAAAACAGAACCCTATTTGCGTCATTTATTAAACTTGTAGACGTACAGTACAAAATCATTTCTATTTACTAATATTACATAGATTTCTCTTTACAGTAATATACAACTATACCATTTCCTAAAACTAAACTATCATTTTATCCAAAATACAACTTTAAAGTTTCTAAAACTACTCCCATTTTCAAAAGGTAAAAATTAAATGCCTATTCCCGTCGTCTCTGTTGTTTTGAGCTGTTTTAACAGCTTTCGTTGATTGCTGACAGGATTCTGCAAATACAATGGGATTTATTAAAGAATGAGGCAGCTCAATCAATACAGCGCGAATTAATAAGGGGTCGTATATTTTCAAAGTTATTCATATTTTTCATAACTTACTGAGGCAGTGGGATTTGTTCTTCACACATATTGGCCAGAACATACACATGACGCAATGCAGCATCACTCTAAAATAAATGCACACAAAAAATAGATTTGTATTTTTATGTTGATACTTCAGATTATATGGTATCATACTATCATATCAATAGATATGTTAACAAACCTTTCCCAAAGCAAAGCATTTCTCCGAGAAAGCATCCACTACTTCAGCATGACAATCAAGCTGGGTCACTTTACCAAATGTCCCTTCTAAAACTCTAAATTTCTGTCCTTCATCGTGAGTTGCTAATTCAGCAATTTTCTCTACAGTTTCACGAACTCTTTGTCGTTCCTATAAAACAAGGGTTTAAACATTGTTTCCTAGTTATATTTCCTGAAGGTGGGCAAACCAGGAACATTGTTTCCTAGCCATGCCTCCTGAAGGTGGGCAAATCAAGAAACATTGTTTTCAAGCCATGTTTCTTGAAGGTGGGCAAACCAGGAAACGTTGTTTCCTAGCCATGTTTCCTCAAGGTGGACAAACCAAGAAACATCTCAATTCTCAAGGCAAACTACTTACGCGAAGAAGACTCATAATTTTCATTTCAATTTTCATCTTCTCTTTTTGTGAAGTAGTTTTCTCCAGTCTACGTTCAAGAATGGCCATAGGTACTTCAGGCGCAGGAATTGCGTCGTTCTATAAGGTTTTTAATACATGTAAGTATAAAACACATGTATAACATTGAAAGGTAGCGATGAAAGAGTGAGAACATACGGTGGGATATTCTCTTGTATCCTTGGCAGGCAACCAAGATCCTTTGCCTTCTCCTTGGTAATCAACAACTGGTTCATTTGAGAAATCCTACATAAATAAAAAAGGTTATATACGCTTGTATATATCATTTTATAAGAGCAGTTAATCAAACTCGACATCTGACTCACTTGTTCTCCATATTCCTGAACGTGGCTCAAGTTTGTCCTTAGTTTAACTTTCTGAAATTGTTCTTGAAGCGTCTCTGTTGTTAGGTTTGACTGGAAATTGCAAAAATTAATAAGTATATAATATGATTGATAGTCGCATTTTTCATATTTTTTGTTTTATTATAGTGACTTATAAGTGTTTCCCAACCTTGTCTGAATTTTCCATCCAGGAAATGCTATAGAGATCACCGAGGTATGTTTCTCTCCTTGCATCCCAGTAGCAGGCGTAAGATGATTCGTGCGGGTTGGCAGCAGTTGTCGCAAAGACTGGAAAGAGAGGGGGAGATTATTTCGATTTTTGAGGCATTACTTAATGATCTAACTCAATGCAGAACTTGAGCAAAGAAAATATAGTTCATCTGATAATTCATCTGTGTACAAATGCGGCAAATAGACGGATCGACCTTGAAGATGAACTAACTGCGTTATAGTTGGTGTTGACGGATGATCCATCTATATGTGGATGCTCCACCAGTATTGATCGCGCATTACAGCTTGTTCGTTTTAATAGTTCGTATATACTTTGAACATAATTATTTAGAAAAAATAATTACTAACTCTTGATATTATCAGGCAGCCCTCCATGGGCGAACATTGATCCTGATTCGCAAGCTTCAATATATATCACCATCTAAAGAGAAGACCCATAATGACGCATCATTTGCAACAATGACCCATAATTAGTAATAATTACCATAATTAGCGACAATTCAAGTGGAAGGTATTCGATTTTGTATTCTACCTTTTGGTATTTCTTTTTCTCATGCATGAACTTCAGTGCTTTTAAAAGTTCCTTTTTTTTCAACTAAAGAAAAAAGGTTGTGTGTTATCAGCCTGAGACATCAGCGTGAAGTTAATTACCGTCAGCTTAAATTAAAGAAGTGAAAAGTGAAAAATGGGTATGTTAAATGAAAAGATACTCACTGTCGGAGCAACGCCTGGAAAAGCAATCAATCCTGGAGCTCCGTGATCAGCAAAATATACAAACACATGATCATTTGGACCACTAGATTTTAACAGAGAAAACGTAATTTAAGGTAGTTCAGACACAAACCACGGCAGTTTATATTGTTGAATACTACCTACACTGAACCACCACTTGTAAAATTTACACCAAGTTCATACCTGTCAATCACTTTTCCACTGCCTATTCCTTTCAATGCGTCTTTGTCTCCTTTTAGTGCACTCAAGAAGTTCTTTGGAGTAACTTCCTGAAATTAAATGAAGAAGGTAAGGTTTAGATCGGGCAAATAGCAAAAGAAAAAAAAGCAGCATTAACTTGGCTTACTTTAGGAAAATAATGTATTATATATTAACATACCGCGCCGGTGTAATCTTTTACAACACCTTGGTACACGTCTGGTCCATTAGGCTAGAAAATAACCATTAAATGCTTTAAAGTGGCAGGGTAAAATATCCAAAGAGATAGTGGTCAAACCAGCAGTTATCAGAGTGGGACAGACTAATTACGGCTGGATGAGTCCTTAATGGTTAATAAAGTTAATAATTATCTTGTTAATGAGACAGGCTAATTACGGCTTAATGAGTCCTTAATGGGTTAATAAAGTTAATAATTATCTTGTTAATGAGACAGGCTAATTATGGCTTAATGAGTCATTAATTGTTTAATAAAATTAATAATTACCTTGTTAATGATTTTACCAGGTGTTGGATTAGCGGCATTCTGGGCAAGATCATCGTACATCATGACCACAATATTCTCATCAGGGATGCTATTTCTGTGCAGTATTTGATACGCATGACAGATATCAGCCTAGAAGCAATATAGGATCAGACAGGTAAGCTGTACTCTAATCATTTTCTCTTACTAGTCAAAGGTTCATTGTGAGATGAGCAGTTTTCTGTTTCAGTTTTGTCTGTATTGAATCTTACTTGAATTGGGGGTAAAACTACGAGTCAAAAAGAGTGAGGAGGATTTTCAGTGTTGAATTTTCTCCAAGGGTGAATACCCCAGAACTGATTAAACTTTGGAGGTGGGATTTGCCTTTGGTGACTGGTGAGGTTAAAGTATGGGGTTTGGGTTGGGACTAGAACTAGAGTTGGGGTTGGTGTTCAGAAAATAATCCCTGGGTACGAGGTTAAGAACGCTGCGTATGTCATGTGATGATCCCACAATTTCCGATCAGACAGGTAATCATTTCCGAGATCATTGTGAAATGAGCAGTTTGCTGTTTCAGTTTTGTCTGTATTGAATCTTACTTGAATTGGGGGTAAACTACGAGTCAGAAAGTATTGAATTTTCTCCAAGGGTGAATAGCCCAGAATTAAACTTTGGAGTGGGGGATTTGCCTTTGGTGACTGGTGAGGTTAAACTAGTATGGGGTTTGCGTTGGGACTAGAACTAGAGTTGGGGTTGGTGTTCAGAAAATAATCCCTGGGTACGAGGTTAAAAAGTTGCGTATGTCATGTGATGATCCCACAATTTCCGTTCCTTGGAATTAACGTCATTTCATCTACCATAAGTGTATCATATTTCCACACACAATGCCGCCATCCGTGAGTATTTTGTCAAAACGAAAGTACAAGACATGCATGCAGTACAACACTGTTTCACTTTAGCCGAAATTGTCACGGAGTAGAATAAGTATTAGCTAAGCCGGCATCGGTGATTTATACTGTAGTCGGGTATAGTTGCGTTCTACTTGAACAATATTCGCGGAAATTTCTTGAGCAAGACTAGAGAAAGCATTTTATTTTAAAGCATTTTCAGTTTGTCTCCTTGTCTGACATTAAATAGTCTAAAGAGCAAAGTTGTTAATGTTTTCACGTTAAACAGAATTATTTCAACTATATTCCATATTATGGAGCGTAACTTGTAAGAACAAGAACGTTAAGTTATAGTCATAAGTCATTGACCTCTAGTAGAAATAAAGAGGATTACAGAAGGCATTTTATTTCAGTACAGTTATATAACAAAAATTAAGCAGAACTGGTTCAACTTCAATATTCTGTATTACCTATTATTCATCGACATATATTCATTCCCAACAAATTAACATCGTTATATTGACAATGAAATTCATATCTATACAAATATTAAACTGAGAGTTATATTACAATACCTGATGCCTATAGTTATCCCACGTATTTGAACCAGCTACGAGTAAAGCCCATGTCTTGCTTTCTACAATGTTGGAAAGTAAGGTTACGCAAACGATAACCGAAAGCACGAAGCATACTGACTTCATTTTGTTGCGTTTGTGTCACAAGACCGCCTCTGTGACTGACTGTGACTGTTGGAATTGTTGGAAATTCTAATTTATGTAGATTAGTATGTGCTTGTGTCTTGTGACTATCACGACTGCCCTTTGGCTATGCATGCAATTAAAACGGCTTATATTACTGCCCACGCAAAAACGCAAGTTATTCCATCCGGTACATGACCTAGATGAGTGATATGACCTTGGAACGACATCACAAGAAAAACGGATCATTTGGCTAAGTATAAACACTAAAGGAACTATCCAGAAGTAGTTGAATTCTTCTGGGAACAGATCATGCTTAATATATTTTATGCTATGCCCTATTCATACATATATGCTGATTGTCTGCCAAGACGCACTACGCACGTGAGTACTCGCACGAACGTGCCGAGTACTTACGTGAGTGAGTACTGACTCAAAATACGCAGGTAGCTTGTCTTGACGATTGATCCGTCTGCTTGCCGTATCAATACTAGCCTTCGTCTACTTTCTATAACTTTTAAAACATTTATCAAATCTGTCAGCTATGCCTATACATGCTGTTTGCATGATGTATAGACATAGTTGTAAAGCGAAAAATGAAAGTAAATGTGAAATACTGAAAGTGAGAGTTAGATGAAATTAAAGGCAATGCTAATGGGACATTCCGATCACTGGATCGTAATTGGATGGCAGTATGGCACTATTCTGGCATTTTACTCTAGTCAAACCACAATGCATTGCGTTTCAAGATGGTGGTCATATAGGTGAATCGATCTATATTACAAATCGAAACTCGAAGTTTTCACCAGGGATAACATGACGTTCTTAGGTTTTGCCGCATACACGTATATTGCAGACGTCAAAACACTTTGTTGCCAACGTTGTCCCAAAGTAGAATATGAAAAATATTTGGCTAAAACAAAACAAATTTAAATTGTTTTATAATGAAAAGAAATAGACATTGTATTGAATAAAGAAAGAGGAAATTATGGTGAAGTACGGCATTGAAATATTTGGCAGAATAAAGCCGGGGAAAGGTCGAATTGGGGTGAGAAATTTAACGTGTATTTAACAGTATGGGTCACTTGTCAACTTGTGGCAACTTTAGATATTGTCAAATTCGTGTTCATTAAATGCAGTTTATAACTGAGTTAAGGGTTTTGTCTATGATATTTTCTTCATATTTACTAATTCTATATATCACAAGGAAATTTAAGACCTTTAAATGTTTTAACAAACTTCATATACTTTAAAGTGTAATATTTTTCAAGGACTATGGTTGTGAAGATGAGGATGATGGGTATTCCTATGTTTCATTCAACATCCCAAAAGATCTCGCTCGAGATTTCATTAACAACAAGAAGGAAGTGTACAAGTTCAGGTACTGTGATTACATTATGGCAGGTGGTCTACTCATCAAGATTGCTCCAAATGCACCAGTCAATGTAAATGTAGCAATCAGCATATAGACTCAAATTTGGGAGGCGGACATAATGTTTTGCACAACAAAGGTGGAAATTGCACAACGTTAAATGTCTGACAATTTACACCTTAGCTACAACACCATGCTCTTTCTGCATGTGTTAATACAAAGATATTTTACTTGTTTGTCCATTACAAAATCCATACTATTCATTTTGCAACTCAGGAGACTCTTGAGTGACCATTTCTGCCAAAATTGGGGTCTGCTCTTGTATGCCTATGATCATACCTTCCCTTTCTTCATCGACATACAGTACCTTGCATTTAATAATATTGAACTAATTCAGAACATTTTCTATTTCAGATTCAATAAAGCGTTTGACAGAGAGACAAAACAGGATGATATATTTGAACACGTAGCAAGAGGTGTTATTGACAAGTATGTTGATGAATAACAACATAGTTGAAAATATACTTTGTTGTTAAAGATATATATTTTACTAATTATTAGTAATTCAATTATTTTAGTGTTTTATCTGGTTATAATGGCACAATATTTGCATATGGACAGGTAATATCTTTTAAGGTCAATCTTATATTGTTCTTATGATTAAATAATATAAACTGCAATGTGCCCTACTTGTTATTTTACTGTGTCTGATGCCAGATGATTTTACTTGTCAAGGAGAAGGTGTTTGGGTGTGATTCGGTTAATAAATTAGGTAGTATTACTTTATGAAAATATGTGTATAGTACGTAGCATATCCAATTAATTAATCAGTGAACTAACGAGGTACTAATTATCATAGACAGGGTCTGGGAAGACATTCACTATCACTGGTGGAGCAGAAAGATATGCAGATAGAGGAATAATACCACGAACTTTGTCATACATGTTTGAATGTTTTGAAAAAGTATGTGGTCATTAGACATAAAGACATATGTAGAAGTAATATATTGTGTGATATAGTATAGGCATGCATAAGTATCTGCCCCATAGTCAACATGTTTGTTTCTATAATAGTTGGGTGAATTAAAAATTTGGGGGTAGCGAAGAAGGTTATAACTCTCCCCTAGAAAATGTGCAATCCCTCTCCCCTAAGAAAATCGGCAACCCTCCCCCTTAAGAAAATCTGCAATCCCTCCCCCGTAAAATATCTTGCAATCCCCTCATGTCACTAGATGAACCTTGACCTACATCTTGTATAGACGTACATAGTTGTACTGATTACTTTAAAACTGATCGCAACTTATTACATACACAGAACCCCGAGTATGTCTATACATCACATGTGTCATACCTTGAAGTATATAATGAGAATGGATATGATCTCTTGGATCCAAAACATGAAGCATCAAAACTTGAAAACTTACCGTAAGTCATGAAACTTGGTGCCCTCTGTCTGCTGGTGTATAAATTACTTATCATAGTCTCATTCTTGTAGAAAAATTGCTTTGATGGAAGACAATGATGGAAACATACATTTAAAAAATCTTTCTTTACATCAAGCAAATAATGAAGAGGAAGGTACAGAATTGTTGTACATTGTATATATAAAGTTATATTGTAGATTATTTGAATGTGTTTCTATTAAACCTTGCTTCCAATATTCTTTTGTTTATAACTTTAGCGCTAAACTGGTTGTTCCTCGGAGATACAAATAGAATGATAGCTGAGGTATACAAAATAGCAATCTGTGTAATCCTTTGGATTTCTCTAATTAAAACTGTTGCAATTTTAAGACGCATGATTTCTCTAATTAAAACATTAATTTATTTCATTCTCTCTAGACACCAATGAACCAAGCATCAACAAGATCACATTGTATTTTTACAATTCACGTTTCCGCCCGTGAGCCTGGCACAGCGACCTTGAGGAGAGCCAAGTTACATCTTGTTGATCTTGCCGGGTAAGGAGGAGAACACAATTCCAATAGTGTTGTAGACTTGTAGACAAAATTTTATAAGGTATAAGTAATATATCATACACGAGAAGGAGTTTATTATAGTGATTTGAAACACCGAAAAGTGTGTTGAAAAACAAGGCGCTAGCCAAGTTTTTTAACATACTTTGAGGTGTTTTTAAATCACTATAATAAACGACTTCAAGTGTATTATTACCGTGGTATCAAGACAACAATACGGTGGTGATTTTCTTTGTGTTTTGCTCATGAATTATTAATGAGTTTGAGAACAATATTTAATAATCCTTTTCTTGTTTCAGTTCAGAGAGAATTCACAAGAGTGGTGTTGATGGGACAATTTTGACTGAAGCAAAATATATCAACTTATCATTACATTATCTTGAACAGGTTTGTATAGAGAGAAAATACTACCGTCTTAATTTCAAGAAACTTTACCTTAGATTTGTAACATATACATAGTGATTGGAAATCGTTATAATAAACGACTTCAAATCTATGATATATAACTTCTGAAATGAACCAGTATTTAAAGAGAAAGTCATCGCGAAAGTTGAGTTAATTTATGGGCGTTTATTACCGTGGTATCAAGACAACGATACGGTTCTGATTAATCCTTTGTGTTTGCTCATGAATTATTAATGAGTTTGACAAATGTGTAAAATGGTTAAAATGGATTGACTATATCCATACGCTGTTACAGAAAGAATATTTGTTTTTAAATTCTACAGGTCATTGTGGCTTTATCAGAGAAATCAAGAACTCATATCCCGTATCGTAATTCTCTCCTCACTTCAGTACTAAGAGACAGGTTAGAAGTGAAATATTTGGATCAGTATTTCGTGGTGTTGCATGTATTTTGAACAGTTGAGCAGTATAATACAGAAATATACATTTTTTCTTTTAGTTTGGGAGGAAATTGTAGAACAACAATGATTGCAACTTTATCTATTGACCGCAAGAATATTGATGTAAGTTATCCGGACTAATTAGAAATTGTTGATAGAACCAACTCTAATGTAATTCAAATTATTATTTCTTCTACTTAGGAGTCCATTTCAACGTGTAGATTTGCACAGAGAGTAGCCATGATAAAGAACGATGCTGTTTTGAATGAAGAAATTGATCCGAAGCTTGTATGTTTGCGCATCATACTTTGTCAATTAAACGAAACTTTGTAAAATGAACAAAGGTTTAACTTATAAGGTTTTCTTTCTTACTTTCAGATGATAATGAAATTGAAGCAAGAGATTCAACAATTAAAAGACGAACTAGCGATGTCGACAGGCATGGAGTACAAAGGTGAATTGACAGACGAGGATATTGAGAGGTAAGGAAAGCAGAAATAACACTAATATATTTTTCATTTACCTTTCGATTGGGTAGAAAATTAACGATAAACTTTAAGGTGGGAGGTTATGAACGTGATTGCCTAAAGAACATGAGGGGAAATGTGTAGATTGTGCAGTATAAGACGCACAGGGAAAGGCGACGTCACGACGTGACTGACACTTTCAAGATATAGTTGTATCGGTTAACACAGTATAATAAAATATCATTCAAACAATACGTAGGTTGAAATACATGATCAAAACTTACATTGAAGACAAAGATCCTGAAGCCTCGTTATCAGTTGGTGCTGATATGAGAAAGATCAACTTGTCATTCAAATTATTCAAGGTATAATGTTCATATTTCAGACAATCCAAGCATATTTCAAACGGATATTTGGTCGCTACTTGCCTCCTAAGCAAAAACCTTTAACGGTTTTTTCTATTATTATTTTAGGGTCATGTCTTGGATAGAAAAGCAAGCAATTCTCCTGATACTGCGAGCCGTGCGAGGTGCGTTGTATTTTGGTGTATTAATTTCCTTAAGGCCTGTGTTCACACGATTTGATTTGTCGGATTCAATTCACCTTTTGACGTATGTGATTTCACACAATACAGCAACGACTACACTTTTCACCAGGTATGAGCCAATAGCCTTACTCTTGTCAGCAAATCCAGTAAATCACATACGTCAAGAGGATAATTGGATCGTGTGAACAGACCTTTACTGTGGTTTTCCTGTGTGTGCAGTTAGGTCATCGCATCATGTTATATATCTTTCTCATTACGTGCACAGATCAAGCGATACACCACAGGACAGTTCATATCTTAGTGATCAAAATGAAACGAAGAAGCTGAAAGAATTGATTCAACAACGAGACAACGAAATTAGTATCCTTTATCGTCATATTGAAGAAAGGTAATTTCTTTGTTATACATTTCGAACGTGCGGTGCCAGAGTAGGTAGTGTCTATACGCTACTAAGCTTCGGGTTAGGCAGTGTAGGCAGTGTAGGTAGTGTCTATACGCTACTAAGCTTCGGGGTTTTAGAATCAATCTACTTTTCGAGCGAAGGCCCTTTGTTTCCAGACGTAGGACCTTTGTTTCCAGACGTAGGACCTTTGTTTCCAGACGTAGGACCTTTGTTTCCAGACGTAGGACCTTTGTTTCCAGAGACAGGACCTTGTTTTTCAGACAGACACCTTTGTTTTGTTTCCAGACCTTTGTTTCTTTCCAGGGACCTTAGACCTTTGTTTCGTAGGACGGGGACCTTTGTTTCCAGACGGATTCACCTTTGTTTCCAGACAATTGTTTTTTTTGGGCCTTCGCTCAAAACGTCGAAGTTCTTGTTGTATTTTCCAGGTAGATTGATCCTAAAGACCTGAAGCAATTTGTTCTACATTTGCCTGCTCCCTGATTGTGAGCCTACTTACACGATAACGTTTGCCATATAGTACATACAGTAATTCCTTCGTTAGTATCAAGAGCTTTAACTTTGGGTTCGTTCTCTTGCTTGTCAAACTCTTTTACACAACAGAGCAGGGCAATCTCTTACCCAGACTCTTCCCTTGCTCAAGCAATGTTTTCAAAGCTACAAATAAAGTGACTTAAGTCACATCATATTCTAATGTCAATGCTGTATCTCACTTGATTACGCGGTTGACTTAAACTGTTAATTTAAGTTAAATCATACTAAGTTAAACCATAAGTGAAGTCGACGTACGCGATAGCCGAAGTGACAGAGTATAACAATACCAGACAGTCGATAAGTGCGAGAGTAAATAGCATCACTACTTATGCAAAATTGGGATAATTGTCAATAATTGTCAAAAAAGAGTGGGTTTATAGGTTCATGTTATTTAAACTGAGGCGATTTCGTAGGCTTGGACATGAAGGATCTTTTGTGTGTGGTCAAGAAAAACCCATTGTTGGAGAATTTCAATTCATGGGGAGTTTTGAGGATTTGAAGGATACATCGCAATGTAACCATACCGGTCCACTTATGTCCTGTTGTGTATCTTGCAAAACATTCATATCTTACGAAAGTTATGTTAAGGTGAATGTGAAACACTCTGGTTCACACCTCAAAGCAGAAACCGATGGCTCATCATATCTTAGAGCAGAATCAGATTCATGGTTTATCGAACAACTGGATTTAAAATCTTTGAAAACCCTCGCTAAACTTAAGTTAGAAATGGAAAACTACACTATCAAAGAGCTGCGGGATTTGTATCGTAAGTCCCGCGTGGCCATCCACGCAAATTTCACGAATAACCGTCATATCCACGAAGAGATCATGCGAGAGATTGAAACATGTGCAGTGGTGAATAAGAGTGAAAGACGACGTGAAAATCTGGAGTTAAAACGAGCCTCATCTTTGGCAAAGTATAATGAAACATTGAAGGAGTTTCATCAAGCACACGAGAGATTGGTTGATATTACACAGATGAAGATTGAGGCTGAGGAATTACATACTTGTTTGATGGAGAAATTGCAGAAAACTAAGGTGGCACATGACGAGATTGTAACTCAACATTCTCGAGAATTTAAACCTCGTCTACGGCGAGAACGAAAAAACTCTATGTGAATAAACACTTTGTGTATTGTTAAAAATATCTTCTCTATTTGTTAAACTGGAATGTATTATAACAACATTAAAACAGCATTAAATGATATATAACAAATAAACAGCATTAAAATAATAATTAAATAGCAGCATTAAAATGATATATAACAAATAAACAGCATTAAAGTAATAATTAAATTAACAACATTAAAACAGAATTAAAATTATATATAACAAATAAACAGCATTGAAGTAATAATTAAATTAACAGCATTAAAACAGAATAAAAAAGATAGTTTTATGACTGTTGCAGTAACCTGACGTGCGAGTTGAACCCATTAAGAAAAGATTTAAGAACATTAATAGACGCAAAGATTTGGTTGGTACGATTTTATTTTCAAATTATAATTAATACTTTACAAGCCATAATATTGACTAAAACATAAAAATGACAGTTGTGGTAGCTCCCCTTCTCGTCAGTATATTCTGGTTACGAACGGTTGACGTTTCTTTCTTGCGATCTATCAAGCTGTATGTGTTCGTGCGTTTGATCATTATTTCTGTAATTTTATTGTCACTTTCAACTTTAATTTCCACCTTTGACCTACCGTTTGAATATCTTTGTATAATTGCATTGTTTTCGTCCTGTGTTTAGAATTTCTAGTGGACTAGTACTAATCTTTCTGCCAAAAGCAAAGATCCCCCCCCCTAAATGAACGTTCACCAAATCACGTGTTAGCCACCAGAAGAAGCGGGTACTTATCTATTGTTCCTAACTCCCGATAATTTGCATTGAGAGAGTGCAGGGCGAACCAACCATATCGTCCAATGTGAACCCGTGTTTCAATGTGAAATTACAAACTTTCTTTTATAAAATATCCACCTCATTCACTTTTCTTACCCAAGTATTGCAACTGTCTTTCTTAACGTTTTATGCTAAGTGGGACCTACTGTAACCAGATTTGTACAATCTATATTTACGCTTGCACACAAGTCTGTACCTAACCGAACTTGTCCAGTCTTTTTGCACTCCTAATCTATTTGTTCAGCTTTTAGCTCTATCTCTTGTTTCTATATCTGACTGTACTCCTTTCATCTTTTGACTTGTCTATGCGTTACTTTGTATCTCGTATTCATATGAATAAACATATGCTTCAACCATTGTTCCATAACTCGTTGAAAACGCCTACATATTTTAAAACTACTATTTCGAAGTCCCCATGCATAGAGAACATGCATTTAACTCTTCATCTCAGAACCTCGTCCTGTCTCTTTGTTCTTGAATCTAGAAAAGAACCTTGACATTCTTAGCTTTGAAGTCTCTTTCATCCTATTCTCTCGTGTAGTTCCCACAACTTTCAAGGTACCATGGTCCGTTTAGTTTTGTAAACTCAAAAATTTGCAATATCAACTATTTAAACTTGTACGTCCATATGTCATCTTCCACGAAACGTCTTTGTGTAAAGGATAGGCAGCCTCACTGCAGCAGTTAAATCGTATTTTAACAATTCTTTTAACTAACACTGCGGCACCTGCTTAATACCTGCTCACATCCTTAGAGTCTGCGTCGCCGTTAACTAGACTTCCTCAATACGTTGTTATAGCCTGCTCAACATGAAGCCTTCAAGGAGTCGAGCCGGGCTATATGACCGAAGCGGACACGAGACTCTCTCCGCTTAAAAAAGGTTGTGTTATAATTATGGATGTAATTAACATTGAGACTTGTGTGCGCTTAGAAGGGGTGTCTGTTAATATTGATTTAACTGTACAAGAATTGCTTTTGCTCAAAGATTACGAGTACATAAATCTGAATAATAATTGGATAGCTCGATTAAAATTGCTGACAGTCATGTGGAAATCAAGACTGTATTTACAACGAACAGTAATGTGGCAAATCTATCGTGTGAGGAAATCTATCTTGTTGCCTTCCGTCCAGGAAAAGCCTAGAGGAATAGCCTGATTGGAGCAACACGCGGCATACGTCGTACACATTTTGTGGTTAGCCAAGTAAAGCATAACCTGCTGTATAGTAAAACCACCACAACACAACAGCTCAGGCAGCAAAATGGACGAAGCAGCAGCAGCGGCGAACCAACAACAAAATGAAACACAAAGTTTCCTCAATTTTGAGTTCTTCCGTGATACATGGGTGGGACGGTTGAAAATTGTGGAATTACTTCTCAGTCTCCTTGCAGCTGCGCTCGTGCCTGCGTCCGTGTATGGGCATGAAGCTGGATTTGGTTTCATGAGTTTTGTCGCTTGGACAGCTTTTATTTGCACACTGATTGACTGTTTTCTACATCTGATTCGAGATATCTGGGAAAAGTTGGTATTTCTTAGAGATCACCCTGAAATCTATCTTGTCTTATGCCTTCTTGGAACGATTGGGCTCTGTCTGGGTTCAATCATCGAACTAGCAGTCTCTACGTACGCGAAGAATCCAAGTATGGCTAGAGCTTCGGGAATTTTTGGCTTTTTCGTGATGTTAGCGTTCGCTATAGAGGCTTTTCTGCATTTTCAGAGCTTCAAACAGAAAGTGGAGGAGCGACGGGAGAGGCAAGAGAGGTCTGGTACCCAGCCAGATGAAGTCTTCACTGATATCAGATACGATACATAAAACGAGACTTTGCGATATACAATTATATTGAACTTGGTTTTGTTAAAAAACTATACGATTATAATGTACTTGGTTTTTCTTAAGAAATTGTTATTTTATCTGCTATATACTACTTTATGTAAACTTATTAGGTCAAAACTATGCATGCATTAATATGATAAATGATGTTTAATCAAATTTTGTTGGTAGAGGTTTTGTCTGGAATGTTCTCTTTAGGTTTGTTAACAATGTTCAGTAAAACTGAACTAAACTAACTTTATTTATATTGGATAGCTCTATCAGCCCTACAGACTCAGTAACTAAGGGTCATTCCTTATTGGCCCAGTGAACCCAAACTAAACTAACTTTATTTATATTGGATAGTTCTATCAGTTTTAAACTGTTCTTCCTAGAGGTCCAGTAAGGGTCATCTCTTATTGGTTTAGTGTTATACTACAGGAGGAAACCAGAGAACCAGCTGGTGAAAACCTACGGTGTTTGTTTGATAGAGTCAAACTGGAAGTGCTCTTCTTATTAAGTCTTCTCACCTGCAACTAAGGCGAAACGTATAGTGGAAGTCCATGCACTGCCCTTGCACCAATATCTCTTAGAATTATAGGCTAGTATTAAGTACCTCGTGACACGGATATGAACATGAATGTGGGGATCAAATTACAAATAGTTCAACCAATGAGAGTATTGCTTAATTTTTAAGACTATGCATATGTTAATAATATGTAAACATAATATGTAAACTATGGTGAAGCCTTCAAGATGGCTACGAAGAAAGCCGCATGTCTTTTCTTGACTTCACATATTTGTATATGTCTAAGATTGGCTGTCTTAAAGTCGTGGAATTCTTTACTTCATAGCTGTTTTTAAGTACTATTATTATTATCCTGATTATGACTATCATTATCCTGATTATGACTATATTATTATCCTGATTATGACTATATATTGTGATTTAATATCGATTTATGAGTTTTGTTGCGTGGACTACATTCATCGGCGCCGCAATAGATATTATTCTTCTTCATCTTCTACGACTCTGGGATAGACTGGTGTTCGTTCGTACTTACCCACAAATCCTAGTGTGTTTATGTTTTGTTGGTTATAACACGTTACTTGATCCCGGGACTGTTGTGTGATGTCATCTCCCTATCGCATGGGAGCTCTTTTGTGAAATTAAGGGCGACTCTTAATAATAGTGAACTAACTACTAAGAGACAGCCTTGGGACTAGTCTGCGAACCGTCTATATACAGTCCACCTTCACTATAAATTTTACGGAGTTGTGACTCCTTCAAATTTACAGTGTTGGGACTAAGCTGTTCAAGCTCTATTAAACTGTCACTATTTCAACCAATGAAAATATCGCTTACAATTTTGAAACCTGATCAGCTTGTCTGCCAGATGGTAGCCTCCCCCGCCCCCTCCCCCCTCCACTTTCAAACGCCTGCTACGCAGGCTAGCCAGATGGCGTTAGCTTACATCACGGATCCTTCAAGATGGACGAACAAACAAAGGAACCCGCATCTGGAACTGAAGAAAATAAACCATTTCTGGACTTCGCATATTTATATTCCTCATGGGTTGGTCGTTTCAAAATCGCCGAGTTCTTTACTTCATTGCTAGCCGGTGCTTTAGTACCGGGCACTGTTTACAAACATGGTGGCGGTTTTGAATTTATGAGCTGTGTCGCTTGGACTACTTTTGTCAACGTGGTTATAGATATTATTCTTCATCTTGTACGAGTCTGGGATAAACTGGTATTTGTTCGTACTTATCCACAAGTCCTAGTTTGTTTGTGTTTTCTTGGTTCCATCTCGTTATTCATCGCTGGTCTTGTGGAGGTTGGTATTTCACAGTATGCAGAAGATCCCGGCCAAGGTTATGCATCTGCACTATTCGCGATCATGTGTTGTGTCGTGTTGGCCATCGAGTGTTTTGTACACTACAGAAGTTATCGTCAAAAACAGCAAGAACGAGCTACAGAAATGACCGCTATTGATGATCCCAACTTTTACTAGACATTGATAACTGTGACTCCTTCGAAAAGGGCTAGAGATAGATAGATAGATTATTTAATAACTTATAACTCGCAGCCTCGGTACTATACTTCGGCTGAATAACGTTAAGTTTACAGAAATATTAAACAATAATTTAGGTTAAATAATTTAGGTGTCCATATAAAAAGAAATATAAAATTAATGAAACTGTTTATGCTAAGTATTTACATAGGCTAAAAACACATTAGGTATGCCATATATGTACTAGAATTACAATTAATAAAATCGAATTACAATTAATTTAAATCTAATTGTCTATAGTTAGGGACTTGAAATGTTCTTCTTTCTCTTAGAGACACCTCAGAAGAGTTTAATGGCGGTGATAAATGATGTAATTTGTTTTGTGGATCATTAACAATATTTTCAAAAAGTTTAGTTGTCTGGTTCTGTCTTCGGTCGGCCAGTGACACAAGACCTAGTTCGTTAAGTGCATTTTCATGCCGATGTTCAGGAAAAATTATCCTGCAAGTACGTTTTTGAAGTTTTTCGAGATCATCCGAAAGATATTTTGGAAGAGAGTCATGAAACACTTCACACGTTCTTCACACGCATATTCAGCAACTGGCCGAACACAAGTGACATAAAACAAAAGAAGATCCTTTGGTGGTAATTTAGCTCGTTTCAATTGCCTCAAAAAAATATAAGCGAGATGAAACCTTTTTACATACGTTCTCGATATGTGTTTTCCATTTAAGATCGTCAGAGATGGATAGGCCAAGAAGTTTTGCACACGAGACCACTTCAATTTCTTTATTGTTGATTGATAATGACAGCGTCGAATTCGGCATTCGCAGTTGAAAAGCCAATACGAAATTCTTTACACTTAGATTCCTTTAACTGCATACCATCATTCCTAGACTTCGAGGCGAATTCATTAACATAAACTTGCATTGCACTAGAGTAATTTATCACGACTAGGAAAAGCCATGGTCCTAGCTTTGTCCATTGTGGGACACCTGCCGGTACGGTTTTCCCTTCGGAAAAACAGTCGTCACTCAGCTTAACTCTTTGACTACGATCTGTTAGAAAATCTAATATCCAGTGCAATATAGGTTTTGGAATATCGTATTTTGACAATTTGACCGACAGAAGACGATGGTCTATCATGTCAAAGGCTTTACGAAAGTCAAAAAGCATTAATCTGTTTGTGGAGCCGTTGCCGTCTCTGCTTTTGTTCCAAGAATGCAGAATGCTAATCAGGGCATACGTGGTGCTTGAATTTGGGATGGTTCCAAATTGCCTTTTATCAATCTTAGCTAATACTGCAGGTTTTAGGTGTCGTTCGACTACAAAGTCTTCGGCTAGTTTTGATAAAATAGGGGTCAAGGATATTGGTCGCAAATGGTTGTTAATATCAGTTATGGGTTTCTTTTTGGGGATAGCTACAATATCAGCCTCCTTCCACGATTGCGGGACACAGCATTCACAATAAGAACAATTAAATTTAGAATATTTTTAACTGGAAGCTCTAAGAGATCTGCGTTCTCCTGTAATACCCATGTTGGTATCCCGTCGGGACCGTGGGCTTTCTTTGGATTGAGCGTTGAGAGTTTTTCAAAAACGTCTCCTGCGGTAACTGTATAAATAGTGGGTTCGTCTGACACATTAGATAACGGATCGTGTTAGTAATCTGGAGTCAGGGGTACGACTCCGCCATTGGGGACAGAAAGATGTTGTTTATCTCATTCGCTACGTCAATCCTTTCTGTTTTAGTGTGATATTAACTGGGTCTTAGGGCTTTAAGAATTTCTTCGCAATTTCCACCAGCGGATTTCGCTCCGCTAAGCTTCACCAGGAGGATGATTTACATTGTTTGAGATGTTGTACACTACTCTCATAATACTTTGCACGACAGATCTTCCTTTCGCGGTTGCCTCAGGTGTTTGAGTTGGGGAATATTCCCCTGATTGAGGGCTTTCTGGTGTTTCGTAATTGTTCGTTACACCGAACTGTACCAGAAAGCAACGGAAGAATAAAGTCCAAACCAGTTGTTACTATACAGTTACTTTATGGTTTCCGTGTTTGGATGGCCTGATCCAAACACGCGGGAATGTTGCGAGAGTTAAGAAAAGCGCGCGAAATCTCGAGCCGAAGGCGAGTAATTTGGGCACGCATTGTATACATGTTATTTTATAAAATAGTTTCCAAAAGGGAGGTTTTTCCTGCGCAAGAAAGTACTTTATGAAACATATTGGGGATATCCATCAGTTCTAAATACTTACGAAATGCAAGGCGTGAGCTCGGCCGCAAATGTTAGAAGGAACACTTTGTTCATCAAGAATACTGCAGCTAGACGAGCGTTATACATGGCACTGGTTAGATCGCACTTTGGCTACGCAACACAGGTTTGGTCACCACAGTAAACTCGAAAGAACACAAAGACGTGCTACTAAATACATTTTAAATCTACCGTTCAGTACAGCCGTTGACTATAAATCGAGGTTACGGTCTTTAAATATTCTTCCTGTAAGCTATTGGCACGAATACTTGGACCTTATCTTGTTCTTCAAAATCACACACGGTTTAGTAACACTAAATCCCAACGTTTCGCCAGCTATCCTCATCAATCGTAGAACAACCCGATCAACCTCATCAAACACACTGAAATATGTCATCCCCAAATGCAGAACTTCCACCTACCAAAAATCTTTCCTAGTAAGAGCGTGCCGAGTTTGGAATTATCTTGCAGATGAACTGAACCTCACTATGGATACTAGCCTTATTGTATTTAAATCGGATTTGCTCAAGTACTATTTTACATCGCTGAACATTAATTATGATCCTGAAAACTCTCGAACATTTAAGAGTATATGTCTAAAATGTAATTGTGTTCGTAGTCTGTTACGTCCAATATCGTGTTGCTGTTGAACTGTAAATAAGATCATACCTGTAGTATATATATATGTGTGTATATGACGGTATTTAGTGTTTGTTTCACGAAATTAATAATATCCAGATTATACACATGATTAACTTATTGCAATATTATTAGCCCTCCACTCACCAGCTATCTTAGAATTACTAAGACTCCAGCCCTTGTGACACTGGACGGCGGTTTAAAAGGCGGAAGGCTCAAAACAATTCATTTTTAAATGAATGTTTCGGTTTCGATACGGATGTACGTAGTATCAAAATCAATATCGCGTGATGTTAAGTTCAGGGTCATGGTCATGATAATCCGATAATTATTAATTTATACATGCGCATACCAAAGTGCACGAACTAATTAAAGTGTGCTAATATAATATGGTATTTTTAAGTGTATATGTTTCACTCAACTGCGATCTACTAGAAAAGCTTCTAGTTATCCCTAAAATAAAGCATAAATGTAAATAATAATATACCATCAGTGCACTCATCCGATTCTCAAAGGTCGGGATGTCTAGTTACGATCTAACAGGCTTACACCCTTTTCCCGCAGTTAGTTTTGTACACACATATATAAATGCGCATGTATAAATTAATAATTATCGGATTATCATGACCATGACCCTGAACTTAACATCACGCGATATTGATTTTGATACTACGTACATCCGTATCGAAACCGAAACATTCATTTAAAAATGAATTGTTTTGAGCCTTCCGCCTTTTAAACCGCCGTCCAGTGTCACAAGAGCTGGAGTCTTAGTAATTCTAAGATAGCTGGTGAGTGGAGGGCTAATAATATTGCAATAAGTTAATCATGTGTATAATCTGGATATTATTAATTTCGTGAAACAAACACTAAATACCGTCATATATTTGCACGCTTCGGCTTGTGCACTCTGTATCCGCAGTAATTGGCTAAACGCTGTTGCGGTCACCCAGCCGTGGTCATGTACTGTATTTCATTATGTACGTGTTTTTGTCCTGTTATGTAACGTAACATTATGTTTCATCGGCAAAGTTTATAAATAAATAAAAAAATAAAAAATCTCTTTTACCCACCACTAACTCTTGTACCTACCGGAATCGCAGGGCCGCGAAAACTGAAAAGCGAAACATGAAGGCCCACGAGCATGTTTAATAATAGCTTTTTGATCAAATATTTCAACCAATGAAAATATCGCTTGCAATTTTGAAACCTGATCAACTCAGTGGATCAACTTGCCTGCCAGATGGCGTCAGCTTAGATCACGGCTGATATCTCGAATCCTTCAAGATGGACGAACAAACAAAGGAACCCGCATCTGGAACTGAAGAAAATAAACCATTTCTGGACTTCACATATTTATATTCCTCATGGGTTGGTCGTTTCAAAATCGCCGAGTTCTTTACTTCATTGCTAGCCGGTGCTTTAGTACCGAGAGGTGTTTACAAACATGGTGGCGGTTTTGCATTTATGAGCTTTGTCGCTTGGACTACTTTTATCAACGTGGTTTTGGATATTATTCTTCATCTTGTACGAGTCTGGGATAAACTGGTATTTGTTCGTACTTATCCACAAGTCCTAGTGTGTTTGTGTTTTCTTGGTTCCATCTCGTTATTCGTCGCTAGTCTTGTGGAGGTTGGTATTTCACGGTATGCAGAAGATCCCGGCTTAGGTTATGTATCTGCAATATTCGCGATCATGTGTTGTGTCGTGTTGGCCATCGAGTGTTTTGTACACTACAGAAGTTATCGTGAAAAACAGCAAGAACGAGCTGCAGAAATGACCGCGACCGCTGAAGGACCTGCAACTATTCATCATCCCAACTTTTACTAGACATTGATAACTGTGACTCCTTCGAAAAGGGCTAAAGCGCAACGATTTTGTATGACAATGTTTGCATAGAATATCTGATTACTTGAATATACATATTCATAGAAATATACATTATTGATAACACTCACTCTTATGCCGCAGAGGTTAAAGCGCTGCGAATGAGCCTCTACAGACGAGAGATCGTTGATGAAGACGTTTGCTTAGAATATATTTACTTTACTCTGAACTGTACCAATATTTGTCATTTATAAATGGTGTCTTTGGTAAACAATGCATAATATTATAGACTTGTAATGTTATTCCGAGCTAGCTTTATGTGATAATCTCGAACGTGTGTAGACTTTCCAAAGTCCTTCCCCACTTTCTCAAGCGCTCCCTCGTCGTCACGCGCGGTCTCTTTTCTCCAATCTCTAACCTAACGGGCGACTTGTGGCAAGTCTGGAACGTGTTACGTGTGGTGCCAGTGTAAGTAGTGTCTTTACCAAATACTGCGGTTCTTTTGGATCAATCTACCTGAAAAATATAATAAGAACTTCGACGTTTCGAGCGAATGCCTTTCATTCTAACTCCAGACAAAGGGCCTTCATTCTAACTCCAGACGAAGGGCCTTCGCTCGTAACGTCGAAGTTCTTTGTGCTATAATAGTTCCGTGAAATATGATACCTCCCATGATACTTTGTAAAATATTCTAGCTATTCATTATTTCATCATCAAATTATTAAAGTAAAAGTTTTCCCTTTTATATACCATTCCAGTTTAAACATTCAGCTGATAAAAATATTAAACGTGCGGTGCCAGTGTGGGTAGAGTATAGCAAATACGGCGGTTGACTGTGGTGTAAAACTACCTGAAAAATACAATGAGAACTTCGACGTTTCGAGCGAAGGCCCTTCGTCTGGAAGTTAGTAGGACTTCCAGAGTTCTCATTGTATTTTTCAGGTAGTTTTACACCACAGTCATGCAACCGCCGTATTTGATAAAAATATTACTTTTACTCTGTCGGGGGTTGTACTCAGTCGGGGGTTGTACTCAGTCGGGGGTTGTACTCAGTCGGGGGTTGTACTCAGTCGGGGGTTGTACTCAGTCGGGGGTTGTACTCAGTCGGGGGTTGTACTCAGTCGGGGGTTGTACTCTGTCGGGGGTTGTACTCTGTCGGGGGTTGTACTCTGTTGGACCAGTGTTCTATCTGAAGAGGCCGAAGTTAGGATCGTCTCTAATGAGAAAAACTGCGTGTTTTGTGAAATCACAAAAGCATGTTGCAAATATCGAGAAATTGCAGACCAGGGGCGTAGGAAGCTGTTAAACTTAGGAAAAGTTTGAGTCTCTAGATCGTTGGAAATGGCATTTTCAGAGTCTTCTCTTTCGTTAGGCCCTTTCATTAATTCTTTCATTATGATTTGTGAGTCCATGCTATTTGCTGCAATTTTTTTAAAATTCAATTATTTTTGGGGGTTAAAATTCAAGCTATTCCCGGCCCCCCTTTATAAAATATTGCAGGAATCCTTGCAGAGGTGAAATGCACATACACTAACAACTAGCACGACAGGCCAGCACTCCTAAATACACACATACATTTAAAGGAGAATTCCACCTTAACGTGTAACGTTAGATATCTTAGTCGGGATGTTGAAACGAGAGCGAGAACGTGTGCAAGGGAATTCTAAACCATCGAGTAGTGAAAGTATTTCTGATCGAAGAAATAGAGAGCGTTTAAACAGAAGAAATGTTTCAGCACCAAATTCTTCGAGTCCTGAAGTATCCTCCGAACAACCAAGACAGACACTTGAGGTGAGAGCTGTTGTTACGTGAAATGACTTGTTCCTACCTAGTTGTACTTAATTATGGATAGCATTTTCCGTTTAACTCTCACTTGTGGGTGACAATTTATGTTATTGTTAGTTGTTGGAGTCAGGTTTATGATTGGGGTTAGGGTTGTAAGTTTAACGCCTGTATTCTAAAAGCTCACACTCAAAGAGTGGAGGTTCAATCTGAGCTTCCCTTGAGTGTCAGGGCTGTTCTTGAATAGCTGGAGGGTTAGTGCCGTACCATACTATGTGAGTACTCACCCTCCAGCTATTCAAAAATAGCACTGACACTCAAGGGAAGCTCAGATTGAACATCCACTCTTTGAGTGTGAGTGAGCTTTTAGAATACAGGCGTAAGTGTAAGAAATTGCTGTGTTTAAATTGTGATTGTTAATATGAAAATTGACCGGCTTTTCTCTCTCTTCACGCAGGAACGACAACAGCAACCTGTAGCAACGAGAGAAGAGGCTAATGGACATTCCACTAAAACTTCACAGTCACAGCAAATGAAAGGTGAAGTGATGCCGCGTTTTGTATAGGCTGGTGTTACTAAGCACCATCGTGCAGGAGATGGCGGTCAACCTGTCAGTGAGAAAATATAGTTCATAATTCCTTCTTGTATTTGGTGGCAAATATATAGAAATGAGAGATGTAGTTCAATGTGCTTGCACTTACTTACCCACCACTACTGAGCAGTCTTTACACGACGAGTCATACATATCGTCAAAATTCCCTCCGCCTGCACGATAAACAAACTTATATTTTATGTAGATGACATGTCTCAAGGAAGACGAGAAGCGTTTGAAGTGTTCCGTGCTGATTACCCTCATAATTCCAACATTGAAGAAAATAAACGGACATTAAAGCAACGGTAAGCCTTCTTAAACTTGCTGTTTTAACTCGCTGTTGTTGCAGTTGCACTGCTTGCATAGACGTATGAAGCGGGGTGAGGGAACTAGAGGATTAGTAGTTCAGAAACTTTGCATGGATTGAAAATATGCTTATCAAGATTTTCATTCATGGCTTGTGTTTTAGATATGGCGAAGCGAAGACTCTTGGAGAACAGGTCAACAACTCCAGAAAGAAAATCAGTAAGTGCGTCTGTATTTGCTTGCTTTTCAAGCTTAGGGCATTTCAAGAAAATATGCTTCATAACATCTTATTCTTTTCTCCACAGATACACTGAAAACACAGATTGAACAACATAGAATACGTCGTTCATTGCAAGGTATTTCTCTTTTACACGTCTACAGGACTTTTCGGAAAGAGTAAAAATATTTCATTATCACTCGTTTTATTTTACTATTTTCAAAAAACAACAGTGCAAGAAATCTTGTTTTGTTTGCAGTGGAAGACGATCACGATAACGATGAAGAGGATAGATTGCGCAATGCTATCGAAGGCGAAAAATCCAGGTATTCTTGAAGATTTCTTTTACCTATGAAAATAATTGTATAATACTTTGTCAGAACTGTAGTCTGTAGCTATAGATGTGTTTCAATAAGCGCTATCGTGATGATGGTCAATCGATAGTTATCAGAGTGAGAATATGTATGTAGATAATCCTGTATTCTAAGGAAATATATTGAGAGATGTAGTTCTATATTCTTGCTCATATAAAGCCCCGTACAGACAAGCAAGTTTTCCTCGACAAGTTTTCCTTGACAAGGAGCCTTGTTCGAAAGCTAGTCATGCCAGCTTTTGAACAAAGAACAAAGAAAATTGTTCGCGTGTACGGCCAACAAGGAAAACTTGACAAGGAAATGCGCAGTACGAGGTCGCACTGCACACTTATTTTCGATCTAGTTGAGCGGCCATTGCCATTATAAACATGAAGTATTCACTTTTGTCGTTAATACACGAGCTCGTAAAACTTGTCAAGGGAAAATTGATGGGAAAAAACTTGTTTGCCGTACACACGACCAAGTAAACTCGACAAGAAACCTGTCAAGGAAAACTTGCTCGCCTGTATGGGGCTTAAGTGTCAACATTTCTGAAGTTGACCACCGTCTGTTGTCCTGTAAATCTTACTGAAACATCACCAATAATGACCATTTCTATTTCCAGATACAAAGAAGCATTTACTCGTCTTCGATCACTGAAAACAGAAATTGAACATTTACAACATCTGTTGGAAAAATCTAAAGTTCAAATGCAGAAAGATTTTGAAGTATGGTGGAACGAACAATCTTCACTACCTCACAGCACTCAGAATAAGAAGGTAGCCACGGCATGGAAGACACCCACACCACCTCTATCTCCAATCAAGCCACAGGACAGCCGTCCTCGTTCGTCAACTGATCCTCGTTCTACTCAGGGCTCTGCACGATCAGACGACCCCCGGTCTACTAGACTACAAACTGAAGCTAGACTGGCATCTGGGCCTCTATCAGGGGAGTTGGATCATTGGAGAAACCCTGTTGGATGTGAGAAATCTTCCAGAGAGGATAAACGGCATTCCTCAGGCGAGAGAAGAGATATAAAGAATGCTTATGAAGACGCCAAGCGATTCAGGTAATTATCTATGTAGTGAGTGAGTTGGTCGGTCAGTCGATCGGTTGGTTGGTCGGTCGGTCGGTTGGTCGGTCGGTCGGTTGGTCGGTCGGTTGGTTGGTTGGTCAGTTGGTTGGTTGGTCGGTTGGTTGGTCGGTCGATCGGTCAATTTGGATACATGTAGCTTGTTTGGAGGGTTAACCTGGCAATGTGTAAGGGCTTCGGTTAGATTCCCAACCTTACCATTGAGAAGATAGCTTGTTCTTTAGTGTCAAATGTATCAATTATATTTCTAGCTCTTCCAATGGCAAAAGTTCATTCAATTTAACTGGTGACAGTCTGGCAGATGAAGACATCATGGCGTTTATTCGAGCAAGACAGTCGTTACTTGACCAACGAGGTTAGTTTGCAACGATATTATTATAAAACGGCATTTGTTCATATAAATGAAGTTTTTATTCGTTCACTTGTTTTCTCACGTGTTCAAATCATAAATAACATTGGTTTAGTCGGTCTTAAAATTTGGAAACCCAAAGCCTTTGTCTTGAATAAATCGGGACACTGGCAGAGGAATGGTGGTTACGTCATGCCTGTCTAACAGCACGTCATGCACGTCTAACAGCACGTCATGCACGTCTAACAGCACGTCATGCACGTCTAACAGCACGTCATGCACGTCTAACAGCACGTCCTAAGCTCTCCACAGAGTGTTCCTTCCTTCCTCCATGGCAGTTTCAAGCCATTTCTTCAACTTCCTGTAGACCAACAAGTACTCACCACGTATATCTTCCGACCTTGTTAAAACTCGAACCAATAATAATCTATAAATAGTAACCCCACTTTATAAACTCATGTCTACCCTCAAAAGGTTGTTGATAAGGCAAAGAACATATACCAGGGATAGTAACAAGACTATAATGATTATCAAAATTTATTAAAGATTGCACATTCAATGTGAAAGCGTCACAAACTACACTACATTGAACTTTAGTTCGCTTGTTTATTATGATTTTTAAACTTTATAACATAAAGTTTTCTTTCGATTTCTAGCATCATCCAGACATCCACACTGACAACGTAGACTCACCCAGAGGCAAACTTCAGGCAAACCACGACAAAACACACCTTGTTTGAAACAATTTTCACAACACTCGTGCAGTTTCGCGCATTTGCATTCATCATTCACTGTAATCAAGCATGCTCCATAGCGAGCATCGCAAAATGGGTACGGTTGACCTTTCGATATTGTCATCTCAAGTTGCGTTTGGTCACTTTGGTCCTAAATAAAAACATAAAATAATTTACAATTACTGTATTGGGTTAACTGGGGCAGGATTTATAACTAAGCACTATCGTGCAGCAGGTGGTGGACAATCTGCAGTTGTCAGAGTGAGAAAATAATGATAATTCATTTCAAAAATGGCAGTAGTCTTGTTATTAGTGTAGTTCAACTGATACTGAGTATCAAGATTTCTGAAGTTGACCATCATCTGATGTCGTGTAACGCTTACTGAAACCCACCAATTTACTAATTTTGAATAAGATAAAAAGATATAAACCTGCATTTCAAAATTGTTGCTTTCGTCTATCTCTGTTCCATCTGCTCCTTCCAAAATGTCTTCTTCAGCATTCTCAAAAGACGCTCCTTTTACGAAGGCAAAGATGCCGAAAGCCAACATACACAGCGCCAAAATGTTCTTCATCTTGCTTCACGAATGTACAGTATCTTGTAGCTCTGATCACAATAAACAAATTAAGAACACTGGGGAAGTTAAAAAGCTGTATTTATAGAATAATAGTTCACCAGACAGGTTTTCCTTAAGGAGTTACTGTCGTTCCAATTGAAGTGTTCCTAAAATGTTGCATCAATTCATTGCCTAAGTTTATCCATAGTTAATTATCATTTATCAATTCATTCGTTGAATTCACACGTTCCTGTGTGTGTGAATCGACCAATGGCGTCTCATTTCAGTGACTGATTAGGAACACTTCAATTGGAACGACAGTAAGCACTTATAAAAATCAATATAAGATTCCCTCCATACAAAAACAATATCAAGTACTTGAAGATAATACTTTCTATGTTGTTAGACTGTTAATGTGGTTTTATAAAAACAATATAACAATATATTAACCAGGCTTCCTTTAATAGTTGAAATCAATGTAAGATCCCTCCATACCAAATCAATATCGAATGTTTGATTGAGATGAATATTTATAGATTGTTAAATACTTGTTAGATTGATAATGTTGCGTGTCCGTTGAGGGGGCGTTCTCTCGAAGTTCCCAGGGGCGGCGTTAGCCCTGTTTAACTGGGGGGGGGGGGGGGGGGGTTTAAATGAAATTTTGCCGATTCAATCATTAGAAGGTAAATCCGTAAATGTCCTTATGTAGGGAAGGCTAATGTTAGGTATGCTTGGTATTTACACGTAGGAGCATTCCCTGGGTATGCTATTTATCTGGGAATGCTCCTCCAGGCAAATTGAAATGCCATTCCCTACGTTCTGAGGCCAACATTGGGTGACTTTGGCTGTTGACATATCGTAATTTTAAACAGATTAGGGTTGTCATGCATGGTGAAATCGCTTCTATACAGTACCACTAAAGAGTCTAGATGCAAGACTATTTTAATGCTCCTATTGCACTACATGACTCTACCTCATTAACAGTATTCTACAGTCTCCAGCTTAACGCCTTGGTTTTGATGACCATTGATTTAGGACTTCGTGCATGTCTAGAGCATCAGCTAGGTCTTTTTCGCAGTTCAGTAGCATCAAATTGTCTAATCTTTTGTCCCCCATTGTTGATCGGTATACGCTCTTAACGAATTTCAGACGACTAAAAGTTCTCTCATCTTTCGCCACTGAAATCGGGGCTGTTAGCATCAACTGATATGCCTTCCATGCTAAGCTATAGGAGCTATGATATCCAATGTAGGCTGCATCTTGTCCCGAAATTGCGTGATAAGGACATTCAAAACGCACTTGAACTCCTTCCGATAATACTGTCGAAAGTCAAAAACGGTTGCTTCGTGTGCATTTTCATCTTACCGTCTCGGTATACGCCTTACTCGGTGATTTCTTGCAAACTCTTCTTCGGCACTAATTTGAAAGGATTGCTCTGCATATAAAACGGCTGCTTCTATCATGGAATTCATCGATTCTTCATCATCATTTATTCGTTCCAGAGATGTTATAGTGCCTTTCGTTAGCTCTAAAGCGTCCATGATGTTGAGTTCCGTGTGCTGAAGGCTTTCGCTTAGGAACTTTGTCTTGAGCATAATGTTCTTCATAAACATCAAGCTGATGATGAAATCAAAGCTCCTCACGTTTTTCAGCAAGCCTGAAATTGTTGCTTTGATTTTGGCATCCACTGGTGCTGCTAATGCTTCCTCTAGTGCTTCAACAATAACTTCAAGAGATGTCCACACAGCCTTGATTGATTCAGCCCGTGCCGTCCATCTTGTCTTGGAAAGATTCCTGAGCTGGATACAGTTTTCAACTGTTTTCAGGTGCTTGGCTATGACAGCATGACGCTTTGTACTGGAGAAACCCTGTTGGGTCTGAGAAATCTTCCAGAGAGGATAAACGGCATTCCTCAGGCGAGAGAAGAGATATAAAGAATGCTTATGAAGATGCCAAGCGATTCAGGTAATTATCTATGTAGTGAGTGAGTTGGTCGGTCAGTCGATCGGTTGGTTGGTCGGTCGGTCGGTTGGTCGGTCGGTCGGTTGGTCGGTCGGTCGGTTGGTCGGTCGGTTGGTTGGTTGGTCAGTTGGTTGGTTGGTCGGTTGGTTGGTCGGTCGATCGGTCAATTTGGATACATGTAGCTTGTTTGGAGGGTTAACCTGGCAATGTGTAAGGGCTTCGGTTAGATTCCCAACCTTACCATTGAGAAGATAGCTTGTTCTTTAGTGTCAAATGTATCAATTATATTTCTAGCTCTTCCAATGGCAAAAGTTCATTCAATTTAACTGGTGACAGTCTGGCAGATGAAGACATCATGGCGTTTATTCGAGCAAGACAGTCGTTACTTGACCAACGAGGTTAGTTTGCAACGATATTATTATAAAACGGCATTTGTTCACATAAATGAAGTTTTTATTCGTTCACTTGTTTTCTCACGTGTAGGTTCAAATCATAAATAACATTGGTTTAGTCGGTCTTAAAATTTGGAAACCCAAAGCCTTTGTCTTGAATAAATCGGGACACTGGCAGAGGAATGGTGGTTACGTCATGCCTGTCTAACAGCACGTCATGCACGTCTAACAGCACGTCATGCACGTCTAACAGCACGTCATGCACGTCTAACAGCACGTCATGCACGTCTAACAGCACGTCATGCACGTCTAACAGCACGTCATGCACGTCTAACAGCACGTCATGCACGTCTAACAGCACGTCATGCACGTCTAACAGCACGTCATGCCTGTCTAACAGCACGTCATGCACGTCTAACAGCACGTCATGCACGTCTAACAGCACGTCATGCACGTCTAACAGCACGTCCTAAGCTCTCCACAGAGTGTTCCTTCCTTCCTCCATGGCAGTTTCAAGCCATTTCTTCAACTTCCTGTACACCAACAAGTACTCACCACGTATATCTTGTCGCATTGCCAAAGAGAGGGGTAGGCTCAGGCGATCTCGTTTGTCCCGGAACTATTAAAACACGAACCAGTACTTGCATTAGTAAAGCCTGGTTTGCATTTAGTCGTAATGGTCGTGAACACATCAAGGTGGCCGATGTAATAGAATGTCGATATATCTCTGCAATCATTAGACTGATTTACATAGAGCACACAAACGACAAGATAAATGCAGACTATTTCACTTAGGGTACAGTCAGTGTTGATATATCTCTGCAATCATTAAAGACTGATTTACATAGAGCACACAAACGACAAGATAGATGCAGACTATTTCACATAGGGTACAGTAAATGTCGATATATCTCTGCAATCATTAAAGACTGATCTACTTAGAGCACACAAACGACAAGATAGATGCAGACTATTTCACTTAGGGTACAGTCAGTGTTGATATATCTCTGCAATCAGTAAAGACTGATTTACATCGGCACACAAACGACAAGATAGATGCAGACTATTTCATATAGGGTACAGTCAGTGTTGATATATCTCTGTTAAAGACTGATTTACATAGAGCACACAAACGACAAGATAGATGCAGACTATTTCACATAGGGTACAGTCAGTGTTGATATATCTCTGTTAAAGACTGATTTACATAGAGCACACAAACGACAAGATAGATGCAGACTATTTCACATAGGGTACAGTCAGTGTTGATATATCTCTACAATCAGTAAAGACTGATCTACTTAGAGCACACAAACGACAAGATAGATGTAGACTATTTCACATAGGGTACAGTCAGTGTTGATATCTCTACAATCAGTAAAGACTGATCTACTTAGAGCACACAAACGACAAGATAGATGCAGACTATTTCACTTAGGGTACAGTCAGTGTTGATATATCTCTGTTAAAGACTGATTTACATAGAGCACACAAACGACAAGATAGATGCAGACTATTTCATATAGGGTACAGTCAGTGTTGATATATCTCTGTTAAAGACTGATTTACATAGAGCACACAAACGACAAGATAGATGCAGACTATTTCACATAGGGTACAGTCAGTGTTGATATATCTCTGTTAAAGACTGATTTACATAGAGCACACAAACGACAAGATAGATGCAGACTATTTCACATAGGGTACAGTCAGTGTTGATATATCTCTGTTAAAGACTGATCTACTTAGAGCACACAAACGACAAGATAGATGCAGACTATTTCACATAGGGTACAGTCAGTGTTGATATATCTCTGTTAAAGACTGATTTACATAGAGCACACAAACGACAAGATAGATGCAGACTATTTCACATAGGGTACAGTCAGTGTTGATATATCTCTGTTAAAGACTGATTTACATAGAGCACACAAACGACAAGATAGATGCAGACTATTTCACTTAGGGTACAGTCAGTGTTGATATATCTCTACAATCAGTAAAGACTGATTTACATCAGCACACAAACGACAAGGTAGATGCAGACTATTTCACATCGTCCAACATGATTTGTTCACAAGTGTTACAACCAAATGGAAACCAGGCTTAAACCGACTATATGAACCAAGATCAACAATTATTCCTCACGTATGTCTAGTGGCATGGCCAAAGAGAGCGGTGCGATTGGGAAAGGGCGATTTCTTGCCTCTTAATATTTTCCCTAAACCGTTAAAACTACAACAAGTACAAACAAGAATTCATCACTTATATCTAGTGACATGGCCAAGTCGTAGGGTGGGGAGGGACGATCTTCCGACCTTGTTAAAACTCGAACCAATAATAACCAATAAATAGTAACCCCACTTTATAAACTCATGTCTACCCTCAAAAGTTTGTTGATAAGGCAACGAACATATATCAGGGATAGTAACAAGACTATGATGATTATCAAAATTTATTAAAGATTGCACATTCAATGTGAAAGCGTCACAAACTACACTTCATCGAACTTTAATTCGCTTCAAAAGCGTTCAACATAGCATGTGTTTATTATGATTTTTAAACTTTATAACATGTTTTCTTTCTATTGCTAGCATCATCCAGACATCCACATTGACAACGTAGACTCACCCAGAGGCAAACTTCAGACAACGCACGACAAAACACACCTCGTTTGAAACAATTTTCACAACACTCGCGCAGTTTCGCGCATTTGCATTCATCATTCACTGTAACCAAGCATGCTTTATAGCGAACATCGCAGAATGGGTACGGATGACCTTTCAATATTGGCATCTCAAGTTGCGTTTGGTCACTTTGGTCCTAAATAAAAACATAAAATAATTTACAATTACTGTATTGGGTTAACTGGTGCAGGATTTATAACTAAGCACTATCGTACGGCAGACGGTCGTCAATCTGCTGTTGTCAGAGTGAGAAAATAATGATAATTCATTTCAAAAATGGCAGTAGTCTTGTTATTAGTGTAGTTCAACTGATACTGAGTATCAAGATTTCTGAAGTTGACCATCATCTGATGTCGTGTAACGCTTATTGAAACCCACCAATTTACTAATTTTGAATAAGATAAAAAGATATAAACCTGCATTTCAAAATTGTTGCTTTCGTCTATCTCTGTTCCATCTGCTCCTTCCAAAATGTCTTCTTCAGCATTCTCAAAAGACGCTCCTTTTACGAAGGCAAAGATGCCGAAAGCCAACATACACAGCGCCAAAATGTTCTTCATCTTGCTTCACGAATGTGCAGTATCTTGTAGCTCTGATCACAATAAACAAATTAAGAACACTGGGGAAGTTAAAAAGCTGTATTTATAGAATAATAGTTCACCAGACAGGTTTTCCTGAAGGAGTTAAGGACTTATAAAAATCAATATAGATTCCCTCCATACAAAAACAATATCAAGTACTTGAAGATAATACTTTATGTTGTTAGACTGTTAATGTGGGTTTATAAAACCAATATATTAACCAGGCTTCCTTTAATACTTGAAATCAATGTAAGATCCCCTCCATACCAAATCAATATCGAATGTTTGATTGATATAAATACTTATAGATCGTTAAATACTTGTTAGATTGATAATGTTGCGTGTCCGTTGAGGGGGCGTTCTCTCGAAGTTCCATTTCCCCTGTCCTATATAATGTGTGTTACAATGCACGAATCATCCTTGTTCATATTATTCAATACAATCACAGAATGTGGAAAAATACACGCTTTTTCCTAGTGCACTGCACAGAAGGTCAAAACCTTGCCCTGCAGCAGACTTGCACCTGAGTGTTCCATCAAGTTAGGTCTACGTGCAGTTAATGGGGCGTCCTGTCACAAATCTAATTTCGCCTATAAAATATTGATCTTTTTTTCATATACGTGTGTTAGAATGCACGAATTATCCTTGTCATTGAATGCAATCACAGAACGTGGTTGTAAATAGGCAATATTAAAACGTTTTCCTACTATACAACAGGTCAAAACACACAAGCCTGCAGCAGACATACTTCAAGCTTGCTCAAACAAGCTGAGCAATGACCAAACGTAGACTGAGCAATTCTAGCCTATGCATTGACCTTAATGCGTGGGCTAAGTCAATTCTTGCTTATTCACAGCTTATTGACGCTTGCTAAAAGGTTGTTCCAACAAGCTAATATTATAAGTTGGGTCAACAGCAACATAAATGATTAGTTACAGTTTGTTCAAAACTTGCTTACAAAACTGTTTTCGAGTATATCCTCATTCCAATAAGGTTACTCAGTTATAACCATAGAAACTATACTATTTAAGTTGTTTCCTGTGAAATATGACATTTCTCTCCATCAATGACAATGTTAGTCTCTATCCTTTGTCTTGAGCCTTAACCATTCGTGTGTCATGCGATACAATGTGGCTGTAAAAACAAGAAACAATATTTCTCCAATTTTAAACCGCTTATCAATTTTCTTTTGGTTTTCTCCACCACAATAATCTCTTAAACCTTGCCAAAAGTGCAGTCCTTTGCTGGGCGGCTGTCACCTCACTCCTGGAAACCATAGTCACTGAAACCGGAGTTAAAACCGGTTTTTCCTGTTCTGGATAAGCAGGGTCACTACGTGTCCGTACTTTTGTTATGCGATGTTTGGAAAGGGTGGAAGTAAATTTAGTGATGATTGATTTCAGGGCCTCGTATACTAGATAGATTGCTAATATTCCAAGGACAAGTAACAGAGTTACTCCAAAGTCGTGTATAACTTTAACTACTATTATGAATAGATATACAATAATCCAACCTAAAGTACTGGTTAAATTTTGGTAACTTTTAGCATCTCCAAAGAGTGTAAACTTAACAAATTTATGTTGAATATTTTGTATGGAAGAACTCATACGTTTCAGCAAGCCTTCACGTAAAGCTTTACACAACCCTTTAGGCAACGAATCTTCTGTTTTCTTCCTTAACGAAGGCTTGATCGAATCATACATTATGTTGGGCTCATGGTAGAATTCTAAATTTACTTTCATAATTCTCACTATACAATCACTCGATGTAAAATTTATAAACCCTTCATGGTTGGTGAAAATCTTTACTCCAAATTGTAGAGAAGCATTGTTTATCCCCAATGACAATCTACCATGATCTCCCAAAGCTGGCCACGCACTATATGCCCAATTTGCATAAAAATTTGCATTGCCATTCTGCAAAGTAATATTCAGATATCTTGCGTCAGTATGTGTGAATTCCCAGAGATTTGATATACCGATGCTTGAATGCTCGATAGTAATGCCACTTAGTTTCATCTGAGTGAAATTGTAGCTGATTTCTCCCAAGTTTAGGAAACCTTTGACATGACCTTCATGACTCGGAAATTTCATATCATCCAGTAGCCAATGTAGGATTCTTATGTCAAAAGATAAAATGGTCTTCCGTAGAAGAAGTAAAAAGAAACATATGGCAATAACAGCGATTGCTTTCGTCGTGAAAATATTTCTTAACCACATTGTGTGTTGCTGTGTTGATAGTGTCTCGAGTTGGTATGAAGTGTAACATGATACGTACGTCATGGTGAGCATGAATATTTGTAAGTACAAGTTTTGGTCGCATTGACCATGTACTGGCCGTGGTACAACAAACCACCTGACATGGACTTCAACCTTTTATCTTATCTTTAATTAATATTCGATCTTAATTCTCATTAATAATTCATGAAAAAACTCAAAGAAAATCATGATTCCCAAAGAACTAAAATTCATGACCGTGGAGTAGCTTCTATATCTGATACAAAATCCTGCTGATTTACATTAATTTTAAGTTCATTTTTCTTACCAAATATCATTCATGCCTTTAAGATTATCAAAGAATACGAAAGTTTTGTATCGCCTTAAAAATGTATATCTTATACAACACGACCGCTCATGTATATATTACATATTAATTACACGAGCTAAATATTTTATTAAGATTACCCTTTCAAATTATACAGGTTTCAATACATCAATATATTGTTGTTTTGTTGAGCTATGGCTCTGTACCGACTAAGATCCAAGGACAATGTCCCTAAATGTCCATATTTATTATTTATTTCTTCGTTGCATGTCGTAATCAGAGTTTAATTAATTAAATATATAAATTTATTAGAGTTCTTTAGAGACTAGATTGTGGCGGTTGGTTTTCCAAATAACCAGTCGTCTCTGACTCTCTTCAGAACTACAACGTCTGTTCGTACAGTTGTCTTTTAAAATATCTTTGTCAGACTTGTAAGCATATGGTCGTCAATACCAATAAGTTTCCCTCATTCTACGCTTGCGTTCCGTAGGTTTTTGTCCAATCTTGAAATATCTTCAAAGTTTCGGGTGATACGCTCGCACGAACATTCTTCATAGAATCAACAAAATCCGAGAATTTGATGTTACGAACCTACAGCAAGTGAAATATTTTGCGTTAAAAACAAAAGAAGTGTTTCATTTCTGAGAAATTGTAGGATGGTCGACAATTTTCATACCTTGTTAGCAGAAATCGTTTGTAACTCATCAGGTCTCATTTCTAAAAATGGGGAAATATTTTAGGAATTTTTCCAGGAAACCTGTCCACATGCGTCACATCATCACCACCACCATCATCACCACCACCATCATCACCACCACCACCATCACCACCACCACCACCACCACCACCACCAACACCATTTTCCAGTTATTTCTAATCGTAAGATCCCTACCTCTAATGGGTCCCAAGGCTGCATCTCTAGCGAGTGCTGTTAAGTCGCTTCCTGAATAATTTTCTGTTAACCTACACATTTACAAAAAGACGTTGTTAATTTAGGAAAAACCATTTTGCTTGCACTTGAAAGAAATGTTTCGAGAGGCAATAATATTGTAAAAATGTTTCTTACGTGGCCAGTTTTTCCAGCTCGCTATCCGACAATGGACTGTGATGTTTCGTCAATAATTTCGAAAGTAGAGTCTTTCTTGTCTATGTAGAACACAGAAGATTAACTTGCATTTCACGTTAGTCTGGTCATTTATTTGGAGATACATATCTAAACTTTTACCTTACTATCCGGTAGTGGCAAATAGACTCTTTTAACCAATCTCCTAGAGTAAGAAAGATAATTTCATCGTCAGAGACTGGCTGAGCTTGATGAGGCTCATTGAGACCTGAAAAAAGGCTGTGTGGTACCATTAATAAAACAACCTAAATATTGCATTGAAAATTAAATCTTTCTTTACCTCAAAGCAGCGTCGTCGAGTTCTTGAGGTCTGTTTGTCGCTCCCATCACCAATATTCGTTCATTTTCTTCAGATGTAAGCTGTTAATGTGATATATGTTTATGTAAAGCTACCGAGGTTTGTGTCTGAACCAGGTCTGAACTGGCACAAAAAGACCGTAGAAAGCCTTGAAACAACCTTAGTAAGTAACGTATTAATACCACGAAGACTTACACCATCAAAAGCCAACAAAAATTCGGTTTTAATTCTTCGACTGCTCTCCTGTTCACCCTCTTTTCTTTCACATAGCAAAGAGTCTATTTCATCTGAAAAAACCCATTAAGATTGTTTTCAGAATAGATCAGTGGGAGAAAATGTTTACAGTGGGTATGACAAGGGATAGGGTGGAGGACAAGAAGACTGGGAATAGAAGAATAAGGGTGTAAATTATGGATTTGTTACCAATAAATATGATAGATGGCTGTAGTTCTCTGGCAATAGCAAACAGCGCTCGAACAAGCTTTTCTCCCTCGCCAACCTAGTAAATAGAAAATTTTAAATACACCTTTCTTTTCAGAACTACAAGAAAATTATACTACATGACTCAATTCCATTTATTTTCCATGAAATATACGTAACAAGACGACCACATGTAATGAAAAGAATCAACAGTATTTTTTCCACTCTGATAATTCTCACTTTACCACCATCTGCTGAACTATAGTGTTTAGTGAAACCTGCCAAAAACACTTGTTATTTGTGTAGAGCATATCACAAGACAATGACCACTTACCCATTTTGATGTCAAAGTAGCAGCGCTCACGTTGAAAAATGTCGCTTTTGATTGATGAGACACAGCTTTGGCCTGAAAAGAACACAACTCAGACATATATATCATGCGCACTCCGCCTTTGGTAACTTTTAAGGGCGAGTTGAAATGCACGGTTTTGTTAGCGTTATTTAACATAATTATATCTTACCAACATTGTCTTGCCATTCCCAGGAGGACCATAGAGTAACAAGCCACGGGCTGGTGCTCTTAAACCTGTGAATAACTGCAATGAAATTAAGAAGCATTAGTTGCTACAATACTCTACATTAAGTGTTAACCATTTCTTCCAGAAAATGTTTCAACTTAAAACATACCTCTGGTCGTAAAGCTGGCAAAATTACAATTTCTTGAAGCAATCGTTTGGCGTTTTCCATTCCAGCTAAACGACAAGAGATATTATAAAGTCATTGACTTAGTCATCGAATGAATGTAAATTGAATGCGTTTTTTGTCGAGTTCTAATTTACTAACCAACATCTTCAAAAGAAACATCGGGAGAGCTGAAAGAAAAAGATGTAATAACTATGAAATACAGAGAAAATTGATGCATTGGTTTTGGTGGCACAGAGGTTAGCGCATGTGTCTTTCACCTCCCCGACCAGGGTTCAATTCATGACTGCAAAATGCAGTTGTCTGATTATAATTTTGCCTTAGTCGTATGTGAAGTGTGTTTCCCAGTTTGGTTTTACCAAATACCACAGATTTTCTCAGGGTACGTATATACTCCGGTCCTTACTGGACTTGTAGGGAGAACAGTTTACAACCAATTAAGTATGTTTTATTATATTTTAATATATCTTTGGTCACAACAATTAGTACTAACTTTTGAACTACTTCATCAAGTATTCTGTTTGCAATCTTTGTATCAATATTTTTTAAATAAGACACTTTTCTCTTCTGATCTTTCTTTAATTCATCCAGAGAGTTGGTTGAGGGAACTCTTGATGGCCTGCCGGCCTGGAAAATAGTTTAAACACTGTAGCATTACTAGTTTAGTTGGTTCAATACCGGCTCATTTACTTTGCAGTTGAGTTTGTGGTGGTTTAGTCTGCTTTGCCTAGTTCATTTGGTTAGTATTAGAAGCTTTTTCCACTTCAACCGTATTGTATCGAAATTTAGCGTATTTCTTTAGTTCAAAACTAATGACATTGACACAAAAGACAACACTATGATACGTTATGATACGGTTGAAGTGGAAAAACAGACTTATCTTAGAGTTGACACTGTGTAATGAAGATAAAGAAAGAAGTGAAAGTTCATTGAGAAAATCGAGGAAGCAAGATGGAGATGGAAGAATTAGTTACGGAGTGAGAGAGATTATTTTCTCACTCTGGTAACTGCAGGTTTGACCATCATCTGCTGCACGATAGTGCTTGGTGAAACCCACCCATTTTACCTCAGGCTTTTGTACAGGACGTCTACAGGTTTGACAACCATATGCTGCACGATAGTGCTTGTGAAACCCACCCATTTTACCATACCTCAGGCTTTTGTACAGGACGTCTATTAAGCCTCGGACTTTGTGCTGGTTTTCGTTTGTCGGTGGTTGTTTTAGCTTGGCTATTGTTGCCTGTCCTGCTACTACTTGGTCCATTGGATAGTGGTTTTTTAAAACTCTTGGGAAGACTTGTTTTTGCTTTAGGTTTTGTGCCTGGTTCAGAGCTGACGGTCTGTGATGCTACAAGAGCCACTGAAAAAAGGAATGTGAAATATAATGGTTCAGTAAGAGATATTATTTTGTTACATTTTGTGATTTATACCAACCGAGTTCATCCATTCGTGCCATTGTACTTTTTAAGTTGTCTTCCATCTTACTTTGCAGAATTCTTGCTCGATCCCATTCCTCGCCTAAAACCAAAATGATTAAAATCCAGGCAATTTCCATAGTAAAAACCTCATTTAAATACAATCCTAACCCTTTTGTTGTCATTTTTGGATAGTAACATGGGAATTCTCCCTAAAATCCTTACTTTGATATAAAAATAGGTACACACTATGTACATATCCATAGTCCCTCACTGAAGAACAACTCAATAGGTACACAAAGCATACATACCATTTCTGGATATTCTCAAAATAGGTGCACACATATGTATGTAAAATAGAATATTGATACTTGTCAATCAGTTCCTAGTAACGTCCACGACAAAAGGTCTTTGCTTGTAATGTTAAAGTGGTTTTAATCATTTTTAGGCTGACAAATATCAACATTCACAGTTCCTATTTGTTAGAGTTAGCCATAAATATACCTTGTTGATCATATTCTATCTCAATTCCTTTCTTTAGTTCGTCAATGCCTTGTTTATAACACTCGACTGCTCTCTCCTTTGCATCACAGTTTCCTGAGGTATGTAAAATTTTCAAACTCATTTTGTTACACCCACTCTGTTATTTTGCACCATACTCATCAAGGGTAAAATGTTGGACATTAAAGGATAAACCAGACTATCTTCCCATTTCTCTCATTAACCCATCAAGCTGCAATGGGCCCAGTCCCAAACATTGTTGAACTTTCACTTTTGTGATACCATGAAGTTAATATTATTTCACTTTAGTTAATATTTAACCGACAGAAATATGCAATTTCTGTATTTGAGAGCTAATGTGATGAAAATCTTTCATGCCTATTTTACATACACATTTTTAGCGTGTAATCCAAGTTTTGTACGATTGTAATCTCAAATTTGCATTAAATATACTTGTTAAATAATAATAGTTGGCGAAGCTAAATAAAATAAAATAAAATAAAATAAATTTCAACTATTACTATTAATTAATACTTAAATCAAATATTCCCATAAACCTACCAGCAGTTTCATCGATTCTCAAAGCTTTATCAATGAAAGCATAAGCTTGTTTATGATGCCTTCTTATATCTGCAATAACCTCAGGTATAGAACCATTATCAGTATTAAATCCATCTGGGTTCTTAGATGTTCCTTTTCCACCTTTGGACGCCATTTTGCCCCAAAGTCGAGACCAAATCAGAACATAAAACACTTGAAGTACACCATAAACAAGTAATTTCAGAGGAAATAATATAACATGGACAATAAATTGCCCCAAAATTCTTACATTTGTCAGAACTTTATTTTTGTATTGTTTTGTCATTGAGACGATTTTGCAAAGTCAGCAAAATTTACTGCCAGCTTCATGTAAGGTTGGATATAATGTCACAGAGTAGACACTATACAGAGATCTCACTTCAGGCAAAATGCGTAACCGGCCGCTATTCTGTCTGATGATGACTTTAAAATAGAGTGGAAAATTTACAGTCTCTCAAACTCGTCTTGTTTTATTCATATTTTGAATTTCAAAATGACATTATTCTCCGGAATTTATTTTTTTTCTTTATTTTCTTAAATTATCGCCCGGCCGCCATGTTCCTAGCCAGTGCGGTAACGAGAGGCATTCACCCCCCCGAACAAGATGGCGGCCGATATTTTCGGAAAATAGCCGGCATAAGAAACCCTTGTTATTTTCTTTATAACGGTTTACCTTGACTGAAGTTGTGATTAACAACATTAAATAGTTAACTCGAATTTTTGCGGTATTTTTACGTCTAAAAATGCCCTCCATTTTGAATGTTTTCGGGGGGGTGAAAGCCTCTCCTTTGCGCACTGGCTAAGCCAGAGCTTCCACTCGGAAGGAAATTTCCTTCCAAAAGGATATTTTGGCATTTGGAAGGAAAAATAAGAGGAAATGAGATTTGGAAGGAAATTGGAAGGAAATTTGGCCATTTCGAAGGAAAAGGGAAGGAAATTTTACAATTTAAACTTTTTCAGTAATTTCTAGTAATTTAATAATGGTTAAACACTTTATTATGAACTTTTGAGTTAAAAAACATGAATAAAAATAATACATCGAATATTTACATAACCATCAAGGATGAATGGGGGTAATTTGGGACTGAACAGGTCTTCAGTGGGTGAGTAGAGTACTTGTACATAAATAACGGTGGCTCAATTTTTTTCGCGGGTTTTTATAAACTAAAAACAAACAGTCGAAAAAAGGGAAACTGTAATTTCTAAAGCAAAATTTGTAAATTATGATGGCTTATATTGAGTCAACTTCTGAGTCAAGCTCATCAGAGGATGAAGCTTCAAGTAGTTGTCAACTGCAAACGGGTAGAAAGCGTGCAGGACAAGTGTCTGGTCCAAAAGCAGCTGCGAAAAGAGCAGGGCCGGACCTACGGGGGGGTTTGGGGGGTGTCACACCCCCCCAGAAATTCTATATTTGGAGTTTCAGTCGGCAGAAGTGCTATTTTAGTCGGCAGACAAAAATATTTATGATGACTAACAGCAATGTAGTCCGTACAAGTTCGTTAGTCAGTCGGTTGAAAGGACCTTACACCCCCCTGATAAATTTTCTGAGGACGGCCCTGGAAAAGAGCAAAAAATACTGCAGTACACCTTCAATTTACATCGGGAGTACAGTACAATACAAAATTTATTATACTATTTTAAAAATAATTGGAAGGAAAAATGGAAGGAAATTTAGGATTTTGGGAGGGAAATTCTGCGAAAAAAAAGGACAAAAACGAGAAATTTTACTTTGCCAAAGTGGAAGCACTGGGCTAAGCCAGTGAGCTCTATATATATATATCTGGAGTGAGAACTTATGTCCAAAAAGTGAAGCCAAAGATGGCGGAAATTGACGTCCAGTGCCAATCCCTTTCTATTGTTTTCGACCGCGCGGTTTGCACAAGCCGGCAAGGAGTGTGCCGAAATTTCGTGTTTTTACTCCGATTTAAACAATAACATCATGATTTTATGAACTAATAACTTGATTAGCGATGCGATCTGTTAGAAACAACTGGAATTAGCAGGAAAAAATGGTATGAAAACTGTTTATGACCTTCATGAGTTTGGACGTCAATTGCCGCCATCTTGGCTTCACTTGGCCTATTGGCCGAACATTAGAAGTTCTTACTCCAGATATATATAGAGCTCACTGGGCTAAGCATCGGTTACGCTCAAAACATTAGGATTTGATACACAGTGAGACCTCTTTATAGTGTCTACTCTGTGATAATGTCTTCAATTCTTCATCACGAATGACGAATTTCAAATCATCAAAATATGACAATATATATGGCTGAAGCAAGGGGTCGGCTAGGATTGCCAGTTTTAGCTTTAAAAAGACCCCAACATGAAGTAGAATTGTTTAATTTTGCTCTCCATAATGATTGTGCATTGGTTGTCTCGGAAAAGACGTCTAAAAGTTTTATTTGCTACCAATTAGTCAATGAATTTTTGCAAAATGAAAGTAAAAAATGGGCAGTTGTTTTAATAGATGATAGTTCAGGTTAGTAAAATAATGGTTATTATTATATACACAAGCTCTGGATATGAGGTATTCTGCAATCTGATTGGTTCTCTACTAGCAGGATATTTAAGAATTAAAAAACGAGTCGCGTGCCGTTATGGTGTAATAATGCACGAGGGGTGAATGTTGGGAGAATACGAGAGAAGCTTGTAAAACACGAGGCGTAGCCGAGTGTTTTACACGCTTCTCGAGTATTCTCCCAACATTCCCCCGAGTGCATTATTACACCATAACGGCACAAGACGAGTTTTTTAATTCTTTTATATTATAAGTAGTATATAAGCACAGTAAACAATTTTGTTCAAAGATCAATATTGATATTCTCCTAACATGTAATCACTGACGTCACTCGCAAGCTTTTCAATGTTTTCATTGCTTGGCAACAACTACAAGCTTGAATTCTGGCCGGCGAAGGAGCGAAAAACTTGCAACTCAACAAAAATTAGGGATTAAAAAGGCACAAAAACTGTTGAAATTTTTTCAAATATAGTGCACAATGATAGACAGATTGGTTTTTCGTTGTTCTGCTTCACTATTGTCCTGGATTCGTATAAAAGCGAAGGGTTTTTCCGTTTTTGTCAAGCTGCTTTGATGACATTGGCTGTCAAGTTGATTTTTCATCTTGAACCAAATATATCAGGCAGTTTTTGTTTGAAGGTACTGTTTGAATATTTTTTGTGTTTTTTTGCTAGTTCAGTGGTTGGTGGTTAAAAATTTTCTCAGACAAACTGTCAAGAAATGCATAAACATGTCGTATTTGTGTAGGTTTTTGTCGTTGCATCTTGACAGCTTAAAAACTGTACACATATTGTTTATATCTAAATCAATGCCAAAATGGTTAATTTTAATTTTTTGCACCTAGAACTGTGGATAAATTTGGTTTGGTTTGTGTTTAAAAACAGTTTTTGTACCTTTAAATGTCAAAATAGTACAGATTTTCGCGTTTCTTGTCGCCGTTGAATGCCAACTTTCAAGCAAAAAAGTATATTTCAAACTCAGAAACAACTACGAATCTTTATTCGCCGTTTATGTTCCGTTGTTATTTGTTGGCTGGCTTTTTTCCATCTCGTTTACGTCTATTTTTTCTTGCTTTTTGACAGACTTTGGATTTAAAACTATTATAATTTTGTTCATATTGTATTGACAATTCCGAGGAAAATTTAACAAGCGGGGACGAAGTGAGAAAAATGAAAACGGTGGCCGTGCTTTATTGCGTCATAAAGCACGCGCATTAGCCAATCAAATTGCTCGTTAGATACTACTTATAATATAATAGCTCATATCCTGCTAGTAGAGAAAAGTAGAAAAATGGCTGGCAGATTGTACAATTAAATGAAGAGGAAATTCAAGTTTTACTTGAAAAAAGTACGCCAAAATGTTCTGTTCATATCCAGAGCTTGTGTATATAACTAGTAGTTACTATCGCAAGGAAAGTGCTGCCCTGACGCCCAAACTGCATGCAAAATTCCTCGACCAAATAGTAATATTGAACGTATTTCTATTGCTAATGGCACACTGTATGTATAGATTTATTTTCTTGTCCAAACGATGAGATTACAACAGTGCGATTACAACACTGTGATTATTGTAAATAATAATATATAAGAAGTACACATGCTAAACAAACATGTCACAACAGTCTTTGTTCCCAATCTGTAGATATTTCATTTCATATTTATTTAGCATTTAGCTTCCATCAGTGTTCATCTGTACTGTCCAGTGAATTGTCAAAATACATGATTATACAGCAAACCAACATAATAGTATATCTCTCCAAAACAACTGTGAGCAGGGATCCACATGACATATGTTGGAAATATTTAATTCTTTATATCGCAGATTCCATCCCATTACAGATGATGTAATATATCCATATTATTTTGTAAGTTTGTAACAACCATTTTTTTCAAGTAAATATAACATAATTTATCAACCAAATTTGGTTTTCATTTTCTGCCTCAACAGGCAGTCAATGTTACTTTGTGCCACAACTGGCTCTGTCACAATGGGCAGATCAATAATATTTTGTGCCTCAACACGCTCCACAGGTTCTATCACAATGAGCTATTCCATTTAAAATCCGTAACCCCCCCCCTCTATAGAGGACAGGGTTTTTTCTATAACCCTGAAGAATTCCTGACTTTCAACAGCCCACCTGAGGAATTTTGTATTTACAACACCTACCCCTGAAGAATTCCTGTCTTACAGCTATTACCCCTGAAGGATTTGACTGCAACCCCCTGAAGAATGCAATTCTTTTACTCAACCCCTGAAGAATTCCAAGCCTAAATAGTCACACCCCTGAATAATTCCAAGGCAAAATGGCCCCTTACCCCTGAATAATTCCAGGGTCCTCCATAGGGGGGGTACGGTACTAAATGGAATAGCCCAATGGGTAGATCAATGTTTCTTTCTGCCACAATGGGCAGATCAATATTTTGTGCCTCAATGGGCTCTACCACAACAGGTAGATTGATATTTTGTGCTATGATCACAGGTACAGGCTCTATGACTACAGCTAGATCACTATTTGTCACCGTCATAGATGGGGCACAGGCGATATATTAACTGTGTCGATCACAGACCGACATATGACATATCTTGTAAGAAAGCATGTTTGAGCACGTTGAGGCACAAAATATTATTGATCTGCCCATTGTGGCAGGGCCAGTTGTGGACAAAGTAACATTCATCTGCCTGTTGAGGCAGAAAATGAAAACCAAATTTGGTTGATAAATTATGGTATATTTACTTGTTATGGTTGTGACAAACTTACAAAAAATATGGATATATTACATCATCTTATAAGGGCCTAATGAGATGGAATTATCATCGTACATGAATTAATTAACCTCCACGGGTAGATTAATATTATTTGTCATCGACACATGAATTATAAACACTAACTATTGTTGGTAAGTTATCTATAGACAAATATTCTACACCAGGATCTAGGACTAATAAGCCATTACTCAGAGCTTTTAAATACATTTTGTCTCCTTGTATTAAGACATTATTAAATGTTGTTTTAGACCACGCGGACAATGGAATATTTCGTGCTGAAAGAAGCGCCGATAAACTCATAAAAGCATATTGCTTTCCTCTAGAATGAACACTAAACAGTTCATCGCCTTGATGAATTCGGCAGAAAGAAATAAAGCCATACTTATCTGTGTTTCTTCGGGAAATGTTTGTATATTTTGCAGCGCGCAATACAATATTTTCTCGCCCTCTCCCCCCATTTTAAAAATTCTCCTTGAGCTCGACTTTCTGCCCGGAAATTGCGGACAGACAACGCTCTAAACCCAAATAATATCGAGATTTAACATGCAAACATATATATATTTTGCGCGAAAGACTGGGTCGAGTGAACTCTGGCGTCAAGAATAGGGAGCTGCCTACGGCAGCAATAAAACAGTTATTCTACTCACTCTCGTCGTATATGACTGATAGCCGACTCGGCGCTATTGCGCCTCGTCGGCTATCAGCTCATATACGACTCGAGTTCGTAGAATAACTGTTAATTACTTATTGGTTATTGTTACTAGTAGTTTTTCAAGTAAAATTTTAATAATAGTAAACTGATAACATTTGGGCATTACCACCCCCCTGTAACTGAAAAAAATAACGATACAAATTATAACTGTTATTTTCTCTGCTAGCAGTTATTTGACAAGTCTTGTCTATAGATTATTGTCTGTCATTTTGGTAGATTAACTCCCCCCCCCCTTGCTAACCCATTGAGAAGCAAAAGGCACACTTAGCATTTCATCCTGCCTAATATCATAGGCAGATTTCCTGGGGGGGGGGGGCAGAAGGTGTACAGAGAATTCACCTTTCCCTAGAAAAGGTCACTTCTCCCATGCCTAGAAGTCAGCACCCTCCTGAAAAGTCAGCCCCTCTCCTCCTGAAAAGTCAGCATTTCCCCTGAAAAGATCATCACCCCCACCCCCAGGTTATCAAAAATGTAAATGATTTACCTTAATTCTTCTCCATCTATTAAACAAGGTTTGAATACGGCTCCACTGATCAAAATGTTCAACCATTTGCTGCCCGGAAAGCCAGTTGTGTTTCCCAATTTTAACGAAACATCAAGATTACCACAGCAGGAAAACCAAAATGTCTTACTTACGTCAACAAATCAATTTGATCATTGCCTAACGAGGGGATACATGCATGCTAATGAAATATCTGTAGTTATACTTCTTACCAGCTTAAAAACCAGTACTGTAGACCACAATCATGCTGAATTTTTAAGAACACTTCACAAAGAAGATGAGAAGCCTCGAATAGTTGAACTAGTGCAATTAGATCTGCATGATATCAGCAATCCATTGGACCTAAAAACTCAACTTGACTACTTAGAGGCAACATATGATTTGCCGATTTTTATGTCCAAAGATCTTTTAGCAATGAATGCTTATGGCGAAGAAATTGTGGTGGAAATTGTTCCATATAGTCGACAGAATCTAAGTCCGATCGAAACAAATATTTGGAAAATTTTAAATGAGATTTCAGGTTTTCTCCAACATGTTAATGTTGTAGAGGTTTTGAAATCCATTCAAAGTGTAAGAGCTGTTGTTTTGTGTGCGGTGGAGGTTTTGACGATGTTTGGTTTGTGGAGTTTAAGCTTTATGCTAGAATGCATCCAAAATACTTTAGCAAAGATGTTAAGTAAGGAGAATCACCCATTTGTTGTGCTGGCCATTGAAGCATGTAAAACACAGTTTGATTTTATTCAGAAATTTGTTGCTGGTCAATCTAAATTATCACCAGTTCATTCATGTTTAATGTATGAAATTCTTGACCAGCTCATACCATATAAAATATACTGTAATTCACCAGTTACTAGTGGTGAACATAAAATTGGTGAAGGTTTACCAAGTGAGCAAAAGCCCTGTGCAACAGACATGCAAACTGGGCGAGAGGTTAAAGTTGAGGAAGATGATGTAGTAGACAACAGTCCTTTATGTGAAAGCAAAGGGGGAAATGGTCAAACAGAAGAGACGTATCAACACAAAGGATCAATGAGGAATAATGGTTTTTCAAACCAGCCTGAGGTTGTTGAAAAACGACTCCAGAAACAAAAAGATAAATCTCAATTTCATTGCATTATTGTGACAAAGACTAACTCCTCTGCACAGATGTTAAGTAAACTCATCAACTATATGTCATCTTGCAATGAGAAATACAGTTTCATGAAATCTGGTTGTGTGATTCACTCTAAGAACATTAGCCCTGAGGAAGAGGAACGGACTGAGAGTGTTCTACAAGCAATGCTTCAAGGAATGGTGAATATTATAGTCACCACAGTGGATCTTTCCTCTGATCTTTCTTTAACTACATTCAATGTTCTGGTATATTTTGGTATGCCTGGCAGTTATCAAGAATATCATCAGATTAAAAGCAAGATTAAAGGTTTAGCACCAAAATTGATGTTGGTTTTTAATCAAGATCGTTCAGTCAAATGTGAACGGAATTTACAGGTAGGGTTTTATCACAGGAAGCTGTGTTACAGTAATGCTCAAAAATAATTTAACTAAACTGTGTTTTTCGATTTGAACGCAATCAAGAACGCGTTTTCTTCTATGTAAGAAATAACCTTACACTTCGTTCGTGTTCCAACGTTTACGTTTCGAATTTGTCCAGTACGCGTTCTAGTTCGAAGTTAGGAACGCAGCTTGGCTTAATTTGAACGCAATCAAGACTGTACTGTTACATTTCTTCATTAAAAACTGTACTTACATTATAAATTGTACTATTGCATTTCTTCATATTTTTAGGTATTTAGTGATATTGAATCAGAGATCGCCAAAAGAGTATCAGATTACATTTCTCAAGAAAATAAAGAAAAATGGTTAAAATGTCTTGCAGAAGATCCTCAGTGTAGTTACGCGCCATTTGGAGAGAACGGTCCCTCGGTGTTTATGGAGTCGAGTATTCATTTAGTTAACCGGTTAGTTTTAGTAATTGATTGATTGATTATTGATTGACTAGTTATTAACAACATATCTTTGATTTTAACGGTCCAACATAAAGATTCTATTTCTTTGCTCGCAGATACTGTCGTCGGATGAACAAACGTGATTTTTGCAATCTTTATGCACAGTTTATGACTGAGAAGAAAGAATTGACAGGAAACTGTGTAGAGTTTGTCTCCAAACTTTACCTTCCACTGGACAGCTGTTGTTGTAACATTGCTGAGGTAATTAGAGACTTCGCAAGATACTGAATCTATGGCTATCAAGCTATTAAACTAATCAAACTATATAAATATACAGGGTGTCCCCAAAAAGTCCCCCTATAGAAATCACTCTTTTGTTGTTAAACGTGCGTTGTTATACCTCTGGGAATTTAAAATAGCTTCTAAAACGAACAGCAACACAAAAATGTCAAATTACAAATTCGTCTTACCGTCAGTTCGAGTAAGAATGGTTCAACTGACTACAGAGCAACGAGTATTTGTCGTAACAACTTATACGTCGCGTTAAATTATTTGGACGAAGGGAAGTTGTAAATACTTCCGCCGTTCATGTACAATCCAATTAAATTCCCAAAGGTATAATAACGCACAAGAGTGATTTCAAGGTTCAAGGGGCACTTTTTTGGAGACACCCTGTATAAATCAAACAATAAGTGACTGGATGACATGGAGAACAGTGGGATTTTCAAAACAATGAAAAGACAATGGAACATTCATCGTAACTGGATGACACTATTGTTATGCTAAGTTGCGTACTAACCTGTTTCAATCCTGTTTAGGGACCTCCAGTCCAGGTAACTAATGGCAATGACCTTGATCTGGAAGTTGGGACGTTAAAATCTCAAATGTTGGCGTCATTAGAATGTGTCAAGATCTTGCATGCCAGTGGTAAAATGGACAATGATCTAGACTTGACGGAGGAACTGTATGTTGGTGCGAATAACGATAACGTACAGAACTTTGAACTGGAGGACGAAGGCAAGGGACGAGCTGGGACAAATAAACGAAAGAGAGCGTATGGAATTAAGGTGAAAGTCATAATTTTACTGTCTGGCTGAATGTCTTTGACTGGTTGAATGTCGGAAGTGAACGAAGGCAGATTGCCTAGAGCATATATTATCATATATTATCATATATAGCCGGGGTTTGATTCCTACAAGGTACAGTTCTCTCATAGTCATTTCGTCTCAGTCACATGTGAGAAGAGTGCTTCCAGTTTGACTCTACCAAATGCCTCGGGTTTTTCCGACCACAATCTAAGAAGTAATCTATCATACACGAGAAGGAGTTTATTATAGTGATTTGAAACACCGAAAAGTGTGTTGAAAAACAAGGCGCTAGCCGAGATTTTTAACATACTTTGAGGTGTTTTTAAATCACTATAATAAACGACTTCGAGTGTATGATATAGCTTCTCAAACAAACCAGTATTTAAAGAGAAATTCAACCCGAAAGTTGAGTTAATTTATGGGTGTTTATTACCTTGGTATCATGGTGATTTCCTTTGTGTTTTGCTCATGAATTATTAATGAGTTTGAGAAGCGTAATTTATACATGAAAATCGTAATGCTAATTCTTACTATCTTAAAAGGTGCCATCATTTTTTGAAGACAACATGCCTCGAGCAGACGAAACATGTTTCTTGTACAAGATTGAATTTGAAGATCCAACAATATACAAACATTCCAGATCGGGTTCGTTGCGGAGATTATCGGAGCCTGAGTTCGAGTTAGGCATTCTCTCCAGGAAACCTCTGCCAAAGGTAAAGGAATGCCGAGCTACTTCCGGTGAGATGTCCTCATCTTATTGGTGGGTTTCACTAAGCGTTACAAGGCAGCAGATGGTGGACAACTTTAGAAATGTTGACATTGATAAGAGCAAGAAAATTAAACTAAATTAATTCTATTTATCTGCCACCAAATACAGCACTACGACATATAATGAAAATAATTAGCATTATTCTCTCACTTTGATAACGCCATGTTGACCACCATCTGCTGTATGACAGCTAGTGCTTAGTGAAACCCATATAATGGCGAGTCTGTCAATGTGATTGTTACTTTCTTGTAAAACAGAAAACAAAACCAATATACATTTTAGTAACCTTACAACGAGAATGTATACAGTTTAAAACGTTGATATGCTACATAGAATATACTTCCTATTTTATTAGATGCCGTCTTTTTACGTCCACACATGTAAAAGTGACGTCAATGTCTCTCTCGAGGCAAGCGAACCAATAAAGATTGATGATACCACATTAAGTTGCATCAGACTGTTTCATCACTATGTGTTTAAAGAACTACACAAACTAGTGGATTACCAGTCGACCACGTTATCTGAAAGTGATGGCTACCTTGCTGTTCCCTTGCTACCAAAGACAACAACAAGATCCTGTAATGGATTTAACAACACAACAACAACACCAACACCAACAACACCTTCACCACCAACAATACCTCCACCACCAACAACACCTCCACCACCAACAACACCTTCACCACCAACAACACCTCCACCACCAACAATACCTCCACCACCAACAATACCTCCACCACCAACAACACCTCCACCACCAACAACACCTTCACCACCAACAACACCTCCACCACCAACAATACCTCAACCACCAACAACACCAACAATACCTCCACCACCAACAACAACACCTCCACCACCAACAACACCTCCACCACCAACAACACCTCCACCAACAACAACACCTCCACCACCAATAACACCTCCACCACCAACAACACCTCCACCACCAACAACACCTCCACCACCAACACCTCCACCACCAACAACGAGATCTTGCAATGGTTTCGAGATTCATTACAAATTTCTCCATGAGTTTTCGAGCTTCTTTGAGAGCTTTTCCGATCCTAACGCGATGTTGAAGTCTACTCCACCATGCAGAGATTTCAGCTTCTTTCAAAACAAAATTGTACGAAGGTTAAACGAGTCTGCGAACCAGACTCACTACACGAGATACTTTGTGGTGAAAGTTTGTCAAGATTTAACTCCCTCCTCACCATTTCCAGATGAAGAAGTAGCTGCAACCTTTGCGGAGTATTATAAAATCCGTTATGGCATTCAAGTTAATGTTGATCAACCATTGTTGTTAGTACAGCATCTTCCTACTCAAGTGGATTTCATTGTTCCACGTATCAGACTTCAGACTGTTGAAGAGACTGGATGTATTTCTAGAGGATCCAAGACTGAGATTCATTTGATTCCAGAGTTATGTTTTATATTACCATTATCTGCGTCTGCCTGGTCCCTCGCTCGTTATCTCCCCGCGGTTGTTTATCGGCTGGAAACCATGCTTAGGGCACATGAGATGAAAATGAAGATTCTGTTTGAAACTGGGATATTTTCTAATGCGGAAGCTTTGAGTGAGAGAGGGTCGTGTAATGATGGTGCTAATGATGTTGGTCTTAGCATATCATTAATACTTCACGCCCTCACTGCAAAATCGGCAAGTCAACAGTTTCATTCTGAACAATTGGAAATGTTGGGCGATTCTTTCTTAAAACTGGAAGTGAGTTTAGATTTATTTTTAACTGACCCGGAGAAGGACGAATGGACATTGTCAATGTATCGCAAGCAGCTCATCTCAAACGATATGTTGTCTACTCAAGGTCGTCGTCTTGGAATACCAGGTTATATATCAGTCACTCCCCCAGATTTAACCAACACTTCACTCCCCCCGGGGTTTAATCTCGGACCATCCAACAAAACGTTCGAGCCATCCAAGAAAGGATCCCTAAATATGTACAATCACCACGTGCTCGGAGATAAATACGTCGCTAATTGTGTAGAAGCGTTAATCGCGGCGACCTTTGGTGGACTGTGGTCGAAATGCCGCACGGCAATTTTTGATCTGGTTAGGTGTAATACAATGCACGGTTAGTGAACTGCGGGCATTGTTTCAACGTCTGAATGTGCAGACAACTGTAAGGCATTGGGATCATGAAAACTACGGTGAGAACATGGTTCTGAAAACTTTAGGTTCTCGTAACGTGCAAGAGAAATTGAGCAATGCTGGTAAGTCTGGTAACCTGGCCAAATTAGATGGACAGCATGACGCGCGTGGGAAACTCAAGGCTCCAGATTTCGCGAACATGCAAATTGCAAGCGAAGAACGGGCGATATTAGCTATTAAACTTCTAATCGATGGAGGTAATGGAATTTCAACGTCAGGTGTTAAAGAAAGATGCGATGAAATGGAGAGATTTGTCATGAAGCCCAAATCACCAAACAGAGAAACAGAAGTCGAGCCAGAATATCTGGTGATCTTGGTGATATAGAAGAAGATCACGGAAGCTGGTTGGTGGATACAGAACTCCAGAAGAACAAAAATGATTTCAGTTCAAGCAAAGGTGTGCTATCGAAGAGCGGTCATCCAACACGGCCGATTCCAAATTTTGATCATATTGAAAGAGAACTTGGTTACTGTTTCAAAAACAAACTTCTTCTTTTACAAGCTCTTACGCATAATTCTTACTCAAGATTCTTATCGCTAGTCTCGGAAACTTACCAAAAGATGGAATTCTTAGGAGATGCTGTCTTAGACTATCTTGTGACACTGTATCTCTACGAACACTTTCCTTATCTTAATCATGGTGATGTCACAGATTTCCGCTCTGGTCTCGTTAATAATTTCACTCTGGCTTTCCTTGCCGTGCAGAAGAACTTGCATAAATCTCTAAGGTACATGTCACCGGCGTTACTCAATCTGATTGATGAGTTCCTAGAATTCGTGGAAGAGCAGGAATTGAAGCAAGGTGCTTCATGGAAGGTGAGGTTTATATTTCCAAGATCGGTGTCTATACACATAACACATGACTGCTTTCTAGTAGGCGGTGGTCAACCTACAGTGATTAGAGTGAGAAAATATGCTTTTCATTATATATAGTAATATTGTATTTGGTAGCAAGATCACCGTCTGCTGCCCCTCTAACGCTTACCGAAATCCACCAAAATCTATCTAATATAAATAGGTTTTAACTTGCATAGGTTGGCTTACCTCAAAATCTTTACTGCCATACCATTTAGGGTGAAACGGTAGTGAAGATTTTGAGGTAAGCCAACTTGTACTATATTCGTTCTATCTTTATGGTACACTCTCGGACATTTCATGAACTAAAATACACTTTTAAGTTTTAACTTGTTTGTGTTGTATATTCTTGTTTGTTTATACTCTTAGACTTCAGTTGATGCATTCGTGGTTGGCAGGCCTGAAGTGGAAGAATGTTCGGTTGAAGTTCCCAAGGTTTTAGGAGATGCATTTGAAGCTGTGGTTTGTGCCGTGTTCCTTGATTCTGATATGAATCTCGAGCTTGTGTGGAATGTCTTTCGTCCCATGTTTATGCCTTTCATAGGTAGGTTTGAACTGCATGCTGTATGTAATATATCATACACGAGAAAGAGTTTATGCAGTGATTTGAAACAAGGAAAAGTGTGTTGAAAGAGAAGGCGCTAGCCGAGGTTTTTAACATACTTCGCGGTATTTTAAATCACTATAATAAACGACTTCGAGTGTATGATATAGCTTCTCAAAAAAACCAGTATTTAAAGAGAAATTCAACGCGAAAGTTGAGTTAATTTATGGGTGTTTATTACCGTGGTATCAAGACAACGATACGGTGGTGATTTCCTTTGTGTTTTGCTCATGAATTATTAATGAGTTTGATAAGTGTCTTTACACCTTCAACTGTCTATGTTCTTTACAGTTGAAAACTTTTTTCAACTGCTGTTTCTTTATCTCATTGTGTTTCTAGATTATTACAAGGACAATGTACCTCGATCACCGATAAGAGTCTTAAAAGAAAGCTTCCCTGATAGCGATGAAGTGACGTTCAGGTATGCAAGCGATTCGGGGCAGACAGGGGCAAGAAACTATATCTTTTAACTCTACCAAATACAAGAATTATATATTGAATTATTTTCTCACCCTGATAAACTACCTATGTTCACCATCATCTGCTTAACGATAGTGCTCACTGAAACTTGATGGTGTCTGTGGATGGAATATTCGAACGAAAATTTATATACATTTTCAGACCTAGCCAGGAGCAGTTGCGAAAATGCAACCTTAGGCCCTCTGGGAGGAATCGAATCTGTAGCTCAGTTGGTTAGAGCGCTGCGCTCTAACCAACTGAGCTACAGAGTCCAGTTGCTGAGCATTAACAGCAAGTTCGTGTATATATACTGTATATGGGAAGGATGCCAGTATATGGTATATGGGTAAATACTAAGATTTTTTTGTTGTTATCTAACATTAGCAATGTTTACTTTCTAGCTTGGCACGTCTCACTCTGTCAAGAAAGTATAAAAGCAGTGTCCGTGTTGTAGGTTACGGTAAGTTCGAGGCAATTGGTCGTACACAGAAAATTGCCAAAGCGAGTGTCGCGCGAAAGGCGTTGGAACACATACGTAATGTAAGTACGAAACAAATCTAAGTGGAAGTGATACAAACAACGACATCGCTGCAACTTGCATCAAAAGCAACTTGCATCATACACAAGTTACAACGGGACAACATTCAGTAACATTGTTACTTACAGCTCTTTCTGCTTGTTACAGTTATTGCTCGCGTTCACCTTTAATATAATTTAAAATTTGTGAAATTATCTTCAAAGATGTTGCTATTTGATAGAAACATCATTTTAAAGACAATGCTAATGTTTTTATAATGTAAATATTTAAATATATATTATTGTATACACATGCACCCGTATTTATACAATATATCTGCACCCGTAGAACCTTTTTTTAACCAGAAATGTTTTGAATAATCAATGCTTGTATTTCATACGTATTTATACAATACTAAATTACAAAAATATTTATTTATAGCACACAATTTTACACTTCAAATGGTTTAATAAAGCTGTTTCTCATCATAAGTTCTTTTTTTAATATAATACTATAATTTTAACATGCAAATACATACAAATAAATATAATTACGAAAATATATTAAGTCTTCAGGGCCTTTATGTAAACTAACGTAACTCAAAAAGTGTCTGCATGCATTCAAATTAACTCAACAGAACACAATGTAAATTCAAAGAAATGAGAAAATGCAAGGGAACTGTGATTCTAGGATGCTGACTTTCTCATTACAATCTTTCTCTCATCTCCATTGGAGAATAACATAAAATGCAAGCCATACTTATCACTAATCATGTATAAACACAATCGTTCCTTGCTTGATAAGTTTCTGGAAATCTCCAGCTCTTCATCATTACTTTTCAAGAAATTTGAGACCATTTCCATGATATCATTACCAAGTTTGAACTCATTCGATGTTGTACCATGTGTTGTAGCTGTGCCATCTGCCGTACCCATAGTACCATGTGTTGTGGAAGCAGGAATGGTCAATCCAGTAGATTGTAGTGGGTATGATGTTGTAGGAACATGTGGCTTCAATGTTGGAGCATGTGTTGATGAAGCAAGTGTTTTTTTGGTGCATGTTACAAGACCATGCATCGCATGTTTCTGAGAATTTGCCATATCCAATGCAGTCAAGCCAGATAAAGTGGATAGATAGGATGAAGTAGGAACATGTGACTTCAAGGTTGTCAAATTTGATGGGTTATTCTTTGTTGGAGCACGTGTTGTTGTAGTACATGTTATGGACTTGTGTGTTATCTGTGTACCATGGTTTGTCCTGTCTGACGAGCCAGTCATTGAGGCATGTTTAAATCTACTAGGTGTTGAAGGTCTAGGTGTTGAAGGTTTAGGTGTTGAAGGTTTAGGTGTTGAAGGTTTAGGTGTTGAAGGTTTAGGTGTTGAAGGTTTAGGTGTTGAAGGTTTAGGTGTTGAAGGTTTAGGTGTAGTACTTGAGTTGAAAATTGATTCCTCTGGTATTGCCTGCTTGGGTCTGAGGGTTTCATCATCACAAACATCACTGGATTTTCTCTTCCTAGAGGAGGTTGGAATATTTGGAAGAACATTGGTTTTGGGTACATGTATCAGTGATGTATCAGCGACTTCGCTCGTAACAGCAACAGATTCTTTGACAGGCTTAAGCATTGCTTGTTTTCCTTCAAAAATCTTATTGAAACTCTGTATTAGAGATGTATCAGGCACTCCGCTGCTATTACTTTCAGTTGATCTTTCTGGAAGATTGTTTTTCTCAACCGATGTTGTTGGTTTTATCCAAAGATATCTACCTCGATATGTTCGGTTCTGTAAGCGTGGTGATGATCTTCTTTCTGGGGAACTTTCTTTTGAGTTTTCTTGAGTTTTGCTGGCTCCTGATGATTGCTGGATACCACTAGATTTGGGTTGTTGAGTTATAGTGGTTAAAGATTCCCTGATGGCAGTTACACTTGGCAAGTTGAGGTTTATAACAAGATGTTCAGGTTTAGACAAGGTATTTGCTACACTTGCTGCTCTTATTGCATTCATCAGCAGCCTATTTGACAGCACCATAGGAATCTTTCGGTTGGGTTTAACAAGTTGACATGTGATGGGCACATCTTTATTTTCAACATCCATATTAGAGACTGTTTTACTTGTGGATTCCTGGTCAGCATTTGAAGTTGCAGCTTCGGACATGCTTGTAAGGGATGAATGTGTACCAGCACTTATTGGTTTGCTTGGTATAAAATAAGATTTCTGACATCTTTTCCTAATCTTCTTCTGTTGTCTCTCTTTTTGTTTCTTTATTTTTCTCGCTGTTCTCTTTCCCGTTTCAGTTGAAGCCCAGTTCCACGGCTTTCTTATGACCAAATGCTTAGATGGTCCAACAAATTCGTACACCAGACAATTCAATTTACACAATTTTTGCAAAAGTCGATGATCTTCATCTATTAATTCTTCTTTAACGATGGTCTCCTTCACATCACTTGTTAAAAATCTATTAATAAACCGACGATTGATGATTGGCTGCGTTCTCTGTTTTTTTACATTTTTCTGTCTACTTCGTGGATTCTCCTGCTGGTGTGATTTCTCAACAACTTCCATACCCAAACCCCGCCTAGTTATGCATTCATTCACCATAACTGGCTCTTCTATCCCTTGATTTCCTTCCCGACCCAATCCACCACCTCTCCAACCCATTCTTTGTAACAATTTATATCCAAGGTTACTTTCAGGTATTTTAGGGTATGTCTGTCTTTTATCCTTTTCCCCACTTTGATATAACGTTTCCATATTAAATGCAGGCTAGTTAATATCACCACATAAAAGGCACATATTATTGCATTCAGAATTTAGAAATTTCAAGCACAATCCCGCCACTCAGCTTTAATACTGGGAACGAATTTATTTCCACTTCCATAAAAACAAATTTCCGAATATTTCAAATTTTAGCGACAAGCGCGGACGTCCTGGGTACGAGGTTGAAATTGAATTTTTCCTTCTAAATTTTTCCAGATTTTATTTCAAGCAATTAAAGATGGATCAATTATTAACAATAACAACCTTTACATGCACCAAGGTACCATGGTTTTCTATATTGCCAGTATGTGGGGAAAACACAGTCTTGTACCCCGAGCCTGCGATCCTTTGAGAAGAATCTAAATGATCGCAGGCTCGGGTACGAGATTGGGGAACACATCGATTGCAGTACTCAACAACCTCCCATACCCATGGGCGAGGTTATACACTTAAATTTGTTAGAAGTATACACTACCCATAGTAGTCAGGAGTAGTTATAAGGGGGGCGTCAACTTTCGCATATACATTTTCTAGCTACAAAACTCTGGAAAGAACTGCAGCTAGCAAACATACATAATGTGTAATCGATTCCTTGTGGGTTTGCACAACAAGAAATCTAAGTGTTTTGTTTTGTGTAAAACACCACGTTAATGTGAAATAAATATTTGTGTCAAAAACAAATCACTTATATGTGTTTAGAGGTTTTTCAACAAATAATTTGTACTCCTGATATTTAAAATGCAGATTTATTAACAAAACATAATACACCTTAATTACTGTTTACTAATGACAAGATATCTATCATTGCCTGTGCCAAATGATTTATGCCTCAAACCATACTGTTGACAAATTTTATGCACAATTGCTCTATCTTCCTTAGATAAGTCGCTTGCAAATCTTAGCTCTTTCCGGCCATTGTCCATGATAAAATTCCGGACAGTGTTCTTTACTGAGATCTTATTGACTGATCCATCAGTGACATCTTGTCCTAGCCCCCGCCTCCCTTGTGTCTCGTCTACCAACACTGGATCCACACGACCCTTCCCTTCAGACCCCAACCCCCCTCCTGTCCAGCCCATTTTACGTAACATTTGACTGCCAAGGTTACATTCAGAGATTCGTGGGGGCTCAATCTTTTTCCCTGTCGCTAAATGGTCCTTTTCAACAACTTGCGCTTTTTGATGTGACACTAGTTCGTCGACCACCGGTTGACTTGCTCGTAATATCTGAACTGCTTGTTCCGCACATTTACGTTTTGCATCTTTTTTGTTTGTCGCTTCACCTGTGGCTATTAAAATATCATCAATAACAACAGCACAACTAACTAGCCCTTTTTTGTGACCTAATTCCTGAAATTCTATAGTCTTTTTAGCCTTTTGAGCATTGCCATGTAACAAACATATGGGGTTTTCAGGTCCTGCCGAATCTCGGACATACAGAATAAGGCCTTTAATTATTGGCTTTTTCTTTCCTTCATCCTGCTTGCGTTTGATTTCAGCAGGAATGTCCATAGCTCTACTACAACTGGATTCTATAAACTGTCTAACTCTTTCTTCAGTTTGTGTTGGGTAACGACAACCCAGAAATGTCATATTTGCCCAAACCATAGATAAGGCATCTAACTGTTCAATAGGAATTGTTCCTCTGTGTGCTTCTATAAATTCTCTTCTTGCTTTCCATTGAATGTCATTCTCCCAAACACTTTTTGTCACTCCTTGACCGGCCGCCATTTTTTTTTTGCTTCTTCGATTCGACAAAGCAAAATTACCCGTAAAAAATATCCATGACCAAAGACTTTATTTTCGGTTTTTTAAGATATTTTGAATAATATTTTCATTATTTAATATTTCTAGAAATGTTTAAATGTAAAGAAAAGTTATATATAAAGTAAATGACAATAAAATCAAAATATGAAATGTTTTAGTTGTTCACAAGTACAGATTTTCCAGTATTTTTTGTCGACGTTTTGGTGGCACTGATTGCGAGGTTGTTTTGAATTTGAATAAAAGTTCAAAGTCTTCTTGGATGCTTTGTTGATATGATGTTGATTAGAAATGGTATTTCCTGCTTTACTTTTGGAAAAATAACTGTAAGTTTTATTAAACAACACGTAAACAGACACTGTGTTGGCAGTCAAACACAGTTGGGTGTTTTCATACAGCAAGATCATGGATCCAAAAACTCTCCTTTGCCATATGAAAAAACAGGGTTAACAAATTATTGCTATGGTAATATTAAACAGTTTAATTTACTTAGCACAACAAAAACAACTAGATTGTTTTTGGGTCAAAACATTGGTCAATTTTGTAAGCAGACTGGTTGCCATCAACAATGCAAAATTTCACAGGTCCGGAGTTTTTGTACAAATCAAAAGGAAAAAGTTGCCCCAAATGCAAGTCCAGCTGCCACAAACGAGCATTGGGGGCCATATCTTGTTAGTCGGATTCATAGCCTGGAAGAGTCATCTCGTTTCCGTGGTTACTCGATATTAAGGTGGGGCATGTTGATAATTGCTGCAGCCCTGGCTGGTGTTTATCTATTCCGAGATAAGTTGCGGGATAATGTTGCAGATGAAGTGGCTGACGTTGCATCCCGATCAATGGGTAAGAGTATTTAGATAAATAGAATTGAGATATGTAGTTGAATTTTGCATGCTCCTTTAAGTGTCAACATTTCTGACGTTGGCCACCATCTGTTGCCTGTAAAACTTACTGAAACCCACATTTTAATGCTTTGTTTCTAGCTGACGAGAATGTGATATTAAAAGCACATGACATGACAAAAGGAGTACTGGAAAGGCTCGCTAGTGAAGAGGACACAACTATCTTAGTCAGTGAATTTCTTAAGACAGTATTACAGCAAAATGAAGTTCGAAATATGGCAGTATCATTTGCAACAAGCATTCTTACTCATCCCCAAACTCAGGAAAAACTGCAAGACGTTGTCAAGAACACCCTGCATTCCATACTCAATAATAGAGAAACTAAAGATTTGCTGCTGGGGTTTATCAAAAGTTTAATTGAAGACCCACAAACCAAAGAAACATGTAACTTATTCCTGCAATCTTTGACAAAAGATCCAGATATTCAAAAAATGGTCTCAGAGTTTTTCAAAAGTGTACTAGCATCGCCGACATTTCAAACGGAAGCAATTATGCTGGGCCGAGAGGTTACTAATAAGGTCGTTCACGATAAAGACATACAAAAACAGACTGGTGATGCTCTCTGGAGTGCTGTGAAGCATGGTGTTACACCTTACTGGTTTCGTGGTGAAGAATAACACATTTGAGACCAAGGTTTTTTGTTACCAACCATTATATGTTGGCTTTCACCATTATGCTAAATTTAAGAGATTTATTGTTAGAGAGTTTATATATTTAATTATTTAAAATTGTTTCTGATAGAAAAGAGATTATCAGAGTATTTATATATATTAAAAAGTTTGTAATATCAAAAATGTTTTTGGTGAAATCTTTCCATACAGGGTGTATAAAAAAAAAGGTAATCCAACTTTGACTGGTTGCTGTGCGTCAAATACTGGGTTAAATGATTTAATTTTTACATAGAACGAAAGAACAACTCTTTAGCTTTCCAATGATGCTTTTCTTGACCAAGTACTTGTCTGTTAAAAATTGTTTGTTGAAATTGCATTGCGCAAATTGAAGCAAATGTATTCCCAAAAAGGCCCAGTTGAGCTGTTCTTTTGTTCTATGTAAAAATTAAATCATTTAACCCAGTATTTGAAGCACAGCAACCAGTCAAAGTTGGATTACCTTTTTTTATACACCCTGTATTACTATCCTGAAATGAGATCACAATGATAATCGTAAGGGTTAGAATATTAGGGTTAGAATTAGGTTTGGGATTAGGGTCAGGACTAGAATTTCCAGGTGACTTTCCATATTACTATCCCGAATACGTCACAGGGATTAGAGTTGGATTAAGATTGTATTAAAATATTGAGCCGAATTTTCGCCAATCGGAACAAAGTGCCTTAAATACCGGAACTAAGTCCCTGCAATACAGGAGAAAGAACCCCATCACGTTTGATGACAAAAATAATCAATATGAGATGTAAATTCTCTATAGTCCATAAACATCGTCTTTGTTCCGATTTGTATTGATCTTTTCACTTTTGAACATCGTCGTGCTTTAAAATGGACAAAGATGGCAGGCAGACGGGCATTTATGCCGCTGAGAAAATATTAAAGAAACGCAGGCGAGAGGTAAGGAGATATCAGACATGAAAGTTGTTTTGATGCTCTGAAATTTTATACAATTTAAATGATTTACTGTTGTATCCTTTAAATCTATTCACGCTGTTATGCCCCTTTGTCTTTGTAGAACAAAGTTGAGTTTTTAATAAAGTGGAAAGACTGGTCTGCTAAGTAAGGATTTTATAAACTAAATGTTTACAACAAGTTATAAAATGGATGTTTAGTTACATAAATAATCATGAATTTCTGTACTAGATATAACACTTGGGAACCGAAAGAAAATGTCCTTGATCCTCGGTTATTGCTCGCCTTTGAAGAAGCGTAAGTAATCTAATTTACAACAGAAGTGGATAGCAGTCGATATGAAAATATACAAGTAAATGTTAAGTTTTAAAGGCTTGCAACACATGTTATAACTTGAAAATAATGCTATGCCAACGTTCAATATATTTAATGTTTTCCTGAAAAGTAACAGTCTGCTACAATTTACTAAATGATATTTATATTAAAATACAATATAATTTATATGAACAATATATAAGTATGTTGAAATTGGCAGCTTTCTGTGGCCTGATTGCCATTCAGTGGTATAATAACATGCATGATATAATGTAGTTTTTTGGCAATTTGAAATATGTTTTCTGTCTGGCTATGACAATATTTCAATAGTTGAACACCTGTTCTTGAATGCAAGGCAGGGAAAAAATACATAAGAAATTGGTGATGTAATATTAAAATGCCAATTTGAATGTTGTTGGGATTGGAAAACAATATTGGTATAAGTGAATAATAGTTTCACTGTGTTGACGCAGTATGGCTGGAATCTGTAATATGCTTGTTAAAGTTTACATATATTTCAATTGTATTTTATTTTAAAGCCATGAACGGAAGAGAAAACGAGGGTTTGCGAAACGACCTCGAAGAGCTGAGGTAAAGTTGTCCAAATAGGTTTTGGAGTATTGATTAATGTGGAGTATTGAAGCCAATATGGAATGTTTTTATGACATGCAGGAAGTAATCGGTCATGGGTGATAGATATTTAAGTGTTCAGACAAAATATATTGACAAAATTGACTTTCTGAGCAACCAACTGATCAACGTACTGACAGACAGACCCCTGAAGGGTAAACTGATGGACTTCCCGACAGATTGAAGAACTTTAATTTTGTACACAGTACATCTGAAACATTTTCTTTCACATTCAGAAAATGCCTATAAATCTAAGGGTGGTTCTGACCTAACCTCATCACTGCCATGTTGGACGAATTTGATGAGGGGATGGAGGGACTTTCCTTGTTTGCAATTCTCCTTTCATCCAACATGGCAATCTTTGCATCAACCTTCGAAGTTTGAATCTCTGAGAATTGGTAGAAAACCACCTATACACCTAAGAACCAATGAGCATTAATCAGTTTGAATATGTTTGCATTAGATACATGTATGTGGATCAAAGAACAAAGGGAGTTTTACGATGTTTTGGATGAAATTTGACTTGCAAACAAGGAAATCCTTTGTCCAATTCATCCAACATTGCCAGTGTGACAGAAATAAATATTCCAATGTAAATATATGTAGTATTTTGGCCAAAACAAAACAATTAGATTTTTCTACATTAGGACGTACCGGAAGAAGTGGATGAGGAAATAATGGAACAAGAAGAAGTTAATTCATTAACCGGTGGTGAAATTGATAATGGTGGACAAGATGATGTTGCTGGGCCAAGCCATGTAGCTGCCGGGCCTAGTCATGTAACTGATCCTAGTCGTGTTGCTGGGCCAAGTCATGTTGCAGGGCCAGGTCATGTAACTGATCCTAGTCGTGTTGCTGGGCCAAGTCATGTTGCTGGACCAAGCCATGTAACTGCAGATCCAAGTCATGTTGCAGTCGCAATTCATGTTGCAGGTGCAAGTCATGTTGCTGGACCAAGTCATGTTGCAGGACCATGTCATGTCACTGGACCAAGCCATGTTCCTGACCCAAGTCCTGTTGCAGGTGCAAGTCATGTTGCTGGAGGGCCAAGTCATGTTGCAGGCACTAGTCATGTTGCTTGGCCAAGCCATGTCATTGGCCCTAGTCCTGTTGCTGGAGGGCCGAGTCATGTATTTGAAACTGGTGAGAACTCTGAGCAGAAACAACAAGATAATAGCAGTGTTGATGTACCTGAAGTTGCAACAAAACATGAAACAACTAACATTGCTGAGACACTGAGCAAACCTCCATGTTTGGAACCACAAGAAATTCCAAGTTTGGAAACAATACCAGAACGAAGTTGCATCAGTTTAAAAGAACCTATAGAAGCGGTCTCGGAGGAGTTACCAAAAGATATATTTGATAACTCAAGTGATAATGAGCCTGTCATTGTTGTTGTTGCCCCACAGACTGAAGAAAAAGTTGAGGCAGCCCCATCTAATTCAATCCCTGTGGCTATCCCTGTACCCAACCCTGTTCCCACCCACCACCTAGAACAGAGATCAGTTGCTGTACCTGTCTCTGCACCCACCTCTCTACCCATCCCACATGTGGAACACAGACCACCACCTGTGCCCACACAGCATGTCGAACACAAACTACCACCGGCGCCCATCTCCCATGTGGAACACAACCCTCCCCTAGCACCCATCCCCCATGTCGAACACAAACTACCCCTGGCACCCATCTGCCATATCGAACACAAACCACCCCTGGCACCCATCCCCCATGTTGAACATAGACCACCTCCTAGCATCTCGGAGAATAAGTACACAAGAGTTACCAAGGATGTTGAAGGGGTTGATAAAAGGTTAGTTGAAGTCAGTGACTGCCCAAACCTCAGTCTCGTGGACAAAGTCGTAATTACGGACGTCACCACTGCTAAAGGCACAATTACTGTCAAAGAATGCACTACGGATGAAGGTTTTTTTGCAAATAATGTTTCCCCCGAACTACAAACACCAAGTGCTAATGGGTCATCTTTGACTTAGATTTTATAAAAAAACTCAATGCAAATGTAGTAGAATATTTATGAACAAGAATCTTGAATAATTGACTAGCATGTGACGTGCAAGTAATGGAATGTAGTATAGAGATTTTAATGTACAAATATAATATTCAGATTGCAAGGTGTGATAACTTGTTGTAGTGATGTCTGTTTTGTTTGCATATCTGTCCAAATGTAATTATCTAATTCCAGCTGTGTTCATGTTTTCTGTATTTTTACTATCTGAATGCAAAATAAGCTGGCATATTTTTGAGTATACCTGTATGAGTTTGCGGATATCATCTTTCACTTCTTTTGGAGCCATTTTGCGGTTATATCGTTACGTTACGGACCACGAATATATATATGACGTCATTAATACGGTGCCCTATATATCCATATCTGTGCATATATATGTTTAGTGATGTGGTTGTAGGTGTTAAAGGTATTATAGGCGTTATAGGTGTTAAATATGTTATAGGTGTTAAATATGTTATAGGTGTTATAGGCCTGATAGGTGTTAAAGGTATTATAGGGATAGGTGTGATAGTTAAAGATGTGATAGGTGTTATAGGCGTGATAGGTGTTATGGGCGTTATAGGTGTAGTAGAAGTTTGGGTTTTGGTCGAGGGTCAGAGGTCGAGGGTGGAAGGTCGAAGGTCGATGGTCGAAAGTCGAGGTCGAATGTCGAGGGTCGACATAGTTCCAAAATAGTTCAAAAATAGTTATGACCGCGGCCTTGTCAATTTAACAACAATTATAAAATCTACATTTAGTATCATTAATTTAACTTACTAATCAATATTTCGTTTTAATATTTAGGAAAAGAAGTTCTGTAAATTGACAAAAGTATAGTTTTTACACCATTCAGCATTCTACTCAAATTCAGCAGTACCAATGGAATCAATTTTTCGACCTCGACCCTCGACATTCGACCCTTGACCTCGACCTTCGACTTTCCACCCTCGACCTCTGACCCTCGACCAAAACCCAAACTCGTGTAGTAGGCATTAAAGGTGTTATAGGCGTTAATACGCGTTATACGGCGGTTGACTGTGGTAGTGTGGTGTAAAACTACCTGAAAAATATAATGAGAACTTCGACGTTTCGAGCGAAGGCCCTGTAATAATAGGTTCTGCAAGTGTCTGGCATAAATCTAACCTCCTCTAACAGTTAATATGAACGTTGTTCTGCATTATTTGTATAAATTTCACTCATACAAGTCCAGGGTGGAAAGTTCGTAGGTTGCGCCGAAGATCTTCGGCGTGGAAAATTCATAAATTCGCTCTCTATTGGCGCAGAATTATGTGCAAATGAACCGGCGTGGCGCACTGGCGTACAAAAATTTACCCGATCAGGTTAATGTACATTAAATTTGTACTTCAATCTTTTAATAAACCAAATTTGATTGAGCATCAACTCTGACCCAATTTTGAGTACTGTACTTTTGACCTTTTTAGACTATTTATTTATCCAGGGGTGAATAAAATGGCGACTTGGCGGCGCATGTCAGAATGTCGAAAAACGGGATTTACCGCCCACTGGCGCATGTTTCTGAGCCTGGAGCAGATCTCCGGCGCACGCAAAACAAACTTTCCACCCTGGATACAAGTGTTAAAATAATACCATAGTTATAATGTATTCTCAACACTATTTGGGTCAAATCGACAATATGTCAATAGTTAATTCATGGTCATTGACATTTCCATAGTCAATATCACCTCATACTAAGTTTATGGTATTTGATTGGTATAAAGATATAGGCACAGTTTGGCATTTTTTTCCCTTTTGTGAATAGGTGATCTTCTTTCCCAAACTTTTGTGAATAGCTAGGTCATATGTAATATTTATATGTAAAAGTGCTGTTATCTACAATAGAGTTACGAGTTCTAAAATTAGCTCCAAAGTACAAAAGACTAAAATTTGAAGGTTAAACAATTGTTTTAAGAATTGGTCCCATGGGCTATAGGCCCTCATCCCTATCATTATTAGAAGCAATATAAAAGTTCATGCACTCATTGACCTAATGCATGCATTAATTGACCAATGAGGGGGGAGTTACAACATTTCAATTACGCTATACAATTATGCAAATACGCTTGACCAGATACATGTACGCTTGGCGTACCTATTTTTATAACTGTAGTTCTAAGTATGATCGCTACGGTAAATTTACAGTAAAAATTTTGTCCACACTCGCTCATCACACAATAATTAATCAGGACAGCTCCTGTTTATTTGAGATTCTGCCAGCTCCTAGCAGTGGCAAATACAAACAGCCAAAAATTATTTACAAGATATCATCATGGTCTTAGCCAGCCTGCCGTCCAGGTGGACGGCCATCTTAGAATTTGGACGGCCACTTGGAAAAGACGCCTTTCGGACGGCTTCTAAATATAGCCATCATGTACTTGGTGGTTAGTGCAGCTAGCGATCATAGATCATTATATTACAGTCTTGTTATCTCCATTAATCATGAACAAGTCAAATTGGAGGCAATTCCAATAAGATTGTATTTGGCTAAACACTGGAATGTGAATCACTCAAGTTCGTAAATGAATGTTATCCGTGTTATCGCCCTTAATAAGCCATAAAAATACTTAATAATATGCAAAATTGCCAGAGAGTTGCCTTAACACGATCCAAAGAGATTCACGGCCGAGTAGGCGTTAAGTTGTAATCCAAATCCCAAATTTGGACGCCCAAATTCCAGATCCTGGCTAAGACCATGGATATCGTAACATGTATCATGTCGTACTCAATTTCATTTCTAAAGAATATTCTAAAGTTCTTTTATACTTCAAAATTACTGCCAATCAGCATATACATTGTCTATTAACAATACGAATCCAACATCACAGATGCCTTTAGCCAATAACATTCATATTCCTTTACAATTTGTTTGTTCATTCATTAAATTTCCATACCAAAGCTGTTATAGCATTACAACATACTTCATGCTATAAACTGTACCATTATAGAAATCTAAGAAAAAGTTAATTAATTAACATTTTTAGTTTTCATGTTCAATCCATACCAAAGATAGAGAACATCTGTATTCCATAGATTGCAAGACCATGTTGCTGAGCCGGACACGAAAACCAGGAAAAACCACGTGGGCAAAGACTGGAACGTGTTCTCCACTCCAGGCTGCATCAATGCTTCTGGACGTTAAAAGCTAACTCTTTCCTTTATTTTCACACTGCACTTCGGAAATTCTTTTAGTGTTCTACTGTAATGGTGTTTCTTGATACTTGTCTGTATGTAATCTGAAAAAACCCAAATAAACACGAAGACAAAGTGCACTGTTTGCTTGAGAAGCTGGCTAGATAGATAACCCTTACATGTGTTACACCTCCCTTTATACACTCTACTTTTGTCGCATCGGGCGACCCATGTGCTGCCAGACTATTCATTTTTGTCTCCTTCATTTGCATTCATTCGCCAGAAATTGAACAGTTTTGAAGTAGTTTTTATAATAATGCCATATAACACATATTTTTGCACTTCTGTGTGAATATTGTTACTTACAGGGGCAGACTAAGCGGTCGGGCTAGCTAACAAGGCTAATTTGGATCAAGCCACACACGACCAACCAGAAAAATCAGCCCGAAGTGACATTCAATTACTACTACTGCCTAATTTGCTAGTCTAATTTGCTAGTCTAATTTGCTAGTCTAATTTCAATCATTTATACCAAATCAATATCAGAATGACAATCGTAGAACGCTAGATCAAGCCACACAGGTGAAAAGCTGGTCACAAGTAGAAATTCAATGACAAATTTGCTTGGTTATATTCCAGTGATCGTGTTAAGCTGATATTACACGTGCCCGTGCAATGGTTGCCACGAGAACTGAGTTCACAAGACGACGACGACAGACGACGACGACAGACGAAGTCGACAGACGAAGTCGACAGACGACGACGACAGACGAAGTCGACAGACGACGACGACATACGAAGTCGACAGACGACGACGACAGACGACGACGACAGACGACGACGACAGACGAAATCGACAGACGACGACGACAGACGACGACGACAGACGAAGTCGACAGACGACGACGACAGACGACGACGACAGACGAAGTCGACAGACGAAGTCGACAGACGACGACGACAGACGACGACGACAGACGACGACGACAGACGAAGTCGACAGACGACGACGACAGACGACGACGACAGACGAAGTCGACAGACGACGACGACAGACGACGACGACAGACGAAGTCGACAGACGACGACGACAGACGACGACGACATAGAACTGAGTTAACAGGCGAGCCTATTTTACACGACCAACCAGAAAAATCAAGCCGAAGTGACATGAACTACTACGAATGGCTAACATATCCCCTCATGTGATTTTACCCACCAGTCAAAGATATGCCATTCTGGGCCAATTTATACAACTCAAATATAAATATGATTTCAGACAGATTTTTTATACTAACTGCCAATTAGCAATGACAATCGTAGAACGCTAGATCAAGCCACACAGGTGAAAAGCTGGTCACAAGTAGAAATTCAATGACAAATTTGCTTGGTTATATTCCAGTGATCGTGTTAAGCTGATATTACACGTGCCCGTGCAATGGTTGCCACGAGAACTGAGTTCACAAGACGACGACGACAGACGACGACGACAGACGAAGTCGACAGACGACGACGACAGACGAAGTCGACAGACGACGACGACAGACGAAGTCGACAGACGACGATGACAGACGACGACGACAGACGACGACGACATAGAACTGAGTTAACAGGCGAGCCTATTTTACACGACCAACCAGAAAAATCAAGCCGAAGTGACATGAACTACTACGAATGGCTAACATATCCCCTCATGTGATTTTACCCACCAGTCAAAGATATGCCATTCTGGTGCCAATTTATACAACTCAAATATAAATATGATTTCAGGCAGATTTTGTATACTAACTGCCAATTAGCAATGACAATCGTAGAACGCTAGATCAAGCCACACAGGTGAAAAGCTGGTCACAAGTAGAGATTCAATGACAAATTTGCTTGGTTATATTCCTGATCGTGTTAAACTGATATTACACGTGCCCGTGCAATGGTTGCCACGAGAACTGAGTTCACAAGACGACGACGACAGACGACGACGACAGACGAAGTCGACAGACGACGACGACAGACGACGACGACAGACGAAGTCGACAGACGACGACGACATACGAAGTCGACAGACGACGACGACAGACGACGACGACAGAGAACTGAGTTAACAGGCGAGCCTATTTTACACGACCAAACCAGAAAAATCAAGCCGAAGTGACATGGACTACTACGAATGGCTAACATATCCCCTCATGTGATTTTACCCACCAGTCAAAGATATGCCATTCTGGGCCAATTTATACAACTCAAATATAAATATGATTTCAGGCAGATTTTTTATGCTAACTGCCAATTAGCAATGACAATCGAATGGTCAACCTATCCCCTTGTGCGATTTTATCCATCAGGCAATGTATTGCAATTGTGGTTTTAATTTAAACATATAGATATAGTTGAACCACAGGATTGATGGATGTCTTACACTGCAGGGTTTATAAACTGTCCTGCTGTAAATTAATCTCGCAGCTGTGACAGGTCTTTATACTAATTAACTGCCAGTTATTAAGCCTCATCTTTACATAATTATCATATTATATATTGAAATATTATATGCAGTTTCAAACGCATTTATGGATTATATACTCAATACCTAAGTGAACATGTAAATGATGATCGTATACTGATAGATCAAGCCACAGAGGCAAAAGCTGAATGATCCATTTTCCCCAATATGTTGAACGGTTGAACCTGAAATTGAATCCAAAAAAGCAAATCTTTATTTAGGACATCAGTAACAATAATTGATGCTGCTGGACCTCAACAAGGAGGTATGTCTATTGTTGATGTCAATTCTTACAACTCATCCATAATTACATAAAGAATAAACAGCAATCAGAAATAATAGCAACACATCAATCTCTCTTCACACTGTTTAATGTGACAATTTTTATCTCTAGCCACAGGATATTAAACTTTTTTAGAAAAAATCTTATTGGGGACCAAGACACTTGTTTTTTGTTTTGTTTATTATAGGAAATTGTGGCTCACCTGAATATATTGGAAAATGGATTCTAAGTTCACAATATTGGAGCAACCAACCAAAGAACGGCAAAGAAGAGAGCCAGACAGTTGGATTTCTTGTTTAATTAACAACAGAGACTCTAATTAGCTGGCATTTTGTTTTATTTCGACCTTTTTCATTGAGCTAGACTGGCATTATCTAAATAGTACAAGAGAAAATAACAATAAATGTTACAGTATAACTTACTATTCTTTTCATTGTGCATTTGCCTATTCATTTTATTCGAGCCTTAATATGTAATATAGAGCTTTAATAATAATAATCCACCTTAAGTAGAAAAGTACAGTGAACTTATAATATCAATCTAAAATTATGAATTATCTACTGTATTTACAATAAAAGTTTAAAGTTTGTTGTCAGGGAGCCTTCCTACACTGCCTTAGAAAATGTAATCTTCTATTTCCTTTACGGATAATTTCGTTAATGTGAGAATTCCATTGCAAATTACTTTGACAGCCAACACCAAGCAACTTTAATGTATCTACTCTTTCGATCATATTATCCGCGATGTACAGATTGGTTGGCTGTGGGATAGATTTCCCAAAACAAATCCACATATCTTTCGTTTTCTTCACATTCAACTTCATTTTGTTAGTATCTGACCAGTTCTGAACAGAGTCTAAGACTTCCTGCATGTTGCTACGCTTTCCCATCATGATACATTCACTTTGTGTACAGTCATCAGCATATTTGTGTGTACTGACCTCATGTTCTTCAGGAACACAAGCATCTAAGTCGTCAATGTGGATATTAAATAAGGTCGGCGAAAGTACAGATCCCTGTGGTACTCCAGCTGGGCAGCTCGCAATTGATGATAGATGTTGTGGGGAAAGGGAGGGACTATGCTGCTTGACAGATGTCGCTCCATAACTGCTATACTAACAGCTGGCACAATGTGGCTCTGGAATTTGGAATTGGTGTTTCCCTTTCCATAAAACTTTCAATGGTTGATAGGTGGTAATCTCAACAATTTAAACATGCTATATATTTATTTTAAAACTAATAACGTTCATAATATATACATACCATAGTAACAACAACATAACTTTATTTAGAGAAGGTTGAAAGTATTTACAAATAATAAATATGCCAGTTTAGCTAATGCTAATCTTCCACTGGACCTTCTATATAACAATATAACTGAAATAACAATTAACTATACAACTACTCATGCATCTATTTACAAATTATGAAGAACTTATGAACAAATTAAGAAAGAATTTATAAACTTTACGCTTAAATATAGAAAACGACCCAGATGACTTAATATCTGGTGGTAACATATTATAAATAACTGCTCCGTTATACTGAAGTCCATTCCTAGTTATGGATAGCTTAAGTTCGGTACCCACAAGTTCATATTGGAGGAGCTTCTTTCTTTACTCTTCTTTGGAGCATACAACATACTAGACGCTCAAGTAAACAACACACTAGTGCTTTCACAACCGTTTAGGGGATTTTCCATTTCCGTTCACTCGTTTCCCATTTTTTCCCTAACAAAATTGCCAGCAGGACTAGGCACTTGAAAGGGGCCAATCGTGTTCCAAGAATCATAGCTTACAATTAAGCCACATGAATTTTCAGCAATAGGAAATCTGTCCTATTTCCAGTAATTCCAGGCCCCCAAAGTTCTCCAGGCCTCGGTCGGCGTCCAATTACCCAATCAGTAATCGTCCAATTACCCGCTCAGTCCGCCCCTGCTAAGATGCACCTTAGCATTTTACTCTGTCTAACACCAGTGGTAGGGTACTGCAGGGTTCCCAATAGAATTTGGAGTAGGAGACTTTTTGAAATAATTAGGCGGCTATGTGGTGTAGACCTCGCAGTAGGTGGGTCTGATGGGCATCTTTCCTGTGAAGATTTTGAAATTTGGACGTTCTGAGATGGCATTTTCAGCCATTTTGGAAAGTTGTTTTGGAAAATATTAGACCGTTATGAAACTAAATTTCCCCATTAATTTTACAATGTTTCATCAATTTGATCATTTTGACACTAGAAAGAGTGACAATCTTTTATTGAACAATTAATAATGAATACATTCGTTTGCAACTAAGCGTGTGCGCGTGATGACAAAACATGTTTAATTAGTTGCAAAGTTAAATGAATTCGTTGTAAACATAAACAGTTTCGCACGCAAACATAAATAGTTTCGCACGCAAACATAAACAGTTTCGCACGCAAACATAAATAGTTTCGCACGCAAACATAAATAGTTTCGCACGCAAACATAAATAGTTTCGCACGCAAACATAAATAGTTTCGCACGCAAACATAAACAGTTTCGCACGCAAACATAAATAGTTTCGCACGCAAACATAAATAGTTTCGCACGCAAACATAAATAGTTTCGCACGCAAACATAAGTTTCAAAACAATGTTGGTAACTGAGTTTCAAAAACATGTTACAAAATGTATTCTCGATAAATCTATTCTCGTAAAATGAATTCTGTCAACAAATTTGGAAGAAATTATAATCTAGCAGTTCCCTTGTCTGAAGATTATCAAAGTGATCCAACTTTCACAGAGTAATTCTTATCGTGACTTTAGTGCAAGGCTGAGGATTCAACATTTCAACATCAACAGTTGCAAAAATTTTAAAGCAATATCGTGAAACAGGCCAAACTACTCCAATCCTGAGAAACCATATTATATATTATTATACTACTATTTCCTATCTTCTTAAAAAAACATTCGAACTGCAGTCCATATTTTTATTAGTTAGTTAAAATTATTATCTAGGGACCTTAAACAAGGTTTCTAGTACGTTCCTAATTTTGTAAATATTTAATTGTTTTACTAAACTGTTATTTACTTGGGCGAAATAAAACAACAACAAAAACGAATGTGTAAAGTTAGGATCTATTCTAAAACTACACCCGAATGATAGACGAGTAACAGACGAGTAATAGACGAGTACAGACGACTGCAGACGAGTGACAGACGACTGACATTCAGGTACATACAAGTTCATACGAGCATAGGCGGCCCAAAAATTCGGGTTTTTAATCTTTTCTGAAAGCTTTTCTTTGATATATTCACTTGATAAAGCTTGAAAACACGCGCGTGTGAAAATATTTCCTTTCATGCTCGCGTGACGCTCGCGCGCGTGCACACAAGTCTATTCGGTCTAATATATTGGCAAGTTTTTTCAACTCAAACTCAAACTCATCTACAACTCTTACAAATGCAAAATTATTTTCCACAAATTACAAACAAAAACTCTACAAAAACTACATCACTTTCCACAAAGTTTTAACTTCAAATGTAATTTCTAAGCATGTTAAAAAAGCGAATATATTTGGGGTTTTTGACAAAACTATGCTGGACAAAACTATGCATACGTCAGTTTTTAAATTTTGAAGAAGGCGCTGATTGGCTACTTTACATAACGTTTTCTGCAAATTACACAGGCATGCGGCGGGAAAATCACTAGTAAAATCACTAGTGTTTAAAGTGATGTAGTTTTTGTAGAGTTTTGTTGTTTATAATTTGTGGAAAATTTTGCATTTGTAAAAGTTGTAGATGAGTTTGAGTTGAAAAAACTTGTATAGACTTGTGTGCACGCGCTCGAGCGTCACGCGAGCATCAGGAAATATTTTCATGGGCCACGGCGTGTGTTTTCAAGCTTTATCAAGTGAATAATAATAATAATAATAGCTTTATTCACCATTTTAAGATAAAAAAGTACAATGGACTTACAATTACTTGTTAAGAAAGTATATGCTGTGAATGTCTTTATATTACAAATTTTGTTAGATAATTTAGAAAACTAACTAAGAAGTTAAAACAATTTACAAATATTTACAAGCTCTTCCTGAAAAAAAAGTTTGTGCCTTTCAATTCCAGAGAAGAATGATGTATTGCGATTCCGGTCAATGACAATGTTCCTTAAATTGTACTGATTGTTAATTAATTTTGGCAAAACACTGTGACAGGGATGGTTTCAGCAGCTCCCAGTGGTGTGTGAGAATTGACTTATATTTCAAGACTCAAGGGCCCCAAAGTTCTCTTCATTTCTTTCTCGTTTACACATTTACAATGAGAAAAATAATGTACTTTTGCTTTAAATCATTAAATGTTTTATTGATTTGTTTCACAAACGGATACATCGTTATGATGGTCTGTACATATCCAGGGTTCATTTTGGGCTTAAATATTTACATCTTGCGGTGTTGCACACCGTAACCCTTTTGTCCTTAATAGAACTAGCTCAGTCCCTTCAAATGTTCGAATGTTTTACAATCATATGTGAGTTTAGATCAATTACTTTATATGTTTGGAAGAACATTGAAGAAAGTTTCCACTGACATTTTCTTGGCCTCGTGCCTTCGTACATTACGTACGCTTGTTGAAAATCCCATAACTTTCCGTCTTTATATTTGGTTCATTTAAAGTCTATTTTACTTTGTCTTCGCTAGCGTATAGTGCACTATAGTCCAGTGAAACCAACCCAAATTGCACGCCCACGCTTGTCGTTCAATATGATAATCTGATTAAAACGAACATAACTTGCCCAACAATAATTGTTGAGACCATGCCGATAAATTTTCGTATAAAATACATTGCTAAATTTAATAAACCTTGTTTTTAAGGCCACGATTTGTTGAAAATATTAGTTTCTCGTCCTCCGCCCGCATGACTTCTAGATAGCCGCATCGATGGCCATCATTGTAATTTATCAAATATCAAACCAAAATTTACTAAATCTCTTTTCAAAATTATAATTTTCCATCTGCATTTGATACTATTTGTTGTCAAAACGACTTTTGCATAGTTTTACGCACTTTTACCGAAAATTTAAATAATGTTATGAGTCATGCTGAACGTGACAAGTTCAAGGGCAATAATTATGAAATGATGGCAATGGCCGCCCGCATGAACTTTGAAGAAAGCCTCAGATGAGAAACTAATATTCAACAAAATTGGCCTAATAATAGTATATAAGTAGAGAATATAAACTTGTGCTATGCCAAGGAAAACGACACTCATATTTAAACACCGTGGAAATGCACACAATAGTTGAAAAAGGTCCGTAGAGAACACGCTAAACATGTAAAATACCTCGTAAAATTATGGTAAAATACAACAGACTGGCTACAAACAAAAAAATGTATACGTCGCTCCTGTATCGTAACTCCACGCCTTAAAGACAGTGCTTTGGCGGCCGCTCTTTCTTAAAGAATAGATAAATAACTGTTTGAATAACTTGGCTATCTAAACGCTTTTTTAAATGGTGTATTTTGAGTTGAAATATTTCATATTCGCGTTCGGGACGTTCGCGGCGCGTATTTTTTAAAGGATAATATAACATCCGTTTTGCCTATATAAATTCTCAACTTTCTTTAATATATAAATTAGAACAGCTAGTTTTGTAAAATATATATATTTACCTTTTTGTTGGCTTCATTTTGACAGGATATCTTGATTTAAACCGAGTTGAAAAGTTTTTCTTCTTCGACGAAGACGAGCAGACCACGAGGAGGTTTTAAAATTTGTGCTTTTTTCACAATGTCATGTGACACGAATCATGTGACCGTAACCAGCGAATCAGGTAACAGATCGACCATCGAGCTAACCATGACTTTCAACAACACTGAAGTTACACCTATATATGGGACCGGTCATAAAGTATGTGGGGGGTGAGGGTATTCCAAAATACTACCATAAAATTTGGCACCCCCCCGAAAAGCGTCGGAAAATATTTAATACCCCCCTCAAAGGTGACGAAATGTTTCGTACCCCCCCACCCAACCATGCACCCTCCCACCAAAAAAATTATGAGAACATACACTCAATTTTATTAAAGTATTAAAGTTTGTAGTTTTAATCATGGACATAGTATTAGACTCATTTTTTGTTTCGTACCCTCCACAAATATGTCGTAATTCGTCTCATACCCCCCCCAAATGTTAGATAATTTGTTTCGTACCCCCCAACTTACCCTCCACCCGCCCAGTACACATACTTTATGACCGGTCCCTATTACGCCCATTAGCCTATAACGCCTATAACACCTATAACACCTTTAACACCTATAACACCTATTACACCTATAACGCCTATAACGCCTATAACACCTATAACGCCTATAACTCCTTTAACACCTATATATAACACCTATATATAACACCTATAACACCTATAACACCTATTACACCTATAACACCTATAACACCTATAACACCTTTAACACCTTTAACCTATAACACCTTTAACACCTTTAACGCTCATTACACCTTTAACATCTATGACACCTATAACACCTATAACGCCTATTACACCTATAACGCGTATACGCGTATAACGCTTATTACACCTATAACACCTATAACGCCTATTACGCCCATAACAGCTATAACACCTATTACATCTATAACGCCCATTACACCTATAACACCTATAACGCCTTTAACGCCTATCACACCTTTAACGCCTATAACACCTCTAAGACCTATTATGCCTATAACGCCTTTAACACCTATTACACCTATTATGCCTATAACGCCTTTAACACCTATTACATCTATAACACCTATAACGCCTTTAACGCCTTTAACACCTATAATGCCTATAACACCTATAACGCCTTTCTATAACGACATTACTAAAATATTACTAAACATATATATGTACAGATATGGATATATAGGGCGCCATATTAATGACGTCATATATATATATATATATATATATATATATATAACATGCATGTCTGCAGATTTGACTATATATGCTCCTTCACTTGTGTTGTTGAGCACTCTGTGAGGTTAATTGGTGGCTAATAAGCTATAATGCAAAAGCTCACTTCCCTTGTGGTGGTTTGAGCACTCTGGAGACACTTCACGCATGTCTGGATGCGCATGTGTCTGAGTATTGTACCACATGCGCTTAGTGAGGGCAAGAGTATGGTGTATAAATACGAAGTCACTCGCATCTAGACTGCGTTACAAGCTGCACTGACGAGCCGTTGAACGGCGAAACATGCATGTCTGCAGATTTGACTATATATGCTCCTTCACTTGTGTTGTTGAGCACTCTGTGAGGTTAATTGGTGGCTAATAAGCTATAATGCAAAAGCTCACTTCCCTTGTGGTGGTTTGAGCACTCTGGCCCCAAGACACTTCACGCATGTCTGGATGCGCATGTGTCTGAGTATTGTACCACATGCGCTTAGTGAGGGCAAGAGTATGGTGTATAAATACGAAGTCACTCGCATCTAGACTGCGTTACAAGCTGCACTGACGAGCCGTTGAACGGCGAAACATGCATGTCTGCAGATTTGACTATATATATATGCTCCTTCACTTGTGTTGTTGAGCACCGACTCTGTGAGGTTAATTAAAGCTCACTTCCCTTGTGGTGGTTTGAGCACTCTGGCCCCAAGACACTTCACGCATGTCTGGATGCGCATGTGTCTGTGTATTGTACCACATGCGCTTAGTGAGGGCAAGAGTATGGTGTATAAATACGAAGTCACTCGCATCTAGACTGCGTTACAAGCTGCACTGACGAGCCGTTGAACGGCGAAACATGCATGTCTGCAGATTTGACTATATATATATATATATATATATATTCGTGATCCGTACATAACAAATCGGCTTGGAATCGGAACTTGCCGGATTTCTGCTGTTTCATTACCCTGAACTTGATTGGCTGAATCCTAAAAACAGAACACAGCACTTGATTGGTTGCATCCAAAAGCAATGAAATTATACTGATTCGGTGGAAATTAATAAAATATTTGATATTTTGTTCCATTATTATATATTTCACGATTTGTTACTGTTTTGACTTTCAAATTTTCACCAAATAACATTGGAATATTAGATCCTTACGTCTTATTCTGATCTTTTCACCACAACACGCTCAGCTATATATTCAGTTTCTCACTATGTTAATATCAGCAAGCGTTGGTGGTGTAAAGGCTAGCATTGTTGCCTTCCAAGCAGTAGATCCGGGTTCGATTCCCGGCCAACGCATATTTTATTTCCACGTTTTTTCTTCTCCCAAACAAAATCTATAACGTGAAATAATTTTGAAGCAGTAACATTTCCTTCGTGCATTAAGGCGCGTACTTTTTTCTTAAGGCAAACGAACGCTATCTAAGGCAAACTATTTTGAAGAATTTTATGAGAGTACTCGAACCAGGGCAAAGAAAAACTTCTCGATTTAAAAATTTAAAGAGACCAGTTCATAACATATAAAGAACAATGAACGTTTGTTTTTACACGTGACAATAATATTGCGTAATCTTAGCTAGTCTCCAGGTTCCAGGATTTTCCTTCACTTTTGGCAGAAAACCAGAAATTGAATCTTTTCTACGATATTTTCTTTTTAAACTTTGCATGGCCTTGGATATAGAGCATTATTGTCTCACTACGGTAATATATTTATAGTTTGGTACTTAATTCTAAAATACTTTATCGCATTGTCAAACTTTAGAGTGCCAAAATGGTATTTGGTAAATAGTATTCCCAGTATTTTATGAATTTGTTTTCGTTTGTAGACGTTTCCAAAGATATATTATATCCCAAATTTTATAACTGAGGAAGAAGAAAGATTGCTGTATGAGCAGGTTTGAGAAGAGCAAACTTATTTCAGTAGTAAATAATTATTGAGTAGTCAGTGTCAGCCTCAATTTCATGCAGGGTTGTCTCCCCCCTCCATCTGAATTATCAGCCCCCCCTGAAAAATCAGCATTGGCCAAGGCTTACCAAAATTTCCATAAGTTCTGGATATTTTAATAGCAGCTGAGTGGTGCAAGAGTGAACTGGCAAGAAAATCCCCACCCCCTGCATTCCTGCAAGATGAGCCTGGATCTGCTCGTCAATGAATGAATGAATGAATGAACAATTTTATTTAAAGAGGGTAAAAATAACACATGACAGCAATACAGCTGAAAAATCTGTGGCCCTCATACAATATATACAAAGTTATAGATTATATCTACTTTAAAACGATAAAGCTATTTAGAAAGAGAACTATAGAAGAGATCTTAGGATTATATATATACATATCTACAATTTACTGAAGCTTTTAACTGATCACATTAACTGTTCAAATCGATCAATACCCTTATATGAGTCCAGGAAGTGGTTTTTAAGGGCAAACTTAAAAGAAGTAACGCTAGATTTTGTCTTGATCTCTTTGGGTAGATTGTTCCATATCTTAATGCTACTGACTGTTACAGATTTCCCTCCTTCAGTTACATAATTATATTTAGGACAAACTAATGAGTGCTTCCAGTCTTGGTTCAAGAGTACTTCCAGTTTGACTCTACCAAACACCACAGGTTTTCTCCAGGCACTCTGGTTTGAACAGTTTAGAACTGATAGAGCTATGCAAGATAGATAAAGTTAGTTTAGGTTCCATCTGTTATGGCTGTATGACCTTTGTTGTATCTCACCTTCAAAGGTTTATGCTGCTCCCAAGCCTAAATGGACGCAACTGTCAAACAGACGACTCCAGAACTGGGGTAGGTATAGGGAAGATATATGTATGTACAAAGAATGACATTGTAAGTGACAGTACATGATTATACACTCTATGGAATGAACTTTACAATTGTCATATTTTTTTATATTTTAGGTGGCCTACCACATCCGAAAGTGAGAAAATATTTACTATAAATTATCTAATGTAAATACTAAATATTGTTATCAAAGTTTCCAGAAAATCTCTTTGAAATGTTACTGTAGTATGACTTTATTTTTCTTTTTATTTACTTCAAAGGGAATGATTCCTGAAAAGTTGCCTTTGGTAAGAGTTTGAAGTGTCACATGTTGTCTTTGAAATTTTTAGTCTAGCTGTCAAAGTGCAACATGGCTTATCAGCTGAATGAAGAGAATGAAATGCTTTGTGTGTATATTATTGACTATTGTGAAATATAACAGTATTCATAAATATATTTTGTATATATTTCTTCAACTTCAAGTGGCTGTCATGTTATACAGAAAAGTTAGCATCACTGGGAATATTTGGCAATTATATTCCCAACCATGTATTGGTCAATGAATATACAACTGGTCAAGGAATTATGGTATTAAATCATATTTATACTGGATACCTCTAGAGGTCTAGTAAGGGCCATTCTTATTAGTCCAGTTTTAATCTCAATTTCGCTTGATTTGTATACGATTCTAATCCTAAGATTCTAATAAACCTAGTTTCATTTCTATAGCCACATACGGATGGTCCATTATTTTATCCAGTGGTTACCACAATTAATCTTAAATCTCACACCTTGTTGGATTTTTATCATCCAGTAGATGAGAGACAGTCAATTGAAACTGATGTAAGTAATAGAGTGGTCTACAGTATCGATGCTGTCCTTACAATTATTTGAAATAACCTTTTCAAAAGCATAAATAATTCATGAGTAAAATGCAAAGGAAATCAGTACCATATTGTTGCCTTGATACCACAGTAATAAATGTCCTTAAAAACTCATTAATAATTCATGAGGAAAAGACAAAGGAAATCACTACCGTGTGAGTGGTTTTATATGTGATAGAAAATCATGTTAATTTACATAAACTTTAGCTTTGATTTTCTCGGCTTAGACAATGTTTATTTTTAAAATTACTTCTCCAATGAAATCATAAGATGGGTCGTTTTTTAAGCCATTTAAAACACTCGCAGTTCGTGCTTTATCAGATATAAAACACTCGTGCTGCGCACTCGTGTTTTATATCTGATAAAGCACTCCTGCTCGTGTTTTAAATAGTACATAAATTAAGTCATCCGGCTTGAATTTTTCTATAAATACTGGTTCATTTGAGAAGTTATGGCAACACAAATCACTATATTATAATCCTTTCAGAAACATTATTTTACTTCTTACAGAAAATTGACGAACAAGACAGCACCTCACTAGAAGAACGTCACTTCATGTCCCTGTTGCTGCAGCCAAGAAGTTTAAACATCTTAACAGAGGATATGTATACAAAATATCTTCACGGTATTTCTGAACGTAGTGTTGATCTCTTAGATAGTAAAGTGATAAATCTATCATGTTGTAATGTACCAGATAACAAGAGATTGCTACGAGACACTCGTGTCTCACTGACAATACGCTACGTTCCAAAAGTCTTGAATGTTAAGTTAAAATTTGGGAGAAAATAACATAAATTATAGGACTATAGGTGGCCTACCCTAAGCACATTGTGCAGCAGATGGTGGTCAACCTGCAGTTATCAGAGTAAGAAAATTATGTTAATTCTTTTCATTATATGTATAGTAGTCTTGTATTTGGAGGCAAATATATGAAGTAGAGAGATGTAGTTTCATTGCTCCTATATATGTCAACATTTCTAAAGTTGACCATCTACTGCCGTGTAACACTTGAACCATCAATATGCATTTTCAATCTAGCTACTTCACGAAGTGTTTGCCTAACTAATTAGTTTCGCTTACATTATATCTACATTATTTACAGCTGCGGCTTTAGTTTAAACCTTTACTAATTTCCCGTGATTAACTGTTCATCTCAGCTGTTGGAACATAAACATGCAGACGAATTCGCTTAGTGTCCTTTAAATCTTTTCCAGAAGTCCTTTGACTCCTAGTTCCACAATTTTTCTCCCTTTGTCTTTGATTTTGTCCTTCATAATGTTTAGTTTTTCTTTCAACTTTTTCATTCACTGTAATGATATTTTCCATAGCTATGGATTTGTCGTGAATTTTCTTTGCCATACCACGTATATTCGACATTCCCGAGTCAAAATAAGGCAAACTAGTTTCAGAACGCTGTACTCTCCTAGCTGTAGGTTTGGGAATAACCTCCGCTTTTTGACTCCTTGCTCTGCCGTTACCTTCGCTCGCATTCTTAAATGTAGTGTACAAAGTTGTGAACGAAACCTCCGAGCTTTTTCTTTGCCTTTCTTTATTGGAATCGTAAAATCTTGTTGGTGAATAGACCTCATTTTCTCTGGATTTTGTCAAAATGGCATTGCCTTGTAAGTGCTGTCCTAGTGTTGGATACATACTCGCAGTATATGTGTTGTCACCCCAAGGGCAAGGTATACTTGAGTCTTCTGTTCCCTGAGCATTTGGCAAAAATTCTTCAAGTTTACTTTGCATAATCTCTTTGTTTGTTCCATATTCAGTTTTGTTTACCAACACTGACGTATTCCCACAAACATTACGATACTTTTCATCCTCAAAATACCCTTTTTCTGCAGTAATGTTTCGCAAATGCCTTCTTTCACTGATTTGTTGAATAATTTGCCGTGGAGTCATTATACGAATTCCTGTGTATCATACATGAAAATTTGTTATAAAAACTTGAAAATCAAAACTTCCCAATATCGACTTGATAAATTGCAGAGCTTTCTTAAATACTCTTACTAAATACTACCTAATCCAACATTCTCTATTGCAAACTCTTGCCATTTACTCGAAGATCAAAACGGTTATCTCAAACAAAACATATGTAAACACTCGGTTACTTGGGCTATGCTCGTTTATCATGCATTGATAAATTTAAACAATAATGTCAAAATCGTTTTAAGGCCATTTAGCATAAATTTAATGAACAAATCGAGTTTCGTGCAAGATAAGTTGTGTTCTTTAAATTAGCCATTAATTTTAAAAGCGAAATGATTGGATCTCGGATTATAGAATATTGAGCTTCGGCGTATTGAAAAAGGCGTATAAAAAGAACCCTGTAATATTTTCTCGTGTTTACTAAAGGTGTTGGTGGGACAGTGTTTTGTGTATGTCTTTCACCTCTCATGTGACTGGGATTTGATACTTACAATATGCTGTTTTCTGATGACTGTTTCACTTCAGTTGTACGTAAGAAGATCACCTCCAGTTTGAATATGCTGCAGGCTTTCTCTGTGCACTCCAGTTCTCTGATTTTCTTCTTGTAGTACTCCACCATAAAGGCTGTTTTCCACTTCAATCGTAGCGAAACGTAGCGTATTTCTTTGTTTCCTGAGCACTCGGGTAGAACTAATGACTTCGACACAAAAGAAAATGCTACGGTACGTTATTACGGTACGTTCAAAGTGGAAAACAGCCTTATTTAATAACACTGGACCATAACTGGACCTCTTGGGAGAACAGTTTAGAACTGATAGAACTATCCAGTATAAATATAGTTATAAAATTGATCTCATGAACTCCACTCGAAAAGTCATCAGGACATCAACGACCCGTGTAGACGAGACACTCAACTGTACAACCTCGTACCCTGGTCAACGCGAACAAAAACACTCGGGCTCCTGGCTCGTATTTTCACATACATTATTTTCTCGGTCACTGGACGACACGAGTCCAGAACATAAGTAGACTTAAATTTAATCACCTTGTTTATATTTATATCCTTTCCCAAAAAATAAATAATAGATCTCCGGTAAAAAGACAATTCTTATAATATTTTAAAGGCCGTAGAAAACCATAGAAGGATGTGGTGGAAACCGGAAGTCGTTACGAAATATTAGTCTTAAACACGGCATGTGATTGGCTGAGAGAACAATGAAGCGCGCCATTCATGGTGAGAGTATTTATCGACAATCAACAAGAAGTGTAAATCTTGTATTTTGTCTGACAAAATTTGATCTTTGGTCGCTTTTAAAGACTGTTTTAAAGACTTTAACTCATAAACAGATAATGATAATAAAGTAAAGGTATCTCTAGTTAAATGGCAGGCAACTTCATGGGGTGTTTTGGTAGTAGGAATAAACACCGTGATGCCAAAAAACGAAAAATTCGCTATGAAGGCATCGAAATGGGCGGCAAAATACACACATTGGAGTGTACAACGCCAATGCCCGAAGAAAAAGAACTTAATGTCATGTTCGCTGAATTGGTGGTACGTATGAGGGGTTTATGTTCAAGTTTTGGTCGATTAAATAACGACATTTCGTATGTTTTTGTTAAATTTCATAATAGTTCTATCACTTCAATATAATTTGGATAATTATTGCGAAGCATTGTTTGTGTGATGATTCGAATTCCATATAGTACTTTACGAAAATCCTTAAAATATTTATTTTTAACTGGCACAAGGCAATTATCGATTTGTTTAATACTTGCGTGGTATGGTGTGGAATGTATAATATTTATGCCATTATTTTCTTTTGAATTTCACGGGATGAATTCCCGCTGTGTCTCAATAATAAACTCAATAATTTGTGATCATCTGAACTGTACGACCCCGCAACACTTTTATGTAATTTATACTGCCGTCAGTTCAAAGGAATATTCAAAGTCAAAATAATGTTAAAATATTAGTACGTGAATAATAGTTGGATCTGCCCTTTGGAAACAGAAATCTTCTATATTGGTATAGAATTAATAAGTTTAGAAATCCCCTGTAGTTAGTATGTGCCTATGTGGTAATTTGATACTTTTAATATTAATATTTGACACTTCTTCAAATAAAAATATTAATATAAAGTCTACTTTAACAACGAAATTGAATTTTGTGTGACTGGTGTGATGCATGGTTTTATTATAAGTCATTATACTTGACCTTTTGATCATATATAATCAGCAGACATGGCTGTATTAACCCATTAGCTGGCAATGCGCCCAGATGCGCCCTACTTTAGTATTTTACTCTGTCTCATGTCAGACGATTTTTCTGGTCAGTCATAGGGTACTGCCAGTTAATGGGTTATACAGTTGAAGATCACAGAGAACTGGTACAGTATGCACCCTGAGAAACTTAACGCTAATCATGAAATGTTTCCGAATCACACATCCAAAATCATTTGATGGCCTAAATTTTAGTCCTTGTTAGAACAAGCATTGTCCAGGAACTATTTGACATGTGATTAACTTGTCAAAACATGTCTGATATATATATAGCCACAAGAAAGTGGGGCCCCAGTGTGGGCAAAATTGAGCAAATTCTAAGAAGTTCTTTGACAGAAGCATTAACTACCTGAAAAACATAGAACAAACTTCAACATTTTGTCCGACAGCCTTTCGTTCCTTCCTTCCTTGTGTTATATTTTTCAGACAGTCCACTTCCTTCAATCAACTTCTAATATCCAATACACTGACAGAAGCTTGTTTCAGTTTTAAATATTTGACAGATCATTTGGAAATAAATCTGTGTTGGCTGCCAAACATTTTGACTTAGGGTGGGTCCCTTTGCTCTATATATAATATCAAAATAAAGACTGTTTAATGAAATATCTACTGAATAAACTAGCATTTTGGTCAGAACTACGGCACCTGAACAAGAGATGAAGAAAATATTGTTTTGAGCAAAGATCCTTCCTTTGGAGTTAAGTACTCTTTGTTGGACTAAGTATGCTGTGGGTCATTAGGATCAAACTAAAAATTCAACAAGAACTATGCGTTCGAGATATTTGTTGGACAAAGGCCTTTTGCTTGAAATGTTGTCTTTGTCAGTTAGTCACAACCAAAATGTAGACAGTTCAATAATTTCAAGCTGCTGCCTTAGTCTCTTTAATGGACTGACATCTTACAACAAGCCACACAATGTCAAAACTACAAAACAGTTAAACAGCACATAAGGAAGGCAATTCAATGTTTAAACATTAACTAAATATATCTTTATTGCAAGTATTGTATCAGCAACATGCTGTGTCCTAGGGTGAAAATGAACTAAAACCACACACAGACAGTGGGCTATTATTAATTGATTAAAATATTTAAACTTTGGCAAAAATTTGAGTGGGATTTGTCTTAATTAAGGACCATATAAAGCCAGTAAAACCAGCCTAAATAAAGTGGATAAAGTTAATCATTAACCTATTAAGTTTCAATATGCCCTAATCTGCCCTGCATTCTTATTTAATTTAACTCTGTCTAATACCAGATAGTTTTACTCATTGAGGGGAAAGTGTTGGCCCCACAATGGGTTAAAATATTGAAAAAGCAAGTATGTAGTTGGAATTCTATAATATTATGCCTTATGCCATTATTCACATGTGTGAGTTTTTGTTTTCTGAATTAACTTTCAATTTTAGGAAGAACTTGACTTGACTGGAGAAAATAAGAAAGCAATGTTTGACCTTCCTGCTGAGAAAAAATGGCAACTATATCAATCAAAGAAAAAGGTACTTGAGATATTGGCCTTATTTAAACTTGGGTTTCAGGATAGTGTAGGTAGTTATATAGTAGGTAGGTTTGGTTTTAAACTATGTGGCAAAGATATAGCAAGTCCTTTACAATACACTTTTACCAACTTGTAATGTAGTTTTAAACAAACAGATAACAATTGAGATAACAATTTAAATAAATATAATGAGGTTTAATTGACCGTAACTATCTGTAAAAGGAGAAGTGTTTTGGTAAAATATGTGATGAACGTTGCTGGGCAATGGTTTTTAATGTCTGTATTTTATCACCAAATTATGCTATAAAACCTTTGTTGAGTTATGGAAGTCATAAAAATGTCTTCAAGACTGCATCAGTTTTATATTTATAATCAGTTTTATATTCATAAATATTTCTAAATATGTAATTTATAAGTTCTATATATACATTAAATGCAGAGTTGTTTGTAGTATGTGAAATTCATTAAAACAAGATATATAAGTAGTTCAGACACAACCCATGGTAGCTTATCTTTAATTTGTACCTTTAAATATATCTTTCATTTAAGCATGTCCTACACAGCGTTAAATGTTAGAAATATACTAAGCAAAACAGCAGTATTTTATGTGTTTCTCTCTATATATTTACTAGTAAATTTATTTTGCAGGATCAACCAAGCTCCACAGATTACCCAGAATATTACATTGACCGCATGTCAAGCTTGAATTCTGTAAGAAAAATCTCGTATTTTAAATTTTACACAATGATTTTTGTTTTGTATGCTATGTACATTGTAACAATTTATTTCTAAATTTGATACATCCCATTTCACATTCAGCTGTACTTCTCAAGAAATGATGAGGAAATCGAGACACGAACAAAACTTGTTGATGACCTAAAAACTGCATTAAGAACGCAGCCAATAAGGTTAGTATATATGTGTATGAATGGTGTTATTACAGTAAGCCTATTTCCAGGTAGTTTCAATGCACATAACTGTAGATGCTGGCTTGTTTCAAAATGATGGTTCTCGTTTTGCTAAATATATTGAATTATTTTTTGTAGTTTTGTGAATGACTTTATTGAGAAAGATGGAATGCAATGTCTCCTGGATTTTCTCAAAAATATGGACTATGATACGTGGTGTGTTTTTAAACATATTGATATTTGATTCTTACAAATCTCATCAACATTTTTTATCGTTAATTGTGAAATTTCTAAGTGTTACTATTTGTTGTTCTAAATCTAGTGAAAGCAAGATTCATACTGCTGTAATAGGTTGTTTTAAAGCCTTAATGAATAATTCAGTAAGTATACTATGAATATAATCTTTGAAAATAACTAAATGCTAAACATATAATAAATGAACACTATTTAATTATTTTCCATATTCTATTGTGTAGCATGGTAGAAGTCATTCCTTGTCTCATCCTGCCTGTATAAATATTATCGCACAAAGTCTTAGAACTGAAAATATCAAGACCAAAGTTGCTGGTAAGAATATAGACAAGAAAAGAAGTTTATTATATTGAATTCAAACACTGGACTGTTTGCTGGTTAGGACAGTAGTAGTAGTATAACTTTATTTATACACGCTAACCCCGTCAACCGTAGCTGATTTCCACGGGGGGCGTGTGCCAAAAAATAATTTTACAGTGAGAATGTAGTCAGAGAAAATGTAGATTTGAAAGTCTGGGGAAATGTCCTGTGTGGTTATTCTGTTATTTATAAAGTTAATTTCTATTCCTTTAGTCTTGGAAATTTTGGCTGCAATATGTTTAGTCCCTGGTGGTCATAAAAAAGCTTTAGAAGCAATGACTCATTATCAAGCATATGCTATGGAAAGGACACGGTTCCAGGTACTGTCAATAGAACTGAACATTTAGGTTGTGGTTGTGGTGGTGGTCAGATTAGGAGCGAAAAAGTCCAACTACATCTGTCAATTCTATTTATTTGACACCAAATACAAGACTGCTACATATAATGAAAATAATAATCATTGTTTTCTCATTCTGATAACTGTCTGTTGGCCACCATCTGTGTGCTTAGTGTAAGCCAACCATTCTCGATTGTTATTTTATCTTTTCCCAGAGCCTAATGCATGATCTTGACAGAAGTACTGGAAGCCATAAAGATGAATTCAACTTAAAAATTGTGATAATGTCTTTCGTAAATGCCTCTCTCCGATATGGAGCTGGCTCGGTAAGATTTCATGCACTAATTTTGTTTAACTGCATCGTAAAACTGTATAAGGAACTTGTCATGCAATACTAGTTGTTGGAAAACTTTGTATTTTCGTTTATAGGATCACTTAGAATTCCGTATTCATTTGAGATATGAATTCCTGATGCTTGGAATCCAGTCGACAATTGAAAAACTAAGAACAATGGCAAACTCCAATCTGGACAGGTAATGCTGCTGCTTTGGCATGAAGAAATAACCAATAATCTAGTTTCAATACCGTTACGTACTGTAATTGATAATATAATAAATTTTAGACATTTGGATTTCTTCGAAATGATGCGTCATGAGGATGAGAAGGATTTGGCCAAGTTACTTGGTGCTGTAAGTACTATTACTTTTTGATTGAGTTTGATTAAACCTGGTTGCTATTTGGTCGTACAGTAGCAGTCACGACCATGTCAAGGACAACATCGCCAATGTTGTAGATTGCTGCAATATATTTCTCTTTGCTGCAATATATTTCTCTTTGCTGCAATATATTTCTCTTTGCTGCAATATATTTCTGCAACAATAGAGACTGATTTGCGTAAAACACGCAAATATGACTTAAATACTGTAATATGATAACTGCGACTGAATGAAACCAGGCTTTAAATGGTTCTTGTTACATGTTTTACATTTAAATGACAATGTTTTCTAACATTGGTTCAAACGTCTATTTCTTTTTTCCAGCAAACGGTAGATTTAAGAAGTTCTACCAACATGGTGGATGTGATCAAACAAAAGATTGGTCAAACTGAAGCTTTCCCTCACTTCCTTTCAATTCTGCAGCACTTACTACTTTTCCCAAGTGAGTTGAAGTTTCGTTCCTATCAATAAACGCGCTTGATCCATGTACATAAATCGAGATCACTAACTATATATACATTATTGTAAAACTCATTAATAATTCATAAAGCACGAACTGCGAGTGTTTAAATGGCAAAAACGACCCATCTTATGAGTTCATTGAAGTAATTTTAAAAATAAACATTGTCTAAGACAGAAAATCAAACTTAAAGTTTATGTAAATTAACTGATTTTTATCACATATAAAAACTTTAAGTTCAATTCCTTCTTTTCTCACCAAATATCAATGAGTTTTTCTATATATTTATTTTACTAATTGTTGAAGAATACGAATGTTCTCATCAAGACGTTTTCACAGCCATTTTACAACATCATCATCCCGTGTTGTATCGGATATACAACGCTCGCCTTCGGTTCGAGTTTGAATATCCGATACAACACGGCCGCTCATGTTGTAAATAGTACCTAAATGTTTCTATTCCAGATGACAGCAAGGCAGCGAGGAAGATTTGGGATCTCACAGACAAGGTGGTTCAACAGGTCAGCATCCAGAGAGAGGATGGTGAAGATCCTGACGTGGCTTTGTTGAATATCAATGTCAATCGTATACTCGAACTGTAAGTTCTATACACACGTGAAAATGCACAAGTAATTGTTTATACAGTCGTGCAGCAGACTTGATACAAGATTGTTACAAAATGTGTTAAATATTTTCAAAACATGTTTCAGGTTGGCAGAAGATGAGGAAAGAAAACGAATAGAAGATGAAGAAGGTTTGAGTTACTTCTTATAAATGATTGAAAGTAAAAAAAAAATCGACTAAATGAGATTCTTTTGTTACATGTTGGTACATAGTGATAATTTTATCTGTCCTCTCTTTAGATTTGGAAGAGATGCGAGACAAGTTGACGAAACTAGAAAAATCCCTGGAATCAACTACACAGGAAAAGGTCAGCATCTACAAGACTACATATCTGAAACTTTATTCATCGCATACTTTTGCATGCTTGTCGGTTTACTTTTTAGCCGTTTGCTTGATTTTGTGCTTCGCAACTGTCTTTCTAGTACGTACTAAAGTTTCTATCTTGTTAATTTCTCATGTCGCAGGATGAAGTGAGTGAGGAGATTGGGAAACAAAATATCAGATTAGATCGTGAGACAGCGGAGAAAAATGAAGCATTTGAAAGAATACGAGAACTTGATGGCAAAGTTAACAGCGCTGCTACATTGGTAAGTTTGGCACGAGAGTTATCTAACTCATCTAGCGCAATTGTAGGACGCGCAGCATCGTCAGCTTGGCTCCATGCGAGTTTCATGCAAGTCTTAACACACCAAAGAAATAGACGTGATCATCTAACGCGTGTTTATGCCTGTCCCATCCAATTCACGTACATATATACTGTAAATGCTCTGCTTACATTATCAGAACCGGGGTAACTAGGCAATAAGTAGGCATGTGAGTTATCTGAAAATGTGAATTGGATGGATATGGGCGTAAACGTGTGTAAATCGATTATCCGGCGTCAGATCGAGTAAACTTGTGTGATATTAAGGCAAAAAACTACTGACAGTGTACATGGCTGAAACTTTCACAACATGGATGCGAACAAATTGACGATTTTAAACACAATGTTTTGATGGTTTCAGATTGGTGCTCATCAGAAAGTGAAAGCAAAACTTGAAGAAATTATCAAGAAATGTGGTGGTACAATTCCTGAAGATTGTACCGTTGACCACTTTGTGAAAAACAGTAGTGGTGCCCCCCCGGATATACCAAACCTTGAGACTTCCGGTGCACCACCTCCGGCTCCACCATTAGGAGGACTACTCCCACCTGGAGCTCCACCACCACCCCCCGGCGGAGCACCACCTCCGCCTCCTTTACCGGGGGGAGTCCCACCTCCTCCGCCACCACCCGGGGCAGGTATACCAGGTAATATTCGTGAGGGATCTTATTTATTGGAAGATATTTTGTTTTGTGTTTTGTCTTGATTACGCTACTTGTTCATTTTGAGCGTGTTGTAAAATAGTGTTTACGTGTCTGCTCTGTAATAGACAGAGCTCAAAATAACGGCCAATGGTGAATTGGTTCAAATAATCAGGGCTCAAATAACGGTCAATTCAGGGCTCAAAAACGGTCAATGACAAAAAAAAAATACCTGGTGACCTTTCACTTTCTCGCCGGTCATGACTTTGACCATTTTCATGCCTTCCGCTAGAATTTTTTTAAATTATGATGATAAAGATTTCCAAGCACTACAACACTAATGATAACGTTGCCTATTCATCTAAATATACACGGATTACTAACGTCTTGAGCGTTTTGAACGTCACCGTGAAACAAAAAAAAATGTCTAGTTAGTATATCTTATGATTTGCTTATTTGTTGTTTCATATGTATATTATGCACCGGTCAGACCGGTCACAGACCGAATTTTGAAAAAGAATCCAAGCTGCTGATCTGTCATTTATTTGACCGAGACCTATTCCTATTTTTGAGCTAATGTATGTGGAAACATTGTTGCAGAAGCAAAATTTGCTTCGCAGAAAACAAAAATGTTTGCAAACAAATTCAGAAACATATTTTGTTTTCCAAGTGTGACTAATGTACGGAAACAATGTTTCCTGGTTTGCCCACCTTCGGAAAACATGGCTAGGAAACAATGTTTCCTGGTTTGGAAACAATGTTTCCTGGTTTGTCCACCTTCGGGAAACATGGCTAGGAAACAATGCTCTCGCAACAATGTTTTAAAATTTGGCCTGGGCTTAAATTGCATAACATGTGTGCGAATAATAAAGCGTGCGTTATAAAACTTGCGAACTTCAGTGTGAAGTCGATATTTTTTTCTAACTTGGCTTGACCTTTGACCTCACTAATTATATATGCATGGAGGCAAATTCTTTGCAAAGGTTGAATTGTAATTTGAGCGAGTGAGTTACTAGGGGTTAGTTTGTTTAATTGGTTGGTTATGATGTCCACATACGCGATGAAGTATCGAAATTATATATACTATGCTCTATCCCTGTAGGTCCCCCACCACCACCCGGTGCCCCAGGTTTACCCGGAATGCAACAGAAGAAAGTTAATCGAAATGTTCCTAAACCTTCCCAACCTCTCAAGTCGTTTAACTGGTCCAAGTTACCTGATGTAAGTTTTGGCTTTCTATGATTTTCAATAGACCTTGCTGGCTTTATTTGTCCCGTTTGTGCTTTCTGGACCTCTAAAAATGATTGAGCTGTCCGCTTTGATGTTCTCTTTGAGTTCCATGAACTCAACTGAGGAGACATAATTAGGCCAGCAATCTGGGGTTGGAGCCCTGCCAGAGGAGCCCTGCGTGGAACTCTGAACTTTTTCCTGAGCTTTACAGCTTGTACAAGCAAAACAAACATTTTCGCTTTCTTGCAGACGAAAATCAAGGGAACAGTTTGGACTGAGATTGATGATTCCAAGGTAACGTGACATTGCTGTTTTCTCTTTGGAATGGATAGAATAAGAATTATAGAATATGGAGGAATGAGTTGCACCAATAACTGTTTAACCTTTCGTGTGTTCTCACTGTTCAGGTGCATCAAGTGATGGACTTCGGTGATTTCGACAGAATGTTTTCAGCTTATCAAAAAAATGACCAGGTTGGTCTCGCAAAAGTAGAACCGTTTATATGCTGTACTAGCGTTACTTTCATGAAGGCATGGTAAACCTAAGATTACAGTTAGTTCTCAAGTTGAATTACCGATTTCAAAGGGCGGGATGATGTTTGTCATTTTAGAAAGATGGACCCGACGATCGACTTGCTTCTCAGTCGAAGAATAAAGAATTGTCTTTAATTGACAGTCGGAAAGCTCAGGTACAGTGGACATAAAGATTAGCTCATTGCATATTATAACTTGAGTTTCGGGTGTCCAAATGCAGTCGAATCACCTGCTGAAATTTGCTGCGATATTGTGTTAAAATGTGCGTTGTGATTTTTATGAAGAATTGTCAGATTTTGCTGTCAAAGTTAAAGACCTCCAATGAAGATCTCGCTAAGGCGGTTCTCTCCATGGATAAAGACGGCGAACTCGATGCTGAAATGTTGGAACAGGTAACTTAATTAACATTACAATAAATTTCGCTGTTCTACTGCTATGTTAACGTTATCTCATCTTTGAACAGCATTTTTCTGCAATTTTCCATCAATTTTTTAGTTGTTGAAATTTGTCCCTACTTCACAAGAAAAGAATCTTTTAAACGACCACAGTAAACAGAAAGAACAATTTGCTAAAGCAGACAGATTCTTGTATGAGATGTGCAGGTATAAAGCAAGCATTCAAAGCATCTATTTCACCACCGATTGTACAGTATTTCTTAGAATATTGTATATTTCCTAGAATTTCTCACTATGAACAGCGACTACGAACCTTGTACTACCTCAAGCGTTTCCCTGAAAGGATGGGTGATATCAAACCGAAAGTTAAAGGTAGAGTAACAATGGCCTAGTGTCTGGCACTGTTTGTTTCGCCATTCCAATGATATCTAATATTTGTTTGTGTCATTTTGATTTGCGATGTTCAAATGTTATCTCCATTAGCCATGATGGACGCATCGAAGCAAGTTTTCCGTAGCGGGAGATTCCGAGATTTGCTTGAAATCGTTTTGGCATTTGGTAACTACATGAACAGAGGAGCCAGAGGAAATGCCGCGGGTAGGTGGTGATGATGATGGTTATAGTTGTGGCGATAGTAGTGTTTCTTCTAGTTGTTGAATCATGTGAACAACCACAGCTAATGAATTCATATCTCTGCTTCCAGGGTTCAAAATCGCCAGTATTAATAAGATAATGGACACAAAATCCAGTTCAAATACCAAAATTAATTTACTGGATTATTTAATTATGTTACTAGAGCAAAAGGTTAGTCATACATATATAGTCACCAGACAAGTCGACTTCTTTAATTTTTTGAATATTTCCCATTTTGCCTTTACTCCAAATCACCTCTCCCAGAAGAAAGAAAACGTCGAGAAGTCTACTTTATCACTTCCATCAAAATATAGTTGTGTCTTAATTTCAGTATTTTGTATCTTGTAGTTTCCAACCATACTTCTGCTTGAAGATGAAATGGGAGATGTTAGAACAGCCGCTAAAGTCTGGTAAGCAGAGGATTAAAATGAAATTTTATAGAAGATATGTTTATAGAGAGATGACGAATTGGTGGTGGTCCATAGACGGATTTTCTGTGCGCCCCCCCCCCCCCAATAGTTTTACCACCCCACCTAGAGAAATTTGCACCCCCAAAAATTTAAATGCTCATTGGGATAAATGACAGTAGTGTAAAAAACAAGGATTTTGAACTAAATCTAGTAAGACCAAAAATCTCAAAATTTTCTGTGGGCTTACCCCCATTGGCAACTGTGCCCCCAGACCCCAGAGCAAAATCTGAAAATCCGTCTAGGTGGTGGTCAACCTGCAGTTATTAGAATAGGGTAATGTTTTCATTATATGTACTAGCCAGCTCGTATTTGTTGGCAAATATATAGAATTTAGAGATGAAGTTCAATATTCTTGAGCCTACAAGTGCCAACGTTTCTGAAGTTGACAACTATCTGCTGCCCTGTAACGCTTATACTGTATACTGAAAGCCGCCAACAAACAGCTAGTTAATATTCAGTCCGTTACTTTCTCTGTAGTTTACAAGAGATGGAAAAAGATATAAAAACTCTCAAAACAGAATTTAAAGCAGTTGAAAAGGAATACGAGTATCAGTCCAAAAAGAAGGATAAATCAATGGGCGATAATTTTGTCCAAGACACTGGCGCGTTTCTCACGGCCGCTAAAGCTTCGTTCTCAGAATTAGATGATTCTTGGAAAGATATGAAAACGAGGGTATGTTGCTTGAAAAGTGCAAAGTTTACTGCATGAAACTCTGTTGCTGTTTTCATGTCTTAAATCTTGTACGACAATCTTGTGTGTTATTTTTGTAGTATGATAAGTCTGTGGTTGCTTTTGGCGAAGACCCCAAGACTATCACTTCAGATCAGTTCTTTGGCATTTTTAACACATTTTTAATATCGTTCGCTGTAAGTACTTGATTCTTGGATTAAAAATATTCATTACTAGTGAAGCAAAGAAGAAATCAGTTCTAGAATAAGCTGCCGTGATTTATGTCTAAACTTCGTGAAAAAGAGTATTAAAACAGTAAAGTGCGTTTAATCTTTTTCACGTAGTTGAGACACAAACCACGGCAGATTATGGTTGAATACTACTTACTGGACCACCACGTTTGAAATTAATAAGATTATGGTTGAATACTACTTACACTAGCTGGACCACCACGTTTGAGATATTAATCAGTTATATTACAGTTTTGTATTATCATCGTGCACTTGCTTGACCTGTGTGAAGCATGCTTTAATATGATTTTGAAATTTCAGGAGGCGAAAAATGAAAATGAGAAGCGAAAGAAGAAAAAATTGGAAGAAGAAAGACGAGCAAGGGAACAAGCTCAGGTAATATTTCCTATCATCAGAGCTACTTACTGTTGATCTGATAGCATATTATGAAAGTTTATAGACTGAACATTAAATATAAATTTTCTATCTTATTTCTGCTTTTTCTAGCAAAAAGAACGGGATCGTCAGAAAAATGTAGCAAAGAAAATCGCGAGTGGAAAACCAGAAACCACAGCAACCGTGAAAGAAGAATCAAACAGACGAGGAGAGTTTGATGATTTAATTTCTGCTTTAAGAACTGGAGATGTATTTGGAGATGATGTGAAAAAATATGGCGGCCGTAGGAAGAACAAGGGGGAGAAAACTGCACCTAAACCTACTGGGAGTGATGTCGATAGAGAAAGAAAAGTTCAAACAAAATGAGGTCAAACAAAATTCTAGGATAATACTGTACCTATTCTTAGGAAAAGTTGAAACGAAATTCTAAAAATCTAAGAATTATAATCTCAATTCTTAGAGACTTAGGTTTTCTAGAAAGTATCTATATATGTCCCGGAAACGAACGTTTTCTAGAAAGCCTAATGTGGAATTCAGAAATGAATGCTTTCTAAGAAAGGTATGTGCTTCTAAGAAGCTAACGTTTTCAAGAACAGCATGAGTGCTGAGATGAAATTTTGACAAGTGCAAAAGACTGATGAACATTGCAGCATTCATTGAAAATCTTTCCCAGTTTGCAATGTATAAAGCTGGCTACAGAATACCAAAGTAGAAATTTTAATATTCCTACAAATATCTCTTAAATTAACTTCAGACAGCATATTTAGGTACGCGATTTGGCTCAATGATGTAAGATTTGTGTCACTATTGTACAGAATAGCCAAATTCAGTAAAACTATTATATAGTGATTATAAGACACAAATATGTAATACGTGTGAATCTTTAGCGATAGATTGATTTCTTATGCCAGTTCAAATATGGAAATATATAAGATAAAATATGAGTGTAGTATCGTGGTTATGTTTTGATTTTCAATAAGGGGTTCTATCAAGTCTACGTAAAATTCGGAACATGACCCACAGCATATAAAGAAACAGTTGGTCGAAAGTCTTGTCATTTCCAAATTAGATTATAATGATATTGTTTCTTATCCTCTCCCTAAATACCTTCAAAAGAAACTACAATGTGTTCAAAATGCTGCGGCTAGTTTTATCAATAACCATCAATATTGGATAGAAAAAGATGTCCTTAATGATTAGGCTGGCTTCCCTACTGATGAACGAGTTCAATATCACTTGTTAAGAAGCGCTCACCAGGCAATATATATAATCCTTGACCGGAGTATCTTCGTGTGGAAAAACATGAGCCCAAAACACAGTTAAGATCTTCCATTGCCCCGACACTAACTCCCCACTGAAATAAGATTATGCACTGAAACGAAGTTATAATGGGAACGTACGACAATTTTTAATGAACAAAGCAAATGAACGAATAGATGGATAAACTTTTAAACATTTTAGCCATATAATAATGTACTGATATCTTAATTAATCTTTCTACTTTTAAACTTTAATACTAATATTTTATAGCTAACGTACTTAGTGTAATTATTCTATATTTTACTGTGGATATAGCTTGTCAGATGAAGAGCCACTCTGTTGATATACTGACAATATATAAATCGTTAGTTAGTTGTAGTATTATTTGCGTGCTCCCTAGTATGCGAACACTCGCTCCCATAAGTGTCATTACAATTGAAGTTGACCACCCATGTGTAGCACGATATAAAACATCCAACTGAAACCTGCCTATTCGTTAAATACCAGTTAATTTGTAAGTAGAACCAGCTTCGTACTAAGTTCGTTAGTTGATCGGAAAACGACGGCTATTTTAACGTCTCGTCGAACGAACATGGTGAAAACTTTCAACCACGATGTTGTTGGATGATACTGATTCTCAACTAAATTTGAAGTGCAATGTACAACTTTAAATGGGGAAACGTTTCGTCGATATATAGGTATGTAAGCTATCTAGATTATCTTGTTATATTAAGATGTATTTGTTGTTAAATTTCCGCCTAAAATTTCAGAGTTTGCCGGCGTTTGTCTGGCAGGGTGTCCGTAAAGTAAACGAGATAATTTCCACACCTCTTGTGAATAAAATACCTATATCTTTTGTGCTAAATGTGTAGTATGATATATAGTTGCTGTAATAACAGTAAAAATATAAAGTCTTGTGGCAAATTTGCGCTGAATTATGTTCGTCTGAGTAAAACATGTTTAAGTTGGTTGCTCAATCGTTTAATACACTATTACAGCTGCACTTTTAAAATTCCCGCGATTATATTTATCCCAATTAAATTTCGCAACAATATAATTCGGTTGTCCATAGAAATGTATTTTATGAAGTAAACGAAGGCCTTTACCAGACATTTACCTAGGGATTCAGCTATGGTGGTTAGATGTGTCAATGAGTCAATCTAGGTTCAACCAAGAAGTGCTGTAGATTCTCCATGGCATGAGGGTACATCCTTGCACTATCACTGCAGTTGCTGTCCAAATGTCCATGACCATGAGTCATGGAAATTTTGGTCAACCTTAATCAATACTGACTTTTTCATACATGATCTTTAGGGGTGCACACACACACACCTTGTGTGCTATTACTAATAATATATAACCATATCTTGATATATAACAATTTTATTTAAAGAAATCTTCATTGCAAAGTACCTAACTATAATATAACACGGAAATTACATAATTAGGCTACACTTCAGGTCTTTTCAAGTCCAAACCAATACTTCATCTTAACATCAACATATCACTAAGCAATGTTTCTAAAATAAACTTTTGGTCATCGTACAGAACCCAACAAAAACACTCATCAAAGGTTTATAACTTTATATCAATAGGTTTATATTAAATCAGTCTTTATATCTAAATGTACGTTCGAAGTTCAGTCCTTTGATAGTCTTTCCATACATCAGTAATTCAGCCAAGAATGACTTCTTTCAGTTCAAATGGAAGCCTTTTTCTTTCGTTGCTGCCAGGAGTTTTTCTCGTAATATTTCCTCAGATGTATACTCTGGTAATTTTAGGTAATGGACACAAGTGTTGACTGAGGGATAGGAGCCATCCCCTTCGCCTTCTTTGCGGACAACCGTCAAATGTGGGTGTAGGTTAGCCAAGCCACCAGGAGGTAGAGATGAACATCCGGTTGTAAACTGAAGGAATGACTAGAAATAAAACAAAAATTGTTGGTAAATAGTATAATGTCGATTCTAGGAAAAGCAAGGGTAAATCCAGACTAATATAGGTGTAACTACCCTCTCAACTGCAAGGAAAGGCACCTACCTTCTTTTCTTCTCCGCTCATATCAGCAAGAACATTGACAAATCTTTGATAAACTGGACTGTCACGAGTGAAACCATATTTCGGTTCTGTATAACTGAGAACATCTTCCTTGGTCCACTGAGGTACTTGTTCACCGCTGATCATTAACTGAAGTTCTGATGGAGAGAAAGGTTGAAGTTTCTCCATTGGAAACACTTTGTTGAAACCATCTGAAGAAGAAACAAAGATTACATTTACAAAATTCTGAACTCATTATTTGTTCCCAGAACTATTACCAGTACAGATCGCGTTGTTGTAGATAATTAATAGTCTTGTGTTTACACTAAGACGGATGATCTTGTATAAATTTGCCAATACTTCACAAACCAAACAACGTCTCAGTACCTCTAAATGCGTCCGTTTGTTTCTTGATCCCAGAGTAAAGACAAAAATCTGTCATCAAATGTACGTACTCCTCAATGTTACCCAACGTCAGAGCCTGGGAAAATAGAAAATGTCCATGACCAAACTAAAGCGTTACAGGGCAGAAGATGGTTGGGCAACTTTAGAAATGATGACACTTGCAGGAGTTAGGAAATAACTATATCTCGCAACACTTACTTTCTCCTCTCCGTCAGGTTTCAAGTCAACAGCGCTGTATTTGTAAACTTGAGATGTTGGGAAATACTGGAACGTCAAACTAAAATGAAAATTTTATGAGTTCAGCACACCGGCTTATAGTTCGGCTATTTTATGAGTTCTGCTTAACACCAGGTCATATTCACTTCGAGGCAGACTTCAGTGCTTTGCTTTTGAGGATTTTTAAAGTAAGTCTTGTGTTTTATGCGTAAGTAAATAATTTGGATGTAACGTTTAAGGTTTTGTTAAAAGGGTAATATAAAGACCTGTTTTCTAACGATTTCTCTCTTTCCGAGAAACGCGATCGAGTCTCACGTTGGTACAACACAGCTCAATATTGCTCTAGTTTCATAACTCACCCTAGATCTTCCACATGACACGTGACACCAGTGGTTGTCGTAAACTGTAGTGAATGTAACCTCTCCTTCATTTCTTCTTTACTTAACGAACTATCATTTAGAATTTCTGTCTTCTTTCCCGCCAGTTCGTTCAACTGTTGAACAAACGCTCCTTGATGGGGATTGGTTGATTCAAGATCACTTTCATCAAGTAGACCACTGAACCAGTAATAATTGATTGCAGGCTCGTATGGTTTCTCGGTCTCAGTCTCCTTGGGTTGCTCTTTCGGTAAGTCTTCTTCGATCAGACTAACTTTGGATAGTTCGCATTCCAGTTTATTTATATCGTTCTCATCATCTTCCACCTGGAAACAATAGTAAAATATGACTATCAGTTCTAAACTGTTCTCCCTAAAAGAGATCCAGTAAGGGCTATCAGTGTTGGGTAGAGTCAAACTCACATGCGATTGAATCGATTAATCAGTGGTGGATCCAGCCAGCACTTTTTAGGGGGGTGCAGCCGAGCAAGGGAGCAGACCGAGCCCTGCACTGGCCAGCAGTGTGCCGCCACGCCAGTGGGAAAATTTGTAAATATGGGTATTTTGAACTAGTGCTGCCTTGAATGAAAAAAATTAAGTTCGTCTAAGACTAGTATGATAAATACTTTTTGCACCCCCTTGGCCTTAGCCAACAGGGTGCACACCCCCTGTGCACCCCCCCCCCTATAAATCCACCACTGCGATTAATCACATCACGAGGAAAACGGTTTAGATTATTGGATAAATGAATGAGAACTAGCTTCCAGCAGAAACTTAGCAAAATCAGTAAACTGAGAGAGAGCAGAGGAGAGAATCTTTTCAACAACTAGAAAGTGTCCATACAGTACCTTTCTAAATCTATCCAGTTCATTGGTGGTCAAATTCTTCACAAATTCTCGTTCCTCTTCATAACTACAGGAGTCGTCCAATCCCTCTGCGAGCGAGAGATGGCTAGCATGGCCGTGTGTAGTAGGGAGAGTGGGCACCATACTGTTATCACCACCACCATTACATAATAATTTCAAGAAAGATCGTGATAATGGGAGATCTACCAGACGATTGTCTTGAAGAGATTTCGCCAGGAAAATTCCCAGAAACGTGAACAGTTTACACACACGTTCTATCTCGCCGCCATCTTGGGGTAAAGGTGCCGGGAATAAACCTCCGGCCTTCTGGATGTAGTATCCCGGAGCTCGTATACCATGACCAATATCAACCTGAAGGATAATAACATGAAGTATCAGGGTTAGGTTGTGATGGATGTGAAACTGTCTGAAACCCATCACAATTGGGCGCTCGGCTATGGCGTCACGTGACAACATATTACTGTTTAAAAAATAACGGTCTTACCTCTTGTTCAACGTGATCATGTGTGTCGTCATCACAGAGAAATATCCCCAGGCTCTTCTCTTGAAGCGCGGCAGCAACCAGAGAATAGAACTCCAGTGTTGGACCGAGACCAGTGCCTTCTTCACCTTCGAACTCGAACTGAAATACAAACACACATTAACCGCTAAATCCGCTACGTTAAAGAAACGCTTTTGAAGAAAATACTTTTAAAGTCATATTGCCTTTAATCTTAAATTTCAATAAATAAACTTACTTCAAGTATGGCCTTTCTCTCGCTGTGGAAATTAAGAACTCTTATGGCTGAATCAAGTAGCTGAAAAATATATAACTTAAGTATTATTACAGATGAATCTAGCTCCGAAAATCAATCCAGAAAGCCTCTACCCACGAGAGAGCTTCTGTCCTACATTTATATTACTGGGAGACAAATGTAAATTATATAGCTGTATTGGGAATTAGTTTGGACAAAAATCAGTGCATGAGAAAGATTCGAAAGCAGTTTTCCTACCCCATCATCTCTAGAAATCCGAATTCTCTCGTGTTTCAAGCGACCAATAGAAAACTCGTGTTGATCCTCTCGGCGTGAACTTGGCGTTCTTGACCGCTCCACCGCTGCATCACGGGACGTTTGCAGCCAGATGATCGTTCTGAAATACAAGATGTAGAAGTTTAGTAAGAAGGTTAAATGTGTCCTATGAGGTCCTGCAAGTCGCTGTCGTGACTGTCTGTTTATTGCAGGTGGTGACGACAGCAAAATATGGCGTGTAGCCAAATCTAAAGTTCTCTAATACTCTCGATGTAGTTTTACTTGTCATCATTAATTTCTTACCTTGCACATCCAAATGCAGTGCTATTAAAGTACATCTGTCTGGTATCGAAAGGAAACAACATGGGATAGGAACTCATCACAGCCTCGCACCAGTTTGGGAGAGAACCACTGCTTGACATCAATGGATCCTGGAACGAAATTGAACCCATCTAAAACTTTGGCCATTAGTGTTAAACTGAATCTACCTCAGAGCACAGGCCTGTGAAACAATACTTGCTGTCCAACGGTGGACATCTCTTCGCGAATGATAACACTAAATATGGTGCTTGATAACGACATATACCTCAGACCAACTTTTGGCAAAGTCCGCCTCAGGGAGAGATATGACCATGTAGAACTCTGCTATATTACTATTATCTTACCTTGATCTGTTGTATGAGTCTCGTTGTGATCTTCTTGCTGCTGAATTCTTCTGAAGGGATGATAAATCCGTAGTTCTCGTCAGCTACATCAAAATTTAACCGTTAAAACATATGAAAGAAAGAAATATAATTTCAAATGAAACAAAAACACTCACCATTCTCGCCAAATTCTTCCATGGATGTTGTTGATATCGAGTAGAGAAGTCTGATCAGTTTCAAGATATCTTCTACAGAATCCAAACTTGTATAACTACCAATCACACTACTCTGGGCTGAGCTTGATTTTCTTACAAGTGACGTTTGCTCGCTTGTTGTTGATGTTGATGTCGATGCGCTTCCACGTTTAGACACCACAGGCGAATACAACTTACAGAATTCCTGAAATAAAGCGAATAAAATTCGTATTGTCAGAAGTAAAAGAACCTTAGGGGGGTGCTGTTCGTATAGTGTGGTTAGTGCATGCGGCTTTCGCCCCTGGGACCGGAGTTCGTATAACCTTTTCTGATAATAATATGACCTCTGTCGCATGTGAGAATTATAGTGATTTGAAACACCGAAAAGTGTGTTGAAAACAAGGCGCTAGCCGAGTTTTTTTAACATACTTTGAGGTGTTTTTAAATCACTATAATAAACGACTTCGAGTGTATGATATAGCTTCTCAAACAAACCAGTATTTAAAGAGAAATTCAACGCGAAAGTTGAGTTAATTTATGGGTGTTTATTACCGTGGTATCAAGACAACGATACGGTGGTGATTTCCTTTGTGTTTTGCTCATGAATTATTAATGAGTTTGAGAAGTATGTTTTCAGTTTTACTTTACCAAACACCGAAGTTTCTTTCGGAAATTCTGGATTCCTCAGGCTGTGATATCATGGACCATCAAGGACTGGCTATTGGTCTATCTGGAAGCTGCCTTGAAACTCTAATAAACATAGTTTTTTGAAAGTGTACCTTGTAAGCAGAGACTAGCTGTGAACAATTTCTGTTTTTTCTAATAGTTTTTGTGCTGCCAGTAAGTTTCCATTTTCTTAAGAAGGCTGAGTCAGCATGTTCTTGAAGATAATTGATCAGGTCACACTTGGGCAGACTGTCTGTACCAAGATGGCTGACGACGTATTTCACACTCCAACGTTTCTACATGAAAACAACGAGAAACGCCTGTCATGCAGGGTAAAAGATGGTGGATGGATTGATGTAGCGAGTTTTTCATCAAGGTTTTGGTTGTACACTGGTTAGTGCACGTGCCTTTCACGTGACCAGGGTTTAATTACTATAATATGCGGTTGTAATTGTTGATTATAACTTCGCCTTAGTCACACGTGAGAAGAGTGATTCCATGAGAGTGTCAGAACAAAATAACTTGCTCCCTGGAGCGACTCTACATTGGTCAATGTGTTTTCTTACATTTTCATCCAAATTTTCTTCGTCACTTTCATTTGAAGATTTTCTAGCTTCACTGAAGTCACCAACACTGTTGTACACCACCCTGAAACATATACCATTCATGTTGAGTACATCTCATCTTTACGATACATGATAATGCAGTATTTAAAACGTTTCTGGTCCTCGCCCTTTAAAATGTACGTTCACAATGCTTCATGACTTTATCACAAAGGACGCTTAAACAACCATTTTAGCAAGAAAAACATAAGACTTACGTGTATGTTGGTTCCCATATCCGTCGAAGTCGTTCAGTCTTTAATTTTCCTGACAGTAAAGCCAGTTTATGGACGTAAGAAAATATGGTTGATTTCGGATCATCTAGAGAAACGGTCACTTCTGGCACCTAGATAGAGAATAATTGAATGCCTCGTTAGCTCTGTTCATTTTCTGATTATATCATCATAATAGTGGTAACCAGGCATGCGAGTTATCTGAAGATGTGAGTTCGGTGGCAACGGTCGTAAACATGTGTTAGCTGGTAACATACCCCCGGTGGTGTTGCAGGTGATTTTAAGATCAGCTCGATCTCTGGATTACAGTAGGCTTGACCATCTGGTGATGTAGGAGGCGAGTCCGCTTCAGCTGAAAATACGAAAAATTGACAGTATTGCAAAGTAGTTCGTATTAAGCCAATCAAATTGGCCTCACAATTGAACAAGACATCTCACATTTAACCAATCACGTCGCATGACATCTCAACCTAAGCCAATCAAAATGCAGAACATCTCCCACTCATCCAATAAGATTGCAGAGCATCTCATATTCATCCAATCAGGTTGCAGCACTCACCTTCAGGAGGTACCTCTATGTCCTGTATTTGTTGCACATTACTACGGCCAGGTCGCGGGTCAAAGGCGGGGATCAGAGCTGTAAATTGTCGCTTCAAACAGAAATCATCATCCCAAGAACGTCGACTACGTATATTTGTATTCTGAAGTTCACTATCGTCCATCTATAGCAACAACCAAATGAATGTTATTAGTAGGTTATTGGTAGGAGGTTATTGGTAGGAGGTTATTGGTAGGAGGTTATTGGGAGGTTATTGGGAGGTTATTGGTAGGAGGTTATTGGTAGGAGGTTATTGGTAGGAGGTTATTGGTAGGAGGTTATTGGTAGGAGGTTATTGGTAGGAGGTTATTGGTAGGAGGTTATTGGTAGGATGTAGAAGTTGGTCATCAGTGGCCTCCATTTCTTCTTAATTCCAGGCAAAACTTATCAACAGAGGTGTGTGTGGGAACCCTACATCCCCCTCAAATTACTCCTAATTACCCTACATATCTCCTCACACCCATCCTCAGTTATCCATAATTACCCCTACATACCTCCTCAAATTCATCTTCATTCTCCTCGTTATCCTCATCGTCGTCGTCATCATCCTCGTCATCTTCGTCTTCATCCGGGTCAGGCAGGTCATCAGCCTCGTCTTCAAGTTCAGCCAATAACGTACTGTCCATGGGGATATTCTCTACCTCACTGTCTGATGTAGGGTTGCTGCTTGCAGTACTGGTAGTGCTGGCCACACTTAGTGCTGTTGTTTTACCACTACAAATATTAAGATGGCGTTATTGGTTGTGCAGGTGTTTTTCAGCTCTGTGACCAGGTTTCAATTTCTCGGTACTTTGCAGTTGTCTGAGTATAATTTCATCTCTAGGTACGGTTTTATGCTGTACTAACTGTCATTGGTAGAATCATACTAGTTATACTATTGCAAATGCTGTAATTTGATTGGCTACGCTACTCGCTATCTAATTGTCGATAGATAGCGAGTAGCGAAACAGCCATCTCCTCAGCGCAATTTTTAACAAATTTATTTCAATAAATTATGAAAAACGTTTTGAAATACTGTTTTATTGCTGGTTTCTACTAAAACAATTAGATTATTCGCTCTCGATTTCTATGAGATGATAGTTCATTCGGCCTTTGCCCTCATCAACTATAACCTCATAGAAATCTTGAGCTCATAATCTAATTGTTAATTAAGGCCTTGATGGTCTTTACTGGACCGCTAGAGAGAACAGTTTAGAACCGATAGAGCTATCCAGTATAAATAAAGTTAGTTTAATTGAAGTTTTAGTATTTCACTTGAATCAACAGGCTACGAAATTGACTCATTGACCGGAGCTCTGCACTGGAATCGCAGGTTAAACAATGTTAACAAAATACTCTACCTTCTCATGGTATAAATCATGCCAGACTGTTTATCATCTTGTGACGTCACAACTTCAGAACTTTTCTCATCATCTGACGTCATCGATTTAGTTTGATCCTGGGCCCTTGACTTGGCACCAGTCTCTGATGTTGAAGTCACGGTCAGATCACTAGAGGCAAGGTTTTTGGTATTACCACTGTTATCCCTCACATTATTATCCCTAACTGACTCCAAGAATGCCACAAGTCCACCAATTCTAGCTAAAGGATTACTAGCTTCCCCTAAAGTCTTTAAGGTTGGTGGGGATGATGGACTGTCTGTATCCTTAGATGTAGCTGAAGGACTAGTAGTGTCCCTAGCAGTCTCTGAGGGACTTTCGTCTGAAGTGTTAGTTGTAACAGAGAGTTTTACCAGATCATCAGTCTGTCCACTAGTATCAACTTGTGTCCCTGCGGGTACATCAGCTTCTTCTGCACTAGTAAGTATCCCAGTGATTTCCTGTGCCCCTGAATGCTGTTCCCCACCTTCCTCCGTTGCTCCTAATGACTCCGGTGTTCCCACGCTTTCTGTATTCGATGTTCCAGCAGGATCCTGAGATGTAGTTGATTGTCCCTCAGTCTTACTCTGAGACTCCACAGCGGCTGAAGGTTTTTCACATTTCTCAAGGTTTTTCACATTACTAGACAGAGTTCCAGCTGAGACTGTATTTGATTCAACCTTAATAGAGACCCCAGCAGAACTGCCTTCACCAGCCGCGGGATTTTTAAACCTATATTTAGCAACTTGTGAATATAAACAGCTCGGTTCTCCAGCCAGGTCTTTCATGCCTGCTCTCACGTTCATTGCTGCATTACGCAATGCTGCTGGAAGACCCTCGGCCCAGGCTACCTCGACCCAATCTAAAACAACAATCACGAAGAAAATCAGCACCGTCTGATACTACTGTCGAGACCTTCGTAGTTAAGCTAATTACAGTACGCAGTTACGTTCCTTTACCTACACATTCCATTCCTTTCTTATAGTTATATACATATAACACCACACACCCTCACCTTCAGATAATTCTCTCGCCAACGCGGCTTCCAGACTAGGGTCCAGGGCCTCTCCTTCTTTCCATTTTACTTCCAGTCCTCGCGTGGCTTTGCCAGCAAAATGTTTCAACAGATTTTTCATTCTTCGTTGTCGCTTCACTGCTGACTCGTGTTCACGCATTGGTTTGCCTGACAATAGAAAACACTTGTCCTTGAATACGACGAGAATGATAATCTATTGTAGGCCCTAGGACTGTGTACAATACAGTATGGCCGTGCCAAGCCTGTCAACACTGCAATAATTGACAACTTGACCACTCTTTGTTCAAGGGCCATAAAAATTTCATAGATTGAAAACCGTTAACTTGACATTTGTTTGTTTTGCTTGTACAAGCTTGTAAAAGCTCAGAAAACATTTCTGAGTCCCACACTGGGCTTGAACTGTAACCTCCAGAGAAAACATAAATCATCTTACCTAACGCTTCTTCAACAGTACTCACGACTGTACCATAAAGTTCAAAGCCAGACAGAGAGAGATAGTGAGTTTGATTGCTTGCATTCTTGCCATTTTGATGAATACGAATATACCTCCATCCTTCGCTGTCTTCTGCTGGCGGCTCCAAATGCCATGTTGCAGTTGAACTGCAGGGGAATGCATAATTTAAAGAAAAGTTATATAACACTTTCTATTATAAACGCAGAGGCTCCATTCACGCCCTGGGACCAGTTGTATAAAAAAGTAGTTAAAGTTAACTATAGTTAGTGCGAAAGTAAATCAATCAAAATCGCGCATTTTAGAGTTAACTACTATTTAACTACAAAACGAGTAGTTAAAATGTAGTTAAGACTTTTATACAACCGGCCCCTGGTCTGTTATAGGATCTTTAACTTACCCTGGTTCACTGAGTGACGTATCGTCTACATGTGTTTTCAATGTTAACCAAGCTTTGTTGTCTTTCGAAACCTCCAGTAACCAGTTCCGTAAAGCCGATCTAAAGCAATGAAAATAATGTATTGAAATATGAAAACACAGAAGACGATAAATGGAGGATAAAATATGTAGGAGGAAAGGAAACAAGAAAATAAAAGATATCTAAAGCAATGAAATTTACAACGATGTATTAAATGAAAAATATAAAGATAAGCGAATGTAAAATTAAGAAGATATATTAAGTACCTTCCATATCCTCGTGCATGACGCAATGTATAAGACTTGAGAATTACAAATAATCCTAAATCGATAGTAAACCAAGCATTCCTGAAAAGACAAGTATTCAATAAAAAATTTACACCGAAATCATAGAGCTATCTAGTATAGATTAAGTTAGTTTAGGCTAGTTTACTTTCATTTCTTAGGTTTATCAAGCGATACTATGACATACTTCTCGTCATTCGTATGACAATTGAGAGCAGCGGTATCTCTGCTGACGACATCTTCTAGCTTCCCATAAGGTAACGCGCGTCCTTCAGATGAACTCACAACAACCAGACCAACAGATGCTGGATTCACCCAATCATTCGTCGTTCTGGAAAATAACAGAACAAGTTCCAATGTCTACAACTATAACTACTACAATAAACTTTAGGAATGCACCGGATATCGTATCCGCCCGAAGAGCAAAAAGCTTCATCCGGTGCACACCTGATAGACTTAATACTTGGTTCCCAACGCTCTTAAACTTCGTTTTTGCATCGTTCTGTTCTGTAACAAGACTGTCGTACCTTCCATTTGTCCCGATCCAATAAAGAATTCCATTGTCATCGAAATCTGAGGTGTAGGTAAAAACCTTAGAAGAACCTTTCACTTTCTTGATGAATGAGAATGTATTACGATCAAAATCAAACCATTGTTTGGCAACCTATATAACGAAAGAAAATATGATCTCATAGATTATTCCTGGAGGTTTGCGTACGGCCAATCTCGGGCAACGAGTGATGTTTTGTAACAGTATTCACCATGAATTTGTGGCTTCGGATCAGTTTTTCGTTGAGTATAAAATTGCTACGTATATAACATCTGTCTGTGTATAAGAAATTACGTGCCAATTAAATTGCAGCAGAAATGCCTCGTGTTTACCATATTTCATGCCTCGTTTGCAAATTATATGATCTATACTAACCATTCTGCCAAGATAGTTTTTCAAAGCCTCAACAGTCGTAAGCGGCTCGATTCTCAAATTTCTGCCCGACCTGTCAATCAAGCCGTTCTCGCCAGGAGCTCGATCCAAGCGGAAACGAAGTCGACGAGTTAGAATCTGTAGGCCACTGCCCATACTTTCAAAAGAATGCACCGGTAGTCTTTCAGACATTTCTAACACAGCTATCAGTTTACGGATTAAAAATACTGCCGGTGAAACAGCTTCGAAACTAATAAACGAAAAACAAGTACGCAGTTAATTCTCCACAGTTATATTTAGGAGAATTCCAGCTAGTATCGTAGGTAAATAATTGGCATACAGCCTTAAATATCTCTGTCGTTCTCCTGAAGATGACTGTAAAATATAGTTGAAATATTGAGAATTAATATGTTATCAATATACGGAGTACCTATTATTTTTGTGAGTTGACTTAAGTTTCCTTACCTCTCAATATGTTCTGTAAATGATTTCACAGACTCTCCAAAAGCCGATTTAAACAACTCGATTCTTTGATGCGCTTTCTCAATCATAATGTGTTTAGTTTTCTCATCATCTGGAGCTCGCGTGTGCTAAACACCAAGAGAACATATTTCAATTGTTAAACCTATCTGGTTTTACTTGCAGTAAAGTTAATACTGAATATTCTTATACTTGCCATTGTTGTTAGTTGGTGTTTCCATAAAATAAGCTATATTCACTAATTTCTCCTGACGCCTCAATTTGTTCTATATTCTAGATTGCTAACCAGTGGTTTAGTACATATTGTCTTTCACCTCTGCGACTGGGATATGCAGGTAGCTGATTAAAGTAAGAGTGCTTCAGTCTGTCTCTACCATTGAACTATATACAAACTGGAACGCTAACTCAATACGCCAAACCCGATAATAGGATGAAGCCAAGCTAGTTTTTCTGAGTTTTGAGTTGAAATACTTAACGCCGAACATTGGGCTAAAAAGTTATATTTGATATAAAAACTTCAAGACTTTAGGCAAAATGGAAATACTTAAAAAATACAAAAACAACCGCAATTTTGTAAACTATGATACGGCAAATTTTCCCTCAAAGTTTTAAGTATTTTCCTTTTACCTAAAGTCTTGAGTTTTTATGTCAAATAGAACTTTTTAATAGCTTCAATTTCATATACAGCCCAATGTTCGGCGTTAAGTATTTCAACTCAAAACTCAGAAAAACTGAATTAAGCTGGCCCCCTGCGTTAGCGTTCCAATCTATTATAGTTCAATGGTCTCTACCAAACACCACAGGTTTACTCCGGTAACAAAACTGGTGCAATAAGAGACGGCTCTTGCTGGATCTTTAGAAAGGAACAGTTTAGAAGTGATAGAGCTACACTAAAGGTTAGTTTTGGTATTTTAGAAAACCACCATTCCATACCTGACTTAAGCAATGTAACAGCGCTCGTACAACACCACTTGTCTGTAATTCGTAGGAAGACACTGTTTTATCATCTTTAAGTAACTCTAGGAAAGTCTTCAACACTTGAACCATATCTTTTTCCCATGCATTGTCACCATTCAGCTGAAATTGGATTATTATTTGTAGGTTAATATACCCATTGATCTCAAAATGACTGGACTACGATCTCAAAACGACTGGATAGTACACTTAGAAATTTTGATATTCACTTCTGATGCAATGAGGTATTTCTTATTTTGTATTTATAAATGCTGGATAAACATTTTCATTCATTATTCGTACGAGTCTTAAAATAGACATTTTTTATTCAAACATATCCTAACAAACTCACCTCTAAATTATTTTCATGGGCATCACAACATGCGTAAAGATTCCGTACAATGTCTTGAAGTTTCGTCACAACCTCTCGAGGACTTGAAAGAGCAGTTTGGAAATATTTCTCCTGGACTTCACGAGCTGTTGTCTTAACTTTCAGTTTGAGGGCTTCAGCTTTTGAGACGAACTTCTTGCCAGGTTTTCCACTCCATCCTGACGCAAACTCCGCTCCTAGAGAGGTGTCTGCTGTAAACATGTGCTTTGTACCACGGTTTGACTCAAACACAAACCCAGGCAGGTCTTCACAGAGTACGGTAGTTTGTTGTCCATCTGAGTTGTAGATTGATAGTTCGTTCTCCTTCTGGCAAGCAAATGACCAGTTACCCACGAGTAAACTGACTGAGTTAGGACTCGATAAGATCGGTTGGCTTACAAGATCTGGCGTGACTTGACCTCGAGCACGTTGTAATTTCTCCAGGAATTCTCCACGACTTTCTAAGATTTTTAGAAAAGATTTTAAATTATATTTGATTGATTGGTTTTGGATTAAGATTAGGGTTACGATTGTGGTTCGGGATTATTGCGTTTCTTATTTAACCAAGTCAGAATGGAGACATCCATTACAAAGGATGACAAACAGCTGAGAGACAGAGGATATTGTGACAAGAGATCTGAGGTACTAAACCTAAGAGAAGAGGATGTCCAGGATAGAGTGTAGAGGAAATCCAGCCAAAGTAGCATAGAGACATACAATAACAGGACGACAAACAGTTGGCCAGATACAGTGAATTGTCCTCAACGTAACCATAGTTAATAGAGAGGGCTGGTTTGGAAGCTTTATTAAAGTACAACAGAACTCATTATCTATGTTATTGTCCAGGTTTATGCAAAAATGTAGTCCTTCATTATCACGTGTGTATTGTATTTTCACACAAACAACCAATAGCAATGTTTTGGTTTATTTATCCATCCGTAACGTAAACAATTGCTCAGTTTTTACATGGTTATTGGTTGTTTAGGTGAAAATACAATACACACGTGACGACGAAGAACTACATTTTTGCATAAACCTAAACCAACAAAGATAATGAGTTTCATTGTACTTTCGTGAAGCTTCCAAACCAGCCCTCTCTATTAACTATGACGTAACAGAGTAACCGACGTCATCAAGGCGAACAAGTTGACTCTCAAGATGGGGGAAAGGTAGTCTATTTAGAGAAGATAAAATCAAAGAAACAAAAAGGATTTACATACGTTAAACTACAGAAAAACCTCAAGATTACCTGACGAGTCTGAACCACCTTCAGGACTTCCACTGGAGTACATGGTCGCCAGTTTATTATCCAATATAAACCTAAACCATCCATTACTGCCATTAGATAACTCCAGTGCGCATGACTGGTTCCAAAGATAGAGACAATCTCGACTGCGTATTAGACACCAGTCTCTCCAATGATACGGTCGGCCTTGGATTATCTCACCAGCATCTTCTTGCAGGGAACTAGACTCCTAGAAACAATATAATTATGTTCAACCGCATTGTAGTATAAACACCGCATTGTAGTATAAACACCGCATTGTAGTATAAACACCGCATTGTAGTATAAACACCGCACTGTAGTATAAACACCGCACTGTAGTATAAACACCGCACTGTAGTATAAACACCGCACTGTAGTATAAACACTGGACCAACAACGTACCCTGAAAACTTTTATTGTGTCAAAATCATTAGTTCTGCTTTAGTGCTCAATCGATACGATACGATTGAAGTGGAAACCATGCTTACGAAACGCAATTAAGACTGTCCAGAGTACAGCCCTTAACATGTGTGTCGTCAACAAACCTTGTCCCCTTGACAACCAGCTATACCATCAATCTCGTCCCCATTCCCCTCCTCGTCGTCTTCTTCATCTAACAAAGGTCCAACCATCTCCAAGACTTTACTGATCACTCCCAGGCGAGCGAAATGTTCAATGAAAACATCGTTTGCTTTCTCCAGCAGATCTTGGATGATATTTAGAGCTGACATATGACCGTCATCATCGTCCTGAAATGTGAAACGCTTGGGTGTAAGAGCGTGAATATTAATTATGACGATATGTCACACGTAAGGAATTAGCTATTCATTATTTGTGTACCTCGTTCTCAAAGACTGCGGCAATAACTTCAACTAAACCGGAGGCAAAGCCTGGTGTCTTGGCTAACACCTGAAGATTTTCTTCCGTGCTATAAAATATCATTTTCCTTGTCAACCCAAGGATCGCCTTCTTGACAGAACTGACCATTGACGTTTGATATGACTTTATAAATAACGGCAAGAGATGAATGATATATGACGCTGCAGTCGCTGGGTCAGCGGTAGTATCTGTGGATTCATCTTCTTCTTTCTTTTCGTCATCTTTAGATTTCTCACTTCCGGTTTCCGGTCCTTTACTTCCTGTTGTGTTGGTACTGTTGTTGAACGGTGTCATCCAGTCGCCTTGAGGAGCGAAGGATATTATATCAATACTGTAATGTGAAATGTCTTGCTGGTGTGTTGTTGGTGGTACAGTCATGGTTAGTACATGTACCTTACCTCTGTGACTGGGGTTTGATTCCTGCAATATGCAGTTGTCTGATTATAATTTCACCTCAGTCACATGTGAGAAGAGTGCTTCCAGTTTGACTCCGAGTTTTCTCTCGGTACTCAAGTTCCCTCTTGTAGCACGTGCAAACTTACGCTCCGTCACGTGGGACCGCATGAATTCGGGACCGTGCTTAACTTTGCACGATTTTGCGTTGCGCGTTCACATGGGACGCACGAAACCGGAGGAATTCGCGTAAACTCGCGGTCTGAACGTTGTTGTCTTAGTGTGTTTCTTACTTGGTGATTGTAATATTTCCAAAACTTCTCGATGTCCTTCATCGTGTCTTTCTCTTGCTTTATCTGCCGGCGTTTTTCCATCTTCATCTCGTAACTCGGGATCTGCACCATTTCGTAATAATACCTGAAATATGGGTAGAAAAACACCCAGTGTTGGTTTTACAGGAACTATCAGAAAAACATCATGCATGGGTTGTTCCTAGAACCATTACCAGTAAAGATTACGCTATTCTAACTAGTTTGTCTAATTTTACTACTTTACTTGCAGGTGGAGTCACGAACCTTGCCTATAAGAGGTCGTCCAAAACACGCCGCGTAATGAAGTGATGAAGATCGCTGTCCTCTGTTAACGTCGGCACCTTTCTCGCAGAGGTATTCCACCTATACATGACGTAATGAAACGTAAACGAGTATGATCTTAGGTATAACAAGTATACTAAGGCCTCGTCCCCGGGCATTCTGGTGGATGTGGCTATTCATACGAGAGAAAATATGTCGCGACTTATTTAAGCAACAAACATACTCGTATGAACGGCCAATTTGTTCACGAGCGAAGTAACTCGCGACTAAAATAAGAACAGGGGTTCAGATAGACTTGCTACAAGTCGACTCCATTGATGCGCGGTAAAGCCCAGACGCGCAGTTAAGCCCAATTCAACGAAAGCGCAAGCGAGTTTGAAATTGAAACCCTTACCCCGGTATTAGTAAACTCAGTATAGTCCGTATTAATTATGCGGTTCAGACTGGTTAACAAGTCACGATGACTACTATATAATAACGTAAAAGCGCTCTATAAACAAATGAGGTTACCATTTCTAACGTTCCAAAAGCAGAAGCCCAGTTCAGTAACGTCTGTCCAACATCGTCCATAAAATTCACTTCAAATCCTCCTAAAACGCAGAGCAGAAAGAACGCTTTTGAGCTCGGGAGAAACCAGGGAACAATGTTTCCGCAACTCAAATCACACTTGGGAAACAAAATATTCGTCAGGAAAATTATTTCTGCAATGTTGGCAAACAGCCGGTAACATTGAAAGAAACATTGGAATTTTCATATGTTTCTGGAACGATCTTTGCACATGGCTTTACTCTTTACGCGTCCTTACGCTTGCTTTGGGCGTTTCCATCTTAGGGAATGTGTCAACTGTGTAAGAGGCGTCTTAAACTGCTGCAACTGTAGCATATTTTGACACAAGATTACACCCACCATTTTCAATGGCATCAATGAGAGCATCAGTGTCTTTACTTCTGATACAGTCAATCAACTGTCTATGAGATCTATCTGCAGTAGAATCAAGTCTTTTCAGACCAGGAATTGATCCAGGGGTAGACAACAGTCCTGCTTTAGGCAGAGCTTTACGACCTTCAAATAACAAAACTAGCAACAGATTGACCAATCTCATTGTATCTAGAATACATCTTTCATCTCCTTGCAATGCTTTGTCAATGGCTTCCGGGAGTTGAGAATGCAACAGCAACTAAATAAAGAGAAATATTTTACACTAAAATAGGATAACCATTCTTTTAGCATGGACATCACGTGTGTGTCTCTAAAACACAATTTTGCTGCTAGTTATCACAAGTTAGCTATTTTCTGCCTATTAACACTTTGTTATTTTACTCCGTCTAATGCTCTATATCTCACTTTGTTTATTGTGTAATACCAAGGAGCTTTTCCTAGTGTTACTCATTTATCTTTTGGACTTCTTTTTAAGCTCATTCAAATGCTTTTGAAGTTCTTCCACAACTCATTGACATCTATTTTATTTCATTAAAATATATTTCAAAGTTTATTACAGTATATACCTCAGTTATAACAGGTGAACCACGACATAATGTTGATAGTAAACTGATAACAGTGGTGACAGAAGGACTTGCATTCTTGGGGTCAGGAGTACCTGTAGTAATGCTCGGTCTGTCGCTTCCTGATGTGCCAGCTTTGGCTAGTCTTTCAAGTAACTCTTCAATTAGGCCATGTTTTGCTAACGGAGCAGGATCCATACCTCGTCGCGTAAAACGATCAGCGACCGAGGCAAAGCATCTTAAAGCACTGTCAGATACCTGTCAGAGATTTATATATGAGCATATTTCTTTTTGGAACAATGTTTGAACATGACTAAAGAGTATAAAGCTCAGTTTATATCCTTGTAATATATTGGTAGCATTCTTGAAATATGCCTGTGTGTCACTATTAAACTTATTAAGCTGCAATGGGCTGTACTTTACTATTTTTCTATCTAATGGTAGAATAATTTAAGCTGGCTAATGCCAAACAATTTATCACAAGGCAAGGTCTTGCACATTAATGGTTTAAACAATAAATACAAACATTTAGGAAATGCTTTAAAAGGTATTACATCTATACTCACAAAAGCATCATCATGCTTCAGTAACGTTGAGAGAGAGTGGACACATGTTTCTAACTGAGTATCTTGCGGCTCCATTCTGCTGCACAATCGAGACACAACAGACATTGAGGAATGTAGTGTATCTTTGTGAACATGACTTCCAAAGTCGTTGATAAATGTCAGAGTACACTGTAGACCACCAGCATCAAATATAGCACTTGTTTCACGAGTACACATCAACTCGAGAACCTAACCGCAAAGTATAACAAAGTTATACATAGTACATAATTTCCAAGGTTGCAAGAGGAGCTGTCCTGCCATTTTTCAATTCCATATTTGATGGACTTAGCAAGGTGGGGACAGATTTAATAGGGCTTTTAAGCTTTATGTTATATCAGTTCTAAACTGTTTTCCCTAGAGGTACAATAAGGGTAACCATTGCACCACCAATACCCCACCTTGTACTAGAATAGCTTGCTTAACAGAGCAACAATAATACACTCTAAACAGACCTTGACACATTGCTCAGCAAGATCTTTACTGGTACGAGATTCTAAATCAACCGCAACTAAACGATTACACAACATTTTCACAGCTCCGTCTACTGACACAATTCTTCTTGTACATTCAGCAGAAACATCTAAGTAATAGGTGATGGCTCTAGCCGTCACTTCCAGGACATTTTCTGGTGCACTTTCATCCAAAAACACTCGACATAATGCTGGTAAAAATACTCTTGGTGGGCAGCTGAAACAGGGAAAAATATGTTGTTACACTATACGTCTGTATGTTAATAGCTAATCATGTGCTTGGCCTTTCATCACCATTGTGCCTTTCACTGCATCTTGATTTGCCCCCAGACACTTATTGCGTAACTGGCCCTAAATTTGTAGTTTTCGCACCCTGAGATCTTGTCGAAAACTGTGCAAATGTGCAGTCTGGCAACAATGCAGCCTAGCACTATTTGTTAGGCAGTTCATAAGGGAAAGTGGAAATATCAGTTGGATCTCAATATATATTTCAATACAACAATATCAAAATATACTACAATTTGTAATACTACAGTAAAAGATACTGCAAGTATATAGCATTTATACCTTTCAAAACATCTATCCACATTGTCAGACATCAACAACAGCATACACAACTGTTCTAAAGCTATTAATTGCATATCTCTTTCTTTCCCATGGCCCATGCTAAGCCATTCTAACAGTGTATCCGGATCTACATCAACCATTTTGCCTCTGTATACTTATAGACCACAAATATTCGCAGAAAATATAAATCGAAAACAAGCTCCCAAGTTCTGTGGTATAAAATTATACACTGTTTTGTTTATTTCTCATTCAACATCTTCTATCGATCTCTTCGCAAAAAGACGCCTCAAAGCTTCAAAAACATTGATCCTCTTTCATGTTAGCCACATGTATTCATTCATTTGCCATTTATGTCTAAAGAACTGTACTTTGCAACTAACGGATGTGAGCAAAATGTTGTCGATAAACCGAAGTTTTCACTTCTCTTTTAACTGCTTTCTGTCTTGATTTAAATAATTTACGCTGCTTTTTCACAAAGATATGAATGTAAAATTATCTTCAAGTCTCTTGGGATGCCAGGGAAAACCATCAAATGTGTGAAAACAAAAAAATTTTACAATAAAACAACTTCTAAACAAAACAATACACTGCACAAGCCGGTGTGCTTCCTCTATTACTCTATTACACGCAATATTCACTAAATCACATCCTTTAAAATTATACTTCGCTATGAATATTTATATAAAGCATCATATTTCGCAATTTCTTTTTATTTAGCCGTTTTCGAAAGGTTTTTAACATAATATATAGATTGAAAGATAAACCATCACTATACCCTCCTACTCTGTAATTCTAATTCCGATTAAGTTCTATTATCTTACTATATCAATCTGAGTGATGGTTTTTTCATGGAACAGTGAAGGAACAGAGTATTTCCGGTTGTATATTGTGCAGGCTCATACTGTGACTGATAAATAATTATAAAAATGCAGCGTCTGCATTTTTTTATACAGGGGAATAGGGGATATTATATAATTATCATTCAATATTATTGAATACAATTTCGCGTTCTCAATGTGTCTAATTTGCAAGTTTTACTTTCGATCGGTAAGTATTACTAAATCCTCATTAGGTCCAAAACTGTGGAAACAATTATTTAGCTGATTCAGCAACTTTCGGTTTTCAAAGGAAAATGAATGCCTCGTCAACATTATATTTTTGCAGACTGCGCGAAACCAAACGACCTTTGTGTGATTATTGCGAACCAATTGCGTTCAATGCTGATCCTTGTATTTGATATTCTGAGTTAAATATCCAGTGGCCTTGCCAAGTAAATTGAAATTGGGGCGGATAATCTTAAAGACACCTTTTCCGCTGGAAATTAGCCCACGTTGTAATCTGAAAATGCTCTTTTATCATAAAAGAGCAATCTTACGTAAGCTTTGGGCCACTTGCGCACTTAATAGGCTTGTCTTTGTCTGGTAAAAACCTTAAAAATCACTCCTTTACTATATATAATGTTATCTGCGAAAGCCACTCGATGTTTCAAAGAGCATTGAAGAAGGCCGTCCAAATTAGGATGGTAACTGCAGCTTAGTAAGGAAATACTTCGAAACAACCCAGGATCTGTTCAGTACTCATCACGTTTTAGACTTTTTAGGTAAAGTAGTTTTAGAGGGTTTAAGTATCCTCTCAGAACAAGAAAGTGTGAGGAAAAATAAGGAGTAGAAAATAGATTGCTTTTTGGTCGTAACTGCTTTAAAGAGATAAACAAAGCTTGGACGTTTCAAACGAATGCTCTTGGTCAGATGGTAATAAAATGCTTTCTTTTCATTTATATATGAAGTGAACATCTAAATATAAATCAGAATGATGTCATCTCCCATTTAATAATCGTCAATAACCCATCATCAATGAATCTATCTTATTATACCACACATGGAAAAATCCCCCACGCAAAAATTGTTTCCTACATTGAACTATAATTTTATATAAAAATAAAACTCCCATAACGATTTATAATATCTTCTATTATATTTCATTGTATTGTCATTATTTGCGTCGTTTCCGGAATAGGACGATAATAATCCGATATGGCATTCGGAGCATGTTCGTGAATGTTCGTCGAGTCATCGTATCATCATAACTAAAAATAGCTGGAATGCTGACAATGATTTTCAAATTTTCTATACATCAAACTATGGCAAAATTAACCACAAGATTTTGTCCCTTTCTTTGTTCGCAGAGAAATTTAAATATTATGGCAGCCTGACGCCCACTAAAGGTCACCTATAAATCTCATCGTATTGCTGTGTAATCGAGTATTATTCAAAATATCGGCAAGAGAGAAAAGTTACAAAATAGAGCGGTAATTGATACAATTGTATGGCGACTTGGAGACCCTATAGTATGGTTAAAGCGCCTGTTGATGTTGAAATCTCGTCAGTAAGTATTAAACGTATAAATTGTGTATATTTTGTAACTATGTACTGATAGGAACATGACTACACGTGATAAAATATAATACAAGGCAAAATAAGTATAAACTTCACATTGTCACAATTATAATAGAACGAGTATTATAAAATATAATTCAAAGTAAACATTTATAATTTTTATTCTATAATATATTTTCACAGTATATATTTAGAGTAGGATCTCTCTTTTATGGTCAATGTTATTGTATGTTTACATTTTAATACATTGACTTTTAGAGATTTTATTTTCCTTCTAATATAATTTATATAATTATCTACAGGAAGACATCTTTTATAATATATTACATTGATTCAAAATGAAAACTTGTTTTCCAAAAATGTATGAACAATGTTCAACATTGTACAGTATTATTTATTATTACAACACAAATTACAAGAAAGCTTAATAACCATTGATATATTTGAAGATTCAACGTTTTGCATCAGAATAGATTGAGGAAGAACAGTTGGGGATAAAACATTACAAATGGTGGTATTCAAATAATATATTTTACAATTTTCCTATCCAGACATCAAGTGAAGGTGGAAGCTCTGCTCCAAGCAGCCCCGTGTCAGACACTGGGTCATTTATTGTCCAACCAAAAGATGATCTCGTTAAGAAAGAACTTAGAGATGCAATTAGACACAAACGATTAGCGAAAGGCCTTGAGGAACTACCTGAAATTGAGGCAAAGAAACCAAAAACAGACGAGGTATTAAATTTATGTAGCAAATTATACACAATGTGTCACCATTACTTGTGGTAGATTCTTGCTAGCCAGCTTGATTGCACTGTATATATAGCAAAAATCTACCAAACATTTAAGGGTGGCATGGCCCACTGGAACACTGAAAGACTTCCTCAGGACTGTATTTGGATAAGAGGTCCTTAGCACCATCACAGTATTATAAAGTGGGCTTTTTAATTGTATGAGAGCCATGCCACTCCTGCCAAAGGTTAGGAGGAAGTGTTTACAAGTGTTTCTCACATTCAATATTTTATTGTCAGCTTACACCAGAAGAAGAGGAGAAGAGGAATTTAAGAAGAGAAAGAAATAAAAAGGCCGCCTTTCGTTGCAGACAGAGACGGAAACAACACATTGTTGAATTAGAACAGGTAAATGAAGGTGTTGATGTTGTTTTGAACCATGTTGGTGTTGAACTTCTTTTGAGACAATATTTATTATTTAAATCATGCTTACATGCATATTAATCAGAATGCAAATTTCATTTCCTTTAGAGTTACAGTTCCTTAGCAACAACAACAAGTGTTGCAACAATTGAACACCTCCTTAATTATCAATTATTTCAAGTGGTTTAATTGTATTCAATGAGTGTACATTATGGATACGAAAGTACTCTGGAATTATTATAGTATTCTAGAAAGATCCATGTCTCAATCGGATTAAGAAACATTTACCTAATTTCTATGGTTGCTGCCCACACACACACACTGCCTGTGTGGGCTGTTTGTAGTTACAGTTAGTTTACATAGCTCACTGCATGCTTCCTATCTGATAAATAATTAAGTCTAAAAATAACATGACGATGGGAAGAATCTACCACAAAGGACCAGTCACCAGTGTGTGTAATAAAGGTTTCGAAAACCAGCTATTGACAGTTGGAATTTGGAAGATAAAGTGATAGACTTGATAGTAATTTGACATTCACCCTGTGTCAATTACACTATATATTGTGAATGGATAAATGAACTATATAGTTGAGGTTTGCAGAATCAAACTACCTGAAAAATAGAACAAGAATTGATATGTTTGAGTGAAGACTCTTTGTCTGGAAGTAGCCAAGAGCTTTCGCCTACGAAAGGCCTTCACTCGAAACGTTGAACTGTTCTTGTTATATTTGTCAGTTAGTTTGATCCCCCAAAGCCAAGCATATAGATAAATGAACAAAATAATGTTTTATTTCTGTTAGATCACAGAGCAGATCTCAAACAGCAATGATGATCTAGAGAGAGAAATTGAAGATTTAAAAGAACAAAAAGAAAAACTTGAGGAAATGTTACAAAGACATTCTTGCAAGAAAGAACGAAACTCTGCGAAATCTGGCGAGGAAAATAAGGAAAATAATGGCAAAGATGATTAATGTGGAGTTGAATTTTACAAGATTTCAATCTGGCCTTCATGCAAGTAGAGGTGTTTGCATAAATCTAGTTGGCAAGTCCTTTTGGCTATGACTCGCTGCCTCAACCTAGAATTACATGGTCCCACCGTCAATTAATAAAGTCTGTGCAAGCCTTTGTGAAGAATATGCTGCCAAACCTATCGTAATGAAACGTAGTATTAAAAATAGGCATAGGTTAAACACAGCGTATTCCTCGTTATTTCTTACTCATGAGTATTAAATATACTGTAATGGAATGCATTCTTTCTTTAGTACTATAAAGCGTTCACAAATACTGTAGACTAAAATGACTAAATCTGTGTGTAAAATGGAATAAGATGTATATATATAAAAAGCATGTACATTGTAAATGTAATAGAAATTATTAGGATTATATATACTATAGATGATATATATTGTAGATTTATTTATATTTCAATAATAAAATATTTGTATGATTAACGTTTTTTTCATGTTTGGTTTGAATTTATTTTTAATTTTTGCGTATTTGCTTCCCATGCAAATTGTGAGTGCGATATCACAAATAATATGTCTCTTGTTTGCCTTACTTTTTGGCAGGCAAACAATTAAATTTTATCCAGCCACCTGTATATAATCAACTGATCATATCTTAAAATAGTTTCCAACAGAAATATAAAATAATAAAAAGAACATTTTATTGAGAGGCGAAGTGAATGCTTATTTGTATGTAAAATTATAGAAATGTTGAGAAAGATATTTTATTCGGTGTTGTTTTTATTGTTGGTATGCATGAAGTTGAACTATGCAGGTACGTGTATATTTGTTTTTTATTGACCAATTATTTCGATTTATATTCACATTGTGTAGTTCATTGTTGTTTTAGTACTACAGGCGTTTTCAATATGCCCTCTGTATAACACTTACCATAACAATAGTGCTATCCAGTCATGATCCAGTGATCGGAATGTTCCATTGTCTTTTCATTGTTTTGAGAATCCCGCTGTTCTCCATGCCATCCTGACACTCATTGTTTTGACTTACAATTAATTATTCTGCAAAGAGCCTATTATTACTCAACTATTTCACGTCCGAGGTCTAGCTCAACCATTCAAAACTAAATTTGTCTGAATTTGGAAAGAGTCTACAATGTCAGAAATTGGTGGGTGGTAAGCAGGTTTCATATATTCAATATAAGGGCAGGGCCAGGGCCTTTGTTTAGAACTATATAAAGCTCGCTTGTGCCCAACAGTCTTTTACAATTTATTTCACTGACAAGTAAAAACGTCTGTTACGATAAAAAGAGAAAAAGGAAAGGTTTCGTTCCATGACTGTTTCACTGACTGTGCTTGACTTTACATGGCATAACTTTCGCATCTTATGGTAATGCCTTAGCTTATTGACATGTTGCATTACTTATTCTTTCAATATAGCCGTATTAAAACCAAAGGTAGCCTGCGGTATAAAGCCGGCCACCGTGTACTCGACCAAGAGAATTGTAGGAGGTGAGGAAGCGGTGGCTGGAGAATGGCCTTGGATGACGGCGTTGTTTCATAGTCAAGGGGAGGGACAAGCACCTTACTTCAAATGTGGAGCGACATTACTCTCTGATAAATGGATAGCAACCGCCGCTCATTGCACTCTAGCTTTGCCTCAAATATTTTCTGTAAGTTTTCCAGAGTTATATAAATAGTACTTGATATGAAGATTGAAAACGTGTATGTACTTTTGCCGAGCTAATTATATCTTTAGTTATACTGGGCCAGTTCTAAACTGTTTTCCTTAGCATAGATATCCACTAAGGACCATCTCTTTACTACAGGAGGAAACCTAAGGTGGTTCACTGAGGGGCAGCCCTGCATATTGGCCCAGTGTTGATACACGAGTATCTTGAGAAAACCTGTGGTGTTTGGTAGAGTCAAACTGGAAGCACTCTTCTCACATGCGACTGAGGTGGAATTATGATCACACAACTGCATATTGCAGGAATGAAACCATCAGTGAATAAAACCCCGGTAACATGCATGCATTGTACCATCAACAGCTCTTCTATATATCTTCTATATTGGCAGTATTTTCGACTTTGTTGGATATTTGATGTAGGTAAGGCTTGGCGAACATGATTTGAAGGTGAAAGATAATTATGAACAAGACATCCCTGTATCAGATGTTAAATGTCATCCTTCATTTGGTATTGGAGCTAAAAACCTGAGTACAGGAAAGATCGCGCTGTATGCTGAACATGATATTGCTTTGATGAAACTGAGTAGACCTGCAAGAATTGATGCAAGATCTTCTCCTGTCTGTGTTGATTCGGGCTTACCTGAGTTCAGTGAAGGTGAGGAGAGACTGACGAGGAAACGTAACTAATAGAATAGAATAGAAGGTGTAGATAGTTGATAGGTCGTCCTGGTTTATGAAAAAATATGGTCCCTCCTTCTCACGTGCCTATTGTGTTTTCGCCCAACTAACAAATAGCAATGCAAAAATACAGAGAATCATATTTTTGCCTAAGCGTAGTCTAAAACAGATAATGATTTATACTGTACTTCCATTGAGTTGCCAAACCTTGTTGAGTTCGTTACTTCGTTTCTCTAGCACTCCTACTAACTCGCCGGAGAGGTAAGGGCCTGGCACGAGGATAGAGAAGTTACTGGCATTTTAGGACCTCTTTCGTTACGTTATCTGTTGTTATGTTTGTTTTGTTTACAGCTTGATAGTAACTGTTAATATTTTGCCAGTTTTTCACTGTTTTGCTTGTACACAGTGCAAGCTGTTAAAGCTTAGGAACATTTACTGATTCAATAAATATTTTTTCGTTAACTCTTCACAGATAGCATGTGCAAACTAAATAAAATCTATGTTCTAGGTAAAAGTTGTTATATAGCAGGTTGGGGTAACAAGAAACTCCACACAGCAACAGAACCCAGGTTACTTCATGTTAGTGTACCATTAGTGTCCAAAGAAAAATGTAACCAAATCAAATCATATGGTGGTGTTATTACAGACAACATGGTGTGTGCTGGCTTTGAACAGGGGGGCAGAGACACCTGTGAGGGAGATAGTGGAGGTATGTACTTCATGTTACATTCTTTATTTCTCCTAGATATACTTCTGTATACGCTGGTTATGCTAATTCGTGCCAGGTTTGAAATATAGTTTTAATAAAAAAACATTGCAAATCAGAGTAAACTAAATTAGAATGTTGTGTAAGGTATATGATTATTGTTATTAACTTATTGTGATTCGTCGTGTTCGAAAAACGTTCGTGTGAAGGCGCATGTGATGAATGATATTTACTGAGAAAAATTAACTTAAAGTTTATGTATAAATCATCAGGATTTTGTATCAGATATGCTAGCTCCTTCACGGTCATGATTTTCTTTGTTTTTCTTCATTAATTATTAATGAGAATTACAACTACACCCTCTCTACTTTATAAAAGCACAATATATAGATTAATTGCTCTACTCTTTCCCGCCCTAGGTCCATTGTTATGTGAAAAAGATGGAAAATGGTATTTACACGGTATCTCATCGTTTGGACATGACGCATGCGCGATCGCGTATAAATACGGTGTATACACTCGAGTGTCGCAGTTTAAGAATTGGATTAAGAATGTAACAGGCATTGATTGTTAACTATAGCTTGTATATATTGTGGGAGAAATATGGACGATATAAATATGGAATGTGTATAAACTTGTTTGGGTGAAAATTGTAAACAATAAATAGGTTTTATAGCCAGAATAGAAAGAATATAAGTTGAGATGCACGAAATGGCAGAGATTTTCACGCAATTATGAAAAAACAGTTTATGTTTTCTGAAGCCTATACTCACGTAAAAATTTTCACCACTTTTTAACTCCTTGTTTTGTGGTTAAAAAGTAGTTAACTCCGCGGTTATGACTGGTTACCGTTCACGTGCACTATATAATCGTAGTAAACTTACTTTATTTTGTCCCGTAACCAGTGCGGAAAGAACCTGGGGCATATAAGGGGGCACATGCACTCCAAAGTTTTCTTAAAAATGCCTTTTTCTCCATCTAAAACAATGGAGAAAGTGTCCCTCCAACTAGTGAAGTTGCTGTCTATGTCGCTTAGTTCATGGATACTGCAAAAGCGTTCTCAAATTCAAATTTTAGCCCATATATTTGCGATAAACTCCATATAGAGTCTGCAGTCAGTAGGACTATGGCATATCTTGCAGCTTATATTGCTGAAAGAGCAAATGATTATGTTTTAATAAGAGATCTATTTCATTAAACATGTGCCTCATCGATCCGAATAGATCTTCTTTTCACTGCCACAGAATTATTTATATAAATCTTATATATGAATCCGGCCTTAGTTCATAATCACCAAGCATGATATATCATGATTCACGGCAAATTAAACGTAACAGGTTAGATTGTCTCTAAGACAGTTATATGACCGCGAATCAACCAGGTACCTGCTTATTTATTAATATTTCACGATATTTGAAGGTCCACTGCCACTCTGAAGTTTAGCGATCTTTGTCGGATCATATTATATATGAAACGTTCACTTTGAAACTACCAAACATGAAATAATTGAAGATATAAAAGTGCGTGGGTTTTTCTAATGCGATATGATTTATTTTTCTAACGGTTTGAAAAGGTTTATTAATGATTCTTGATCAGAGACCAGCGTGTGTTGACTTGGTCTCATTTATAGCTTTGTGGCCGCTGAACTTCTGCCGGTCCGGCTTTAGTTGCGAATCATGATTTTTAATGAAATTGATGTAAATATGCCTGGATTGGAAGCTGTGTTTGAGGTGAGTTAGTTGACTGTCACTGTGTACTGCTATTTAAATTTCTTCATGCATTTGTTTAGATTTTAAAATAATCTCTATTAAAGTACTGGTTATATTTATCTCGTATACAAAGGTTTTCCTTTTTTAACAGTTTTCTTTGGCACACAAGTAACTGTACATTATTGTACATAACTAACGTAGACTATTACATTTAACACTGGAATATGGACCAGACACAACCTATAAAAAAGTGCCAAAAGTGGCGAAGCACAAACGAGCTGACCAGGTCCCATGCATGGTTTTGAAAATTGATTTTATAATCATGATAGAAATTCTAGAATATCCTTTAGTCAAGTTTGCCGATATTTATAAGGACGTAAAAACAAGGATCAGTTTGGAAGATAGGGACCGTCTGTGAACAGCCTGGGGCGGTTCGATGTTTGCAATAGAACTTTGACGATAATAACTTGGTATTAATGCCGGACCTTCATGGCAAACTGTATTTTATCAGAATAAATTTTGACAGTGTAAACCTTCCTTCAATCAAGGATAACAAAACTCTCTGATTATACGTGCATGTATTAAAACTTTGAAATTTTTCCCGCAAATCTTTTGTTGATTTATATGTGGAAACAGTCCTCAGTGAACAGGTCAAACGTTATTCCATTCTTGTCGTTTCCAGCTTTCAAGAAGCTTGTATCATTTATTACTAGTTATTGTTGATATTGTAGTCAATAACTGATCATTATCACGTAGTTATCGCTGATATAGTTATCATTACCTAATCAATATCCAATATCTTTCAGCCACCAACATCGACGATACCAACATTTATTTATCATGATGTTGAACACGAAAGCGTCAGTAGTCATGACGTCATGGGTCACGAGGTTCTCAAGGACGAGGACGCACCAGTAAGATTGGAGATCCGACAATCCATTGAACCTGCCATGCATCAAGAATATATGTACGATTTTGGAAATGGAAATAATACGACGAAATCGGTAAATATGCTAATTTATTGAAAGATATTATTAGGCTGGTTTCACTAAGCACTATTGAGTATCGTACACTACAATTAGAGTAAGAAAATAATGTTAATCCTTTTCATTACATGTAGTAGTCTTGTATTTGGAGGTAAATAGATAGAGTTGAGAGATGCAGTTTAATTTTCTTTCTCCTATCAGTGTCAACATTTCTGAAGTTGACCGCTGCCCCGTGACGCTTACATACATTTTTAATCTTCTGATTAATACAAACTTTGGATAAAGTTTTGTTTCCGTACTAATAGTTTAATAATTTTTTATATTTTTACCCCAGGGCCAGGTAGAATACGAAGACGTAGAGAAACGTCGTGTGAGACGAGAACGAAATAAACTGGCGGCTTCAAAATGCAGGAAGAAACGTAAAGACCATGTACGAAATCTTGTCGAGGTAAAAATATAGTTTTCAGTTTGTTTAGTCACTAGTAACGATGACAAGTTAGCATTGATAAATTGACCTTACAATATCGTCTGAGACAATCTGGTTTGCGTCTGAACTACCTGAAAAAAATGTCTCAAACGTGGTGGTCCAGTGTAGGTAGTATTCTACAATAAGCTGCCGTGGTTTGTGTCTGAACTACCTGAAAAAGAGAAATCTCAAACGTGGGGTCCAGTGTAGATAGTATTCTACAATAAGGTGCTGTGGTTTGTATCTGAACTACCTGAAAATATATCTCAAACGTGGTGGTCCAGTGTAGGTAGTATTCTACAATAAGCTGCTGTGGTTTGTGTCTGAACTACCTGAAAAATATATCTCAAACGTGGGGTCCAGTGTAGGTGGTATAATGGTATTCTACAATAAGTTGTCGTGGTTTGTGTCTGAACTACCTGAAAAGATATCTCAAACGTGGAGGTCCAGTGTAGGTAGTGTTCTACAATAAGCTGCCGTGGTTTGTATCTGAACTACGCGAAAGATATCTCAAACGTGGAGGTCCAGTGTAGGTAGTATTCTACAATAAGCTGCTGTGGTTTGTGTCTGAACAAGTCTGAACTATATTTTATTATTGTTTTTCTAGTCTTATGAAGAGCTGGAAATGTGTAATAAAAATCTAGAAACAGAGATTGAAAAATTGCACGGCGAGATCAAAGAGTTGGAAAAAATGCTTGATACACATCCGTGTACCCGTTTGCTTTATACAGAGCCTGGGACCGATGTCTTACAGTGATGCGCGGACTAGATGCGCACCGAAGGATACCAGATTGGATGCGCACGCAACATTTTAAGTGCCTATAGTGGACATTCATTGGCGCAAGAATATGCATGGCAGATGCATTTGTCTACTTAACTGAAACATTGAAAAGTGGCTGGTCCAATCCATTATGAAAAACATTTTTAACGGTAGTTTAGAGATATAGACTAGAATTTCAGGTTATAAACATGTCAACTGGACTATTTGTGCGTAGTATATTGAGATTTAGAAACATAAAGAATACGCAGTTTCGAAACTTAATACGAAGCGCAATACGAATACGATAGAGTACAGAAAAAGGGACAAATACACGTTAGAAACTTTCACTATAACGTGATAAATTTTTATCTTTTGACATCAAAATGAACACCAGTAACAATGCCTCAGGATCCGCAGTCGCCATTATGAAATATAGGCTTAAAGACAGTGAGCACAAAATAATCATATCTCATTTTACACGTTAAAACTTTGCTTTAGAAATAGTATGTTCTTTGCTTCTTCTTATTCAAAACAAAAAAATAAACAAACTAAACAATGCTCAACATAGAATGAAAGAAATTGTTATTGTCCATGTTCACTGAAGCGTGATTGTCTTTTTGTATATTAACAAAATTTTCCGTTATATTCAACTCTGATTGGATGTATCCATATTTTGCCACCAGAAAATTTGACCTTTAATGATTAAATATTTATGTCATTTTGGGATCATTGTCTAACCTTGAACTTTAAACTGAATCATAAGTCATTGAGCAGTGATTTTATCAGAATGAAGATGTATAAATGAAAGGTGTTTTTTTGTGGAAAGATCTTCCCTTTTCTGGACTGAATTTACTGCGTTTTTGTGTGAAGAATTATGGATCCTTTTCATATATTCACTCAGGTTTGTGTGTTTAGGATAATCAGTGTGTATTGTATTGAAGTATTTATCAACAAATGACATTATATTATGATAAACAAAGTGAAAAAGTATTTCAAGCGTGAAAGAGTTTAAAAGGTTATTTTGTAGTCTAAACAGTATGTTGTCGAACGAACGTTTTGAAATTCCGTGATGAAGTATAGAGATAATTTGCATAATTGGAACAACGTTGGAACCGTCACCAGTTGTAAAGTGTTCCATAGTGTTTAGTTAAATTAATTAATTAGAATTGTAAAATGTTGAGATCTTTTGTTCGGAAGAATTTGAGGTGAGTGGAAGGAATCTAAATAATAGTCGATACATGATAATGGAAGGATAAATATTACATGTTTTAACAAAACTTGTTGATATCTTTTGGTGAAAAAGCCACCTGTTCTCATCGTTTGCGAAGCCATGTTTCCAGAAGGTTCCAGGTGGGCGAACTAGAAAATATTGTTGCAGAAACATTTTTTCCTGAAGGTGGGCAAACCAGGAATCATTGTTTCTTAGCCATGTTGTTTCCTGAAGGTGGAAAAATCAGGAATCATTGTTCCTTAGCCATGTTTCCCAAAGGTGGGCAAACCAGGAAACATTGGCAGAAAAAAAAAGATATTCAGATGCTTCTGCAACAATGTTTCCTGCCTCAAACTTGGGGGTCCAGTATATATAGAGTCAGACAAACGCATAGTTACGATATTACGGACGTCAGAGTTTCAGTGTTGATAAACTGTATTTTTAAACAAAGTGTCTTTGTTTCAAGCCCACATGTACGCTACACAATCGTGGCATACAGTTGCCATATCTGGGACCGCTCACGACAGTGCCAACGCCGGAGATGGAGATAGAAGATACTGAAATTCCTGTTAAACTTGGTCTGAGATTTGCCATTGAATCCAGGAGGTTTGCCAATGGCTTGGATATCCCGGAGATTGAAACCAAACCAGTCCAATCAAAAGAAGAAGTAATGATTATCTAAGTTATGTTTAATATTTTTCTCTTCATGTTAACTCAATCTCTCAATTCCATTTATTTATTTGCCTCCATATACAAGACTACCAGTCTACCAGATATAATGACGAGGATTAACATTTAAATTTATTTTCTCACTTTGATAACTGCAGGTTATTAAACCACCATCTGCTGCACAATTGTGCTTGGTGAAACTTACCTATACCCAGCTGTCTGGCCAGTCGAAAAATTTCACTTTTGTCATTTTAGCTGTCCGAGGAACAAGTTGAAAAACGAAAGATGAGGCGAGATCGAAATAAAGTAGCTGCGTCAAAATGTAGATTGAAAAGGAAGACACAAGCAAGCAAACTAGAGCAGGTGATTCACTACTGCATACAAAAGAATTATTAAGTAATATATCATACACGACAAGGAGTTTATTATAGTGATTTGAAACACCGAAAAGTGTGTTGAAAAACAAGGCGCTAGCTTCTCAAACAAACCAGTATTTAAAGAGAAATTCAACGCGAAAGTTGAGTTAATTTATGGGTGTTTATTACCGTGGTCATAGAATAGGAAATGACTAGAAGGGCCACTTGAGGCCGAACCTTTGAAGTTTTTGACGCTGCGCATGTCGCATTACGCATGTTCATTACCATTATTCTAGCCAGTCAATTGTATTTTCTGACCAATAAACTGACACGCTGAACTGGCTGGTCCGCCATTATTCTGGCCAGATAACTGCATAAAAATAGGGTGTCACGTTGCACTGCTGAGTGGCCTTTCTGGTCATTTCCAATTCTGTGCCGTGGTATTAAGACAACGATACGGTGGTGATTTCCTTTGTGTTTTGTCATGAATTATTAATGAGTTTGAGAAGTTTATTTCCTCACTCTGGTAACTGCCTGTTGACCATCATCTGCTGAACGATAGTACTTTGTGTAACGTATGTATACTGTATTATTTCATAGCAATTTTTGCCCTACATTTAGTGCTCAAAGGGACTACAAACAGCAAATCAAGATCTAGAAGTTTTAATAAATGAACTAAGGAGAGAGAAATCAAGCCTCGAAGCAATGTTAAGCAAGCATAAATGTTTTCTAAAAACACCATTAGAAGAAACAAGAGAACTCTAAGACTAAGCGCTGAGTTTAAAGCCTGTATTCTACTAATCATATCCGTGGAACTAATGACTTCGACCGTTCGACGCAAAAGATAGTTAAGAGGTACGTTACGAATTAGCAAGATGACAGGCAAGAAACTCAGGAATGACAACGATAGATACTCATCATTGGACAATGGTAAAAGTGAATATAGTTGAATTTAAGTTTAAAATAATTTTTGTACATATATTTTTATATATAATGTTTATATGAAACTAAGGTATTAATACGGTTTAATTTTTACGAAATTTTATAATCTGGGTATTGCAGGCAATATTTATTTAAATTTTATTATAATATATGGTGTAATAATATTTGGGTTATTGTGCTAAATCTAATTCATAGTACTTTAGTTTTGGATTTTCTTGTATATTTGTTGATATTCTATAATTAAATGTTTTTAACAAAAATTGTAATCGACATTTGCTATTCGGTTTTTATGTTTTGAATTATTGTTGAACCGCTCCTTGTCTCCGCCATGTTGTAATTGTTCGTGACAGCTTCGGCATGTTTCGGAATCGCTCGTTTCCTGGTCGTTGGGTGACGTAACATTTTTAGCCAGCGATACAACTCAGCTGTATATCGTTAGTAAATTTGTATTGTCTAGCGCGCACACTGTTGATATTTCAATTGATAAAATGGTACGTAAAATTTAACGATTTTATTGCAGATTTGTGTTGTTTTGCTTCACTGTTTGTGACTGTCATCTTAGTAATACTTGTCAATGTTGTTTGGTTCAGGGAAAGACGAGAAAAACACGAAAATTTGCTGCTGTTAAACGGATAATCTCAACCAATGATCCCAGAATGTGAGTAGACTGTCTGAATATTTGTGATTCACTGTCTTGATTCAGATTGTACTGTATTTGAGAGCAATGGGCAATGGCCTGAGATATACTAGAGATGGATCATCTATCACAACGCTTCGTCTGTCAGACGGATGACCCATCCTCAGTGTAATTAACACTCGACAAACTATGACTATCCATGCAAACTAGCTTGAAAGAACGCCCTAAGGGCCACTCTGGAAAGTTTGTATCGCGCAACCGAGATATCGGGTGTGCAATTTTGATTTCTCTGTATATTTACTATTAAATTTTTGAAATCTCGGTTGCGATTTCCAAACTTTCCAGTCAGGGAACAGGGCGATTGTATAATGTCATATTTACACACATAGACCAACCATCTTCAAGACAGACATAAATTTGTCTGTGTCAATAAACTATGTTAATAGTTGATTTTGATGAATGATCAATCTGTCTAGTATAAAAATATGATGCTATAAATTTATCAAATCTCAGAAAAAAGACAGAAAATCAAAAGCAAAAGAAAAAGAAGAAAAGTGAAGAAGAGGAAGTAAAACATATGTAAGTGTTATACAACTGAAGAAAACCTGCAATGTTTAGTGAAGTCAAACTGGAAACACTCTTCTCACATGTGACTGAGGTGAAATTATAATCAGACAACTGCATATTGCATGAATCAAACCCCAGTCACAGAGGTGAAAGACACATGCACTAGTCACTGTCCTGCCAACAGAACTTATACAACTCCTGCTTGATCCAACCAAAATCTAATGGTAGTAGGAGCAACTGGCATTTTATTCATTCAATTTTCTCCATTATTTAGTGACCAAGTTTCATCAGCGTTGTTCTTTCAATACAACACTCAACTGGGGCCACCTTATTATATTCTCGTAGATACAAATTTTATTAATTTTTCAATCAAAAACAAACTGGATTTATTTCAATCTATGATGGATTGCCTCTATGCAAAATGTAAGTTGTATTATCTGGAAATTTTACATTTTATTATGCCTGAGTAATGAACAAATATAGTCTATATATTGATCATCAAAAACATACTATAAAATAATGTATTTAAAGCCATCTAAAAGACCCTTCCATTTATACCCTTGAATAAAAATCATTTTTATTAATTGCTTGTTTTCAGGCGTACCATGTATAACAGATTGTGTGATGGGAGAATTGGAAAAAATGGGGACAAAATACAGAGTAGCATTAAGGTTTGTGCTGTTTTTCTTTAACTCTTAAATATATACAGTGTGCCATAATCAGGTATGTTTTGTTGTTTGTTTATACAGGATAGCTCGTGATGAGAGGTTTCAGAGATTACCATGTATGCACAAAGGAACGTATGCTGATGACTGCCTTGTTAATAGAGTGACACAGGTATTATAGAATTTATAGAATGCAGAAATCAGTAATAATAACTGATTTGATATGCATATTAAGTACCTTTCACTGCTGTGACGGAGGTTCAATTCCTGCAATATGGAGTTGTCTGATATTAATTCTACCTCAGATGCATGTGATAAGCAGAGGTTGAAATTGGGAGAATATTTTAGTAGCCCATGTGGCTACCAGGGAAAAAGGCCGGTTGCCAAATTTAATACCAGGTTGCCCTATATCAATGAAGGCTTATTGATCAATAGATTTATCAATCATATGATATTTATGTAATAATTATATCATGCCGACATGCCATGTGAAAAGACATAATTAGTTTACGTTTCTGAGATAGACAGTATTAGGAAAGTCTACGAGAAGTAGTTTCTTGACTACACTTCTGTCACAGGTATATTTTAACCTTTTTTGCTCAGTCGCCACAAGGGCGACCTTTGCAAGGGCAACCTTTGGTCGCAATTGTCAACCTGGCATCCGGTTATTTCAACCCCTGGTGATAAGAGTGCTTCCAGTTCTAGTTTGACTCTATCAAAGGTCACAGGCTTTCTCCAGTTTTTCTCCAGTTTCTTCTTATAGTAACTTTTGGTTGGCTGTTACTGGATCTCAAGATATAAACAGTGGCGGACACTTTGCAAAATATTTGGGGTGCGAACTTAGGTTGCCAACATATAATCACCCTTTTGTTGCTGAAAATCTCAATTCTTAAAACCTTTTTGGCTTAAATTTCATGCAAATTTAGTTACATCAAGGCTTTCGCGGTCATAAAATCATTGATACAACTTTGTTAAGCAGTTAATCAGCTATCACTCAAAGGCTTTGAGAAATTATTGGGGAGGTCACCGCCCCCTTCGCCCCTCCTACTGTCCGCCACTGGATATAACAGTTCAAGCTAAATTCAAAGTATCTCTACCATATCTTCTTTCAGCACAAGTGTTACATTGTGGCAACATGTGACAGAGATTTAAAACGAAGAATAAGAAAAATTCCTGGTGTTCCAATCATGTACATCACACAGCACAGGTTTGACTTGATTTGCATGTTCATTCAGCCAAGCTTTCTATCCACAAACCTTGATCAGCGAAAATAATTTCCTGTGCAATATTTCTTATAATTGACCATTTCAAACCTAGAAATGTTGTTCTGTTGTTTAGATTCTCAATAGAGCGAATGCCTGACGCATACGGAGGTACTTGCACATATTTATTGAAAATTCTATTTTACACACACGCATACTTTTTAAAAGCATTTTGAAGTCTTTTTCGATTACGTTGTTTGGAAGAAAAACTTAACGTTTTAGAAACCGTTAATGACAGTGTTTCAAATCATTACGGAAATAATTTAATACTTATCGTGTCATGTGTGTGATATATTTCGTAATATATGACGTGTTTCAGTTCAGAATTGTAGAAAAACTTGTGTAATTTTTATCATGTAATTTTTACATGAGTATAATTATCATAAATTCTGTTTTTTAGCTCCGAGAGTGTAAATGGTATGAAATGAAAAACCGTAAGGAATGTTGCTGTTCAACGAAGGTCAATGACAATGTATATTAGAAACAGCGAGAGCACTAAAAATCTCACAATATTTTGCAAGAATTTGTTCCAACCTCTCAACATTATTGCTTTAAAGCTAAAGGTTTAAAAATGTACATCAGAGACACTTTTATCTGTAAGCGTCCTAATCTACATTCTAAGCTTGTGCAGCGAACAACGAGTATTTAATATCCATCTTTCTGAACGTATTACAAATCACATTAAAATAAAGCGTGTTTGAACTAGCACACATAAAACATCCTGCAGATGAGAGTTTTATTACATTATATAGCGCAGCAGGTGACTACGTTAGTTTTATAACCCGTAATCATGGAAATAATAGATGTTATCTTATATATGCCCGTAATTTATAAAACTAAATTTGAAACACCCAAAGCGTGTAACTAATAAACGCAAATGCTTTCAAAATGCTTGGAACATATCTCGAGAACAGTTTTATCATAAATACAACAATTAATTAAACATATTTCATAAAACAAGTCTTGTGTTGAAGCGTAAATGTGCCGCAGCGTCATTAATTGTTACAATTAACGCGTGAGTTGTCATAGTAACAAGCCGCTCATTAGTGCAAGATATAAGGAATGGATTTAGATCAAAAACACACGCCATCTCATGGACACTAAGGTAAGTGAAACTTCGCTATACTACTTTACTAGGCCTTACTAGTAGAAAACATCTTACTGTCTTGTTTATAAGAGTTAGGTTGACCAGTAAAAAGTCGAGAGAAAAATTACTTTATTCTTCAACGTGGTCGTGGAACGTTTTTCGAATCGTTCATTGAAGATACGCGCTTGGCAATGTCTGCAGATATGAAAAATTGCTTCAACCGTTTTTGCTCTTTTATCGGATTTTCCTCGTTTGTTGTTGGAGATTTTGTAAGGAAAATTGTAGTATATTTTACCAATGGCAATGCTTAACCACTTTATCGTTCGTTTTTCTTGTGAAGTTAAATTAGACGCATTTGAAAGTAGTCATGCCTTGCTCCAGGCAAACGTGTTTCATACATATGTATCGCACCGAAAATTTTAAATCTTATTTATGTCTGAAAAAAACCGAGTAAATAAATGTGCAACATCTGGTTTTGTGTATGAATTAATGCGCAATTGTGAACGTATATATTAAACATATAAATTTACAAGGGTTTATAATTTTCCGTCTCTGTGTTGTATATATCATACACGAGAAGGAGTTTATTATAGTGATTTTAAACACCAAAAAGTGTATTGAAAAACAAGGCGCTAGCCGAGTTTTTTTAACATACTTTGAGGTGTTTTTAAATCACTATAATAAACTCCTTCTCGTGTATGATATAGCTTCTCAAACAAACCAGTATTTAAAGAGAAATTCAACGCGAAAGTTGAGTTAATTTATGGGTGTTTATTACCGTGGTATCAAGACAACGATACGGTGGTGATTTCCTTTGTGTTTTGCTCATGAATTATTAATGAGTTTGAGAAAGTTATATATAAAAACTGTATGAATGGACAGAAGCTTAAAGAGGATATCAACTCTGTAAAACGAATGAATAAATTGAAAATATATTATGCATTATCTCATTCTCATCTATCTTCGTGTTTTAAACTTTTGAAATATTTCAAAATTTCGTAGGATTTCGAACCAGTTATATTGCCGAATGAAGATCTCGTAATTCAGGAAGAACAGGATTCCGAATCCGATTTCTTGGAACACCGCGATGAACCTCTGGATGAACTTCGGAACAGCTCGGAATCTCTCGACAGCGGGTGGGAGACCGAATTAGAAATTGAAGGTGTGATTCTCACCTTCGTTAATAGGTGTTGGTATCAACATGTAAGACTACGTTAAATTCGTCCAGTTCCAACTGCTTGAATTCGTCTGGTTTTATATGTCCTTTGTGAACAAGAAAGACGTGGAAGAACTGAGCCTTACAAAAAGGACCGAAAAATTTTAATGAATTCACAGCTCATTAGCAAAACAAATTTTAAAAACATGCACAGGTGATAGATAGACACTTAATTACAGTCTTGTGTACGTTGTGCGCCAATAATATCGATGTTGATTTACTTCAAATTTATACAAAAATCAACACAATTTTCACAGCTTCGTTTCCAGTACAAAATTGGAATAAAATGATCTTTTGGGAAGAACTCCATTTAAAGAACGACAACAAGCAAGTACCCTAGGTCTAGATTTGTGCTGTATTTAGACGGCCTAGTGCACTGGTGTGGATGAAATTGAACTGCTCTCCCTTGTTGAAATACGTGGAATACGGGCTTAATATCCCCTAATATTCTCTCGTGTGTCTGAAAGCGAAGGCTTCTTCTGGATTATAATAGTGGTTAGTTCAGGTAGTTAAATAGAAACAGCTTTTTGTAGAGTACTACCTCTACACTAAACCTCCACGTTTGAGATATTTTTACTCTCTATAAAGTTGTTCGTCATTTCAGAACCGGCCAAGACATTTGACCAGACCGGCAGAAGACTCTACCTTGCAGCATGCGCAAGTATTGGTGTCACTCCAGTTTCATACTTCCTCCGACATATTCAAGATAAATATATGATATTACGTCATCATGGACTGGGACCGAAAGGCGCTAAAGCAGTTGCTATAGCAATGGTGGTGAGTTATTAAGCCTCGTTCTCATTTGGTAACGGCTGTCGTGACCAAGTCATTGTCGCTGATGTGAAATAGTCTGGATCTATCTTGTCTTTTGTTTGCTGTACGTATAAATCTGACTTTACTGATTGCGCAGATATATCGACACTCTATCACATCGGTGACATGTCATTTTTGGGACCGTCGTGACCAAATAGATTATTAAGTTACGGGGCAGCAGATTGTGGATATCTTCATAACTGTTGATATTTATAGGAGGAAGAAAATTAAACATTTTGCTGGCCACCGTTAGCCTGCTCGCAGCAGTGAGCTCTATATATATATATCTGGAGTGAGAACTTACGTCCAAAAAGTGAAGCCAAAGATGGCGGAAATTGACGTCCAGTGCCAATCCCTTTCTATTGTTTTCGACCGCGCGGTTTGCACAAGCCGGCAAGGAGTGTGCCAAAATTTCGTGTTTTTACTCCGATTTAAACAATAACATCATGATTTTATGAACTAATAATTTGATTAGCGATACGATCTGTTAGAAAAAACTGGAATTAGCTGGAAAAACTGGTATTAAAACTGTTTATGACCTTCATGAGTTTGGACGTCAATTGCCGCCATCTTGGCTTCACTTGGCCTATTGGCCGAACATTAGAAGTTCTTACTCCAGATATATATGGAGCTCACTGGCTCGCAGACGTTGTTTTTCTCACGCCAAGCGACGAAAAACAAACGTCTGCTGAACCAAGCGCCAGAACGAGTTCTGCTATTTCACAACGTCTATTTTGATCGTCCAATCAGAATCTCTTATATAAACGGTGATTCTTGTGAAAATGCATAAATTAATTATAACAATTTGCTCACAGCTTCGTTGAACTCCATATTGAATTTAAAATTATGCTGAATATACCGCAAAACGTCACTTTCCATAATTTGGAAGGTAAATTCTGATTGGTTGAGGGAAAAATAGCAGAACTCGTTCTGGCGTTCGGTTCAGCAGACGTTTGTTTTTAACGTCTGCGAGCAGGCTAGGCCACCATATACAATACTACATATAATGATGGAATTAACATTTTCTCACTCTGATAACTGCAGGTTGACCACCATCTGCTGCACGATAGTGCTTAGTGAATACATCTATAATCTTGCATTTCTTTCCTAAACTACTTTAAATGTTTCCAGAGTAACACAACTGTCGTGACACTTGATCTCCATGACAACAACATGTGTGACGATGGGACGAGATATATTGCAGAAATGGTTAAAGAAAATTGTTACATCGCTTCGTTGGTGAGTCCCTCGTTTAATTTCCAAAGTGCCAAAAAATTATAGCGAAAACTTTTAATATATGGCCTAAAGCTCGTTTTCCAACCGTATATTACCGAAACGTAGCATAAACTACGGCAGTTCTATTTTAGATGAGGCAAATTTTGCCATTTTCTGAAAAAAAGTAATTACTGTTATTTTCAGGATTTATCATCAAATAAAATTGGCCACATTGGTTGTTCCGCTATCTGTGATATGTTAAACAATAGTGGAATTATTCAAGATCTGAATGTATCCAATAATTTCTTCGCTGATAAGGATGCCGCTGTTTTAGCTGATACTATTAAGGTATGTTGTCTTTCTGTTCTTGCTCTTTAGACATAAGCTTAGTATAGATGTGTTTCACAAATAAATACTACAATTGAGAGATGTAGTTTCATCTCTCAACCAAAGACGTAGTTCCCCCATCTGCTATCCAGATAGAATAGCGACATTCACGCGATTCCTTCCCGTTTTAGGTGAATGAACATTTGATCGCGCTCAACCTAAGTGGAAATCAATTTTGTGAAGAAGGCGGAGTAGTACTGGGTCCTAGTATCAGTGAGTATGCTTTTCACCGTCCTAGGTTCGTCCTAGGTTCCAATTTCCTGTCAGACGGACTGAGATCTTGAGTACGAGATGAGCAGACAAACGAACAGAGTCTCTCAAATACGTCGACGTCATTAGTATTTATAACTATACTTCTTCTATATCTCTTAACCCACAGCTGCGAACGATTCTATTGAAATTCTCGATTTAAGTTGGAATCAAATACGTCGACGTGGTGCCATGGCAATTGCCGCTGGACTCAAAGTTTGTATATTCGGCACTATATTACTCTACTGTGTTCCTTCCGGCAAACATCGTCCAATGAAATGTGTTTACCAGTTCTAAACTATTCTCTCTAGAGGTCCAGTAAGCGCCATCCCTTATTTGTCCAGTGTCGCTACAGGAGAAACCGAAATACGTGGATAAAATCTACGGTGTTTGGTAGAGTCCTGCTGAAGGCGGGACTGGGTTGAAATTATAATCAGACAACTGCATATTGCAGGAATCGATCGATCCGATCACAGAGAAGAGAAGCACATGCACACCACGTGCACACCACGTTTAACATTGTTTCCCTACACAGAGTAACTGTACGTTGAGAGTGTTGGATCTTTCATGGAATGGCTTCGAAGACGATGGTGCACGTGCTTTGTGTGACTCAATAAGAGGAAACAATACACTCACTGAGCTGAATATCAGAAACAACAGAATATCAACTGTCGGTGCGGCCCACATTGCGCGAGGTTTGGAGGGAAATAATACCTTGGAAGTTCTGAAGGTAATCACAATTATATAACAGTTCTAAAACAGCTCTCTCTCTCTCTCTCTGGAGGTCTGGTAAGGTCTTTTGCTTATTGATCCAGTGTTATTACAGGAGAAAACCAGAGTACCTGGAGAAAACCTGCGGTGTTTGGTAGAGTCAAACTGGAAGCACTCTTCTCACATATGACTAAGGTGAAATTATAATCAGACAACTTCGTATTGCAGGGATCAAAGCCCAGTCACAGAGATGAAAGACACATGCCACATACACTAACCACTGTGCCACATGGATACACTGGGAGTTTTATAAAAGCCCTTTTAGTCTCATATATTCTGTTTATTTAGATTGGTCAAAATCCTATCCAAACAGCGGGTGCTCACGCCGTACTCTCTGCATTAAGGACGAAATCAGACAGTGCTATACATACATTGTATCTGGAAGACATATATCTTGATGACGATTTCTTTGTCTTGTTAAAAAATCTAAATGAACGAAAACCAGTGAAGATTGTTGGACGTTCTAGGCCTTCAGAAATAACTCCTTTACAGAAAATCAAACAGTTTATCACTAATAATTATGACCGCTGGTTTGAAGTATTTGGTGCCTTTGACGCAGATGGCTGCGGACATATTTCTAAAGCTCAATTTATCGAGGGCTTAAAGGTCAGTTATATAGGTAGGCTTCAGTAAACATTACGAGGCAGCAGATGGTGGTCAACTTCAGAAATGTTGACACTTGTACAAGCAAGAAAATTTAACTACATCTCTCAATTGTATCTGTTTGCCTCCAAATACAAGACTACTACATATAATGATAAGAATTAACAATGCTTATCTTGACTACATTGTCCTTATAATTTTTAGGAAGTTAACTTAACGTTCGACAAAGGCCAGATGACATGGTTATGCATTTCGTTAACAGAAGATCAGGGATCACAAATCAGTTACAAGTTAGTGTGGACATTATATATTATAAGCTACCAGTGCTGTGGTTCGTGTCTGAACTTCAACTACCTGGAAAAGTTCAACGTTTTCGCGCGGAGGTATGACGAAGCGCCCTTGGCTTTGCTCGAAACGCCAAAGTGTTTTAAGTAAACCTTTTTCAGGTTGTTCAAACACAACAGGTCAACAGCCTACTGAAGAATACTATACCTACACTGCATATGGACCCAAAAAATTAGACCTAATCTTTGGTTCATTTTGTTTTAGAAAACCCGCTGAGAATATAAAAAAGAAAATCCCGGCCTCAGCGAATGTCTCGCCTAAACCTACGACACCAACTACGCCAAACATGAAGAAAAACAACAAAAAATCGCGATGACAAACTTCGCAGGCGAAAAATTGGAAATAAAATATACTAGAATAAATATGAATATATTCTATTTTTCATTATAAACTATATCCTTTTAGCTATATTTAGGTTATATTGAACGATAAGTCATTAGTTTCCACTCATGGTATTTCTTTCTTTCTATTGAAGTTGACCAGACATTCCCACCTCAGACAGCAGGAAATCGGAAGGTTGGCAATTTCACTGTTAATTTTTCCGAACCTTTGTATTTCGCCTCTAGAATGTGTTGCTGTTGGGCTTAGACTTCAAATGTTGTTGAAATTTTACTACCAATTTTAAACTAGTCTTGTTAATTTTTATTTTAAAAGGGTGATTTCTTCACCTTCTTTCTTCATTGATAGTGCTTTAATGCTGGCAAAAGGCAACGTACATGCATTTTTAACAAGAAAGCTTTCATTGTAAACTGATTTTCTTAACGATAAGTGGCTTTCTGAAAAATCGGCAGGTTCAGATTGAGATCGGGAGGAACGTGCGGAAATCGGGAGAGTTGGAATGTCTGAGTTAACTGTATAGTGTGTCGGTGAGGTGAGGTAAGTCAAGCGTACGTCTTTATTTTGCTTATTTATAATAAATAATCTTAATTTATTATACAATAATGGCCCGATTTATACTAAAGAGGCATCATTCGTCTGATAGATCATCCGGCAATGGTTTTGGGAACAAGTCATGCCTGATACTGTTTCTGATGCCATATTTATATACAAGAACAGATGATTCGTAAACACGAACTACACACGCAATGTGTAGACAAACTACGCAGAAAGTTTGTCTCGACGGATGATCCGTCTGTTTTCCGCAGCTGTACACAGATCAACTATCTTGTCCATGACCAAATTCGTCCAGACGTATCACTCGTCTCTAGTATATATCAACGGGCCACATTCAATCTTTCACGACAATCTCATCATTAAATATCCAGGGATTGACAGAACAAGACACCACTCCTCAATCCATGGTGAAAACGCGTGACGCTATATCATCAATCAGCCAATCAATGCCACACAATAGATTCTCACCAGTAACCGCACTACACCACTGTATTTGCCAGTGATGACTTTTGATTGAGTCAAGCTCTAATACCTGAAATAAAAAAACAAATAAATTGCAAAATAGAATGTTAAAATTGCCTTTTTGAGGTGGGCACTATTCTAAGCACTACCGTACAGCAGATAGTGCCCTGTAACGCTTACTGCAACGCGCCAATATTACAAATGCAACTATAATGTACTTCTTTTATTTCCTCTGCTTTCAAACTACCAGGTAGATCTTGTTTATTTGCAAAGACAAGAAGTGTTGCACCAGTGAGACGCTGTATTAAAAGAAAATACAAAGATCATGAAGTTTGACCAAATAGAAACCATTCAAGCTTAATGCAGTTTTATTCAACAACTTTGTTTCAAGACTCATTTCAAGATTTCATATCACACGCCATAGAATAGGAAATGACTAGAAGGGCCACTTGAGGCCGAACCTTTGAAGTTTTTGAAGCTGCGCATGTCGCATTACGCATGTCATTACCATTATTCTAGCTAGTCAATTGCATTTTCTGACCAATAAACACGCTGAACTGGCTGGTCCGCCATTATTCTGGCCAGATAACTGCATAAAAATAGGGTGTCACGTTGCACTGCTGAGTGGCCTTTCTGGTCATTTCCTATTCTGTGACTCAGCTAAAACACAAGATCATGATTCTTATTCACCTCTTCCAGCAACAAAGACTTCAATTCCTTTTTACAATCCTCCAGCCTCCCTCTATCTGCGCTGTCTACGACCCATATCAACCCATCCGTACTTTCAAAGTAATTCCTCCAATATGAACGTAATGATTTCTGACCACCAACATCCCAAATATTTAGTTTGAAACTGAAATTTGACAAACCAAAACAAAAAGTTCTAAATTAAACGATCTGGTAATTTTATGTTTTCAATAAAGCAGATTTCACTAAGCATTATCATGCAGCAAATGGTGGTTAACCTGCAGTTATCAGAGTTATCAGTTATAATGGTAATTATTTTCATTATATGTAGTAGGCTTGTATTTGGAGGCAGATAAGTAAAATTGAAATGTACTTTAATTGTGCTCCTATCCATGTCAACAATAGACAGCTTTGGCAAACACAACGCGGCGTCAAAGAGGACGTGAAAATGGCATAAAAATGGCGTGATATGCCCATCTATGGATGTGCCCACGCCATTTTTACGCCATTTTCACGTCCTCTTTGACGTCGCGTTGTGTTTGCTAAAGCTGTCTATTTCTGAGCTTACCACCACCAACTATCCAGTAATGCTTACTCAAACCATCAATGATACTGTTTGCAGACTTTTATAAATGTAATACTGAATATTTATTATTACTCTCTATGTTCCAGTGTTTTAATGTTAAACCCAAGCGTTGGGGAGATCTCATCGATGTCTTCACCATTAAACTTTTTCAATATTGTTGTTTTCCCAGCATTATCAAGGCCTCTGAGGTTTAGTTAAGTTTTTGTAAAAAATCTTGAGTATAGCATTAAATAATGTAGAAGGTGAGATAACCAAGCTGCAATGTGCCCTAATGCACCCAACTGCTTTGTTTAATGCCAGACCGTTTTATTCATCAAGGAGTAAGTGTTCAGGGGTGGACCTTGTCTTGTTAGGCAGGTAGAGGGGGGAGGAGCAGATTTTCCAGGGGGGGTTACTACAAAGTACTGTACTCCTCAGTGTTGGCAACTGTTCATCCTTAGATGCAAACAATGGTAATGAATATTTAAGATATCATATAACATAAAGCATATCAAAATAATGCAACCAATATTCTCTTTAAAAAATACCATTTCTGTATATCTATTCTGACTATAATATTTACGTTTCAGGTTGATAATCAACCATTGTATAAAAGGATACAACATTAATAAACGAACTTCACGCTCTTTTTGTTTCATCTTTCTTAAAATTGTCAAAAGACCCATTTGAAATATATTTGAATTTCTTTTAATATGTCAAAAGATTGATTTTGTTTTGTTTTAATGAACATGGTCGTTACTTCATGTATATCAAATATTGTGTACCGCACTCAATATTCAAGATGGCCGCTCTTCCTAAGGGTGAAACTTCACGTTTAACGAAGGAAGGAGACGAAAAGAAGCCTCAAGATGGCTCAAATAAAGGCAGAACGACAAATGAAAGGGTAGGTGATATTTCTGAGCGTTTACAGTGTGTGTTTTGTGTGTTATTTAGTGGAAAATACTGGAAATATTACATAGTCTGATGTCATGTGTATTGAGTATAGTTTTATAGTTAAGTATGTACTGCAGATCATGTAGTTTCACCATAAGCACTGTCGTGCAGCAGATGGTGGTCAACCAACAGTTATCATTGACCACCATCTGCTGCCCTGTAATACTTAACAAAGTCCACTAATACTGATCAGTCTGTGTAATTTGCACATGGGACCCCCCCCCTGCTGTAGCCCTGATGGTCTGCCATTCTGAAATTTCAGCCATTCTAATACGCTGAGATGACTACCAATTTATGAAGCAAGAAACTGGACAAAAAGACGACCACACTTATAATGTTGTCAAAAACAGTTTTCCCTCAGGGGTGACATCCATACTCATTTTGCCACGCAAAATGTCAAAATGACGTTTTGACTGGGTGGGTTGGTTTTTTAGAGAAGGTCTGATGTTTTGCGTGGCAGTTTGAACTTGTATAGAGCGAAGAGACTTCATCAGATTAAATCAGATTAATTCCTGCACACACGTCATGTTGCCTTTCTAATCAGTTTTAAAAAGTATTTTATCATTAAACACTCTCATATTCACAAGTCAATTTTATAGATGACTTTGCAAAAGTTTTCCAATGAATTATATTATTTTAAATCTGTTTGTAGTTTGATATTAATACTCTTTAGCATGTCTAAGATAAAAGAGTGATCAATGAAAAATGGTATTTTCTTTGATATTATATGCATATTCACGCCTGACGTTTTGCAATTTGCATGGCAAAATGAGTATGGATGTCGCCCCTCACTAAAACAATTTTGCATTGCAGACAACCACCCACCTTCTCACCATTCTGAAAGCCCTGACATACATAATCCAATCGTTCAATTAACATCAAATGATAAGCTGTGCAGTTTCATGTTGGTGATTTCATGCCAGAACCCTGTTGTCATCTCTGACAGCTTTATTATTATGCATAGTGTCCATGTTGACAAAAACAGCACATGCTTAAGCTTTCTATTTTAGGTTATTGATCTGCTAAACCAAGCCCAGTTGGCTAAAAAAGATAACAAACTACACTACCTTAAGCAGGTTAGTTATGTCATTATTGTATTTGTTTTGGCCGGGTAAGATAATTATATTGTTAACAAATATTGCTAATTGAATTATATATTTTAGGTTCAGGAATTGATTGTGAACAAGGAACCTGCACTATTGGACAATTTTCTTGATGTATGTCAATTGTCATAAGTTGTTTGAAGTAATATTTTCAAATAATGTACATTATATGTTATGTAAATTACGATTCAGTACAATGTATTTCTAAGAATTATTGTAAATATTTGATATTAAATCTTTCCAGGAAATCCTTGTGTTTCAACATGATCTAACAACAGAAGTCAGGAAGTTTGTGCTTGGCTTTATTGAGGAAGCATGGTGAGAGATGATTTTGTGAACTAGGATTAACTGTTGTTTGCATCTAAGGATGAACAGCATGGTCTTAGCCAGCCTGCCGTCCACCTGTTTTATGGACAGCCGTCTTAGAATTTGGACAGCCACTTGGAAAAGACGGCTTTTGGACGGCCGATTATCGTATTGACGCCTTTCGGACAACTTCTAAATATAAATAGCCATCATACACTTGATGGCTAGTGCAGCGAGATTCATCGCCGCGTATGTGTTAAGTTGTAAGCCAAATCCCAAATTTGGACGCCCAAATTCCAGATCCTGGCTAAGACTCTGATGAACAGTCACAGATTAAAACATTGTTTATTCTAAGTTTGTCAGCAGCATTCAACAAATATCTTTAAATCTGATTGTTGTATAGTAAAAAAGATGTGGAAATATTGACCAAAGTTATTCACACAATCGTTCTTCTACTCAATGACTCTAATGTGATGGTGGTGAAGAAAGTGATGCTGTGTTTAACACAGCTCTATCGCTTGATGATTCAGGTACGCTAAAAACTATCTGATCTATCACCATCTGATGCATTATCATGCAGTGTTTAGACTAGAATACTGGATTTGGTGGATAATCCAAGTGAGTAGATATATACACAATTTTAAGACCTATCCAGGAACAGTTGCGAAAAATGCAACACTAGGTCCTCTGGCAGGAATTGAACCCACAGCCCTGCGATTCCGGTGCAGCACTCTAACCAACTGAGCTACAGAGGCCAGTTGCTGAGCTGTAACCGTAAGTTCTGTATATATAGGTTATCGGGTGTGTGGTATCGGGTGTGCTATATATACAGAACTTACGGTTACAGCTCAGCAACTGGCCTCTGTAGCTCAGTTTGGGTTCAATTCCTGCCAGAGGACCTAGTGTTGCACTGGTTAGGTCTTAAAATTGTGTATATATCTACTCACTTGGATTATCCACCAAACCCAGTATTCTAGTTCAACCAAGTGAAGTGCAAAAAAATCTTTGAAGTGCTTAGACTAGTGAAACCCAATTAGACTCATAATTATGCTTTCTGTTCAATTGACAGTTTATTAGCAAATTGAAGGTCATTAATGATGATTTGAAAGCAACTTGGGAGGTAATTTAACATTAGGACTTATATATTTATCTATTTTAAAACACGAAATTCACTTCTATATATTTATATATAATCTTTTGTAATCTCTTCTTAGATTCTGTGCATGTTGAAGAACCAAATTATGAGTAAAATACAGTCAGATAACGATGGGTGAGCTTTATATTTTTTCAATTCAATTTATGTACACCACACCATAATCTGTCCAAACTATTTACAACAATCAACAAGCTCTATCATTCATGATGATTTCTGTTTAGTATTCGCACACATGCTATCAAGTTTATGGAAATGGTTATCCTTACTCAGTCCAACAAACCACCGGTATAATGATAGCTCATTGCTTTGATAAATAATAATGTACTAACATTCATTATGCTCACAATTTTTTTGTTTTCATCGTATAAATAGGAGACAAAAGATGATGAATCGATATCTCTAGATGTGGTAAGAATCTGAAATGTTCAAAAAACTCTTGCTTTCCGTAGTGTGCTCTTGCTCTGCTTAATTTGTCCCTAAGCAATTTATTCACAGCACTCCTTAATTGCTTCTGCTAGACATTAAGCAAGCTAGTAAAAAAATTGCTGTGTTTTAGATTCCTCGCAACCACCCAGTTTTAAGTATGACTCAACTTCGTGAGGAAGGTGGTACAACACTTGAAGCATTGCTTAGTTTGGTTGCCTCTCCAAACATTTCAAGGTAACCCAACATCATTGTATTAGTGAGTTTTAGTAAGTTTTACATGTGGCAGCAGGGGGGCAGAGTCTTAAAGTGGATGCGTTTCTGTTTTTAGTGTAAATTTGATGGCAAGTATGGGAACTCTTGCCGCCATTGCTAAACAGAGACCTGCGTTCATGTCATTAGTTGTTGAAGCATTTGAATCTCTGCATGGTAAGACAATGAATGATAGAAATATCATGACATCACTGCTGTTGTTTGCATCTAAGAATGAAGAGTCTCAGATAAAACACTATCTATTCTCACGTGAAATTTTAATGTTTGTAATATGAGTATTTGACAGGTTTTAATGTCTTGTCTTCTTTCAATGTTTTAGCAAACTTACCTACTGCATTGTCCAAGTCTCAAGTCAGCAGTGTTAGAAAAAACTTAAAGGTACCTAAATCTCGAGGCCATTTGATTAGCCACACGTTCTTGTGTCAGTTGTGTGTGCATGGTTTTGCTGAGAATTTTACCACGCGAGGCCGTGAGACAAAGATCTATCTATGTTTGATACGAGAGTAACTTGCTAAGCTACGAGTTCTCGTGGCGGTGAGCTCAGCCAGGAGCTCTCGTGTGCGGTACTAACTGATAATTATTTTCGGTTTAGCTTCATTTGATGAACTTATTGAAGAACACTGCAGCAGGTTGGTTCAAAAAATGAGCAATGAAAATCCTTTTTATATACCTCTTACAAGTCTGTTTTATTTTGTAGTTGAGTATTATCCTCAGATAACGACGTTACTTACTGATCTTGGTGCATCACAAAGTGAGGTAGGCTTTTGCATTCGCTTTTATTTGCGTTTGCTTTCATTAGCATAAACCACATTTCTGTAATTCTTTAACTTTAGATGCAAAAGATATGTCAAAAAAATCTTGCAAAAGTCAATTTGGAATCAATGAAGAGGCCAAGGTAATGTTTAAAAACTATAGCATTTTGTACATCCACAATATACTATTCAACAAATTGAGCGAATTCCGCGGCTCAGAGCGTAAAATTAAGGAAAATCTTTGTTCTTTTCTAGACTGGAAGCATCGGCTGAAATTGAAACTCCTGTGGCAAAGAGACAAAAAGCTGGAACCGTAAGAACATAGTTATACACCTTGTGTTAGAAATAACGGTCAGGTTTACTCTTGAGAAAGATCATCTGGTAGCACACATCATCTGTCTAACGGATCATCCGTCCTGATTCTGGGAACTAAGCATGCCTGATATTTTCTTATTTGCAGTATCCCTACACTGAAAGACTGATCGTCTGTGTAGATGAACTTTGCAGATAACTTGTCTTGACGGATGATCTGTCTGTTTGTCTCATTTATACACAGACAAATTATCATACGAACTATCTATATTTTACCCACATTCGTCCAGACGGATAACCCGTCTGTAACAGTAATCAATGTTTTTAAGTCTTCCATTTGGTGCTAACCCATTAACACCCAACACGTTCCCTTTGACGAGTAATCGTCTGGCGTTAGACAGGGTAACATGACAAAGTGGGCGCATTAGGGTGCATTGCAGCTCAATGGGTTAACCTCTCTTCTTTACCTGATATATTTAGTCTGAATCTGGAGATCAAATGACAATCTTCCAAGCAATTGAAATGACAAGAGAAGACCTGATACCAAGACTCAAGAAAGAGAGAGTTGCGGAGTTGGTGATCATTAGTATGTTAGGTTTACCAGATAGAATGCCAGCCAATTTCCAGGAAACCTACACACCTATAGCCGCTGCAGGGGGTACAGCACAGGTCACCCATCTTGCTAGATTAATGAGTTCACAAATGACAAATGCTGGGATTGGAGTTGGAGCTGAAAGGATGGAAAAACTTAAACAGGTTTGGATGCTACAATTGTTGGTTATGATTTTATAAAACTTTGTCTATATGGTCTTTATGCGTACGTTATGCGGGCATTAATTTTTTTAATATGTTTATGATTCCTGCCTGGTTCATCACTTGCAAGACTAATTTTTCATGGAAATTTTCACCAGGCACGGCTAGCAGAGAAAGCTCAACAAGTTCAGCCAATGATGATCGTATCAGATGATAAGATGGAAACATCAAGTATTATACCTGTGATTGGTGGCAGCATTGGAGCTGTTGTTGGTAGTATCAAGAATGTGATGGAGGACGATCCCAGTATCATTCAAGTCAAGCAGGAAGATATTGGAGTGCAAGAGTCTCCTTTCTTGAGAATAATGGGTTGGTTGTTTTAGCAGTGTGCCATTAAATAACAGTAACACCATATACCATGCCATACCATATAATACCATACCAGTATACTATAATACCATACCAGCAGATATCTTAAAAGTCAAGCAGAGATTGGAGTGCACAAGAGTCCCCATTTCACAGGATAATAGATCCATGTCATACCATACCATACCATACCATGCCATGCCATGTCAATGTCCTACCATACCACAAGATACCATACCATGTCATGCCATACCACACCATACCACACCATACCATACCATACCATACCATTTGTCATACCATACCACACCGTACCATCATATGTTACTCACTCGTTTTGTTCTTTTTGAAAGAACACATTAACAAAGAAAAGGGCCAAGTTAAAAAGGTGAATATTCATAATTATTCTCTTTTCTCTCTTTCTTTTATTCTCTCTTTTCTTTAATCATATTTGATCTAACAGTTTTACTTCTTATTCCAGAGTTCAAAATCATCAGCATCGGCTCAATCGGTGAGTCTTATAAATACGTCTCATTTAAACATATACCAAGTTAACTATAAATTGCCTGGCCTCATTTTCCTGCGTTCAATTTAAACTCTCGTTCTCTCGTCTTGATATAGCGACGTAAAATCAAAGCATTCAAATTATCTGAAGTGAAACGAGCGTTAAGTGACGACGAGAAGGACAGAATGATCGTCAGCGCTTTTCAAAGGATTCTAGCTGCTGAAAGTAAGTAAACTAAACACTTTATTTATACTTGTCAAACTCATTAATAATTCATGAGCAAAACACAAAGGAAATCACCACCGTATCGTTGTCTTGATATCACGGTAATAAACATCCATAAATTAACTCAACTTTCGCGTTGAATTTCTCTTTAAATACTGGTTTGTTTGAGAAGCTATATCATACACTCGAAGTCGTTTATTATAGTGATTTAAAAACACCTCAAAGTATGTTAAAAAACTCGGCTAGCGCCTTGTTTTTCAACACACTTTTCGGTGTTTCAAATCACTATAATAAACTCCTTCTCGTGTATGATATATTACTTGATAGTTCTGTAAGTTCTAAACTTTTCTCGATACGGAAGGAAACAGTCCTGCATGAGGAAACCAAAGTCAAGCTGGAGGAAAGCTGCAGTGTTTGGTAGAGTCAAACTGGAAGCATTCTTCTCACACACGACTGAGGTGAAATTATAATCAAACAACTGTTTATTGCAGAAATTATTGAACCCCGGTCACAGAGATGAAAGACGCATGCACTAAACACTACGCCACCAATAGTATTGAGACATTTTTTCTTACTTTCAGAAAGTTGCATTCAAGGGGGCAAGACTAAGGTACATTTCGGAGATGAATTTCAAGCTCTTGGTGTCCATACGATTTGAGTGTATAAATGTTCTGTAAAATGTTTCTGACTTATGTAGGAAAGATTGGACATCATTGTTGGTTTAGTCACTCAGTTTGGCGGCGACCTACGTGTAGGTAAGATAAACTTTAGAACTGAACAGCGTTGATGATCTTATTACTTCATACGCAAAAATACCACATTTCAAAACATACAAAAAAAATTCCGAAGAAAAAGGTTGTCTTGAAGTTCACTTAAACAAGATGAGTTTTCAGACTGGAATAACCAATTTTACTACCGTTTATTTTTAGCCTTAAACAACTTCATAATGGTGGACCCTCGAGCGAGATATGATCTGGCGAGTGTTTGGATTTATCAAGAGTTTCTGGCTGAGGAAGCTTATCGAGAGAAGGTTGAGCAAGAGTTCCTGGAGGGGGAGGATTTGAGTGAAGAACAGATGTTGGTTAATAATTCTTATAACGAGAGTTTACTTGCTTTGTTGCATGGTTTTAAAGAAAGGTTGGATCCTAAGGACAAGTAAGTAATGGTGATGATGGTGGTGGTGCTGCTGGTGGTTGTGGTGATAATAGTGTGTGACAAATGGTGCTGATGGTGATGGCAGGGCTCGCAAAATTTTAGAAAAATATTTGGGCAGGTCAGACCAAAAATTTGGTTGCCCAAAGCTATTTCTGGCCAAAGATATTTTTTTAATCGTGGTCTTAGCCTAATTTCTGGTTGCACATCGGGACATAAGTCAAGCGTTTTGGTTGCCCAACAGAAATTTTAGCTGCCCTGGGACGTCGGGCAGACATTTTGCGAGCCCTGGGGCAATTAACGATGGTGATGATGATATGGTGGTGATGGTGATGGTGGTGGTAATGGTAATGGTGATGGTGATGGTGGCGATGATGATGATGATGGTGATGATGATGATGATGATGATGATGATCAATGATGATGATGGTGGTGGTGGTGGTGATGGTGGTGGTGGTGGTGATGGTTTAGTGCTGGTGATTCTGGATTATTGTCAATTACTGTATAAATACACCAGACCTGTGGGTATTATCATTTCCTAGGCTGATCAGTCGTCTTTATTTGGAGGCACCAAGGTTGACAGATGAATCCAAAATTTTCTTGAAGGAATATTGTGAAGATTTGGTATGCTGTAGTTTATCCCCTTGTCAATCAGTAAATCTCACATCACCAAACTTTGAGATTGAACCACACACACAGTGTGAGCTACACTATTTTAAAACACTGAATATATTCTCCAAATCTCAAACTTAGTAAAGTCTAGAAAACTATGTTATCTTCTGATATTTTCAACATCAATATATTTGTATTTCTTAGGAAAGAACGCATGTTGGATTTTCAACACTACGAGAACTCATTCTTCAAAGACCAGCCAACCAATCAGATTATCTTAATTTACTTCTTGAACTTACATCGCACTACAAAGAACAAGTAGGTTGAACAGTATTTCTATGTGGTTATCACAGGGTGTTTGTTATTAACCGTTCTACCTTACTCACATGTTTGAATAACTCCCATGTTCACCTAGGTAAGAGTTCAAGCGATTCACGCAGCAAAGAAATTACATCCACGCGAAAAACTTGCAGTCGACATTGAGGTGAATATTTTTCTTTGAGGATTTTGCATTTGCACCATATTACACTAAACTGAAACTGTTTCAATTCTATTTCAGCAATACGCTCTGCAATCTTTGAGAACTCTCTTGCTACCAAAACCACCAAATCCAGGTAGGACTAAAGTGATCTTGTTGAAACATGTGGATTAAGAAGGTTAATTCTATCAAGCGTTTTATTTCGTAGGACTCATCGAGTGGACAGATGAATCGATCAAACTTTGTCTGTATCTATATCTCGCCCTACTTCCATTGCATCACAAACTGTTGCATGAGTAAGTGTTTTACAAAATTTTGATTATGACTTTTTTATATTGCATAAGATTTAACTATCTGATTTGTTTGTTTCAAATAGGCTCGCCTCTCTGTATACTGAAGCATTACCATTGGTGAAACGCACAATCTTGAGGCATCTAGAACATCCCGTATGTATTAGTTTGGTTATCTCATACTTGAGGCATCTGGAGCATCTATCTGGCGTATTCAAGTGTTTCAATCCCGAGCCCACCTGCTGACGTATGTTTAGGAGGTGGGTTCGAGATCGATATATTTTCGCTCGGTAGGTTCGGACAGCTACCCGAGGTGCGTCAAATCCCGGACTCACCTCCCTGCAAGGATGTTTGTTATATAACACATAGTTCATAGCAAGGACTTAAGAAGCATTTTAAAACTTTACCGTTTTCAAAGGGCGAAAATAATAGGGAGACTCGACTTTCTCTCAAGTATTTATACTATAGTGTTAATTAGAGAGTTTAAGCTTCGCGTTCGTACGTCAAACGACAAACGCCAGGCGAAGAAATATTTTACACTATAAGGCAATAAAGAGAAAATGAACTTGCTATTTTAAACTGTAATATATGATGATTCTTTTGAGATAAGAAAGAAAATATGGAGCGAAGAAGTTAAGCGAAAATTCTGCCAAGAAAATTCGACTCTGCCGTTTGCCGTTGCCCTCAAACGTGAAGCTTAAACTCCCTATTGTCAGCCTAGGGAATCAATTTATCCTTATTTATTTCCAGGTGAGATCAATAGGGATGAACTCGGAAGAATTGCTGAAACTTGTTGAAACATGTCCAAGTGGGGCAGAGACATTAATAACAAGAATATTACATATCATTACTGAGAAAGGTACATTGAAATATCTTGTTTCCTGGTTTGTCCACCTTCAGGAAACATGACTAGGAAACAATGTTTCCTGGTTCGCCCATCTTCAGGAAACATGGCTGGGAAACAATGTTTCCTGGTTTGTCCATCTTCAGGAAACATGGCTAGGAAACAATGTTTCCTGGTTCGCCCATCTTCAGGAAACATGGCTAGGACACAATGTTTCCTGGTTCGCCCATCTTCAGGAAACATGGCTAGGACACAATGTTTCCTGGTTCGCCCATCTTCAGGAAACATGGCTAGGACACAATGTTTCCTGGTTTGCCCACCTTCAGGAAACATGGCTAGGACACAATGTTTCCTGGTTCTCCCACCTTCGCGAAACATGGCTAGGACACAATGTTTCCTGGTTTGCCCACCTTCGCGAAACATGGCTAGGAAGCAATGTTTCCTGGTTTGCCCACCTTCGCGAAACATGGCTAGGACACAATGTTTCCTGGTTTGCCCACCTTCGCGAAACATGGCTAGGAAACAGTGTTTTCTACTTTGTCCTGAATCTTACTACTAGACATACACTTAACCCCATGTACCCCGATATTTATCTATCACTACATCTCCCTTCATATTCCTACATATCAATACTTATCTCTGCATATCCCTCTGTATGTTCTACATTTTTCTTGCAGTATCACCCTCGACAGCTCTGGTAAAACACGTGAAAGATTTGTATCACAAGCGTGCGTCAGATGTCAGGATTCTTATTCCTGTTCTAACCGGTTTGGAGAAGAAAGAAGTGGTCGAAGTTCTGCCCAAGTTAATCAAACAATCTCCCAATGTCGTGAAGGAAGTGTTTAACCGCCTGCTTGGATGTTTTCATGGTATGAATTTATACTGATATTTATAATGACTAAACTTAGAGTAAACAATAGTCCTTTTGCATAACGTCACAACTTTATATGTCATAACTATAAACGACTTTAATTTCTCATTACGAAGGTGAATCAACTATATCTAGTGCCAGTCCGCTTACGCCCTCGGAATTACTCATCACCTTACATAACATTGAGGATAAAGCCGATATGAAGTCGATTATTAAAGGTAAGATCGAAATTATCAGAACTACGGCCCACAGTAATTGGTGTATACTGTTGTGGTGACCCTGCCACTTTTTTGTTGTAAGTGGCGAAGTTTAATAAATAAATAAATAAAACTATACAGCAACATAATTTTCATTTATGAAATATCAATAAATGATAGGAATGACTCATATTAGTATATTTATTCCTTTATTGTAGCTGTTGGTCTGTGTTTTGCTGAGAAGACAATCTACACTCAAGAAGTTCTTGCTGTAGTCCTTCAACAACTCATGGATAAAAATCTTTGCACCCTTTATATATATGAGAACAGTCTCTATTTTTTTCTTGTACTTCCTTTCAGAAAAACTGCAACTGTTTAGACACACAAGCCGTTTAAAAAAAGTGTAGTAAATATGGTCGTCGCATCAGCAGATTTACATTTATCTATATTATATTTATCCGTAGAAAATAGCTTATTGGTTATTTTCGTTTGTTTCAGGTAATTCAGTCTTTAAGTGTTTGTCCTCGTCTGGTTGGTTTTGCCATGAACATTCTTTCAAAACTCATCAGTAAACAGGTATAGTTATAGAATTGTTTAATATTTAACGTCAGAGCCGTGGTCGACTCGCTGGCGCTACTGTCTTTACTTTCTTAACTCATTTTCATTTGAAATTTCTAGGTTTGGAAACAACCTAAAGTTTGGCAAGGCTTCGTGAAATGTTGCCAGGTATGCAAATTCTGACGGTATAGCATATTGTTATGTTATTTATGATAATTTATTGCTTCATCTATTTATGTTAGTCTATTTCTTCCTAGATGACGAAGCCTCAGTCCTATCCAATACTGTTACAGTTGCCTCCTAGACAGCTGGAGAGTGTCTTTGAGGTGAGATGATAGCATTGTCTGGGTGCTCGGTCTTGTTGTTTCTGTATTCAATAAATGCATTAAAAGAAAAATTCATTCATTTTATTTTAGCTTTGTCCAGAGTTGAAGGATCTTCTTCGAACGCATGTGGAACAATTCACTCCGCATCAGGTCAGTACAATATCATAATGTAAACTAAACATGGTTGCTTAGAACTGATAGAGCTATCCAATTGTCATATTTATGTTCGATGTTTTCTATTTAGCGTGCTCTAATCCCTCGTTCGTTGATCCAAATCTTGGGCAAAGATGCAAAACAAGAAGAGGCGACGTCAAAGCCGGCCACAAAAGACAAGGAAACCGAAAACGAGAGCGAGGAAAAAGCTGAAGAAAAACCTGAGGTTACTGTAAAGAAGGAAAAGGATAGCCCGGAGGAAGACTCCGCGCCTCAAATCAAAGAAGAAACACCATCACCTTCAAAACAGCGACCTGCAAAACGACAACGTATCGAGGATGCCGCGGAGACAGAGCGAACACCGACGAGGACTCTCCGATCTCAGAAACGAACACGAGACGATGACACGGCGAAGGAAGAAAAACGACCGCGTGAGGCTGGGAGCAAGGATAGTGAGGTGGTAGATGAAAGTGAAAAACGGAAAAGTAAAAGGAAATAAAGTGGAAGCATGAGATGGTTGGTCAGGTAGGATAGGATAAGGTAGGAAGCTTCTACATGATTACAATTGAGATCTGTCTGACTACTTGTGGAGGCTGCAAGAGCACTGAGCATGTCTGACCAAAAGATGACAAATTGAGAAAACTAAATTAAACTTGTACATGTTTAAATTGTACTGCAATTGATATTTGTCTGACCACTTGTGGCATATTGATAGCATATTGGCAAAGATGGCATATTGGCGAAACTGTAACTGCGAAGACTAATCAGACTATGACAGCCACTTTTGTAAATATATTTTTGTATTCACATGAACACATTCAGGTCAATAAGGACTTAACTTCCTATTTCAGATAACAAGCATGAATGAGCTAAAATGTTCACACAATTCGTTCTTGTTTTACCTACAACATACTTTAATATCAGTTCACAAATGATCAGTCATGTTAAAAAAGAACTTGCTATCGATAATTAAACACGTCTACCATTCTGATTCACATGCAAAAATATATGTTCAAATTTATCATGATTTAAACACTACTTATAACATACAAAAAATTTCCTTTTTTCACCTTTTTCTTCAAACATTCTATTAACATTTCTTCAAATTTCCTTCAAATCTTTCCTTGCATTTTCAAAGCTCGCTTCAATATTTTCACTTCATCACCAGATCTCGGAAATGGATGTTCATCATTGGCTTTATTTGCTTCGTAAATTTTCCACTCCTTCTTGACCAGTCGTAAAGGTTGTGTTGACAGAAAACGTGGTTTAGTTATAAACTTTAGTGCTATCTCGGCCATCGCAGAGAGTTGTGTTACATTCTGTGAGTCCGCAATCATACATAGGTCACCTGCAGGGATACATGCCACAGGGTCACCGTGTTGGCCACCCAAGCTTTCAATTAGATCAGGCAGTAAGATAACCGAGGCTGCCAATGGACCTGATGAAAATAATAATTAAACTTTATTCCAACAAGGGAAGGAAGTATACGGGGTAGGGGAGCATGGGTGGCAGATGAAGTTAGCGCGCTGTTCCTTACCTTGGGGTTAAGCCTGCTATACTGCAGGTTGAGGGCAGGGATTTACTTAGGTTGGATATTAAACTTCCCTGCATGTGCTTGCTAAACTCAGGTTGGTAGAGTTTGGTTGGTTCTCTCCTCTGCTTCGAGGGTTTTCTGCGGGTACTTCGGTTTTCCTCCCTCACCAAAAACTAACCCCCAGGCCTTAGTTGTCGGCACTTGTATCATGAGTCTCCGGCTCGGGTGAATTTGGCAAGCACACCCTGTGTAGTCGACATAAACTCATTATCATGGTTTCTTAAAAATTTCTGAATCAGGTTCTCTAACATACCTAAGCCTTCCATAAACCGAATTCCTGTTTGACTAGTTTGCCATACTTTGCCTTCTTGAATGAGTAGTTTGCGGAGGTTAGCTTGAGCAATTTGAACTAAGGTCTGAGCTGAAATATGCCAGTCCGCTACGTAGCTGTTCAGTACATAATGATACTCATCTGACAATATAGCGACGGTATAACCATAGTCAATACGACTTATGTTGTTAAGTGGTTTATAGAATACGCTTTGGCTGGTACCAGACAGACGATCTTTTATTGATTTTAACCAAGCATCTGTTTTTACGAGTGGTAAAAGTTCTGTTCTGATTTCCTCAAATGATGGTATTGCTTCATATTCTATATTCGAGGACACTTCAAGATCATTGCCACCTTTGGTGTTTATATCTCCTCCGTTCTTAACACTCGTAAACTCATTACTTGTGTTCAAAACCTCGTCAGCCATTCACTAATACTAGCTTTAGTTGAATCCTTTGAAAATTTTTGTTGGTTTTTCTCTACAACTCTCCAATATGTAGTCCAGATATGAAAGAAAGCTAATTACACTGACAACAATTCCACACTAGTCAGTCTAGACTATCATATTTAGTTTACATAGGGTAAATCTAATCTCTGATCGTGAAAACGGAAAAGCCTCTCATTTGATAGCAAGCTAATCAGACTGACAAAAATCCCAGACATGCACTAGATACGTTAGTTTGCATAGCGTAAATCTTATCTCTGAACGACATGAAAGTGTCTCATTTCATATCTCGCATTTATCTGTCAATTTGATTTTTCCTGCATACTTAAGGCATCTGTCATGACTATTTAGTATGTTAACCATTTGCATTTTTTAAAGGGGTACGTGTAAGCAATTTTGTTTTAAATGTCTCTATTCCTTTTCATACTAAAATTGTACTCGAAATATTAGTTTAACATTTAATAATAATAATAATGATCTTTATTTTAACAGGTTAACCCTATCAGCTGGAACAGCTGTTATAAATAGGGGACCTGCACATAACATTAAAAATTTATAATAAAATATATTTTATACAAAAATTAAGTCCAATATAAAGTTGGAAACTTTAAAAAAAAAAAAAAAAACAGGTTCAGTCAGTTTCATTCATCATATTTTTTTTTTTTTTTTAATAATTTTAGTTTTTTTTAAAAGCAGCAATGAAAAGCAGCAATGATCGCTCTTCTTTTTTTCCCTTGTTAACTTATTGTACAACTTAGTGAAATGATTTGTTTTTTTTTTTTTTTTTTATTTTAACTTTGGTAAGACAAGATTCATTTCATTTTCTCCGGTGTTCTTCTTCCATGATTCAGCAAAAAAAATTAGAAAAGCGAATATTCTTACAGATACATTCATTGATAATCTAGACAGACTCTAGACATGTATAATTATTTATTTCGCATACATTTACATTTCAAAGTTTCAAAGTATTTTTCACCTCCTCTGCTGCCTTAATACCGCTTTCTAGCGCTCCACTGACTGTCGCACAGTCCCCTCGACCTCGCGTCGCCTCGCCTGCAAAGAACACGCGATCAGAAACGGGTCTCACGAGAATCTCGCGAGATCCACGCGCGTGTACCGAGGGTGAACTGTATGCAGCACGTATATAAGGATTTGAAGACCAATGAAAGTAGACGTAGTCAATCAGAAAATCTGACGCAGGAGTCTGCTTCTTGTTGGTCCTGTAAAAGAAACAGAACTGTTGATATATAAATTACTTCGGCAGTGGTAACGCACAGCGGAGTCTTAAAATGCACATTTTCTGTTTTTTTGTTTATTCATCTGTGCAGCCACTTCAAGCGCTGAAGCACAAATTGCAAAACCTTATCTTGGGTAGCTCTATTGATTCTAAACTGTTGTTAGTAGCAGTCCAGAGCCAAACATTGTTATACTTACCCAAACATTTCGTTTAAATCACGAAGTAGTATTCCCTTCACTTCATCTGCAGTCATATGAGCCTTCAGTCTTGCATATTCAGCAGTTTGAAATCCAGTTACCACATGACATTGTTCACCAGTCTCCTCATTCACAACCGCGTACATCCACAATTGACTAATATCTGACATACAATTAAACACCAGTTTCATATTTTCAGGCCAAAATTGTTCCCGAAAACGACAAACTATTTTCAATCCAGTAAACATTTGAAGTTTTTCAATAGCTAACTGTTTATCTTGTGGGAGTTCTGGTTTAAATGTAATATCTCGATCTTTTAAGATGGTTAATGGAACACAAACGATTACAGCTTGTGCCTGTAGGGTATCTCCGTTTTGATTGGTTACTATTACTGTGTCAGAAGAATAATCAATTTCCCTTGCTTGCCAGTTTAGTTTTATTTCAGCTTTGTCGCATCGTTTGATGTAATGTTGGACAACTTGTTTATGAGAGTCCTTCAACCTAGATTGAACAAAAGTATTGGCATAAAAATCACAAAACAATACTTGTAATACAGGACAAACACGATTTATTCAAACTTGTTAACACGCTTTTTTCAGGATTGATAGTATTACGTTGAATAGCGCAATAAATACGAGGGGTTTCTCTAAAGTGAATACGCAACAAAATCCCAAACCAAAACGAACCTAAAATTGCCAGGTCCACATTCCCAACCGTTCTGAAAGTCACTGTGCTCCTGCGCTCCAAGCGAGTCCAAATTCGCTGCTTCTGTTTGACAGAACACCACGTCAAATATATGTTGTGGTTTTCTCTTGATCTCCTGGTGTCTGGCGAAGTATTCTGCCACTGTTATGTCATTCTTTGCAGTATCATCTGGCTTATTATTGTAAACGAAATCCCCCCATGCCGTGTAGGCAGCCAGTATGTCAGGTTGGGTTGAATGGTATGGATATATTTTACCATCAAGGTAGATCCATTCTAAACCATTCTCAGCTTCGTAATCAAATAACTACAGGATGATAAAGGGAAATTTTATTAGACTCACATAGGGAAATTTGACTGCTACTGGTACTTAATGTATAATTCTGTTGCAAACAGTTCTAGTTCTAAAATGTACCATTTCTATGTCCCAGTTATATTCTTTGGCCAGTTGATATACTTTGGTATTACAACCATGAATAATCTCACCACCCATGTCCACTGGAGGCCAACCATTTGTTTCAATCTGTTTCACTCGTCCACCTGTAGATTTGATTAAACAATCCAGATAATGATTACTTAATTAATTAACTGATCATTAGAATATGGTTAATTAATAACTTAATTAATTAAAATAATAATGATTAGTTAATTAATCACCTAATTATGACCTAAATAATGTATTAATTAATTCAATTACCCAAGTAGTTATTAGCTTCAACCAGAACAACATTGAGACCAGATTGGACGAGATTTTCACATGCGGCAAGACCAGCCATACCTCCTCCGATAACAATAACCCAAGCATGTTTTGCTGCTGAGACATTATAATTTAAGTGAGTAGGAGAGATATTTCATCTTGGCAGGGGGGGAGAGAACCAGTGACTGGTGGAGTTCAGGGGGATTGTATGGTAGCATGACCACTACCAAACTAACCACACCAGTATCATTGTGGTCTGTGTGGATAAAGACATTGTCTATGCTTACACAAAACTTTAATGTTTGTTAAGAGCAATTGACAGGTCTTAATCTGATCAGTCATTCACGTTTAACTTGCCTCACGATGAAAGTTTAAACATAGTACAAACATGAAAGTTTTTATATCTACGAGTGTTCATCTTCAGCTGCAAACGACGGTATATATTCAATTATGACACTACATGTACACTACCTTCTATTTCTGTCATATTAAGATATTTATGAGTTTTTTGGTTTTCAGCTCCACTTTATTTGTATTGATTCCTAGCCATAAACTATGAAAAGTTCGTGAAAATATGTAATTTTTCAAAGAAAAATATGAAAAATCTACAGTCGTTGTATGAAGCGCTAGACAGTAACGTGTTGTAATTGTGTATTGGCTGTCCATATACCATAGCAGGCGCGTAGGAGAATCGAGCGAATAATTGCGAATAATTTTAAAATCACAATTAATTAAATAATCGATCATTTTGGGACGAGCAATTGATCAATAAATCAATGATATCGATCAAATAGGAATTTTCAAATTATATTATAATTGCTGTTGAAAGAATTTATAGAGTCCTTGAAACTAACTATAATTGCTGTTGAAAGAATTTGCCTGAACTTTCCGTAAAAATTTGGCGTAGAAAAACGTCTCATTGGCGTAGAATGTATTATATGGCGTAGAAAAACGTCTCGCAACATATGAGATAGAAAAGTGATTCTATATACAACTGGCCAGGGCCTTTTTTAAGAAATCATCAGTGGGGGGGCATCATCGAAAGGGGACGTAACAAGTAGGTGGTGTATTATATGTATGAAAAGGAAGGCGGGGGGTCCCCCAGTCCCTCCCCAGAAAATTTTTGTATTCTTGAGTATCTGTGGCTTGATTTCCATGAGACAATTTTTGATTTTTTTATATATAAACTCCGGGCCAGGTTTTTTTTGTTGTGAGAATATAATAAACCTCTCTTTTCAGTTTTTTTTTTTTTTTTTTTTTTTTTTGGACAAAAGGGACCTTCACTGGGGGGGGCAAAAATAGCTTGCTGGGGGGGGCTTTTGCCCCTCCAGTACATTAGTTAAAAAAGGCCCTGCAACTGGCGTAAATATTTTCACGTCCACAATGCATAATGATAAAATTTAGCTTTAGTTTGAGAACAGCCGAACCATTCCACGTAAAGAACAGCTAGAAACCACTAGACCAATAAGACCATATAGGGCGAAACCACTAGCGCGCAACCACCATGACGGAAATTATTTGCATAACTTTTCGCATTGTCTGCGCAAAGACGCAGACTACAAAGAGAAAATCACGGAATAATTTGCGTTTCATTTCGACTTAGTGGGGAGGGGTGACAGAGAAAATAGTTTAATCAATCGTTGAGCTTTTAAGTATAATTTATTTTATTCTTGTCAAAATAAATAAAGAAATTATTATAGATAAATATAGAATAGAAATATCTAGATATAAAATATTTTATAATGTTCTTTTATTGAGAAAACAATTGTAGAATTTTACCTACCCCTCCCTGGTGAAACCTAAGGACGTCCTCCTGTTCTCAAAATGATTGTGTATTTTTGTATTCAATTTTGTTGTCCTTTGTCGGTTTGTCCTTTGTGGTTGAAAACGTAATAGTTTCCTTCCGTAAAACCTGTCGTATAAAATGAAAATAAGGATAGTCGAGAGGCCTCTGAACCGACAATCTAAGCGGTAACAATGGGCATTTTTGATAGATTTAAAAGGATGGGGAATAATTGTTTGAAAAAACCAACATTACTACCAGCTGTTGACCGTGTTTTGGTAAGTATTGTTTTGTATTTTTAATCCTATGATTCACTGATGTTTATATGATCGATGTGACAGCGCTATTTGATGTAGAGTTGTTGATATTGAAAACTGTCTGTTGAGAACATGAAAAAAGTGGAACGTTTATCCAATTTCATATGTTTAACATCTTTTTATATTGAGCAATGAAAGATGTTTAATTTCATGTTTATATCACATATTTTACAGCACTTTATAGATTACAAATTGTTAACAGATGATACAGATTTTGTAATCTATAATCCTGTGGGAAGAGTTATTTTGCAATTCAATTCTAACTACATTAAAACTATTACTTATAAAATATGCTAGCTAAAGTATGGCAAGGAGCATGTCTTTATAAAAATGAAATATTAGGAAATGAAAAGTGAAACAGATAGTCACGTTTTAAAACTTATTTATTATTCCAATGGTTTAAATATATGCACTGTAATGTTCTCAGTTAAAGTCAGCACGAGACTATGAGACATGACTATAATATATAATATATGAATGTTATGTAGTGCAATAGGACAGTATGTATATACTGTCACTTCACTTCAGCAGCTGTTAACTACTACACTATCCCATTATTCTCATATCCTTACTATGTTTAATATGCTCATAGGACGAGAAACCTAAACTACAGCAACAACCAACCAAAACCAGTAAAAAAGCTTGTGGTTTTGGTCATCGAAGGCTTGGCAGTACTGCGTCAACTGTTTCTGGTGATGATATTAAACTTGTCTGGGCCAACAGCAAAGGTATAACAAATATCCAGTGATTCCTGTCTAAAATACCTGAAAAGGATAAGCATGTTTTGATATTTTGAGTGAGGCATCTAAATTTATGAAAAATGGACTTTGCTCAAAGCATTGAAGGGTTTCTAATTCTTCCACGACACAGAGAGTTACATTGTATTATTTCGAAACATTCTATTTTGAGTGCAGCTACTGGTGGATATTAATATTCAATATTGTGTAACGATAAACATTTTGAATGTGGCCATATATTTCAAAATAATTGTTATTTCAAAATTTATTTTTGCATATATACGTGTTGTTCTACCAGTTTTGCAGGTTTTCTCGGGCAATTTGCTTTTCCTCTGCTAACACTGGGAAGAGGCATAGACTAGAATACAACAGTTTTGAACTGTTCGAGCTATCCACTATAAATAAAGTTAGTTTAGTTTATGAAGAAATTCATTGTGGAAGCAAGTCTAATGATTCTATAAATTATTTCTAGACAGCAGTAATTTGTTTGATCAACTTGGTGCAAAAGATATCTTTAAAAGATTCAATAATTTTCTTGAGAGTTGGAAATATTGGCAGGATGATGAACGGCAGTGTAAAGAAATGTTAGGTTTTGATCTCGAGATGAAGCTTGTTGATTCTCTCTGTGTTATTCCTTCAGGTAATTCATACATACTATATCTTTTCGCCCTTGTTAATTACTACTTTTGTTAAAATACATTGTCAGTTATGATTGTGCACTTGGCCATCTTCCCTCCTAACGTCCACCAAACTAATGATAATTGTGTGAATCATTTTACAGTGATGCGTCTGGGTCTTGGCTGTGGAAGCACAACAGAAGATTACGACTTTTATCTCGATATTGACCCAATCATTCAGTTGAGTGAGATCAGTGGATATTTATCATGTACTTTTCAAAAAGCAATTGACATTTTCAAATCACTTGCAAAACAGATGAAAATATTGATTGATCAAGGAGAGGTGATTTGTAGAGATTTGACAAAAATTCTTGACTATCTTAAGAAGTCTGACAGTGTTTCATACAAGTTGCCGGCTGGTATGCAACAGTTGGACAACCCTGAGCAACTTAAGGAAGCTCTGACACTTGTTAAAGGTGCTGTATTGATACTAAAGTCGTGTGGTTCAACCATCACTAACTATATCATGCAACAAGGACATAATGTTGACATAGTTGTTTCAAACAAACAATCTGCAAATCCAACTTTGGTAATCTTTCCAAGAAAAACAATCTGCAAAGTGAAAGTACGAGAAATGGATGAGAAAACATTCATGAAATTGAACCAAGGAGATGATGATGAGAAATATATTGAAATTTCTCTGAAATAAGGCGATAAGGAGGGGTTGTAGTTGAGATGACATGAAGGGGGCAGGGTTTTACACAACTAGTGGGTGCAGGTAATGGGTGGTACCGTAATGGGCATTTGTAAGGTGCTGCACTTTTTTATAAAGCTATGGACTATTAACACAAAAAGATCAATAATTTCAAAAGTATTGAAGACTATTTTACTTTTAGGAATTTATTGACCACACAAGCATCATGTAAGCAGCTGTATAATCAACACTATGCATGCTGTTAGAGCTTATAAATCTTGGTTTATTGACATATTGTGGAGACAAGGATCTGTAGGCAAGCTCAGAGGTGTGTAAGAATAGTATTACACTTGCACTGGTGCCCTTGTAATATGGATAGAGCTTGTCAAAACAGATCCTTAGAATTTTAGGGAGGCTGGTACTCCTTAACCTGCATGCGGGATGTCTTTACTCTAACTTTATCTAAGATTTTGAGTTTATTACAGTCTGTTAGACTCACTGGTTAGACCTAACCACGGTTAGACAGCACTGCTTGTGTGTATTTAAGATATTAAAGTATTAATTATTATTAAAGATTATGTTAATTATTAAAAAAATATTGTAACTGGTTAAGCACTTAATATGGGATATTTTAAAGATATTATTATAGCAAATTTATTTGATAAGTTAATATAAAGTGGTTGAAATATGTTGTGCAATGTTATTCATTAAGTGTTTGGAAGAATCATTCGTGCGGTTGACTTCAAAGAAGTTTAAACCAGCTTTACGTTTGTTTCTTTTGGTAGAATTAACCAGCGAACGCCAGCGATAATTTTGTTGAAACTAAAATCTATCATAAAGCTAAGTTCAAATTTTTAATAATCTGACACACACCGGGATATTTCTTGACCCATTGATGATTAATTAAACAAACGAAATCTTGCTTAGAACAGGTTTAGACATGTGACGCGCACCGCAAACAAGACGCAAAATATTCACGAAAACAACATCTATTATATCGCTCTGGTAAACACGCGATATATTCAGCTTTTATGTCGTTTTGGAAACAATCGTCCACAATGAGTTCATCTCTTCGTATTTCGTTCCATCTCTTGCTTTACATGTTAAGTTTTTGCGCGCTTGTTAGAGGATCACCTGACGTAGTTAAAAAATCACCATCCTATCATGTGAGCAACCCTCCAAAGTGGTTCAAAAACAAGTTCCAGAATTTGAAAGCGCATGAATACATTGGTGAAATCACTGAAGTACCAACGTTCTTCCGCAGACGAAATAAAGATGGGAAGATTATCAATGCTTTTGAAAAAGACACTTGGTTTGAAATACACAGTAGACAATCAGGTAATATTAAATACAACTTCCCGGAATTGCTATAGAGCGCACACAAAACAATAGCTTGAACTCCAAGCTGACAATATGATCCTATTTTTGTTTTAGTTAAGTCATTGCCAGCCTCGACTTTCTACCATCGTCTAAGGCGCACTGAAGGAAGTTTATATTACCCATTTCAATTATCGACCATATAAAGTTCTAAAGTCTGCTGGTAACTTGATACCTAGTTACGTATTTACTCAATTGATGGAGTTCTCCATTGTCAGTAAAAACGTCCGCAAAGTAGAGTAATAGTCTACATCTTTTGCAAATAAAGAATTGAAAGTTAGGGAAATAAATCTTTAACCAAATTGATCATATATATTGCACACATCTACAAGAGTTCCCAATTGACAAGTAAAAGTGTCTAATAGTGTTAATAATGACAATATCGAAACTAAGTAAAAATATTGAGTAGAATGATTGATCGCTCTAAAATGAGGGGTAAGGCATTAAGGGTTTGAGATGATAAGCTATGTTTTAAGTTACTGACGTCTTCATTATTTAATTCAGGTTTATCTCAACCTCAAACAGCAGCTTCGCTCAAGATTGACCCATCTTTGGTAAAAAATAGTCAGTATGTCAGTGTTACATGGAATGGAGTTGAAAATGCAACAGCAAAGGACGTTATAGCTCTATATTGCCCAGAGAATTCGAAAGATAACGAATATATTGACTATTTCAATGCTGACGTTTCCTCAACATATAAACAGGGCCATGGAGAATATTCAGTGCAACTGACCAACTTTCGTACAAATTGTGAGATGCGATATTTTCGGAATTTTTCAAAAGATCACCAAGAATGTGTAGCAAGAAGTAATATTGTGATGTTTGAAGGAGGGCCTGAGCAGCCATTACAAATACATCTCGCTTTAACTGGAAAGCCGAGTGAAATGAGAATTATGTGGGTCTCTGGAACAGGTACTGAAATATTGAACCTAAAGTAAGATCTTTTAACGTAACTTTATATATAAGTAATTTTTTTGCATTTTCACTCAATGGGACTTAAAGTTGAAGGTTGTTTGCTGATGGAATTACGAGTGATAAATATATATAACTTTAAAACCTTACCGGGAACGGCTGTGAAAAATGCAACTCTAAGGTCCTCCGGCAGGAATCGAACCTGCACCCCTGGCCCTGCGATTCTGATGCAGTGCTCTGACCACTGAGCTGCAGAGTTCAGTTACCAAGAGCTAGCGGCGACAAGTTACTGTATATATATACGTCGGGTAATGCGGGTTGTGATAAGGTAAATTATAAGTATTTTTTGCATTTTCACGGCTCGATGGGGTTGAAGATTGTTTGTTGGTGGAATTACGAGTGATAAATATATACAACTTTTTTCTGCAGGACCTTAGAGTTGCATTTTTCACAGCCGTTCCCGGTAAGGTTTGAAAGTTGTATATATTTATCACTCGTAATTCCATCAACAAACAACCTTCAACTTTATATATATTGGATAGCTCTATCAGTTCTAAACTGTTCTCCCTAGAAGTCCAGTAAGGGTTATCTCTTATTTCCCAACAGGAAGAAACCTGAACTATCTTCTTCGTAGCTCAGTCAGTTCCGCTAAACTTTTATCCCTAGATATCCAAGGGCTATGGCTTTTTGGTCCAGTGTTACCACACGAGGCCCAGAGTACTCAGAGAAAATCCCAAATAGTTAAAATAATTTAATTCCTTTTCTCTTCATTTCAGACGAGACGCCATTGGTGAAATTTAGCAAAGATAAATCACTCAGTTCAGTTGTTCAAGGGACAAGTCGAACGTATAAAGCCACTGATCTTTGTTTTATAAATGGAGTGTTTATAGACCCCGGCTATATTCATGATGTCTTGCTAACTGGATTAGAACCATCATCTACTTACTATTATTCATGTGGAATTAAGAGTGTAGGTTGGCCACCATCTGCTGCAGGATAGGGCTTAATAGTAAAACCTACCTATTAAACAAATCATTTCGTATATTCTTCCTCATCTAGCATATGAGCGAGATTCGCTCGTTCAAAACAGCTCCGCCTGTTGGTTCTGATATGTCGTACAAGTTCATTGTGTATGGAGATATGGGAATGTCAACTGCGGCTCATGCTACGGCAAAATATGCTTTGAGAGATGTGATGGATGGCTATGAATTTATATTTCATCATGGGGATATTTCGTATGCTAGAGGATATGTATGTAAGATTAGAAACTTAGACATGGGCAGACCGTCTGCCACGCCGCCCACGCAGGCTAGGGTATTGTTGGTTCAGTGGTTAGTGCATGTGAAGTGCATGTGAAGTGCATGTGAAGTGCATGTGTCTTTCACCTGTGTGACCAATGTTTGATTCCTGCCATATGCACTGAGCTGTCTGATTATAGTTTCGTCTCAGTCACATGTGAGGAGAGTGTTTCCAGTTTGACTCTACCAAACACTGCAGGTTTTCTCCAGGTACTCCAGTTCCTCCTTACTTATGCGATATTTTGCTGGTGTTTCAGGCTTACATCTGGGACCAATGGCATGCGTTGATTGAACCATATTCCAGTATAGTACCATACATGGTAGGTATTGGTAACCATGAACAGGATCATTTAGACTACTCTGGTAAAGATCTGAGTGGTATTACTGGTAATGGTTGGCATCCATGGTGGGGGAATTATGGTGATGATTCGAATGGTGAATGTGGGGTACCTATGTATTATCGTTTTCATATGCCTGATAATGGTAACTATCTCTGGTGGTAAGTAGAACTACTTCATACACAAGTTGATATTACTAATTACATAGATTTGCTGCAAGGTATTGCACATCATATTTTCAGCATGAGCGGTTGTTGTGTATATTAGTATATAAGATATACAAACACGAGCCAAAGGTGAGTGAGTATACAACACAGACGCGAATGCTGTATATTATAGCTTGTGATTCATCTTGATAAATGCGTTCGTATTCTTCAATAATCTTGAAGACATAAATGATATTTGGTGAGAAAAACAAACTTAAAATTTATGTTAATCAGGAGGATTTTGTATCAGAAATACAAGCTCCTTCACGGTCATGATTTCCGTTGTGTTTTCTTAATGAATTATTAGTGAGAATTACAACAATAGTTTAATGGATTATGTTAACCAAATCTCCTTCTGTTTTGTTTTCAACAAACTTATTTTATGTCTTGGTAGGCACAGCTATATGATTACAGTCTGGTAGATAGAACAAGTCTTTTTTTCCATATGTCAACATACACTTGCTTTCAACAAACTCTTTTATATACCTTCGCAGGTACAGTTATGATTACGGTCTTGTCCATTTCATAATGATGAGTACAGAACATGACATGGGAAATGGATCTAGACAATACACTTGGTTGGAACAAGATCTCAAGAATGTCAACCGTACAAAAACACCCTGGATCATTCTCGCTGGACATCGACCAATGTATACCAGTGAACTTATAATAAGTAATGCCGATTCTTTATTCAATTTTACCTTAGTTTTCACTAGTGATATAGATAGGTTTTGCTAAGTGAAACACTGCAGCACGCGGTGTTCAACTCTAACAGGGAGAGCTGTTATCGGAGCGATAAAGTATAGTTCACTATATGTATTGACCTTGTGTTTGGTGGCAAATCTATATAATGGAAACATTTAGCTTCAGTGGGTGTCAATATATTTGAAGTTGGCCACCACGTGTAGCACCATGTTAAACACCACGTGTAGCACCATATTAAACACCACGTGTAGCACCATGTTAAACACCACGTGTAGAACCATGTTAAACACCACGTGTAGAACCATGTTAAACACCACGTGTAGCACCATGTTAAACACCACGTGTAGCACCATGTTAAACACCACGTGTAGCACCATGTTAAAAAACACGTTAAACACCACGTGTTACCATGTGCACGTAATTATGTGTAAAGTGTGGTTGTACACCAATGTTAAACACCACGTGTAGCACCATGTTAAACACCACGTGAAGCCTCTACTTTTTAGTTTTATCACGTTTTGGCCGTAGTAAATATAAATTCCCTCTTATTTTAGGTGATGTATTTGTGTCAATGGGTATGCAACATTTATTTGAAGACCTCCTGTACAAATACCGCGTTGACCTGGCACTGTGGGCTCACTATCACAGTTACGAACGCACGTGCGCAGTTTATCAGCAGAAATGTGTACAAGATGGGGTAACACATATCACAATAGGAACCGCGGGGAAGAGTGAGGACACTGAGCAATATGAAAAGGAGGTGTGGTCATTGTTCCAACGTAAAGATAATCCGTATGGTTACGGTCGTGTGACGCTCACCAACCGCTCGGCTTTGCATTGGGAATATTTCGTAAATAGCGAGGATAGGGTAGTTGATGACGTATGGTTGACGAAAACAGGAAATTCTAATCATCCTTTGTTTTGATTACTTTGTTCATGTTGTTGATTTTAGTGTTTTTTGGATCATATTTGGGTCACCAGAACTGATAATACGTCTGAACCTTTGTTTTGATTACTTTGTTCATGTAATCATGTTGTTGATTTTAGTGGGGTTTTTTGGATCATATTTGGGTCACCAGAACTGATAATACGTCTGAACCTTTGTTTTGATTGCTTTGTTCATGTTGTTGATTTTAGTGTTTTTTGAGGAGCATTCTGTACTAAAAATGTGTATTATCATTTGAACAATTTCTTAAATATTTTCTTCTACCATAATATTAAACAACAACAATAATAGTTCCTGTTGTTAAATCGAATAAAAATTCTAAATAAAATACTTTTGGTTGTAAAATGGTGCGATACGTTTCTTGTATTGTTATGTTTATTTTTTAGCAAAGCATTTATCAAAACTGTCTATGATCAAAACAACAAAGAACATATGTTTTATGAAGTCAAATTCCTCACGCTAGGCGCTCAGTCTTAAAACCTCGGATTTTATTGTGACGTCACTGCCACCAAGTTTTACCATCACGACAGAGTATAAAACTGTCAGTCATGGTATCTATTTTGCCGAGCAAAGTTTTCAACGTGGAAAAGATATTTGAAAATATGTCTAGCCAGGTCCTTTTTGCAATCGTTTTCTTGTATTAATATATCCTTATTTTTTTAATTATATTTAGAATTCCTGCGCGAATACGCACCTCTCGTCTCGTCAATAACATTATATTTTGTATTTTGTACGCCGTTTGAATCCCTGCCGCTCTTGTGTCGCTCCAAGAGTGGAGCGGCGTCTGAAACGGGCCTTACCATGAATGATAACTTCGTAAATGAATGATTAGATTGGCATTATTATGCCAAAACCAAATTCCTTGTTGAAATATTTATACGAACGTGAAGCACTTCTGTAGCTTCGATTATCAAACGCTTGACATAAACTATGTATAAACCATAGTTTATTCAACGTCTCTTTCTCTGAAGCTTATATCGATCATGCAGAACGAATTAAGATAATCACGCTTTATGCTTCATTTGAATAACAACAGAACATTAATGCAAACAACAAATATTGACACTTGGAACTGTTTTGTAGTCAGAAATCAATACAATATCATTTCAAAAGCTTATATACAAATCTTCTGTCATGTATGACAAAACAGATGAAGGGCCTTCTCGTTAAAGTTCTTGTTTTGATTCTATAAACCCTCAAGGGTCAAACATAATTGACATAATTATCGTATAAAAATACAGACACGTACAGCACGTCATGCAGTGATGGCGAAGTTCACTAGTACAACGTTTTGTCTTGTCGTTGCTTGCATTTTACTAAATGTTGAAGCGGAGAATGAGTTAGTACCAACGTATTTTGGAAGAAAGTATAAAAATGGCAGCTTTATTGATGCCACTATTAAATCAAACTGGTTTAAAATCACGCTGCGTCCCAGCTCAATGCTACAGAATTCCGACACAACACTGAATATTAAACCTTCTTTGGCTAAGAATGGTCAATATGTCAATGTTACTTGGAAGGGAGTTCAAGACGCAAAAGCAGAAGATTTTATAGCTTTATATTGCCCGGAGAATTCGAAAGAGAATGATTATCTTGACTTCTTTAATGTAGACCAAGCATCAACCTACAGTCACGGCTATGGTGAACACTCAGTACAATTATACAACGTGAGAACTAATTGTGAGATGAGATATTTTCGTTACATTTCAAAAGATCGTCAGCAATTTGTAGCAAGAAGTAATATTGTGATGTTTGAAGGAGGACCTGAACAACCATTACAAATACATCTCGCTTTAACTGGAAACCCGAGTGAAATGAGAATTATGTGGGTCTCCGGTACTGGTAAGTCATTTTACTAAAATAACATAAAGTATTCTGTCAAGTACCTACCATATGTACAACAGATGGTGGTCAACTTGCAGTTATCAGAGTGAGATAATGTGAGATTGAGAGATGTAGTTTAGATTTCGTGCTCCCAGAAATGTCCACAGCTCTGAAATTGACCAACTGTACCACCATAATAATTTTCTTTTGTTTTCTGCATCAGACCAGGCACCCATTGTAAAATTTGGTCGCAGCAAAACAAAACTTGGCTCAGTTGTTGAAGGCAAATCTCAGACATACACAGCAGATGACTTTTGTTCACTTCAAGGGAAGTTCATTGATCCAGGATTTATCCATGATGTTCTTCTCACTGGACTAGAACCATATACAGTCTATTATTATTCATGTGGTGTGCCAGGGGTAAGAGAAGTATACCTACCTACCTACCTACCTGCCTGCCTGCCTACCTGCCTGCCTACCTACCTACCTACCTACCTACTTGCCTGCCCACTGCCTGCCCACCTGCCTGCCTGCCTGCCTGCCCGCCCACCTGCCTGCCTGCCTGCCTGCCTGCGTGGCTGCGTGCCTGCCTGCCTGCCTGCCTGCGCCTGCCTGCACCTGCCTGCCTGCCTGCCTGCACCTGCCTGCCACTGCCTGCCTGCCTGCCTGCCTCCCTGCCTGCCTGCCTGCCTGCCTGTCACTGCCTGCCTGCCTGCCACCTGCACCCCTGCCTGCCTGCCTGCCTGTCTGCCTGCCTGCCTGCCTGCCACCTACCTACCTACCTACCTACCTACCTACCTGCCTACCTACTTACCTACCTTACCTACCTAACTTATGTTCACACAAATTCTTGTTAAAACAAGCGCTAACATTTACTCATTCACATTTCAGCACATGAGCTCAATAAGGTCATTTAAGACAGCACCACAGATTGGACCAGATGTTGGTTTTAAATTCATAGTATATGGTGATCATGGTATACTACCAGCAGCCTACAGTACCGCTAAATATGTGTTGAATGATGTACAGAATGGTTATGAGTTTATCTTTCACAATGGAGACATCTCTTATGCCAGAGGCATGGTATGTATAGCTTGGTTTCACTAAACACTATCGTGCAACAGTTCGTGGTCAACCTGCAGTTATCAGAGTGAGAAAATAATGTTAATTACTTCTGTTTGGCGGCAAATAAATAGAATTGATAGATTTAGTTTAATTTGCTTAGAATGTGAGCAGCTGTATAACAAAACGCGGCTTCAAAAACACAACGCGAAAAAACAATAAGCCAGTTCGGATTTAGGCGTAATAAAATTGCAGTTGAATCATAAGATGCAGCTGAGATTGGAAGAATTAAAATATGCATATCGAAGTATTCAACTGCTCGAAGAACAATTAGTTTCCGCACGGTTGACTCACTTTAATTAAACAATTTATTCCCTTAAGTGCACCTTTCTTTATTTTGCTTTACGCAGGAGACAAAATATGCTAGTACAAAAATTATTTAACGACATTTCTATTGTGGCCATACAGTACAGGGTGTCCCAAAAAAAAAGTAAACCCTTTGAAATTGAAATTAGCATTGCTCTCAAACAACCTATTGAGTATTGTATTCAATTCACACATGGGTATAATTAAGAAAAACTTGAACTGTGTGTTAAGAAAGGATTCAGAAGCTTTTTGTCTTCGTTTGAGGCCTGTTTTACATGTCGAATTTCCGTTGAATTTAACTCGTCAAGTTTAATATGAAATATCTTTGTGGAAGAGAAGTGTCTATTGAAACCAAATTGAATTTCTTGTCAGGAGTACATCTGGGAACAATGGCATGCGTTGATTGAACCATATTCCAGTATTGCCCCTTACATGGTAGGTATTGGTAACCATGAACAGAACCATATTGATGATTCGGGCAAAGATCCTAGTGGGGTTGAAGGGGATGGTTGGCATCCATGGTGGGGTACAATGGATGATGATTCACATGGCGAGTGTGGTGTCCCTATGTTCTATCGTTTCCATATGCCTGATAATGGTAACTATATCTGGTGGTAAGTTTTAATTGATCATTAATTGCTTTGATTAGAATCAATAGACAGCATAGAATTATAGGTGGGTTTCGCTAAGCTCTATCGTGCAGCAGATGGTGGTCACCTGGAAACCCACCTATAGTGTAATAGAGAAGAATAGAATAGAATAAATTGAATGGATAATAATAGATAGGAAAAGAAAAAACTTACTGTGGTGTACTTAGAAAGTATTTTTCAGTTTGCTTACAGGGAGAACGCGTTGACAGATTTTCTATTTAACAAAAACTTTCAAAGCGTGGTTTTCAAATATTCGTTACTATTTAGGTATAGTTATGACTACGGTATGGTGCATTTCATCATGATAAGTACAGAACATGATCTGAGTCCAGGATCGAGACAATATGTTTGGTTGGAACAAGATTTAAAAAATATTAATCGTTCAAAAACTCCGTGGGTTATTCTTGGAGGACATCGACCTATGTATACTAGTCAGATTGAACCAAGTAAGGCTCCTCGAACTCATCAATAATTCATGAGCAAAACACAAAGGAACTCAGCACCGTATTCAACTCTTTTGCGTTGAATTTCTTTTTAAATACTGGTTCGTTTGAGACGTTACATTATACACGAGAAGGAGTTTTTGATGTAATATATCATACATGAGAAGGAGTTTATTATAGTGATTTGAAATACCGAAAAGTGTGTTGAAAAACAAGGCGCTAGCCGAGTTTTTTAACATACTTTGAGGTGTGTTTAAATCACTATAATAAACGACTTCGAGTGTATGATATAGCTTCTCAAACAAACCAGTATTTAAAGAGAAATTCAACGCGAAAGTTGAGTTAATTTATGGGTTTTTATTACCGTGGTATCAAGACAACGATACGGTGGTGATTTCCTTTGTGTTTTGCTCATGAATTATTAATGAGTTTGAGAAGGTTATTTTAAACGTTGAAAAGTGTGGTGAAAAATGAGGTTATACATACTTACATCTATTGACGTTTATTATACAAACTTCTCAACTAGTACAAATATCAATATTCTGTTGTTTATTTAGAAAATTTCATTGTGGCGCTAGCATTTCAATTCTTATTTGAAGATCTACTACATCATTACAAAGTTGACCTAGCATTCTGGGCGCACTACCACAGCTACGAACGGACATGCGCAGTGTATAAAAATACATGTACTGACGATGGTATTGTACATATTGTTATTGGTACGGCGGGAAAGGGAGCTGATTGGCCACCGTTTTTGCCTCCTAATTGGTCCAAATTTCGCCGCCATATTGATCCGTACGGGTACGGTCGTGTCACGCTCGCTAACCGCTCGGCTTTGCATTTTGAATACTTCGTGAACAGCGAGAAGAGAGTTGTGGATGAGGTATGGCTGTACAAGAATGACTAGCTCGGAAAATTGCTGCAATGGTAGTGCTTAGTGAAACCTACCAATTTTAGTACTCACAATTAATGTTAGAAATGCTACATGAAATTGTTGCATTTATGTTAGTTTTAATGTTAGAAATTCTACATAAAATAATTTAAAATCATCATATTTAATATGAATTGCACAGTGCAGAATGCACAATAAATACGCAATGCACCAATGTAAGTTAATATAGGATACACAATATTTCAATTATTTTGTATGACATTTGTCCGCTGTTTTTCTGTCAAAATATTACCCTGGGTGCAACATGTACACGTATCTGCCAACGCGTTCGTTGCGCGATCCTTCATCCGTCCTTTATACGTGAACTTCGATGTTTGTAACGAGTGTTTGAAGTTCTCAATTAGCTCAGCCAATCAGTGTGAAACTAGTTAAACGTGATTGGCTGACCAAACCTGAAAGACACGTCATAATAGACAATGCTTTTATCTACGACTGTTCATCTTTAGATGAAAACGACTAAAATTTCAGCTTTCCAAGTGAATGGTTGTAGTGTTTTTTCCCACGGGGAACAAATAGATTAGATATAAAATTCTTGTACGTATAGTTTTTTTGCGTGTTAAGGGGCCACAGTAATTGGTTTTAACTGTTGTGGCGTCCCCGCCATTTGTTATTAGTGTTTAATTTTAGTGTGTTGTATGGTGTTTTTTTGGTTTTTTTGTGTGTTTGTAACTTTATTTGTTATTTTCTGATGTAAATGTGTCACCTGGCAAAGTTAAATAATAATAATAAAATAGTATGTAGTAACGACTCCAGCTATATATGCAGCTCAGTGATTACATAAAAATTGCGCAATATTCCGGGGGGGGAGAGCGTGGAACAAATAAATAAAGATGGCTGATAAAAGCAAGGACGAAGGGTCTTCAAAATCAACGTCTGATGGCCAAAATAATGAAGCGTTTAAAACAGTTATACGAAGAAAACGTAGAAAAGACACTGCTGAAGATATGGATACATCAGTTAGCGCTAAACGACCAAGTTTTCCGCCATTATCAGGGGAGAGTTTGACGGTATGTGATGAAATATAGTGAATAAATGCCATGTATAAAACACGTGGGTAATGATTTTTGATTATTTTGATCTCTCAATTCTATTCATTTGCCTCCTAATGGAAGACTACTATATATAATGAAAAGAATTAACATTGTTTTCTTGCTCTGATGGTTTACACCACCATCTGCATGTTCCAAGTAAAGGTCATAGCCTCATAGGTGGGAACAAGTTTTTATGCTGTGGTCGTTTTACTCTCACCAGAATGGCAAAGTAGAGAGGCGAAAAGTTCCTGTGCCGCCAAACAGATACACACCTTTGAAAGACAACTGGATGAAAATATTTGAACCTGTCGTCGAACATTTACATCTGCAAATACGATTTAATCTTGGCTCAAGAAATGTTGAAATTAAAGTAAGTTTTAGTATATATGCATTTCTTCGAAACAAGCATTATTGAGATACTATAAACAGTGAATGACAAAAATTATGCTAATTCTGGGTACTTTACTCAGGTAACGTTGAATGTTGATTTTTGTTTAGACATGTAAAGAAACTAAAGATTTTGGTGCAATACAAAAAGCTGAAGACTTTGTTAGAGCGTTTATATTAGGTTTTGAAATTGAGGTAAGGTGGAATTGGTTTAAAGCCTCCTGTGGAATTGGTTTTGAATGTTTTCCAGGGGGGTTCAGCATGACCCGGGTTCTCCATTGTAGTTGATTTTGAATCTGTTAATCCAGTTTAATGATGATCACTGCCATGCTAATTGTGAGAGCTGCACGTGTCGTGAAACTTCAACAAGTTTACACACAAAATGCTCTATGACATCGCAATTATCTCAACTCATTCTGAAAACTGGATGTCTGACTTTATAAAGTACACATACTTTATAGTATTTTGAATATGAGAATGCTGTTTTTGTTGTCTGAACTACCTAAAAGAAATGAAAAAGTTCTGTTACTTTCAATATTTTTCAGGTAGTTCAGACACCAACTGTGGCAGCTTATTGTAGATTACTGCCTACACTGAATCTACACATTTTAATAAAGAATATCTACAATACCGATATTTTGTCTTCTAGGATGCACTTGCATTGATAAGATTAGATGACCTATTTGTTGAATCATTTCAAGTCACAGATGGTAGGTAAAAATTATTTAAAACATTACATATTCAGGGATGGATCCAGTATGATCTGATAGGGCGGGGGGGGGGGGGTGCTAAGCGGGTGCTGATCATGAAGCAGGGTGTGGCCAGCATCTGAAGCAGAGTGAATCATCACTAAGGACCCTCTGCAAGGTCAAGACGGTCATCGTGTCAGAAAAGTTTTGAAAAATAAGATTGCCTAGATGGTCAAAAAGGCCTATCAATGGCCAGATACTTGATTTTTGTTTGATAAATGCTCTGTCAAATCCAAAATTCAGATTTGATATGGAATTTGCACCCCCCTTAGCCAAGCATTGGAGAGGTGTGCACCCCCCAGTAAATCCATCCCTGACTCTATTCACTTTAATTAATGAACTTATTTGATATTTATTTTGTTTTGTTGCAGTAAAACCATTAAAAGGAGATCATCTCTCTCGTGCAATTGGTCGCGTGGCTGGTAAAGGAGGAAGGACAAAATTTACTATTGAAAATGTCACCAAGACACGTATTGTTGTCGCTGACTCGTAAGTACTTATTATACAACTGCTTTATAAAGTATTTTTATTGAGAAGTATCCAAATATCGCTGTATATTTGTACTCGTTTTTAGCGTTATTTGGACACTTTTTAACACAGTTGTATAATAATGGGTGTTATTTATTGTTTAATACTGTATGTCGTCTGCTTGATCAACAGTGTGCAGATAATGCATCAAATAACAAATACAGAGTTAATTTGATACATGTAAATTCTATGCTCCTTTCCAGGAAAATCCACATACTAGGATCATTTCAAAACATCAAGATTGCAAGAACAGCGATATGTAACTTAATCCTTGGTGAGTACTCTTTCTTGAGGTTTTACAGTCAAAGTTCCAACTCAATTGTCAACATTCAAGTTCAATAGGAAAACAAGAAAATGAATATTGCAATATTGATGGCAATATTGCAATATACAGGGGAACACAACATCCGGTTTGACTGTAACTGATTTCTTGGCTCTGCATTTTACTAGAAATTCTGTGTATGTTTATATAATTACAGGGAGCCCTCCATCCAAGGTTTATGGCAACATGAGAGCAGTTGCAAGTAGATCTGCCAATCATTTCTAAAGTTTAACAAGATAGTGTGGTGGGGTGATCGATGTTGGTAAAATCACCCTGAAGATGTAGAAAGAGTTGACCTTGACAGTACCCTAAAATTATATAGTGCTGAAAAATTTGGTTGTGAAGCAAAATTACAGAAAGTTACTATAATTATTTTGTAAATATAATACAATGAACTTATAATTATGATGAAATTTGTCAGAAATTTTTTGTGTTATCACCTCGCTGCTTCGGCCCTTGTTGTACAACAGAGCTGCATCCCTCGGTTTTGTGCCTGCAATCAGGCGCTCGAGAATTTAGGGAGGGCTACCTGCGCGTGGGCGAGTAGACACAGCGAGCCCTAGCAATATAAACATAACGTTTCAACTTCCATGTTTCTTCCATGTCACGTAGTGTAGTTGGAACTGTACTCGTTAATATTTATCGTTTATTGCTCCAAGCAAAGCTTTCAAACAATGTCATTCATACTTTCTGCAATGTGCTGTTGATATTAAAGAAGACCCATGGCTTTAAATGGTCTGGTAAGAAAAATTTTCATTTAAAATTTGATCAAACCATAGTCCCTATAACACAGTGTCTGGAAACGCATCTAAAGCTTTTGTTCTATGTTTTTGTTCATGTTTGTGCACCTTCACGCTCAGTAAACACATTGTTCTTTCAGCATAATGAAGGAAGCAGCCAATAAAATCCCTGCAGCTGAATATTAACATTTGTAAAACAAAGAAAACGTGCACTCTCAGTAGACCCTCGACATCAACCCACGGACATGGCTATAAACTTTCAAGTTTGCCGTGTTTCCAGACGCTGTATTATAGGGACTATGATCAAACATGTCAAATAAAGTGACAAATTATAAAAGTGCTGTACAGCTCACAGCTGTAGCAATTCAAATATTTCCAAAATTTATTTATGTAATTAAATTAATGTATTAAAACAGTATCAAATGAATGACTTTAGTGACTTGTGTATTTCCTTGTTTGTGTTGAATTATGTAGAATTCCAGTTCAGTTCGCTTTACAAAAGAACAACCAAGGTTCGTGTACAGTATTTGTAAATATAAAATATCTAGATTCTAGGGGAGGATGGAACATGGTCAACCAAGCGTGGCTGTAAAGTGTTATTAAGATTCAACTAAAAATATAAGATGATGTCAATATAATGTTAATGGCTTACACAAGTAAAATCTTGCATCTCGTCAACAATTAAGATCTGTTTGCAACAGGTTTGTAGCAAGCTTGTCAACAAGTTGTAACAATGTTGTCATTTTATCAAGTTGCTACAATGTTGTCACTCACAACGTTGAATTGCTGGACGATAACAAGTTTTTGTTGGAACAACTTGTAACAAGTCTGTTGAGTCAACAACCTTGTAGCCACATTGACAACTTGTCAACATTGAACAAGCTGGGAATATGCAGTGCAAACACATCCTGATAACAGGTTGTTGAAAGCAGCATTGCTGTACAAGTCTGCTGCAGGTTTATAAGAAAAGAGCACATAGAGGGTGCGTTCGTTGAGGGTGCGTTCGTTGAGGGTTAAGCCTTGTGGCACACCCAAACATTGCAAAATTTCCATATTAAAATTGTAGTGTGAAAAAGAAGCAAAATTTCTTTGATGACGATGATTTTGAGACATTTGATGATGACAAAGACTTTAAAAAAATGACGGATTCATTCCCATCAAAAAACAAAAATGATGATGCTGCTGAAGCTGGCGATGAATTGGGAAAAGCCTGGGGAGGAAATGCTTATAGTTTTCAGAAAGGTTTGAATCATGCCTGTATTTGAATCATGCCTTTTTTTGTAGCTAACAAAAAATAATTTGCAGTTAGCCCTGCGAGCGAAGCGAGCAGCTGGAGCAGTTTTGGGGCCACATAGCTTGTGAGTTACAGTGGGGCCACCTCTACGGTGGGGTTACCTCGGATCCCAACATCAGCCCGACCATGGTTTGAATGCTTGTATACAGAAATGATCCAGCTTGATTTGATGGGGGGTGGCAGCTAGCTGCTGACAGTGGAGTAGGCCACCAATATTACAGAGCTTTAGATTTGACTGCAACTACGACTACAAGATTTTCCATTAAAATTCTGCTACTACACTTGTCCTCTCTTTGGCACAGCACATCTTTATAACAACAGTTGAGCCAAAGCGAGTGCAACTTTGAGTTTGTAGTAGCAGACGTTAAACAGAAATATTTTGTAGTCGTACTCGTAGTCCAATCTAAAGCTCCCTATTGACTGGGTGCAGTACCACTTAGCACCCCTGCTTGAGATCTCCCTTGGCCATGGCTGTGGGTGCATACCCCGAACCCACCTAGATAATCCATCCCTGATTGCATATGTGGACTGTTGTGTTAAATCTGGATTATTTATTTTTTTAACAGAAGATAAACCAAATATTCCAGTCAAAGTTCCAGTCAAACCCAATGTTCCAGATGCAGAGCAATCCAGTTTAAAAACAAGTATTCAAAGTAATTACAGAAACCAATTATCATTATTAGATATTTATGCCAACCATATTCATATCACCCAATTAATTAAACTGCACTTTTTAATTTACAATCATGGCTTGTGTCAAGCGTATATTTTGGGAATATTTAGTGTATTATATTCTTCAAGGTTTTATGGTATATCCATCACATTTGCAACTGGGGTTCAATGTATTATCTATCTAGTGACCATTTTTAGCCCATAGACAGATTTTCAGATTTTTTTTCTTTGTTCCAAAAAAAAGCAAAATAGGTGAGCGAGTGGACAGGGTAAGGTGGCGGGCAAGCTGCAGCAGGGGTGCGCACCGCCCACCTGGGGTGGGAAAACTTTTTGGGGGGGTGCAAAATATTTGGGGGGGTATTTCGTCTATGATTTAGCCTCAGTCTTATGCAAGTGGAATTACTGTGGAAATGCTTCCAAACACCATAGGTTTAGAAGGTGTTTGTAGATGGAATACTCGAACAAAAATTTATATACATTTTTTAGACCTAGCCAGGAGCAGTTACGAAAAATGCAACCGATTTTATCCTGTAGTAACACCGGACGAATAGGAGATTGACTTTGCTAGACCTCTAGGGAGAACAGTTAATTTAGAACTAGAAGAGCTATCCGATATAAGTAAGTTTAGTTTAGCGTAGTAAAAGTTTTGTTTATCTCTAGAGCAATCAGATGTATTTCATCCATTTCACATGCGTGATCAAATGAATAAAGGATCAAAATTTACTGAAACTTCTCAAGTTCTTCAAACATCAACATTTAAAACTGAAGAATCTGAAATGACCACCACAACGTCCACAAGATATGAAGCTACTACAAGCTCCATTGAAAACGGTATAATGCTGTATTGTAGTTATCATGAAATTAAATATGACCTAAAATAAACTAAATAACGTGGTCGTGCAACTTCAGAAATGTTAGTACTTATGAGAGCAAGAAAATTCAACTACATATTTCAACTCTATTTATTTCCCTCCAAATACAAGACTACTATGTATAATGAAAAACATTTACATTATTTTCTCACTCTGATAACTGCTGGTTGACCACCATCTGCTGCACGATAGTGCTTAGTGAAACCTAGCTATTATAACGCTAAACAATCTCACACAGTTGTCCAGAAAGCAAAATCAGAGATGACAGATGCTGAACGAAACAGAATGCAAGCTGAAATTAAAGAACTACAAAAAACTGTCTCTGTAAGTTATGCTTCTTGTTTTAAGGTGTCTAAATTTTTGTTTATATAAATCTGCAAATATAAAACTACTATGATCACTTTGTTTTGATGACAGAGTCTTCGTCAACAACATAAGAAAGCTCCACAACCAGATGAAACTGTGAGAAAGCTCATGTTAAATCAGGTACTTTGAATATCTACACTGAATATATCGGTCGATCAGTTGACCAGCCAGCCAGCCAGCCAGCCAGCCATGAGGTAGTCAGTCAGTTAGTGAGCCAGTCAATTATATAAACTTTAGCTGAATTTTATACTGCACTTAAAGGTCTAAAGGCATGAATAATAATGTTTGATATTTAGCCTTGTGTTCTGGAACTTTATAAATCACTCGATGGAAAACTTTCTTTATTGGACGAATCAATAAAGCTCGGAGATGGTGATGCATTGATTACGGTGCGACTTGTTACATTCATTTTTTCATGACCACCTTTGACAGTCCTTTATCTTTCCTTTGACAATCTACATTCTTGAATTTGTTGATGTTCCTTTCAGGTTCTTCTGTTTCTTAAGAAGACAGTAAAACCCAGTAAGTTAGTAAAAACAGCGACTTACATTTTTTGAACATAACGTAAACCTTCTTCTGTATAATGTATAATGTATAGAATATTTTTGCCAGGTATTTTTGTACGAGAGATAAAGAAACGTCCTGTTGCAGTTCGCCATATTACCTCTTTTATGAAAGCACATTACGACTACGATGAACTTATCAAATTATTAAGGTACGATAAACTGAATTTAATACTACTAAATGACAATTAATACACTATCACTATGCATGGGTATTGCATGTTTTGGTGAGCACAGCACAGAACTGAAAATGATGTGTATGATTTTATTTTTTAGACTTTTGAATAGAAAAGAAGAAGCAATGGTAAATGTTCTATTTAGTTGCAACAACATACTCGGGACTGTGCTCAAATGTGTGCGATTTTCCTTGCGTTCACACCGTCACACGGGACATCAGAGCATGCGCCTTTCACCTCTGATATCGTGGGTTCGATTCTCGTTGGGGACGACTTATGATAGCTATGTGAAAAGAGTTCGTCAACGTTCTGCCGAAAGTCGTGGGTTTCTCCGGGTACTCCGGTTTCCTCCCACAGGGAATGTTGACAGGGTGGGTTGAGTTTAATCCCTAACTGGCCCTTCCATCGTAGTTGTGCTCCGTGATGGCGAACAATAGGTGGCTGCCATATGCGCCTAGAAAAGCCTTCGACTCGGTCACGTTGAGCTGTGTCCTTCGCAATTCAGCTTAGCTCTCAGCTGCAAGTAAGGATAATAAGCACACACATCCTTATTACTTTAAACTGGAAGAATTCGAGCACAATTAACCGTACCATGTGAACTAATGGAACCATTCCGAATTCTTCCGGTTTCTTGTGAATGTAGTCGAAAACTACAGTGATTCAATTTGTAAATTTGTTCAACGTTTAGATGTTAGAGTACAAGAAAGCAGTGACGTCATCAGGTGCTGATTCACAAATACAAGCCATCAATACATGTCAAAGGTGGGCTAAATGGCGTTTGAGTAAATGGCGGTAATGTCATTGTCAATTGATGCAACTAGTACACTGAATGGGAGAAACAGTAGCATCGAAATTAAAGGATGTCCATCCATGGCGCGATCAACACTGAACCTTGAAGGTTTAACATATTTAAAATTTGCTTGTTATAGAATATATGAAACAACGCCTGATTTAGCAGATGTGGTTTCAGTCTTGAACGAACATCAATCTCTCCTGAAAAGACAGGTCAAAATTGAGGTGAGATTATGTTGTAGACATTCTTGGCTTGCAAGTGAGAATTGACGAGGTATATGTTACAATTATTAACTCATAACTGCAGATTAAAGATAAACGAAGTCAAGCAGAAGGCAAAGATCAAATCGCGCGACTTCATCCACGTAAATCTATTACGTCATCACCGTTAATTGAAACATTACATTATTGTTGTTTTTATCATTATGGAAAAGATGATGTGAGTTTAATATTATTGATTTATTAATATACTCTACAGAAAAACTGTCAGCTTCTTGCTTGTTACATCTCATTTGTTTTTGGATTTATAGGAAACTCTTGGTCCTGCTTCTTTACAGAAGGAATTTAAGGTATAATGGACAACGCAACAAACAAACAAACAAACAAACAAACAAACAAACAAACAAACAAACAAACAAACAAACAAACAAACAAGCAGTCAAGAAAAGCCAAAGAGCTAATATCCAGGGTTCTGCCCAGGACCATGTGAGTGCCGGGTACCTGCAGCCCTGAGGGCATGACTTCCTCCCACCCTGCCGACAACTTTTAAAACTTGATCGACTGGTCTCAGAGTAGCTTGAAGCGCGACATCAATTAACAAAGTGCTAAGTGATTAGAGCCGTTCGTCAGACGTCTTTCTGGCTTTGGGAGGATAGCGTATTTCTCCGAATCACCAGTAACTAATATTGTACGCATTGTATAGTACTGAATTTCATCTAATACTAATGTTTAAATAATAAAATACACCAAGATAAAAAATACTTGTATAAAATATCTATTATATTTGAAACATTCCGTTTCAAAGTGCCGGGCGGAAGAGTCTGCTTTGGCGTGAGTGCCGGGCGACACTGCCGAGTGTTGGGCGCTGCCGCCCGGCGCCGCCCACCGTGGGCAGAACCCTGAATATCAATATTTGAAATATTTTTTTATATATCAGCTTACAGATAAACAGTTTGAATGGACAATGATTGGTGCGAGAGCGGAGCTCAAGAAATGGGGAGACTTAGAAACATTATTTGCGTCCAAGGTTTGTTGGAATTTGACGAATTTAACGACCGAACAAGAGTATGCAAATTCCAATTTGTCACATTGTCATTCGTTTAGAAATGGTATGGCTCAAACAAACAAAGATCCAGTTTAGGATTTGATAAAGTTGTTGGTATTTTAGAAAAAAGCAACGCACCGTCCGATGTAAGTGGGTAATATTTGACATATTTTGATGTTTTCTGTATGATTATGTTTTATGCACGTTGAAACGACATACTACTTCCCTTGTGTTTTCTTAAGATCTTGAGCAAATATCTGGCGTTGATTGAAGACCAGGAAACGAGGCTGATTTTAGCTACTAAATTACAATGTCACAAAGTAGCTGTTGAGGTGAGTTTTTTAGACTTCTTTTTTTTCCAATGTGCTTCTATCTTATTCCAACCATTCAATTTCAATTTGTATTTATAGACGATAGTGAGTATGAAAGATAAACAAAAATTGGAAGACTATAGAAAACATCTGGAAAGAACGCATCCTGTTCAAGCACTTATTTCAAGCTATCTACAGAATTCTGTAAGTTAAAGAAGTTTTGTTTTCATTTATTTTATGGGGGGGAGGCCCATCGCGCATTTTCGCTATTCTTTCCAGCTGAGCGCTCGCATTTTCGATATGATAGAACGTGTTTCCCCCTTTGAGAGCTACACCGGCTACTTCTCTTGTGTTTTGTTTTGTTATATGTTTTCTGCATATTTTTCTTCCTGTTTTCGAAATGTAGCAAATCAAATGGAGATAGCGAAGTTCTGAAATGGTAAATATATGTTGTAGACAAATTACACAGAACCTACATTCATATCACAATGTATGAGCTAAGCCCTGTGTGTTGGGTGGAAAACGATTACTTTAGAATGACACAATGGTACTCGTTGCTTCAAACAAATTAGATACTTTGAGAACATCTCGATACGAAATGGCAAAACCTTTGTAGTAACAATTCGATGTTGCAATGACTCACATGAGACAATAAATTAATGCAATTTTTTTTACCAATTAGATTAATAATTTCATACAAACTGTACAATAGTTATAGTAAAATTTTTGTATCAAAAACATTTCTAATGTTTTAGAATTAGTGTTACATATGTTTTACAAAATTAATGTTATGACTGATCGTTGTTCATGTAACTAGCACATAACTTAGGTGTGATGCTAAAGATGGCTTTGACCACTCAATAGTACTCTATCAATGAAGTTATTGTCGTTGTTTTGTTCATATGTTTTGTTGAACCAAGTTCTCTGACTAATGATGGCTGCTCTAGCTTCACATGGACGAAACTTTTGAAACTTCATCCGACAGAAGCTCAATATTTTCCATCCTCTCCACAAGTGAAGAATAATCCATAATTTCTGCCCATTCTCTTTATTGCATCTGGCATCGGCGTTTGATATGTTTTAGCATAAGTACCAGGTCCAGGCGTGTTCTGGTGAAATAAAACAACATTTCGAGAACCTTTAGTCTTTACTGTAACACAGATTGACTAAATTCCTTGCATAACTGGGGAACAGCCCAATTTATACTAGAGACAAATCATCTGTACGACAGATAATCTGTTTTACTATAAGACGAACTATCCAAAGTAACTAGAATAGCACGATCGGATCTATACTGGCTAGTCTTAGAGTCCTGAAACAAGCCATTCCATCTGTTTACGGCGTTTGTACACAGATGAAGTATATTGTACTATAGCATCATTTCTAGTATGAATAGAGCCAATTAAAAATATTAGTTTCAACTGTCAAACTGCATTAATATACCTACCAAATAGTGGACCTTCTGAAAACGTGGCGTTCTTGATTTGAATGAAGATGTCATTCCGTTAGTTCTTGGTAGACAACCGTCCTTTGATGTACCATACTGACCTGGGGCTGGACCACTTTTCTGGAAAAAATATGCAATCTTTGTTTGAATATTTGAGTCTATTCAAATTGTCTAAAAGAATGCTCTACTTACTGGTTTAAAATAGACAGTTGGAAATCTGGAAACCTTCGATTTGAATATAGAATATCTGAAAGAAAGGACAAAATGTTACAAAGACTAGCCAGTTGGAATAATTTCATTCTTGCTAAGTTACATGAGAGGTAGAACAAAGTTAACGTACTTTGAAGCATGTTTTGCGTCAATTTGATATCCCTTGTCATAACTCGCTGGGCTAATGTCACTTGCAAACAAATCCTGTGGATTGTAAAAGTATTGAATATGAGTGTTTGGATACTTTAATCAAACGCAAAGTTTTGTAGTAAGAACTCACTCTCCGTATCATACCTTATCAACTGTCACCCCAGGTCCATTAAATCTTTTTGCACCTTTAAAACTTGCACAACACTTCTTATTTTTTAAATCATCTACAAATGTTTGATATTTATATTGTCCTGGCATTAACATCACTCCCTTTCTTGATGGATCTGCATCTTTCTTTCTGCCTTGATCTTTAAATGTGTAGGATTGTGGTACGACTTTCTTGTTTAGTTCCTCAATGAAATTTACTACTTCATATGTTCCTGGATTTGGTGTATCCTGTTTTAAAAAGTACAACAAGGATAACAAGTTAGAACTGTTCATCAGTTGTTGGGGTTCACTGAGTATATTATTGTGCAGCAGATGGAAGTCAACCTACGGTTATCAGGGTGAGAAAATAACAAGTTCATTCTTTTGATTATATGTGTTTCATTAAAATTTTCATGGAATTGAGAGATGTAGTTTAATTTTCTTGTTCTACTAGTGTCAACATTTCTGAAGTTGACCACCATCCGCTTCCCTGAAACCCACCAAATGAATGAACTGTAACAGGGGGGAGATATCGGTATGCCTTCAAACCTTTAATGTGACCCTCCACCATTGGTCTCGATCAGATACCTCTTCCCCAAATTGACTTCTTCGACTGTTTCTGCCGTCATTCTAAACAATGTTATACATCAGCTCTTCACTTACCCGAGTTTAACATATTACTCTATACTGTCTATTATTGAAATGACCAGTTAAGAATCCATGCAAGCAGGATTTCCCAAGATACTTTGCACAGTCTCTCAGAAGAGGCAGCATTTCTTTTATTGGATTTAATCAACTTCCAGTGTTAGTCATAAATATCACTCATACAAGATTTTGAACCCCTGGACCATGTCTAGTTTACCATTGACTGGGGGGGGGGGGGGTGCTAGCCATAAGAATCTCGCTTGCTAGGTATATTAAATATACTATATAGCCAACATATCTTTAAAACAGTAAGGTCTAAGGAGTTGAGTATTGGTATTGAAGAACTACTGACAGATGTTCTATTAACCAAGATTTTTAAACAGAGACAACTATGAAAACATGGACACATGTCCCGAGCCAAATTAAAGGCTACATTTATATTAACATTTAAAGAGTTTAATATAATATCTCACCTCCGTGGATAGCGCAGTAGTTGGTGTATTAAATTGCTTAGATCTACTCCGAGATCTTGCTAAAACAGCGCTGGTCATCGCTAAAACATTTGTTAGAACATAAAACTATAAAGTTTGACAATAAAACCATAGCAACACTTTGTTTACATGTAACATGTGGAAATATTGCCCTCCTGTAGTAATTAGAATAATTAGAATGATTAAAATACTATATTAGCGACCGTGGCCGAAGATCTTGCGATTGCTTTCCGAAGATGGAAAGTTTGGAAATCAACAAAATTCAAAATGCCGGACGAATGTGTTGATTTGGAACTGCAGTGGGAAAGTCGTTTGGAGAAAAGTTTTAATGTTTTTACAGTTGGAAAGATATTTACGTAAGAGAGAAACTTACAGAATTGATATAGTTTAAATGTTATGGTATAATATTTTTTCACCCAAATCACAATGGCCCAAATTATGTAACATTGTATTAACACACGTGTATATTAATGACAGTGTCAACTTCAGAAATGTTGACACTTTATAATTAAGGAACAACATTAAAATTAAACTGCAAACTCAAGACTACTACATGCAATGAATATAATTAACATTATTTTCTCACTTTGATATTAAACTGCTGGTTGATCACCATCTTTTGCACCGTATATAAACCAACAATATACCACATTACACAGTAATAGTGTCGATAATTGCTTCTTAATTAGCTTATCCAATGATTATTTGGTTGTTGGAGGTGAGGATGGAATGATTACAGTATATGACATACCCACATTGAAAAATTCAGCTAAGAATGTATCTTTGCAGGTAATAGTAATGTGACTGTTGGTTAACTGTTGGTTGACCTAGGGCTGTGCAAACTCCGGTTTTTCAGCTCTAGGTTGACCACCATATTCCGCTGCGCTATAGTATGTGCTTAGTGAAATCTAGCTATTGTTACATGTGACTTCAATGTAGGAATTGATAAAATTGGAAACCAAAGGAGGACCAGTTCAAACATTATGCTTGCATGATGTCACTAAATTTGGTTCTGTCGATTTGATTGTTGCTGATTCAAAAGGAACTTTGACATTCTTCGGAAATAAACAAATTTTGTACAAAATGACGATATCTGAAGGATGTATATCTGCTCTTGCTGTCGATATTGATGCAGGTTTGTTTATCTAACATGTAGTAGTAGTTTGCTCTTTTAGGAGAATGGATTTGCTAAGTCCCACATGTGTCTGCTTAAAAGAGGTTCAATTGTATAAAAATATGCCATATAGTTAGTGTTTGAAATGAATAATTTCTCTTTTAGCACAAAACTTGTCAATAGTTGTTGGAGATCACGAAGGGAATGTAGTTGGATGTTTACCTCACTGTACTCAGTGGAGATTGCGACTCAGTGATATGATCACATCCAACAAGGTAAATGATAAAATATTTATGAGAACCTAGTTTATGATACAAATATATGGTAGAATTATATTAATAGGTGGTTTAGAAATATTCTATTTCATTTAAGGGTGGGATTGAGTGGCTACCGTGAACTTCTCACAATTATGTTCAACGTTACTGAGATCGTTTGTCTCCTGCAGAAAAGTTACTCTGATATTTCCTAATATTTTAGGATGCTGCTGAGGCAACGGTAACTTCTCTTCTTCCAATCAAACTCCCACTCAGTTCATCACTTGTGAGTAACTATGTACTGGTTGCCGATAGCAACAAGAATTTACATGTTTTACAAAATGGAACTGTCGTCCGCTCTTTGGAAATGCCATCAATTGTGAACACAATGTGTGCAGGATATTTCCTTGAGGGACTGGACACCAGTACCCCACTATCGCCACACTCTGCTCTAACGACCAAGACAGGTACCCCACATCAAGTTGCATTAGGAATGGAGGATGGTAGGATTTTCATTTTAAACAATTTTAATTTGACGTTATATGCAAACATTAAGTTGACCCTCACAAGAATTGTTGCTTGTTCTTTGGGGAAAACTATGGATACTTTACTATGCTGTGGGTATTTTAATTCAGTGTTTATCTACCATAACGGCGCATTAATGCGTAAAGTTATGACCAATGATTGGGTTAGTTCTATCGAGGTCATGCCAAGTAAGGGTAAACATGAACACTGTGTATATCTAGGGACATTGGATGGTATTATTCAGTCGTATGGTATGAGTATGTTGTCAATATGACAAGTTGAAAGTTTTAATAAATTACCAATGTACATTTGCATGGTCAATTTGTAGAAAAGCGAATATCTTCAACTCAGGAAAAATCCTGAAAGTTGAAAGATCATATACTAAACGTCTTTATTAAAGACGTACTTTATGTAAAAGTTTGTAAATGCATACATTTTACAATTATTTAATACATGATTGAAAAATACATGACGAACTATAGTTTGATAATTTATATATGCGCATGGAAAAATATGGTGAAACTTAAGTTTCATAATTAGACAGATTTTCCAATGCTTTTCCAGCAGTATCAATAACATTGTCAATGGTTCTTGGTGCAAATTGAACATTTAGTGTATCAATTATAAGTCGTTCCAATCGTATCTCATTCAACGTATGGCCATGCCCATAGGCAAAAATTCTGAAATTTTAACTGAATGTAGCAAATTAAACAAATGTCACATCACATGTGGCACGTGTCTTGATAATAAAATACAATCATCCATCATTAAAGTGTACGCATATATTGACTAAGGTGCACGTCCTCTGGGTGTACGTTAAACCAAAAATAAATCAATTTCATATGCAGCAGCGCGCTCCAAAACACAAGAGATCGTTATCTGGGTCATAAAAAACAAGCTGCAGTTTTATCATAATATTTGATTTGTACAAGTTTTTGAACGAATCTAAATACTTAACTGAGTATGTACAGAAAGACTAAAACATTGTACTTAACTTTGTAAGTACAGAAACACATTCTAAGCCACGATCTTAATATAACTCAACAAATAGTTCATACTAATCCTTTCCTTTAGGCTTTACAAAAACGACTTTCAACTCTATGCGGTAAGCAAATATTTTACATGTATTTCTTGGAAAAATAAGGTATCTTTAACATAAGACCTATTTGCAAATATCACTTGGCATATGTTAAGAATCTTAAATAAAAAAACACATTGTGTTCTTAGTGATCTAAATTAAGGATTTAATTTAAAGAGAATTGACAAAATTGCTTAGCGTCTTGTGCTTAATAAAGCCAATAAACTAAATTTATTCAGCTAACCCAAACAATTCAAGAATGCCGGCGATGTAAAACTGTGTATTTTAAGTGGAAATGGTTAACTACATCAACACATGTACATCCGTTCAACGCGTAAAAACAGTTTTGAGTTCAGTTTTCAAATCACACTCGTTCACTCAGTTTTGTTTTTGTGTATATTGCACAAGTTGCGGCATTAAAAATTAACTGCGATAAATCTTATCCATTTAACCGCGATGTGTTGATATTTAACATCAGCCAATAACCTGAGAGATTTACGTATAACTTAGCCTGATTTTATGCAGAGCTCGTTTTTTGCCATGATTAATCTATGAATTGATATTTTTTGACGAATCACTTTCACGTCCGTTGCCCGAACTTCATCAATATTGCATCAAAGCCGGGCAGTTTTTGACAAAGATTTCATGTCGTGTTCTTACAGTTTTCTGGTGTTGGTTTTGCTCGAGATTATTCAATGTTATAATGGTGTTTCATGTTGGAGATTTTAGACAAATTGAAGGCAGGAATCTGCGTTGAAAGATGAGGATATTACCTGATGTGGTGAAATGAAACATTGCTCCACACTACAAGGCAGCTGGCAAAGTTGACCAAGGAGTGTCGACTCAAAAAGAAAATAATTTGAAATGAATTCAAGCGCTGAGCCTGAGGAAATACTCGAGCAGAGAGAAATCATTGACAAACAACTTGGTATGTGCTTTATAACTATTTAAAACTAGAATAAGATCATTATATTTCTAGATTTTTAAACTCTATTGCGATGACAAATCTCACTCACAGCAGTTGACTTTTAACGGTCCCACAAAACTGCGAGTGAACTACATTGATTTATAGAAAGTGGGAATTGGTTGAAAATATACATTGCTCTATAAAGTATGCTGTACAAAAGTCTAAATTGTGCCTTAAAAAGGTATAAATACACTGAGCTAGTTCTCTTTCGGTGTTTATCATTTTTACGAACGCGGTGGTAGAAAGTCATTCAAACACAATTCCTTCCCAATTCAGCTTTATATACTTAATGTTATTTTGAAACGCACTCATTCTGTTAACCCTAAAATCCAACAAAAATATTTCACATTCTACCGTATATGCCGTATTTCAACTATATACGTAGGTTATAGCCGATAAATAATCGATACCGAGCCGATATAATCACGATGTAGTCAATTACTTCCGCTAACAGTAATTTAGCAAGCAAATTCAACAAAATCTTGGGCCCACTGATCTCATAATATACTGGAGAGCGCAACCCACGCGCAGTTGCTAAAGAGACCAAGTTTACCAGGAAAATGCGTTTATTCTCTTCTTAAAACGTCTTTACTACATAACTACGTTTCAAGCGAAGGCCCTTCGTCTGGAAGTTAGTGAAAAGCCTGGTTGGTTGCGATGTTCAATCTCTGATATTCTATGGCTTTAATTAAAAATTGAGAAGCTAATGATGCTATTCATTTCTTGTTTCATTAATTTCATTTTCTTGAACAATATCTACATCGTCATTCCCGCCCTCGCATCAGACCAGCCAATGAGAATGCTCTATTTTGAACACCTACGGTTTCAGCAAAAAACCGTATTTGCATGGCTTATCAAAATGACCCGTCGCTTAGCAATCTTTCAATTCAACTTTGAATTACTCTTCTCATTCAAGCGTTACTTCGTTTGCATATTAAAAGAACCAGCGAGGCAATTAATATTTGTGAAAGTTTTGCTCAGCTAAGTCTTAACCGCTTAGACCTAACTCTTCTTATGAATTCCTATATGGTATCTTAATTTATCTGTGACTTGCTTTGATTTGTGTCCTGGTGGTTGTAACTTTATAAAGACTATATTTTATGGATTATCTTTCTGGCTATTGGAAGAAAGTTTACTTTGAAAAACTGAGATTGAGACATTAGTAATACATGAGCAAGCTTAATTTATTCGAGTAGACATATTTGACGCGATCAAATCATCCAAAATATTCAATCTTTCGACTGCTTTCTAAGGACATACTTTGTATAAGGATTTCTTGTTGGTTATTGAAATATGGGGTACACAATGCTGATTTAAACGTTTGTGTTTTGGTTGAGATGACAGTATGACACAGACCAGACAAGCGGCAACTGGGATTCCTATTGAAGACGACGATGATACAAAATGTAGGTGCTTGCTTGCCAGGTGTTTGTTTTCAAAATCTATATACACACTATCTTTATATCACAATTGAGTATTACTTATACTTATATAAATATTCTCCCTAATGAGTCATGTTTTGTGTACATATATGCCTTGCATACATATATGGCTGTGACTATGTGGAATTATATATACTTCTATATACTGTTGAGGTTGTTGCCCAGTCAGTGGATGGAACGTAGAACTCCCATCGCAATCGCTACAGGCAGCATTCTTTCCAAAGGGTCGTAGTTTCATTTTAGCTATCTCTATTGTCGAGAACTGGATCTTAAAATCGTATAAGCTCTTTCTAATAAACTTCCAACCGCAAGAAGACGTGCGCTTTAGTCAGTTTAGGAGTTTTATGTTTTGTGTCTTGTTCTTAACCGAGGTCTGTTTAGTGTTTGAAAGATCCTACGTTACTATTTATTCAGATCTTACTTAAATGATTTCAAAATGTATTGAAAGTTGAAACACATTGCCTTTATGCTTCTTACATGATTGTTTTTGTACCAGCATATTCATTTTCAAACATATACAGTAATTGGCAAAACATAAGCCGAAAATATACTAGCAAAAACTTGAGGTGTTTTTTTCAAACCATTTAAAGTACCGCCATCATGTTTACACTGTGATTTCCAATATTATTTATAGGCATGTTCTGTTTGTGTTTGCCTATAATATAATCCTCTGGTACGCAGTTGTTAATCCTTAAGACAATTAATAAAACCTTTATATTCATTGGTTGTCTCTCGCAGTAATAGGAAACTGGTTCCTTATTTGGTAAAATTATGTCCAAATTTAAGGCACAGTCAATTTGTTCGTGACTATTAAATTTTTTTATATACAATGATTCGCAAAGCCAAAGGGTTGCAGTCTAGCGAATATAAGTTTGCTGTGTTTGGTGTAAATGTTCAATATTCATAATGTACAAATGTGCATAGTGTTTTATTAAATAGAATTCCATTTAAGATTAAGGAATATCAAGGCCTATAACATCAAAACAAGATGGATTTACTTTCCTATACATGAACTTCATTGGACCGTCTCTTATAAATAAACTGTATATAATTTTAATACCAAAAAGACACGTTTTTGCGTAATTCGTTTTGTTGTACTCAGTAGGGAGTAAATTAATTGCTGTGAGTTTTACGCAGATGCAAATTAACCAAGTATGGTTGACTGGTTAAGAATTATGTAACTAATTGTTCTTACTAACAACCCATTGCCAACTGGGCTATAAGTTGTTCACTGGATTGAGCTCTAGCTTCGGCGGTTGACTGTTGTGTAAAACTACCTGAAAAATACAATAAGAACTTCGACGTTTCGAGCGAAGGCCCTTCGTCTTCTGGCTGTCTTAACTTTTTTTGCCAACTGATCTATATTTAAGTTGTTTACTGAGCAAATCTCGCGTTTCGTTACTACGACAACCTCCTACACATTTACATATATCTTTGGTAAATATTTATATCAGTAATTATATTTTCTATTCTAAGATCACTTTTTTGCACTCAAATCAATACACCCATGCACACATGCCGGCCTTTTTGACTTTGATAAACGGAAAACTCGGGTTTTAACACATATGGGATTATTTAACAAACCGAGACGAAGTCGAGGTTTTTATTCACCGATATTCACCGAGCCTGAGGCGAATAATTGTTTTAGTAAAATTACATAGGTGATCATTTGGAAAAAAATAAAAATGCACATTTCAACAATATTTTAATTGAATATTTATGATAAAAGCGGCTTAAAAACGCTTTAGGTGATTATCGCGTATTAATCCGAGGTAGCGCAACCAATCAGCGTTGAGAATTTTCAATAATCACCTATGTAATTTGACTAAAAGTTAATGATAACCCTAGGTTTAGTTCAATAGAGAAATGTTCACCTTTATACATATGTAAACCTAGATTCTATATTAACCAATAGAATGTTTGGTTTTCCTACGATTTTCTACCACCAGGGCGAATGCACAGCGCCTAAATATATCACATAAATTATATAGATACAGTATAACTGAGATACTATAGAAGACGTTTAAATGTTAACTGCGAAATCGGATAGTGAATTGAAGAGTTATTGACTAAGGCCAACCTCGTACCAGGCTCTTTCTAAGGCTTGGAGGGAAAAGCAAAAACTAGCAAAAATAGGACGTGGAAAAATTTCTGTAACTTTTCTTTGGGCTTAAAGCCAACGGAGGCACTAAAATCTTTGGCTTGCGAGTTGCATGGGTAAGCTTGCGGCGTCATAGATCGTAAACTGCTCATTGACACTACAGATTGTTCTAGGCTTTGTACTAACAGCTACAGACAGAGCTACAGCTCATGAATAATGTAGATAAGTTGTGTGTGGGCTGACCGACAGCTGTATTGCTAAGTTTTGAAGACGTTAAATAGAAGCCGTATTTGCCTACATGAAAAGATTTCGTTTCGTTCCTACTTTTACGATAAACGGATGAACTGAATGGAAATAAAATGTAAGTTGAGTTCTTTTAACCTTTATGATCAATTTTAAATTCAGAAGTAACGAGATTTTTTGAGCTTTCCTTTTGACGAAATACAAACATGTTTAATAGCGGAGAAACATGAAAAACTTGATTCACTGCATGACCAAGTAATCGCTTTTCTTGTACACTCAAGTCTTTTTATTACATTTTAAGAGATTGGACTTAGATTTGTATATTTTTATGTGAATGTATTCTATCCGTCGCTAAATTTCTGTCAGTATAAACGAAAAAATAGAAGCAGGTCTTTTCGGGAATATATCAACGCTGTAGATCGCCGAAGAATTTGCATATTTATAAAAGCAAAATTAAAGCTAACGTATTGTATTTAAATGTATATATCATTGTAAGGCATAAGAAAAATATAGGTTTTGTTACATTTTGTCACAGCGAAGTTATAGGCCGTTGTCATAGTATTTTCAGTTTTGATTCACAAATATTTTAAATCCACCTGCTTTGAAAAGGCAGTCTCAACTCTGATCTTTTTTTCATGAAAAATTAATGACTATTTCATGTTGTTATTAACAATGGCGGACAAAGCAAGTTTTTAACTTTATACTTCAGTCTACAGCATGTAACGGTCTAACCAAGAGATGTAAAATTTGTTGCGCGGAGGATGAAGGATCGTATTTTTAAAGAAGTATTCTCTTAATGCGTAGGTTTCATTATAAATCGTTTGACTTGAATATTTTAATGTTAAGTTCTGCGTTCAAATGATTAACATGTATTTCATTAAAGCCAATGCTGTGTAGTCTCTTGAAATATATTCAAGAAAGCAAGGAATGTGAAATACTAGTCTTTAAGGACTACATGCATGTATGATATCTTTAAATCATTCATCTGCTATGAATTTTCCCATATTGATGAATCATGGGTTTCTGCGTAATCTCAAGCAATCTAGAACTGTTTGTTTACAATATATATTAATATTATTCGTAAATATATCTTCACTGCTCGTCACTGTTACGCTTAGGAATCGTAAAAGGCTTAAGCCCTGGGTGTTGAGCGTCTCGTCTTTGCCAGCCGTTAGTAACGATTGTCAGAGCGTTCTAGAAACCAATGCTATGTTATATTGTAATGTTTTGTATGCTTGCCAATTTATAAAATTACATGTACATATCTATGTACCTATTTATGAGCATGCAATATAGAATTATGAATATGATAGTTTAACCTGTGAAGTAGTATGTCCGTACGCTCTATATCAAACGACAAGGCTTGGTATTCTATTTATAATGTTTACCGCACCACACTCCAAAGTTGAAGTGACGACGTAATAATATATTGTATTAAAAAGGACGTCTTTGTGACTGAACAGTTTGACTTGAAATTATTTTGTTCACAATATATTCTTTCTATAAAATGCGTCATGCCGAGATTTAATCAAACGTAATTATCAAGATCCAAAATGCCTGTATTGACAATTTTCCCTTACACACGTAGTTAACACGTAGTTTCCCTTACACACTTAATGTAAGCATAGAGTGGGGCAAAAATAATCAAGCATTTCAATTATATATGTGAGTTAATTAACATAATATGCTCTTCTATTTTAGTTATCCTTTCTGGTTCAAACAGTCTACCCTAATTTCCTAACTTATTATATTTCTTCTTTTTGTTTTAGTTCCTACACCCGCTATAATATTCCTGTGTGTAATTGCTGGAGTGATTATAATATTATTTATCATCTATCAAGTGGTCAAACGTGGTTTAGTATGTAATTTGGAACCTCCAGAACGACCAGATGATGACGAATACGAACATTTAAAATCCGTTCCTTACGAAACGGAGACAGATGATGATTATTTTGGACCCAGCTCTAAAACTCCCAGCCGCAGAAGTAGTTGTAATACAACGAGCGGGAGTCTTAGATCCGATGGGGACTTTGGTACCGGGGATTTGTACGGCCGGGGAAAGTACTCCGATGCTGCAGATGGCCTGGATTATTTATCGTATAGTCCCGGCACTATGCGACGTATGATAGGCGGAGATACTACGCTTCGGGGTTATGACCCTAGGTTACAACCTGCCGGTGAGGAGTTGGTCAGTATTGCCGGTCGGATGCAGATATCTGCGAGTTATGCCCCAACTGCGAATAAATTAGCTGTAAGTATTTTGAAAGCTGAAGATTTACCTACGAAAGAACGAGGTGGCCCCAGTATGGTTCAAGTACGTGTTGTTCTCCTTCCTCCAAAGAAACAAAGATTTAAAACGAAACCTAAAGCTTCCAATAATGCAAGTTTCCATGAAACGTTTACATTTAGTCACGTGACACAAGAGGAGATACGGTATGGTTCGCTTAGGATTCGGGTTTATGGTCACGAGAGAATCACGCGGGACCGTCTCGTGGGTGAGATGAATATGCCGCTCTCGGAATTTGATTTAGAATCTGAGTCTGATACTGTCTGGAGGATGATCATTCCGAGAAGCCAATTATCGGTAAGAATTCTCAGAATTTTTTCTAGGATAACGATAACCTAACGTTTACTGAAACCCACCAATAATGGCGATCATAAACGCATCATCTTGATATGATGCCATTGAATGATTGCCTCATTAATAGCCCATAAATTTTGTCATGTGATATTCCATAATATGTAACATTTCATTCTAATTCAGGGTGCAGATTCTCTCTACGATGTTTCAGACTCGGTGAGTATTGGATCAGGTCACGGGGGCTCTACGTCATCACTAGTCGCAGTGCATGGTGGGACACCTGAGCTCTTGGTCGCATTATGTTATCAATCTCTAACTGGAAGATTGACAGTCGAAATTCTTAAAGCAAGCAATCTGCGCATGCCTGCCATGCAGCGTGCTCCAGGTAAGAGCACTGACGTGTTGTTACCATAGTGATATTGCTGATTTCATTATTACCATAGAGATAATGTAGAGATATTTACGCACATATCATTTACTGATCTCAAACTATTGTGCTCCATTAAGTCATACAAGTTTCTACCATTTGCAGAATAGCTGGAGCGTACCATTAATACACACATAGCCTCGACTTCAGGATGGCCAACAACCCATGCATATAAACAGGTTTTTGACAGAAATTAAAGAATGAGTCTATATGTTTTTATAATGCTACGCTCCACGATTTCTGGTTATTCATCCATCCATTCATTTGATAGTTTTAAATCTACTTTTTCCATGAAAATGATTGTCGCCTTCTATACTATAGGGAAGACTGTATAAGAGATCTTACATTTTCCTTACCGTTTAAAAGTTCACCGTGTTTTACCGCATTGAGTCAATTCGAAGGCGGCACACCCGGGTACACGCAGACATTTCCTTTATTGTTTTGTATATTTTGGAGAAATACTGTCTCAAAGTTCGTGCTTCGGTATGAGAATTTAGGATTCGTGATGCAGTTTCAATTGTCCATATCAATTTTCATAAGAACCAATTATATTATGAGAAGGTGAGTTTTATTTTGATGTTTATTTTGTATATCGAGTTCAATGAAATTCTTAGTATAAGGTACTGCAGGATATACCCGGTGACTTGTGCCTGCCTCGAATTGACTCATGCGGAAACACAACCGTAATATATTTCTCCCGGTGATTTCTTTAGACACTTATGTTAAAGTTGTGTTGATATCTCCGATTGGTAAACCTGTCGCCAAGAGCAAGACAACAATACGACGAAGTATGACAGATCCTGAGTACAATGAGAGTTTTGTCTTTCAAATGTCTGAACGAGATTTAGCTGAAGTAACTTTACAGTTTTCTGTCGTTGCTCTGTCTCGCACGCGTAAGAAGAAAGAAATAGTTGGTTGGTTTCATTTAGGAAAGAATAACAGTGGGCAAGAAGAGACACTACATTGGAATGAGTTGTTACAAGCGAAAGAGAAAAGTGTCAGTCGATGGCATGTTTTATTTGAAGACATTAAGGACGTTCGTTAGCTATCTACACAATGTATAATCGACAGATATATCATAGATTGTCCGATAATCGAACATTATATGATATCGATAATCGAAAGATAGATATATAAATATCTGTATGATATAATAGATATCTATTATTTCTATGATACATTCTCGCCCCGCATTTATTTGATTTTGAGTCTTTATTTGATGGTTAAACATCAAAGTTTAAAAAAAATTGAAAGTGTAAACAGACCTTTGTTCAGACAGATAATATTTCTCAAATATTTCCTACAAATCATTATATATTATTGATATGCAATGTAGTTTGAGATATATTTGAGATGATTATCCATTCTCTGAAAAACTGGCATCGTTTTCTCATTTGATAATGACATCATGTTAATTGTAATGTAATTATCGTTCCGCCATATTGGTTCGTGTGCTGACGTCAGATGACGTAATCCCCAAAAAACATCCTTGCATTCCCCCCCCAAATTGACATTGCATGCTAATACTGAAGTGAATGTAATCTAGTTATAAATCTTCCCATAAATTCAATTCATAGCACATTCTATCTCCTAATCTATTTTTGCAATGTCAACAATAATATATTTATCGCTTATGAAATATCATTTGTATTGTAGTAGGACAGTTCAATCCACTGTTTTATAGGCGATAGCTTACTGCTTTTTACCGACGGAAGCAGAAAATATGTGAAAATATATTTCACTTATAAATTATTAGGTCCAAACTGGATGGCAAAATACCATAATGTATTTGTGGTAAACGATACTTTTAGTTTAGTGTAATGTAGAAAACAATTAGAGTAATACAATGTTAGCAAAATGGTCGCTCGCATTTATTGTTTAAATAGTTTAACAATGGACATCCGTATCTAGATGAAATGCGAAATGTAGCCGATATTACTTAGTATATAAAATCTATAAATTTTATAATTATAATGAATATGTATATTGTATATATATGTAGAATAATAGATCAATACAACTCTCATACAATCAAGTTGTGTTTAATATTCTTTGAGTATTCTGTGGAGATTTTCTCAGTTAATGGTATTGTTCTTCATTGTGATATCTAAGTTTACATGATTTCTGTTTTTACTATTCGAACGAAGTGATAATATGCATGGCATTAATCACAAAGACCACGACTCATTTTCACTCTGAATTTGGCAGTTTGCAACAAGGAGAAACTGAAAAAGCAAGAAAGGAATATAATTTCCAGGTGGAAACTTGATCTTTACGGACTCAGCGACATTCCAACATAGTTTCATATACCACAGTATGCAATCATAGTAAATATTGTGACCATTGAACTATATCTCTTTATTAATCAAGTCTAATTCAGTATATTCTACTTAATTAATATACTCCATGCATTCATATTTGTACCAGCCCTCTTCCCAAAATTTCAACTTTTAATCTATTTTTCACAGATACATACGTAAAAGTGGCGATGTTCAATTCAATTGGTCAACAGTTATCAAAAAGCAAGACTTCTATTCGTCGTAATATGTTTGATCCAGAATTCAATGAAACTTTCGTTTTTCAAATTATTGAATTTGAGTTGCCGAGCGTGAGTATTATGTTCTCTGTAATTAATATCAAGAAAATGCGAAGGAAAGAAATCATTGGATGGTTCTCAATTGGACACGATAGTACTGGGGACGAGGAGGACGCTCATTGGCGGGCTGTGATGAATGCTAGGGGACAGCCAATCAGAAGATGGCATATACTTAGCTCTGTTGATTTCTGAGTTAGACGTTTTTATAAACATGGCGGCCAACTATTGCTGGAGGATAGAATTATTTTATTTTGTAAAAAATACAAGAAAAAACATAACATTGACAACAACAGAAACTACTGCAACAATTACAACAACAGCAACAACAACAATAAGTTATTTAGCACCAGAGTTGTAAAGATTATTACAAAACTAGATATTTATCAAATTACTAGATAGTTTTATGGTACACACTAGATACAAGCTAACTGTAGTTAACTTGGACAGTAGTTATTTGATGAAATTTGTTGAGAACGTTAGCTTTTCTCATCCTTATTGCAGTACACGTGGATTTCAGGTTGCATGTTTTCAATTATTTTTTGAGTAAAAACATAATGGCCGCCATTGATGACAAAATTTCTTGACTCTCAAACTATTTATTATACATAAGCATCAATTATCAATGTAAAATATCTTAGTGATTGAGATGTTTTTATCGTGACTGTATAGAAAATTATTGAATTAATTTATTAAATTGTAAGTCAGCATTATGCTACTTCTTATTCTGTTATATTTCGCACCGTACAGACCAAATATTAAGTAGGTATCAATCACAATTCAATGACTTTGTTTGTTGTTCTGCCGACAAGTATAATCGTTGATATTGTCGAGCCAATGAATAGTTGGCAGTTTTAAAACAATCCCCTTGAAGATGATTGTAGTGTTGGTATATAGTTCTTCTAATTTGTATACTACTTTTCATCTTGCACGTATAAACAGTGAAATTATCAAGTAGATCCTTCAAAATTTCAAAGAGACTCGACGGAAAAAAAATATGCACTCGATATGCAGTTTACAGTTGTATTTGAATTATTCATCTCTTTGTTCTTTTCATTAACGGTATTTTTTCAGCTGAAGCCACTGGCCTTTCATACAGTTCATGACCGGTGTTCTGATCGCAAGAAATCTGCCTTGTCCTTGATGTTTATATTAAGTTTATCGCCCACCTGCAAACTCCATGTTGGCAACCACTGGGATCCTGTAATGGAGTTGTAATACTTATGGTTAGTCACGATTTTATGGTGTTGTATATGTATAAAATATTGAAGTCTATTTCCTCAGCAAAACCTCATCATCTTGTAATGAACAGAATATCAAAAGAGTGTCCATATCATGAAGTTTTAACAGAATAATGGCAGGTATTACTATATATTTTCTTCTGTCAATTTACTGCCTCTATTGAGCACCTGTTAAATAGCAATAGAACTCAATATTATTTTATTTAAATCCTAATTTGGATAAAGAATGAATAACATGTTTGAATTACTTAAAAAATCGAGTCTTGTATCAGGATTGATTCAAGTTACATCGACAAAAGTCTTATATTGTCCCTTTGTCTCTGATCGACACACAATAAGTTCACTGCTTCCATCAAGTTCATTAAATGGAGATAATCGTTTTCTATTTCATTAAACTTTGCTCAACATACAACTGATTAAACTGACAAAATAGCATCTCACAGACACGCATTATACTAATTCGATTCAAATAGTCTAAAATCTGAATAAACCATCATTGTCGTATTAATTTAACATGTTAAACATATATGTATTGCAAACATAGTTCACACCACATTGATTTATTTAGTTAATTATATTTATCGTCATGCAAATTTACCAAGAACTTATCACAAACGAAAATGCATTTCGTTTCTATTTCAGTTCCAATTCCAGTAATTGCCGGTGTTGCTGTGGTGGTTTTAATAATAATTCTTATAATAATCTTCACAATTTTACGCAAGAGAAAGCAAGCTGCTTTGGAAGAGAATAGCTCTACGAAAGGAAAGTATCAAAAACTTGAAAGTGGGGAACACGAAAACGAGGTTGCCCTCGCAGAAGGAAATGAAAATCAAAATGAAAATGAAAATGGCGGGAAAGGCAAGAAGAAGAAGAAACGAAAGAAAGGTGGAAAGAAAGGAAAAAGTAAACGTAAAGAAAGTCAAGATTTAGAAGCTGGTCTTGAAGAAGGAACAGGGCTTGATGATTCAAGTGTATTCACTGATGATTTAGTAGTTCCTTTGATTGGTAGACTTCAATTTTCTGCTTCCTACAGTCCTACAAGTAGACAACTACTATTAACGATACATCGCGGAGAAAACTTCGGAATTGGTTCAACAACGAATTTCGAAGTACGAGTAACACTGTTGCCTTCCAAACGACAAAAATTTAAAACAAAATCTCAACCGTCTGGGAATCCAGACTTTAATGAAATATTTATGTTTGATGAAGTGTTTCCAGGGAATCTGGAACTAGCCACGTTACGTGCTAGGGTTTATAAACTGAATGGTCGACAAAGAAAACTGATTGGGGAATTACAAGTAAATCTGAAGACTGATTTAGGTCTGGACACTGGTGATGTTGACCTGCTTTGGCGGGAATTAACTCCTGCTACAGATATTGCGGTAAGATTATTGATTGGATTATTGATGAATCAGTCAATTTGACTATTGATTGATTGTTGAACAATGTTTCCTGGTTTTCCCACCTTCGGGAAACATGCAGGCTGGGTAACAATGTTTTCTGGTTTGCCCACCTTCGGGAAACATGGCTAGAAAACAATGTTTTCGCAAGATTGTTCTTTGTAAAAGCGTTCATCTCTCGTTCTTTTCCTCCGTAATTCAAGCTATAATTCACACAAGCTATTGTCTTATTTCTAGGACGATATCTCAGACACGTTGTTCGTGACAGATCCTGAAACTATTCTTGCTGCTCCAAAAGAGACAGTCCCTATGTTACTGATATCTCTTCAATATAAAAGTATCACTGGAAAACTGGCTGTGGAAATCATCAAAGCAAGGCATATGAAAACACTGAACGTACAGAAAGCGCCAGGTATAGAGACTTTCAGAGTTTCAGTTTAAATAGACTTTGTCGTATACAGGGTGTATCAAAAAAACTGAGACCTTTAGAAATTATCCTATTGACTTTTAATTAACTTCTCCGTGCATAAAATTCGATTCAATTGTGTTTACGCACCCATGGGTTCAGTATAGTACTCAGGCATTCAAATTATAACAATAAGGTGAATTTCTAAAGGTCTCAGTTTTTTTGATACACCCTGTAGAGTAGCCTATTGGGCTCTTTGTGTAATACTTACCATAACAATAGTGCCATCTAGTCAGGATCAAGTGATCGGAATGTTCCTTTGTCTTTTCATTGTTTAGAAAATTCCACTGTTCTCCATGTCATCCAGTCACTCATTGCTTTGACATATTGGTGATGTCCTGAGTTATTTAACATACTTAGAGCTGTTTCTAAAGTCTGGCTTGTTTATTAAAGCATGTTTTATTTTTCATTTCAGAGGCCTTTGTCGAAGTCTCTCTGCTAAATGCTAACGATAGTGAAATTACTAATGCGAAAACAGGAGTTTCCAAAGGGTCATTTCATCCTACGTTTGGAGAAACATTTTACTTTACTGCGATTGAATTTGAACTTGCCGGGCTGACCTTGGTCTTTTCTGTATCTTGTAAGCCGAAATTTCGTAAGAAAGAACTGGTTGGTTGGTTTGGTATTGGCCGTAAGAGTACTGGAGAGAGAGAACAGTTACATTGGGATGAGATGATTGATGCACGAGGTGAGCCAATCAGAGGATGGTATGTATTGAGTCAAGATTAATTTTAGAACTTGGTTAAAACTCTCAGCAATATATATGTCATGTGTTATCTTTGTATAATACAGCCGCTCGAATGCGACGTCCTTAATCACTAACAAAATTGAAACCTATATGTAAATTGTCGCGATAAAGTATATAAATATAAGCTCGGAATAAAATTTGACAGTTAAGACTTAAAACCTAAATTTTTTTCATTTGTAAAATAACTGAATTGTAAATTAACTGAATTGTATTCAATTAACTGTAAGTATCTAAACGTACGTAAATGTGACTAAATTTGGCTTAATTAGAATAACCAATATATAAAGGCTTTGTTACTAGATACAATCAGGCATAATTATTGTAATATTTCCTCGTTTTATGTTGCCAGCAATTAATTGACATGTCTCATGATTGTGTGACGAATTGCACGGAAAATGATGGCTTATGACATCGCTTTTAATCCATACAACAAAAGGTGGGAAAATTAAAAAAAATAATCCCAAAAGCTAGCTTATAAATCCTGTATAATCCACTGTTGTAATATCTTCCTAAGCCCTCTTTACAAGTTATCCGAAATCTGTTTCCAAAATAGTTATCTCGGATATTGACCAATCCTCTTTCGTTTTATTGACGTTACTACGGGTAGCACGGGTGGCGGAAGCGGTTAGCGCGCTGCCTCTTACCACTGAGTTGAGCCTGTTTCACAACAGGTCGAGGTCACTGTTGGTACTCGCATGATGAGATCGGCAGTGCTCAAATAACTGGGGTGAGTTGAGATTCTCTCCACCTGTGCTTCAGGGTTTTTCCCCGGGTACTCCTAACCTCTCCCTACTAACCCTAAAAAACAACTAACAACCACAATGCTGACTGATGACTGGGACTCTGCCATTGGAGGCGAAAAATAAAAATAAAAACAAACAAAAAAACTATCACATGGTATTTTCGTATCAATATCGTATCTTCTGGAATCATCCCGAACTTCTCCCGAAGTATTGTTCTTGAACGTACGAGAACGTTCCGAAGAAATATCTACGGGCATTGTTTCCCGTGGGCAATGTCTGACGTAATTTTGTCGCATTAAGCTTATTCATGCCTGGGCTTGTTCTATTGCTGGGTAATAGACAACAGATTGTATATAGTCATCTTCAGAAATGTTGACACTTGTAGGAGCAAGAAAAAACAAACTACATCTCTCCTACTACATAATTCTATCTATTTTCCTCCAAATATAAGACTACTACATATAATGAAAATAATTAACATTATTTTCTCACTCTGATAACTGCAGGTTGACCACCATCTGCTGCACGATAGTGCATAGTGAACCCACATATTTAAGCACTAAAGTCTAAGTTACTTTCGACATATTATTTAAGTTTTGTGTACACAAGACTAAGTTCACACTCAGTTATTTGTAGTTCTAACCGCATTTTCCCTACCACTCACGCAAAAGATCAATTTCAATATTTCGTTTGTGGTTTTGCGACATCTTAACCAAATGTAAAAACATAATAACGTCATAAGATATTCACTAAAGAGAAAGTGTTGCTTTGTTATGTCTAACCTTTCCCCCGCACAGGCCAACCCTCATCCTAAGTTTTTCATAATAATTTTGCATTTCTGCGGAGGAGAAAGATGTATATCTGTGTGTCATTCCAATACTCAATAGGCGTGCGTTTGTTTCTTGTCAGAATTACTAAGGGCAACAAGTAAAATAGGTCCCCAAACCATGTGAAAAACTGAAAATGAATATTTCACTTTCAGTAGGCGTTAAATCGTATGTGTTTTTGTTCCCTATCAACTGAATTACCAACAGGAACAAGGACAGGGGAAAACGTTGCCCAAACCACATCATAGTTTATGAGACAGGGGCTATGTCGTGCTGCCAAGTAAGTGTTTCTCGTGTTTTGAAGCTTGACTAAAAAATTACGGTTTTTAATCGAAAATCAAATGTCACGCTATCTTCATTATAAGATAGTCACGTTTTTTGCCTTTTTCAATTCTGTGCTGAAATATTACCGAAAGTTGTTAACAATAAACCTAGTAATATGTTGGCAAAGTATTAAGCAAAAGGAACAAAAATAAGCTAGATATTTACTTAGCTAGCGTGACCGACTGAAAGCGGAATTAGGGTGGCCATATCTCATTTTCCTGTAAATAAAGTTATTCCCATTTCAACGGAAATGACTTCAACAATCTCCGCGTAATATTGGCCTGATTGTTGTAACCATCACATCTACAACACAGCAACAATATATGGAACAAATATTGATGTAGTTTGGACAGGAAGAATATTTTTAGCAAGGATTATTGAGGATTAGGAATACCTATTTATGATCATACTAGGATTAATATCTTTTTTAGTTTGTGCCTTGTGGGTTGATTTGAATGTGTTAATTTTTGTGTTAGTGTTAGGCTGAGAAAATAAAAGTTAGGCGTGTAATCGCTTGCAATCATGTAACAATTTGCAGTATTAATTAACACCCTCTCTCTATAATGTCTTAATTAATGAGTCAATTAGCAGAACATGCGACACGAATGTACATTTTGTTGTTTGGATTTTCTTCAAGTTTTTAATCTTCCAAAAGAAATCCCCAAAACATATCAGTGGTTACTACTGACTCGAAACTGTTCTTTTGTTGGCTGTTAAAGTCTATTTTTTCGATCGAGGACTGGATATTTTTTCACTACAACATTTTTAAACAACATTTTACTACATAAAGTAACTTGTTCGCCATGAATACGTCTATGCCTAAAAACTACACAAATTTAGTTACAAAATCTTTGAAAAGAGAGTTCTAAATACATATTTATCTGATCTAAAGAAATCTATGTACCGACACAACGCACGAGGCAAGACCGGGAGGCTATGACGCAAATGGAACGCGCCTGGAATTTCATGCTTTTTCAATCAACAACATGATCAGCGTGCAACATAACATGGGTGATCAAATTACTGCGATTATAAGAAGGAAACTTCGGTTTGTAAGGGTATATAGTTCATGCATCATTGCGCAGAGTCACTTAAAACTAATGCCAAACGGAATGAATAAATTATAATGGCCGCAGATAAGGTAAGCGTGTTCCTACTCATTATTTAGTTGTAACTAAACTTTCACAGTGTGTAGACGTGAAGTACAATATAATTATGCCGGCAAGTCATTGTATCTCAAACGAATCCAACCAATTATGTTTATCAAAGACTCCAAGACCAAAATCAATGCTTCAACGAACCTCTTCAAGTTGTTGTTGTATTTTCACGATGGCGAATACATACATTCGTTCAGTATTTCACACAGACACGCTAATGGTACGACACAATACCCTAATATAGGCAATTGTTTACATTTGTCATGAGTGTATTATTGACCTCAAGGTTTTCTAACTTCAATATTTTGTTTCGTTTGTGCACAGCTAAAGAAACTCGAAGCCAGGGGAAGAGCTGCGTTTCTTCAAGGGGATGTCAGTTCTGCGACAAGATATTTTATGCAGGCATTAGAGAAACAAAACAGCCCTGAGTATAGTAAACCAAAATCGACACCACCAAAACCAAAACGTGAAAAACCACGGAGTAAATCGCTACTGAGTCTTAACAACAATGTTGAAGATGTGTGGATATTACAAGCAAACACGAACGAAAAGCGGTAAGAGGGAATTATCAATTATTATACCACCCCATCACAGGGTAATATCATTCTATTGTTACACGGTCTAGTCACAGGGTAATAACCACAGTAAGCGGGTTATACTATATCTATTGGTGCCATTGTGTCTAGAAGCGCGCAAAATATTTCAATTCTTAATACTCCTAATATTTCGGTTTAAATGTCTCGCATTGTTGATGCTATATTTGTATGTAAGCTGATACCATTTTAATATCACGTAAGTAAAATAATTTTACCATAGTTGACAGGTAATTTCCATCTGACCAGCAAGAATATGGGTGTATAAAAAGACTAAAATTCATTTGATTGCTAGTGAAACTTTTTATCATAGAGATTACGAGTTTCTAAAAAATAATTCGGTCTGTGAGTCGCATAAGAAGATAAAATCACCTGCTGTGCTGATTACACAGTTTATTGTTCTCAATAGTCAGGCCTGTCGGGGTTTTTTTGAAAGTACATTTGTTATATTCCCACTGTGAGGGTAGTTTCTATTCACTGGTATGAAAGATTCGGTATTTTCTCTAAATTTAGAAGAACATTTTTCAGGCAAAAACGGCATGTCGACACAATATATTAATTGGACTCGTCGAGTGGCAATTGAAGTCGCATGCCTGACAATGCATAGCATATGGTGTAAAACTATAATAATATTGAACTGCACGTTGAGCTTTATCGTTCCAAAATAAACAAAGCGTGAACAGCAGCGTAGTTGTAGCATCCATACTATGATAGTGACTCTTTGAAGCTCTTTGACTTTGTTCTATAATTATAAAACATGATATTGCGATTTATTTCTGCAGTATGTACATTCGCGAAATTTTAATCCTAATATCGAACAAGTTGAATTGCTTCTGACTTGTGTAGTTAGTACTACAGTTTCTTCATTGTTTGTCGTCTGGAAAAACAATTTCTTTATCTTGAAAAGACATAACATAAGTCGGCATAACTTCAAATTGTTCAAAATTATCTTAAACTTTTAAAGCCAAAATGTCACATTTATGAGGAAAATGTTGATGTTGAATACTACCTATACTAAGTCTATGGGTAGATTGCAATTTCTCTCAACACACATAATCCTTAAATTTAATTTCCGAGTCTACTTATTTGTTTGACAATGCAACACAAGTTTTAGCCTGAAGCAAAATCATCTATAATCTTGCCAATAATCCCGATAAACCCGCGGCGGTAAAATAGACCTAGCTGTGAAATATATCCCCAATATAATTAATTGTATTTAATTGTAAATGATATGGTTGCCCACACGCCAAATGACACGCCATAACACACACTGGAAAAATCTACAACTGGGGTTAAGAGTATATCTTCAGTTTCTAAAGGACAAAGATGCCTAATTTTAGTTATTTTAACTCGATGAGTTTGTCTGAAAAAGATTAATTTGCCGCAGGTTCTGTCCTTCACTTAAATAGTTATATTCCACTGTTCAGAACCAATCAGCAAATTGTAATCCAAATGTTAGCCGTACTTGTCCCAGGATTCATGTTAGGAAGTCCTGCAAGTAATGCAGTGACATCCTAGCTATCAATTATTCGTTTCAGTGCATGTGAACATGTGAATCTGCCTAAGTACTTGTCCTCGCGGTGTCTTTATGTTAGTTGCAAGAGATTTTACTAATCGCCGAAACTGATATTGAATCATGAATGTGAATTAATTGATGACCAATTAGGCTAATGAGCCAGAGCTCTTTAAGCTCTTTGTTTAAACACGCTAAAGATTTCCTTAATTAATGCGTGACTTAACACTGCATGGTTGTGTTCTTTTTCATTGTTAAAACTGTACTATACCAAAAATCAGAACTATATACACTGATATTCTTGCAGTTGTACTGTCTATAGCTTTAGCCTTCGTGCAAAAACCCCTACGCCTGTTCAAAACTATTTCTGTTTTACGTCAAGTTTTCCGCTAAGATCCCATCCCACGCTCTCCATGACCATGTCAACATGTTTTTGTTCCTTGTTGGTAGAGGTTAAAATGGCAACCACAGAAAATAACAAGTAATACGAGAACTGAATGAAATATTTAAGCAAATAACTATAAAGTTAATGTTAATTTCCGTACATTCTTTAATAGCAGATCCAGAGATTCAGTTTCTGTTGAATAGGTTAATGCATGAGGAAAAATCTTTAAGTTATTCAAGGTTAATTGTTTTGATATTGCATGCATGTTTTGAGTGAAGTATTTTCGGTTTATAAGAAGGTCATGTCATATTTTCGGAACACGGCTTGGAAGTTATTTTAATTTCGTGAATTGTGCCCCAGCAAATTTTAAGTCTCACGCTGTTTCAAGGCCGCACAATCAGGAAGGACTGAAAAACCTATACTCATCTAACAATACAGATTGGTCTCACTGCATATTTAAAGTTTCACGCTGTTCAAAAGCTATACAATCAGGAAAGGCTGAAACGCTTGAAGTTAATATCAAGAATGCAATAATTATGTAGGTCAAATGACAGTGATTTCGTCTCACCCCTTCCTTTGCCACACCAGGGGGTTAACTATGATGGGACTGAATATCACAGGAAACGTATTAATATGTATTGATAAGATAAGATTAAATCATTTTACCTTTTGTCATCATTCTCGATGAAAATTATTTGATAAACGAAATTTTTGCATGCAGAAAGTTAGGCTTTAAAAACGAAGAGTAATCATTTAAGAATGTGAAGTTGTATTAACCTGGAATACTGATAACTTGTAATACAGATTAAGCCATGCCTGCCATTTTGCTGGGAATGATGTAATGGAATTGAAACAAAAGTTGTTTTTAAATAACGGAACTTGAAAACGTTTTTTAAAATTATATGGGCGTTACTTGAATCAGTTTCCGAAACTTGACATTGAATTAAGATAAGAATGTTCTCACGGTGAAAAACAAGACTTTTAGAACTAACTTACATCATGTGAAGTGCCCAATTACGAAAACGATGAAAATTTGAATAATTACCTCCGCAAAGACAACGTATTGACTACGTTAACAACTTCTTATAATGTCCGTGAGTCAATGCATAGAAAGAGGTTTTATTGCCTCTCATATTAATTATTATTGCAGTAATCTTTCAACAGTCGTAATTATTTAAGACGATTTACATTGCTTTCCTGTTGTTGCCCTGTTTGCTTAAATCCCGTTATTTGCAATGCGAAAGATCCGGGATTACGAATCGAAAATATACAAATGTCGTGTTTTCCACAGATCTTTATTTTCCTAAAGTGATTTTGCACTGCAAATTCTCCAGTTTATAGTTTCAGACTACAGTTGTTTCTTCTACATGCAAACGTCCAGCTTCATGTAGCATTCTTTTCTCAGTTTTAGAAACAAAAAGAATGAAAAACAACATGGAAGAAAAACGAAGGAAGATAAAGAGAGCAGCGTTGAAATGTTGGATGGAATTATTGCTGATGCAAACACGGTAAGTTATAGTTTTGAATACTACATGTAAAAAAACACAGGACATGTTTGAAGTTTAGTTATAATGAACATCATATTAATGATACGAAAGAACAAAGTCAACGTCTTCAACAGACATTGTTCTAACGAGTACATACTTAGGAGTTATAAATATCGTTATTTATAATTTGACAGCTTTCGCATTGTTTTCATCCTACACACATAGATGTTATTGCGCAAAAATTGTTAATGCGCGTTATCCCTGCAACATTCTGTAACACAACATAGGTGTTTCGACAGATATCAGCCAGTGAACTGTATATATAGTTCACTGATATCAGCAAGAATTTGTCATTATAACTGAACGGAACATGCGATTTGTAAGAGGAAAGTTGAATTGATGACAGCTGGAAATCATACTTCGAAACTAACTCTTTCAGATTGAATTTGAATTAATGCCAGTTTTCCATAACATATTTTAATGACATTTTGCCGCAAAAGTCATATGTATAAAGATTCTTTTTCTTTCGTAAGAGATAGCACTTGATGCCTGTTTAATTATTTGTTTCCATGCGTAAAAAAACGTTCTTAAATTGTCAAAGAAAACAAATAACACAGTGTATTACCCGAAACCATCCGGTGTTTAGAACCTCGCCCAAGACTCTTCCATAGAAGAGAAGCGCAAAATAGAAAAGACTGAGTACGAGTTTCAAAAGCTCTCGGTGCATTTCTGATCTAATTCCACCTTCATATTTCCTTGCAGGCGATCCAGAAATTCCCAAGTTATCCAATGGAATATCTCAAAAAAGCTTCAGCATTAATTCTGCTGAACCAATGGGAAGAAGCGAGACAAACTTATACAACTGGACTGGAACATTGTTCAGAGTGCAGTCTTATAAAGTAAGTTACGTCATGTTGTGGTTCCCAAACTAAGTACCTGGGCTATGATGTAGTTATACATCTTCTCAAGGTTCACACGCGCTTGTTTCTAACAGTCCACTTATCTTTTTAGATCAGCGTTATACAACCTGAACAAAACTCACAAAATAACGTCATGTGCTGCAAATCTGGACACGAAACAATTATCAGATCTTTTGAATGATAACAGGTAAGATTTTAAAATTATTTATATCTACTCTTGTGTATAGGCAAGTTTCACTAAGCACTATCACTTAGCAGATGGTTGTCAACGGGAAGTTATCAAAGTGAGAAAATAATGTTAATTCTTTTCATAAGAGATGTAGTTTAATTTCCTTCCTATAATTGTCAATAAGTTCAGCACCATCTGTAACGCTTACTGAAACACACTAATTTACAATATTGTTGTACAGCCCCTCATGATCTCTTTAAAGAAAGCTTGGGTTTGACTCTGAGTTTGTGGCATGAGTTGATTTTTTATATCTTGCTTTTTAGTCCTTCGCCAACGGTCCCACCTCCAAAACCAGCGGCCATGAGAAGACATAAATTTCGTTTACAAGGACAGAGAAGACTAACAAAGAAAATATTTCCACGAGAAACAGACGCTTTTTCAATCCCTCAGATCCAGACAACTTCCTTTCGTAGGAGAAATTCTTCATCAACAGACACTCATTTATGACGAGGGTTGAAGGAAGACACCAGATGAAAGAGAGTGGCACTCCATCATTCGTGGGAATGGCGCCCCATCATTCGTGGGAATGGCGCAAAAGATACACGCACAAGTGTCGCACAGCTTGAACAAGATATGTTTGCAACAATGCAACGTATTACGATGCTGTCTTTCCCAAATTGTTAACAAGTGAAGTTAGTTGAATTGCAGAAGGAAAACAAGTTGTTGGTGAGCAACCTTCAACCTTGTGACAAAAACAAGTTGTTGAGCAGTACAGAAATCAACCGTCAATCTTGTAACAAGTTTTCAACAAGCAAGGAACAAGAGATATGACCACAACCTAATAACGGTTTGTTGGAAAGACTTGTGGGAAAAGAATACTTCAAATTGTGGCAAATTGAATGACAAAGTAGTTTTGTAAAGTTTTCTCGTATTTAAATTGGCGTGTTTTAAATGCTAGTATATATATGTACATAATTTATATCATAAAAGAAATTATTTATTATCATAAAAATAAACTATTAAAACTATAAATTGTGACTTGGCTTTAGGGAAGCAAAAAAATGGTAAAAATAGTTGCAGGAGCCCTATTGTACTGTGTCTAAGGAAATTTTTAAGAACCTTCGTCTCTTTTGTGAGGTCCAACGAGCAACACGCATTGCAGAAGGCTGTTTTTCAGAATTTAACAATAGGCACATTGCAAATGAGCTAATTATGCAAATTACATAACACCCCGGGGGGACTGGGTACTAGTCAGAATTTTTTTAAACTAAACACTTCAAGTAATACAAATTATTCTGGTTCATGGCCATTGTGCAGAACGTGACCACAAATGACTGACTATTATAACGTGTCTATAAGAAAGAAAGATAAACAAGTGAGTTTAATTGATAAGACCTACTTAGTTTCTATTTAACAATTAGATTATGAGCTCAAGATTTCTATGAGGTGATAGTTGATGAGGGCAAAGCCCAAATGAACTATCATCTCATAGAAATCGAGAGCGAATAATCTAATTGTTTTAGTAGAAACCAGCAAGAAAACAGTATTTCAAAACGTTTTTCATAATTTATTGAAATAAATTTGTTAAAAATTGCGCCGAGGAGATGGCTGTTTCGCTATCTATCGACAATTAGATAGCGAGTAGCGTAGCCAATCAAATTGTGACTCCTAACATTGGGCTCGCAACTTGATGATTGCTTATTGCGTGAAACAGGCTGTAGTGGATACCTTGAGGTTAGCGAAAACTATATTAGCTCTATCTATATGATATCGAGCACTCTATTAGATATATATACTTCATGTTTGTTGCTGTAGTGTCTGCTGATGTTTATTTGAATAATGCCTTATATGGCATCTTATAAAGCATGCATAATTATAAATTTAGAATGTTGAATGTCTCTTTGCAACTATGTCTGTAAGAATACTTTATTTGATATAAACCACTTGCAGACACTGTAGAAATTAGTTCGCCTTTGCTTTTGTCTGAATTTACTGTGGAAAGTTAGTATTCATAATTTCATATTCTTTGTTTATATTTGATTTATGCTGCAGGGAACTGTGGGCATTATGACATATGCTTGTGTTGTGTAGTTAATGAAGCACAGAGCACTGCCCAGACAGTGAAGTTTAAACAACACTTTAGTATTGCAGCTGATTCACACTGCATAGAAGACACACATTGCTGCAAAGTTGTGACTCCTAACATTGGGCGCTTTCTCGATATATGAGCAACGAACCCTAACTCTAACGCCTGTTTCGGTTGCTCATATATTGAGAAAGAGCCTAATATTGTGGAGTCCTACTGACAGCATGCTATGCAGCCATTCTGAAACATTCCAACTTATCCACAGAAATATTCTCAGTGCAAAATAGAACTTACAGTCTGGAATACCACTAGAAATGCAAAGGAAATTTGTTACATAGAGTAAGATGGCAGAAACTTGTACATTTTAGGGATGCATTGTGGCTGGATGGGTTAATAGGAATAAAATGTGGCTATATACCATTAATGCCCAACACTTCTCCCTTAAAGAGTAAACAACCAAAATATTTTTTCAATAAATGAACAAAAACATGATTATTATTACTTTATACCAAATTTACATTTTCAGTTAGGTTTATTTTACTTTCATAAATATTAACACAACAACGTTTGCATATTTTTACACAATGTTCTTAATACAAGATCATTCATATGTCAATGTTTGTAACACATGTATGTATTGTAAGTAATTATGACGTCCCAGACTGTTGACTTGTTTCAAGCGAGGAATCAAACTGACTCTTATTTTTCAATAAATAACTTGCGAGATATTCAATTGGATTTGGAGGCCTGGGAACAAAGAAAGGCAGTTAGATTATTATGTAAGAATATATCTACCTACAAAACTATTGAATAGCTTCAGAGAAGAATGACTGTAGTCAGACATCTCTAATACAGACACTGAAAGAAACAGTAAAGTGTTTGTATTAGAGAGGTGTCTGTTTTATAGAGGTTGAACTATGTATGTTGGGAAACTGTCGATAATAGAGAGGTGTGATGATGTCATCTCCTTTATTGAGAGGGTCCATAAGCAGGTTTGATTGTACTAGTTATGATGATTACAACTATTTCTTAGTCAGGTATAAAAACTGAAGGTTTTCCCTGAATAACAGCACCTTTCCTTCGATAAAGTTGACAAAGCTTGCAGGAGAATAGGGACGACAGTTTGATCTAGATAAGCTCGGGTAGGAAGTGATTGGACGTCAATATTTGGTGTTCGTTTTTCAGCATCGTCTTTTTCTTTCTTGACAACTGCCTAACAACAAATGAAGGTTATTGCAATGTCAAACATGCTTCCCCATTATTATAAGTTCTCTAACAAATTTCTCATCATAAATACACACCTCAATTGATGCAGTTACTCCTGGTTGTTGCACTTGGTTTGTATTTGATGTCTGTTAAAACAATGTATTAGAGGTTACAGGGTAGGGGTTTAAAGTATAGGGAAGGGGTTGAACAAGGGGTATAGTTAGGGTTCATCAAGGCTCATATGAAAGTAATATGTAAATAGTCAGGGGGGTCAACCTTTTTTACCCATATTCCAGGGGGGTGATACATTATTGAGATTATTATGATTCATTAATATTTATGTTTGTTTTAGTAAACTACAAATAAAATTGACTAGAAAAAGAGTAGGCAAAACTCGAAACATAACATCGGTATACAACTATACCTCTGTAATAAATGCTTTGTTTTTATCATTCTCCGTGTTAATTGCAGCGTCACCGTCCCCTGGCGCTGTTTCGGGCTGTTTTTCTTGCGTTTTTTCCTCTGAAACTGCCGTCGCGTCTGTCATCTCGGCTGAAAAGTTATGAAACAACATATTCTAGGTTTTAGAACTGTCAAAATAGTTAAATTGCGTGAGATAAAAGGTATATTTTACCGTCTGTTGGTACTAAATTGTCTGCCATCTTGGTTTCCACGGTGCTCTACTTCGGAAGTGAACGGAAACCACCGGAAACGCGGGAACCACTGATCTCAAAAGAAGCCCGAATTAGCCCGAATATTTAGGTGTTCAAATTAGTTTTAATTAGTATCCTTAATTAGAGAGGGAGAATGCCGGCGACCCCTAGACCATGATGCCTGGCACCCTTTTCGCAAGACCCTGTGATCGGTATAAACTCCATGCCACACAGTAGCACGTTCGTATTTATGTACGTAACACTCGGGTGATTCTAGGCTTGTATTGACGCGTTCATTGACGACTGCGAAACCCGAAAAACTTGTCCGAGGCTAACTTTATTCAGGGTAGATTTTTGTTCATTTCAAAGTTTACCACGCGTTAAACATAAATTTCGGAGCATTTGCACTATCCAGTCTAGTTTTGAGACCAGTGGTATCTTCGGTACACGCTCGAGCTACGGACGTTTCCGACTATTGAAAATTTTTGAGAAATTGTATTTTCAAAGAATGTATATTGCTCTATTGTCAGTGTTTCTTTTATAAATATTGGTCTTTTTATTCACTTTATTCTTTTATATTGTTGCTTTGATACAGAATTCGACATCTGGCAGCAATATGTTGGAAGAAGAAAAGGTAGAATGATTTAATTGTGTGTGTTATTATGTTGTAATTTTTATAACCTTTGTATAAAATATATATATTAGGAAATGTACATTGTATAGTACCCAGATTGATACAGCTTTATTGCAATTTTTTTTAAATCCTTCTAAGAAACTATTAAATCCTATTGGTTGTTTTAACTAGTTCATTATATTTGAGGGTTTTCCACTTTTCCACTTAAATCTATATGCACATCACATGATTTGATCCAGATCTTTTTATTGAAATCTTTAGGGATTTTATAAAGTTCAGGGTATATTTACAGTTCTGTGATTTGTTGAGGCAATTTCATGTTTATTCATTATTTTGTATTGTCCAAGAAGGAAGAACGAACATCATCTGTGGACTTATCAACTGACTCCTCGTTAGTTATCGATATTTCTGATGCACTTAGCGAGAAGGACAAAGTCAAATTTACTGTTCATACAAAGGTATGAAGGTAGTCTATCAAGAGATTCATGTCTAGGGGTGGGGTGCAGGATTTTGGCTGGCATTTACAGCCATGAAATAATGTTGCATCCTGGAATGTTAGAGAGCTTTTTGTCTTGCTATGCACGAGTACAAGATTTGTCATAATTTTGTATGCCATGTTCGTTGTTATCACTGCCTGTATTCTAGCGATGGTGACAGCAAAATATGGTGTGACTGGTGCACAAAATATGACAAAACTTGTTGTACTTGTAGTGAAATCTAAATATCTCTCCACTAGTAAGTACTGCTCCTACCAGCCAGGTTTTTCTTTGAGTATGTTCCCAGACTTAGTGACATTTTGGCCAAGGTCTTGTCAAGTGTTCCTAGTTATAATTTTTGAAACCTTCTCGATAATAGACTAGTGGCTAGAGAGAGAGGAATATAGTCCAGATTACAGTGAGAGTAAGGGTTAAGATCAACTAATCACAGTCCAGAATGGATTTCTTTATCTAGCTGTGGGCACATTTAGTGAAGTAATATCCCCAGCCAATATTAAAACTTGCATTTTCTGCATTCTAGACAACACTACCAGAATTTAAAAATAGCGACTTCTCAGTTGTACGAGGCCATGAAGAATTTGTCTGGCTTCATGATAGATATGTGGAGAATGATGAATATGCTGGAATAATTGTAAGAATCTTTATATAATTTTTATATAATTATAATAATTATAATATTAACATCTTACAGAAAATAAGTTTTGATTCTACTTCCTCTAGATCCCACCTGCGCCACCACGACCTGATTTTGATGCGTCAAGAGAAAAACTTCAAAGATTAGGAGATGGTTAGTAATACTGTACAAAATTTATACTAACATACTACACACTAACTTCCAGACGAAGGGCCTTCGCTCGAAACATCGAAGTTCTCATTGTATTTTTCAGGTAGTTTTGCACAACAGTCAACCGCTGAATCTTTGCTACACAGCCTACCCATACTGGCACCGCACGTTTGAGATATTTTGTACATACTTTAACCTGTGTTACACGTTGCTTTTATGTCGTATGTTTCTTATTTTTAGGTGAAGGGACAATGACAAAAGAAGAATTCTCAAAAATGAAAGCAGAACTGGAAGCGTAAGTTATTTCCATTGCTATCATGATAGAAAATTATGTAATAGGAACAAACAACAAACAATATCTAATTAATCGTTTCAGTAAACATTACAGCAGAGTTGGAAAAAGTATTGGACTACAGGAACATTTGGTCCTGGCAGACAATTTTTAGGTTCCCAGAAATTTTTTTGATATATTGAGAAAGGAAGAAAAAGACAAAATGAATAAATTAATGAAATGTAGACAAAGAATGAAAGAAAAAACAAACAAACAAACAAACAAACAAAACAAATAAAAGTGAAGGGAGGGAGAAACAGATGGACTAAATGGCAGTGTTAGGTTGACAAGAGCTTGGAGGGCAAGAGTGATCAAGTTTAATAATACAACTTAATAATATATAGTAAATAAATTAGGCCATTTCGACTGGCTGGATATTTTTTCCAGGCCTGCATTACAGGGCAACTGCCTGGCAGTGCTTAGTGAAACCTAAGTAATTAGTAGATTATCAATAATAAATGTCTAACAGTATGCTATATTCATTTGTGTATTTCACTTTTCATTCTTTGAACAGAGAATATTTAGCAACATTTAAAAAGACAGTTGCGATGCATGAAGTGTTCCTATGCAGACTGGCCGCTCATCCAAAACTTAGGAAAGATGAAAACTTTAAAGTGTTTTTGGAGTACAAGCAGGAGGTACAGTGCTTGAAGTTCATTATAATTATTTTTTTAATTTAATTTTATTATGTTTACCACTCTGAGGTGGATGGAAAGCATTAACAGGTTTTGCAACCCAATATACAGTGTTGTATTTATTAAAATATTGATGTATTTTTAGTTGAGTGTACGAGGCAAAAACAAGAAAGAGAAACTTGGAGGTCTGATCAAAGGTTTTGCCAAAGGAGTGGATGAAGTTTTACTTTCAAGTCAGAGGGTAAATTACAAAAATTGTTTGAGCTTCTTGTCCCATTTTGTTGTGTTTCAGTTTCTAAACTTTGACCATAATTGTTTATTTTAGGATGCTGATGAGTTCTTTGAAGGAGAGAAAAAATTCCTGGTTGAATATCATAGCAAGTATGTTTGAATTAATTTCTGTCGCTAAAGTTCAGAATATCTGTCCATTTTTTAAACTAACACTTACTAATTTAGACTAAGAGAAGCGACAAAACAGTCAGATAGAATGACAAGATCACATAAGGGAGTTGCTGGTTGTTATATCAAGATATCAACCTGTGTCACTGCCTTAGCAACAAGTGAAGCAACAGATTTTGAGAAGTAAGTTCTTTAAAACTGTTTTATTAAATTGTAAGAGACGTTAATTCATTGTATGATAACCTATAACTGCCACTGAAGTGTACAGTACAGTTGAGTGGATGTGATATTATCTCTTTTCCACATGCATTTCTATTCTGACTTTATGCTATTGTCTTTACTTTTCAGATTTTTAAATAAAGTTAGCGACATTTTTGAGAAAGTTCGGGTTAGTGTTTACAAACCTACTTGTGAATTTCAATTTGCAATTTGTTTGCATCGGTTGCAAATTGTTCAGAGCAATCTCCACATCAAAATTGCAATATCCGTGACAATATTGCAATATTCCTCGGAACAGAACACCCGTTTTCACTGTAACAACTGCCTCCACTGCATTACGATTAGATCTATGTGCGTGTCAGGAAGTGTTACAAGGGCAGCAGATGGTGGTCAACTTCAGAAATGTTGACATGTGGAAGCTAACAAAACTACATCTTTTGATTCTATCTAGTTGGGCCCAAATACAAGACTACTGCATATAATGAACAGAATTAGCATTATTTTCTTACTCTGATAACTGTCGGTTGACCATCATCTGCTGCACGATAGTGCTTAGTGAAACCCACCTATAATAGTAATCAAAGTTCACTCTGTGGAACCATAATACATAATTTAACTTTTCAGAAATTGGAAGGTCGTGTAGCATCAGACGAAGATCTTAAGTTATCAGATCTACTTCGTTACTACATGAGAGATACAGATGCAGCCAAAGCATTGTTATACAGGAGAGCAAAATGTTTATCAGAATTTGATAATGCCAATAAAGCTTTAGATAAAGCTAGGGCGAAGAATAAAGACATTGCCAGCGTAAGTTTTGAGTGGTGGTGGTGATGATGATGGTGGTGTCATAGTGTTGGTGATGGTGGTGATAATGATGGTGATGTTGGTGTTGGTGATGGTGATGATGTTGGTGATGAATGAGGGTGATGTCATAATGTTGGTGATGATGGTGGTGGTGATGTTGGTGATGATGGTGGTTGTGATGGTGGTGGTCATGATTGTGATAGTGGTGGTGATGATGGTGATGGTGATGATGGTGATGATTGTGATAGTGGTGGTGATGATGGTGATGATCATTGTGAACTTTATTCTTCGTTTCAGGCTGAAGCAGCGCAGCAGAAAACAAGTAAAAAGTTCGAAGCTATTTCTGAAGAATCCAGGAAAGGTCAGTTTATATATCCTATTCAAAATATTTTGATCTCAAAAATTTTACACACAATACATTGTAAATTGTTTATCTTAACAATGTGTTCAACCTGTTTTGTGAACATTTAGAACTCGAAGACTTTAAAGTACGCAGAGTCCAGCAATACAGAAAGAATCTTGTAAGTGTTTGTTGCAGCAAGTTTTCTTGTGCTAAGTTTGCTAAAGCATGTGCACTGGTGTTTATGGATGAGTGTAAGATGTGCCCTTTCAGTGGCCGGAATCTGGAGAAGTAGGGCTACTTAAATAGGAAACTAGCGATTGTCGCGCAAGATACTTGATAACTCCATCGGTTCTGGTTTAACTGTTTTCGTTAAAAGTCAATAGAGCACACACTGCTATAAATACTGAGAGAGTCGAGAGACTATCACAAATAGTAATAGTGTCTGACTATTGAGCATTTCTTTGGTGCCCATACTCCCTCTGTACGAATATGTGTCTGTGAAACAATAAAACACAAATACAAAATCGCATTTCAATCATTCAATGAGTTCAGGAAGCATTCGATATTACGCAATCGTAATCAATACTCAGAGCTGAGGGCCCTAATCTTAGTTTTCGTCCACCACTGTAAATTCCTTAAAATATGCCTTGCACAGAGGTGAAAGACACATGCACTAAGCTTGTTTTATAAAATCTTGCAGGTTGAGTTGACTGAACTTGAAATCAAACATGCCAAGGTAAGTCCTAGAACCATGTCTTAGGGGTATTTGTGAGAAAAATGTGACAGCTGAAAATACGTGGAATACGATTGTTATTTCACTTATTTACTGCAGGAAAGCTCAATACTTATATAATAATATAATTTGTTTTTCATAGGCGCAAATCCAATTACTAAAAAATGCGTTGACATCGCTCAAAGATCTATGAGTACGATATAAAACAATGAACTGACGAACTTTGCGTAGTGTAACGAGAAATTGTGTTTTAATGAACTCTAGATAAGCCATAATTCAATGTATAATATGACTAACAAAATTTAAAAATTGAAATGTGATCACATATAAAATGTTGGAAATGTGGAGTCTAATTCAAAAGTACCTGTAGTTTAAATGCACTCTTAATCGTAATCGTTACCCTAAACCTTGTGACGTATTTCGGGATGTATGAAAAGTCACTTCTGACGTCAGGAGAAATTTGGTAAGCCTTTGGATGGAAATTTGTAGAAAAATGAAATAGAAAATAGAAAATTATATTTCCAAGTGGAAACACATACAAAATTCCAAAATATAAAAGTCAAAACAAAATATTGTGTTCAAAATGTAGTGTTTTTAACAGACGTTTAAAAATTTAGGAAGACAATGTTTGAAACTTTAGCGTGTTAGTTAAAGAACAAAAAATCCTTTAACTAATAATTATAAACAGATAGGATTCGATAATATATGTTTCGATGTCGTCATGTTACAAAAAATAGAAGCCTGGATTCCCCTTTGCGTTTTCTTGGAAGAAATGTCAATTATTAATTTGAACATGATTTGAATCGCATCGCGACGAGATCTGATATAGAAACAGAAATGAACTGAGTTCTAGAATACCAAGAGATATATATACTATGAATATATATATACCAAGGTAAACTCTTTTTTATTCAAACTATATATAAATTTTATTGTGTGGATATTTTTGTTTGAAAGTTTTGTTTACATATGTATGACACTATGACCTGCTTTCATTTTCAAAACATTGCTTTTTGTAGTTCTAACAATTTTGAAAGTGAATCTTTGCATTTAAAGACCATTTTGTAGGTATGTAGTGTTATTAAATCGAAGTACAAGTGAAATTGAGACACTAATTAAGTCAGAGAATGAAATTATTGTGTTCTTTCGTTCTAATGTGTTGTAATATATTGTTGATTATGAAAGTAAAACTAGACAGACCTTGCTGGGTTTTTCTAAAGAAATTTTATTGTAGGACAGTTAATTTTTCCCTCTGGAATTATTTTGATTGGAAACCCTTTTTATAACATTGACTAATTTTATAAACACATTCAAAATATGTTAGATTTTTTGCTGTATTGTTAATAAGCAGTGAGCCGTAGCAGATGTCAAACTCCAACAGATTCTGACAAGCCTAAATATATTTTGTTAAAGAGAGTTTACTGACAATTGCTGAGTAAAGCTTCTTATACTTAAACATGTACAGTACAAGCCTGATTCAACCCTTTACATTTTAAGAGTGTACTTTCAATGATGTCATTTTAAGAGTGTACTTTCAATGGCGGTGTTTAATGAATTCTTAATAATATGCAAAAAATTCCTGCATGTATTAATTTTGACATACTTTCCCTGTCCCATGCTGAGCTAGCTTCAGTTACGATTGTTGGGGGGTATGTACTTGATTGATATTGTGCATCCACTTGTTAAATATCCAAGTTTTGTGAGATAAGCCTGGCTTGTGCCACTAAGACCCCTACACTATGTTTGATCTGCAATGTTCATCCTAATTGTTATCTCTTTCACCACTTTCTCTTGTTAAAACTCACCATCCCTTGTTTAACACCAGTTAATTTTACTAGCTAAAGGCATGTTGAAGGGTGAATTTGAAGATGGAAAGAGCTAATTATTCAATATATATTTATTTCCTTCAATTTATAACTTGCTAGGTAATTTATAACAAGATGTGAACCCACACTCCTGGAGACAAAAGATAGTACATGATATGGCTGAAAACAATGCAACTCCAAGCAAGTTTACACCTCGGGAATATCAGCTGGAACTGCTTGAGGCTGCGAAGAAACAGGACATCGTTGTGTGTCTAGGTACTGGGACTGGCAAGACTTTCATTAGTATAAAGTTGATTGAACATCTGGCAAGAGAAAATGATATACTTCAACCTTTCTCACAGCATGCTAAGAGGACATTCTTTCTGGTTAACAGTGGTGAGTTTAATATATTTCTCAAACATGGACATGTCCAGTGTGTGTGTGTGTGTGTGTGTGTGTGTGTGTGTGTGTGTGTGTGTGTGTGTGTGTTGTGTTGTAAGCAGCCATGGTTTGTGTCTAAACTACTTGAAAAGTACTTCAGACACAAATTCAGACACAAACCATGACAGCTTATTTGTTATATCTCTCTCTAGTTTGTAGTTATCATTGGTAGATCTGGGGGCATGGGTAGGATGATGTACACCCTTGTCTGTGGAGCTTTTGATGACAAATACAGTGCTAAAGAAATGCAAAACTATGCTATGCAAAGGCAATAGCATACTAACATTTTATTGCATCTAATGCTATACAGTATATATTGTGATGTTCAGTAGGTTGAACTATATTAATGCTTGGTTAATCCTTGAGAAATACTGTTTGGCATTAGACAGAATAGGTGTTGGATACATACACCCTTGCTGCTTAAAGGGTTAAAAAGAGTTTGTCTATTTTTATTCCTAGTTCCTTTGGTTTTCCAACAAGCTGAAGCCATTAGATCACACACAGCGCTCAAAGTCAAGGAATTCTGTGGAGAAATGGGTGTGGACTTCTGGTCAAAAGACGAATGGCTAAAAGAATTTGAAGACCACCATGTATTGGTCATGACACATCAGATTTATCTTGATCTTATACAACACGCCAAACATGGATTCAATTTATCTCAAGCTAACTTGTTAGTTTTTGATGAATGTCATCATGCAAACAAAAACCATCCATTTAAAAAGATAATGGATTGTTTTGCCGACATTCGTAAACGGCGAGACCTCCCTAGGATCCTCGGACTAACCGCATCAGTTGTTGGCAAGAAGGTTAAGCCTTATCAGATTAAGGGTGAAATTAAAAGGTTGGAGTGCACAATGAGAAGTGTTTGCAAAACAGCGAAGGACCCAGACATTGTGGAGAAGTATGGTGCAAAGCCCACAGAGATTTTGAGACCATATTCGTCATCAAGCCATTTAAATGATATTGCAATGTTCTTGGAATATAAATACCATTCAGTTTTGGACTCTCTTAAAGCATTTTTAGAAGACATAAAAGTGTTAAAAGAACCCAGTGGTTCCGAGGAAGTTATTACGAAAGAGTTGGATGTGGCAAGAGGTGCAGTTCGCGAATGTTTAGCAGCGTTAGATGAAATTGGTATCTGGGCAGCTTATGAAGTTTCAATGATGTTAGTTGAGGATTTAGGTTGGTAATTGTGATGTTATATAATGTGTGACTGCAATGCAATACTGTTTTGAATGTTATGCAAGGAACAACTTTGCCCATTGGAGATGGTATACTATACTGGAGAAGTGTCTGTATTGAGAGGTGTCTGTATTAGAGAGGTGTCTGTATTAGAGAGATGTCTGTATTAGAGAGATGTCTGTATTAGAGAGATGTCTGTATTAGAGAGATGTCTGTATTAGAGAGATGTCTGTATTAGAGAGGTGTCTGTATTAGAGAGATGTCTGTATTAGAGAGATGTCTGTATTAGAGATGTGTCTGTATTAGAGAGGTGTCTGTATTAGAGAGATGTCTGTATTAGAGAGATGTCTGTATTAGAGAGGTGTCTGTATTAGAGAGGTGTCTCAACTGTATATTTCTTATCTCTTTTGTATCTTTTTTTTAGAAAAGCGGAGTAAAAAGGTTTCTGCTGGTTTATCACCTCGCACTAAGACCGCCAGCCTGCTTCTTCAAACAACAGTGACCAGTTTACGAGAACTTGGCTGGAGATATAATGAATTTAGCATGGCAAACCCGACAGGCCAAGAGAAAGTTCAACAAGAATATTTGAAGCCAAAAGTGAAGGAACTCCTGAAACTATTCGCTGAGTATAGAGGTAAGAACCTATTTAGCTACAATGTTGCCTAATAACACTACTTTATTATTTTATTCTGTCTAATGCCAGACAATTTTACTTGTCAAGGTTAATGTCTCCTATTAACCACAATGTACTTTTATACTTTGTAAATTTGGTCTTTGCCCTACTTTAAATTTTAGTCTCTTGCACCAGAGGATTATACTTATTAAGGGATAAATATTTGGCACTAATGAGTAAACCAAACTTTGCATTAAGCCACAATGTGCCCTCCTTCACACTCGCAGTATGTTTTCAACTTACATTTAGGTGACCAATCCAAAATGTGTTCTATTGTGTTTGTTCAAAAACGTTATGCAGCTTGTGTTGTGAGCAAACTAATTAACACACTGGCAACGACAGAGAGTGCCAAGTATCATCATCTGAAGTCAGACTTTGTTACTGGTCATGGTTCTGAGATCTGGGGAATCTCTGAAACTGAAATGAAGTTCACCAAACAGCAGGAAAAATTGACAGAATTTCGAACTGGGAAATTTAATGTACTTGTGGGTACAAGTGTGGTCGAGGAAGGTGTGGATATCCCAAAGTGTAATCTGGTGGTCATGTTTGATTTTCCACAAAATTATCGAGCGTTTGTGCAGTCTCGTGGTCGAGGGAGAGCAAAAGGTGCTAAGTATGTGATGTTGGTGGCGAGAAGTGAGCTTGGAGAACGAAGACAAGAGCAAGAGGTATATTGTCTTAGAACAATAGAAGAATTTAACATTACCTTTTTCCTCTGATAACTACAGGTGGGTCACCATCTGCTGCACGATGGTGCTTAGTGAAATCTCGAATGGGTGGTGCACTCAGTGTAGGTAGAATTTCACTAAGATTCGGGTCTTTAAGATACATACATATACATATACATATATTACTCAGCTCACTCCCCGTTGGGGCTTTTCAGTGACCGATTACATCAAGTATTTCGCTTACCTATATCACGTACTTAGCCTACACTATATATTTTTACAACAATTGTGATATTACTTTCCTAATCTGTATATCCTAACCCACCCAGTCAGCTTTCCCAGTGGGAGGAAACTGGATTGCCCGGTGAAAACCCACGACTTTCGGCAGAACATTGGCTTACTCTTTTCACACGAGTCGAGTCCCCAGCGAGAATCAAAATTGACCTGAAAAATACAACAAGAACTTCGACGTTTCGAGTGAAGACCCTTCGTCTGGAAGTTAGGTCATTATTTTTCAGGTAGATTGATCCTAAAGACCTTAGACTTAGACTTAGACTTAGACTTAGACTTAGACTTAGACTTAGACTTAGACTTAGACTTAGACTTAGACTTAGACTTAGACTTAGACTTAGACTTAGACTTAGACCTGGAGCTTAGTGAAATCTTTAATTGTGTATATCCTGTACTTCTTCATTAGAGGTATCAAAGTGTTGATGAACATTTGAGAATGTTTTGTCAAGCTGATCGCGATGGACCTACTGAAGAAGAAATTAACGAGGCAATTAATGTCTATGCACTTCCAGATTACTTCACGGACAAAAATGCAAAGCTTGATATGGGAAATAGTGTCAATCGTCTCTACAGGTCGAGCACAAACCTAGTTTACATTTTGTGTTGCAACTGTTGTGATGTAGTCCTGAAGCAGCTTTGTTATTAGTAAAGAAACTTGACAGGCTATTTTTATTTTTCTTCCAAAGGTATTGCTCAAAACTTCCATGTGACAGATTCACTCGTCTTAAACCAATATTCACAATTCATGATGTGGACGGTGAATTTCAGTGTACTTTGAAAATGCCTGGAAACAGTCATATTACTGGAATAATTAAGGTAGTGTAAATGAGGTATATGTTCGTTGATGTTGTACCAAGTTTGTTATGCAATTGTGCAAACAGTTAGCACGTAATTCTTATGAGTCTAGCATTGTAAAAACGGAGATATTGGTGGGTTGTTATGGAGCAACAGGTTGTACAGTAAATTTTAAAACTGCTAGGACTTTTACATCTTTCAGTTTTATCTATTTGGTTTACCATCATCTGCTGCACGATAGTGCTTAGTAAAACCACATATACACTGGCCTGATCAATTATTTTAAATCAAATTCACGACGTTTGTGCACGATTCTGACGGTTATATTTGCTACAAACTTCCAGAAGAAGTGCCTTCGCTTGAAACGTCGAGGCTTGTTCTATATTTCATAAGGTGTTTTCAACACAAAATCGTGATTATTATTCATTGCCTCCACTGGAAGCCAACATCTTGACTCATGATTTAACATCGTTTGTATTTAAACTTGAACGTTTAGGGTGATCCAATGCCAAGCAAGAAAGAAGCAAGACAGGCAGTGGCTTATAATGCATGTGTCCTGTTGCATGAGCTTCATGCTCTGGATGACAACCTCTTGCCAGTAGAGAGCAGTTCTGACAATGATGATGATGATGATGATGAAGTTGATGGTCCTTCACAACATAAAACTGGGACAAGGAAAAGAGTACGATCACATATTGTCAAGGTATACGGAGTTTTAAACGTGGTGGTCCAGTGTAGGCATTAGCCTGTGAATGGGCTCTCAGAGACATAAAGGAATAGTAGATCTTCAGGCGGAATAGTACATTTCAAAATCTACTATTCCGGTTGTATAGGATAAATAAATGTAAATTTTGACCCCTGGTCCTTCGTCATGCGTTAATAGCATTGAAGGGCCTTCCCTCGAAACATCGTTTCTTACGGACCGAAAGCTTAATCTTGGACAGTGTGTTTATGTATTACTATTTTATGTAGACATCAAATCAGCTGTATGGACGGCTGACAACAGACGGTGCGAAGAAGCTCTATGTGTATGCCATCAATATGACGTTTGATGAAGTTTATAACACAGTCAAGAAAGGATTGTGGGACAGAAAGAATGTTTCGCTTGGAATTATAACGAATGAAAAGTTACCACCACAGGTTAGTTTAAACTTCCTACTTTCTTTACCTAGGCGTTGGTCGCCCTCACTGGTACACTGTGAATTATAAACTTTACCTTTTCACATAGTTGTTAAAACAGCATAGTGCCTTTCGGCCGCTCTCTGCCACACACAAGCAATCCCACCTATCCAGTGCTCGTCTATCGTATCTAGTCTGTGATAATATAAACTGAGATATAAACAGGCTCTCTATGAAATCATTATTTTACTTTTTAGTTACTACCGTTCTCTCTCTACAACGACATTGGAAAGTTAACAGTTACTCTTGAACGCTGCCGGTCAATAAAGACGTTGACTGCAAAACAACGTGATCTTATCAACTGGTTTCACAAGTTTGTTTTCACTGAAACTTTAAAATTAAATCTCGAAGCTCTCATGAGAAATGGTTGCCGTGTGGTCTTGTTAAATTGTGATGGTTCTACCACTTCAAGTAGACAAACTCTTTCCACCACTGCTGTTAGGAGTATTAACTTTAGCGAAATGGAATTACTAAGGAAGAATGCATTGAAAAGTGATGGCCATTTCTCCCATGATACAGATCTCTTAGATTCAGTTGTTCTTCAAGCTTATCTAAACAAACCAGCACATAATATGGTCAGATCCATAACTGATCAATATCCGTGTAGTATGTTCCCTGATCCGGATGTAGCTACGACATTCAAGGAATATCATGAAGGAAAATACCATGATAGTAAAATCAGCGATCTTTCTCAACCACTAGTGGAAGCTGTCCATCATAGCCGTAAGATTGATTGCCGCTCGGAGATGAGTACCCGACAAAGAAAGGTGAAACAGATACTTTTGATTCTGGAAACATTAAAATTCAGGACAAGTCCACAATCACTAACTCTACGTGCACTGTTCCTACCAGCGATATTTTACCGTGTAGATAGCCTCGTTTCGATGATTGAATTACGACATACTATATCCACAGAGATGGCTGCCAATCCTACATATATTAACGATACGCCAGAATCTCCGCGAAAGAGAGCTAAATTCGGTTTTGATTTAGCAGACTTGGATCTCACCAGGGAAGAGGAGAATCCTCATTCAACACTTCTACAATATTTCTCTCGATTCGACAGCTCCAATTCAGTCCCATTATTCCAGTTACTAGAAGCAGTAACCTGTGCAAGCTCTGGCGATGATTTCAATCTCGAGAGATTAGAAATGCTTGGTGATTCATTTCTAAAAATGGCGGTCAGTATACATGTTTATTGGCATAAAGATCACAAAGACGAAGGCAAACTAACGAAATATCGTACACGGCAGATTTCAAACAAGAACCTCTTCAATCTGGCAATGAAACGAGATCTCCCCAAGTACATTAAGCACACTAGATTCGCTGAAGAAACCTGGGTTCCACCAGGCTTCACTTCACCTCAGAATGAATTAGTAAATGGCAACCTCTCGTCTTCCAGTGATGACGTCATTCATGATGCCGTCACTGGTGACACTGACGTGTACAGCGATGACGTCATAACACAGAAGATCCCGGATAAGAGTGTTGCAGACAGTATGGAAGCGCTTATTGGAGCACATTTTATACATTGTGGATACATAGGGGCATTGAGGTTCATGACATGGTTAGGTGTGGATGTATTTCATAACGACAATACCCCGGATGAACAGCTGACGAATGACGGACGTAGAAAGTCTCCTACTCCCCAGGATCCCTCTAAGTATGCAAACTATCCCTTACCAACCCTGGAGATCCCTGCAGACGAGGACAGGGCACGATATGAAGAGATTCTACGTCAACAGACCAGGGAAATGGCTTCATTTGAGAAGAAGATTGGTTATAGATTTAAGAACAAGGTTTGATTTATCTATTATTACGCCTTTTTTTCAATAGGAACAAGACAATTTATACTGGATAGCTCTATCAGTTCTTAACTATTCCCCCCAGAGGATGACCCCTTATTGATCCAGTGTTAATTACCATTGGATGAAACCAGAGTACCCTGATACGTAGCTCTGGATATGAGTCAAATTGAATGCACTTTGACAGACTTCTCACATTTGACTGAAGCGAAATAATAACCTTACAACTGCATATCGCAGGAATACACCCCCAGTCGCAGAGGTGAAAGACACGTGCACTAACCACTCTGTGCCACCAACAGGCACAGGCAACAGACACTTTTGAATAGTCTAGTCCTAACTACAATACAGTGAGCAGTGTGTGGTAGGTTATAGAGAATATTACAACATAAATGCGAAATATTATATTTATGTTGGAGAGAGAGAGAATATCAGTGAGCGTAGCGAACAGTGAGCAATATTCAATAATCTCTTCAATAAATTCCATATTTCCATTCCTTCCAACTATGTACTATTCTGTTTATTTTATAACATAAACAAATTACAAACAAACGACAAATGTAGAAACTCAAAACAAATATGTAAATTTGTTGATCGTTGAAAAAAATGTGATAAAAAAAAATATCGTATTTTTTAATATTTTTAAATTTTGTTTTCTCAGTGGCATAAAACTCTATATAACACTTATGTTTATATAATAAAACTGTTTATTATATACACAAGCTCTGGATATGGGGTATTCTGCAATCTGATTGGTTCTCTACTAGCAGGATATTAGCTCATATCCTGCTAGTAGAGAAAAGTAGAAAAATGGCTGGCAGATTTGGACAATTAAAAGAAGAGGAAATTCAAGTTTTACTTGAAAAAAGTACGCCAAAATGTTCTGTTCATATCCAGAGCTTGTGTATATAATATATACGACTCGAGTTCGTAGAATAACTGTTAAATATTCGGTAGCAACAATTTATATATGTATCTATTTATTCCCAGGTTTTGTTACTTGAAGCATTCACTCACCCGACATACAGTGATAACACGATAACTGGCTCATACCAACGTCTCGAGTTCTTGGGCGATGCAATTCTGGATTTCCTTGTCACCCAACACATCTATAACAACTGCAAGAAAAATCTGACACCTGGTGAACTTACTGACTTACGTTCTGCGCTCGTCAACAACAATATCTTCGCTGTGATTGCAGTAGAGAATCACTATCACAAATATCTGAAGGAGTATTCACCTTATTTGTTTACTACTATTGGTAATTTCGTGAAAGGAGTTAAGCAATATCAAAAGAATCTTGGTAATAAGGTGAGCAAGAGAATTAAACATTGCTGTTTCTGTATATTAAGCAGGTTTCACTAAGCACGATCGTGAAGAAGATGGTGGTCAACCTGCAGTTATCACAGTGAGAGAAAAAAGGATTGATGAGTGTGGTTCAATTTGGTTGCTCCTGCAAATGTTAATGTAGTTGACCACAATCTGCTTCCCTGTAAATCTTAATTGCTTCATAATTTAACAATATTCAATAACATTAGGTAAGTCCAGATCCGTACGTGATAGCTGTACAAAGTGACTGCAGTGATGTCGAATGTATTGAAGCTCCGAAGCCTCTGGGTGATATTTTTGAGTCCGTTGCTGGTGCAATATTCCTGGATAGTGGTCTGGATGTCCTTGAAGTCTGGAGAGTCTGTTATCCAATGCTTCGGAAGTTTATTGGTACGTTTTTACGTCTACTGTGTACAAGTAGCTGCATGTACATTCATCTTCTACCATACTGTGGTATCTACTCTATGCTGTTTAACATTCGTTAATTCTTTCCAGATGAATATTCAAAGAACGTGCCAAAAAATCCAGTGAGAAGAGTTAAAGAACTTGACCAGAATGCTGAATTTAGGTAGGTCATTTTACGTATCATTTGATAATGCTTTGTGGGATTTTACTGCTCTGACATTGATGATAATTGACTGTATAATACTTTATTTCCATAGCTCGGCAGAGATAATGGAAGATGACGGAATTTCTTGTGTTCTTACGTTCAAAGGTCAAGAATATAAAGGTGTCGGAAGAAACAAACACAATGCTAAACTTTCTGCTGCTTATAAAGCTTTAAAAACAATAGATGACAAAAACTGATTACCAGTAAAATTAGGAAATGTGCTATGCAGGCCTACCCTGGTTCCAGAGGCTCTTAAAGAACGGCGAGGCAAAACAACGGCGAGGCGAAATAAATAGGAGGCGAAAGAGCGTCAAATCGATTGCGAATCTCACTTCCTACAATATAACAGTTCATATTAGGGGAATTAGTAGCTTAGTTACTTATAATTAGTAAATAATTTATTTTAGAGGGTTAATTTATTCAATAGACGCCACAATCAATCACCAAAAACGGTCGTTCAGTCTATTAACAAGTTAGATTTTGTGCCCTAAGAATATTGCAGCTATTTTGAAAATCGACCAGTTTTGTCACTAGTCCATATATATCAATCTTTCAGTCGGTCCATCCATCTTAATTGGCTTGTGTCCCGGAGAGGTGCTCAGTCAGGCATTCACCCTGCAACGCTGCCAATTGAGCAACACTATAACAACAACGATGACGGCGACGACGACAGCAACGACAACGACGACAACAAAAACAACCAATGACAGCAACAACAACAATACCAGCAACAAAAACAGTTACAAACCAACACCAATAACAACAACTACTACAACGAAAACTACAGTCAACATGATATTTTCCACACCGTTTTGGAGGCGGGCAACCTATAGACAGCGATTACCGTAATTTGCATCAAATTTAAGGATGAACAATTGCAGATAAAAAATATTGTCTATTTTCATCTGAAATTGCGATGTTTGTAGCAACCATTTGAAGTTTGCAATTAGCTCAGCCAATCAGCGTAAGACTAGTTAATTCGTGATTAATATTTAAAAATGTCAAATGCTTTTGACAAACAAGAAAGTTCCGGACAATGAACTTTATTACTATTGAACCTTAGATGCAAACGTGACGGTGGGTAAGCCACCCACGCACGAGCTCACCACCTGCCTAAACGCCCGTGCGCGGGCGTCAACACCATATATGGCAAAGCGTTGGAGGAGAAGACAATGTGGCTCTATTTTGAATTGTCAAAATTTCAAATTTGAAAACATGAACAGCTGATAACTGTGACTGATTACTCATCTTTGACAGTTTGCACCTGGTACTAGAGAGATACGGTGTCCTTGAAGGGAAAGAGGTGTTCAAAAGTTATAACTTTACCGTTTATTGTAGCTAGCTGCTTGCTAAAGTCTTGTTTGAATGAACAATAACAATGTTTAATATGAACAGTATTGTTGCTCTGTTGCTTGTCTTACTGAATCAGCTCTCAAGCACTTCTCAGGTACAGTTTTCAATTTTGAAAATATAACAAACTGTTGTACTGAATTTATAGTTGTCATTTTAAGAGTATAAATCCTGTAAATATATAACAGTAAAAATATTTCATTTAGGATATATAAAATCTTACAATGGTAATATCTCATTTCAACTAGATTTTAAAGGTGAAATGTATTATTACAGCACAGTTTTTACACTAATTTTACAGGTGATAAAGCCCCGTACTTTATCTTCAACGAGATTGAAGCGGCTTGCAGAATCGACAGATTATGGTGACTTTAATACTTTACTGCAACCCATTTTGAAAAGTCGTGTGCCTGGAACGAAAGGCCATCAAGCTGTAAAACAGGTAGTTCAGTAACTTTAACTTTTATGTTGTAGTTTCAAGTATGTTGGGGACTGTCGACAAAAGGGTTTGTGGTCCTATAAATGGCCATTCCCTTATATTGGCACAGGAAGAAATTGGGATTTCTTGCTAAGGCAGTCTTACATATGATCATAAAGTGAAATTATACAGTAATCAGACAATGAGGTGAAAGATATCATGCACTAACCCCTATGGCTTATGCCATCAACACCCTACTAGCGATCGACAAGAGTACTGGCAATATGTTCCAATTAGAAAAATTTGCATGTCTCAATCAGATAAAGTATTCAACACTAAAATTGCCTCATAACTCTGTATGCAAAGCACTGAAAAGAATGCTACCCATTGTTAGTTATGGACCATTTGCTGAATTATTGGAGTGTAGCATTATACATCCATAGCCTTGACTTCATTCTTTGATTTATTTTGAGTTTTTACAAGCATTGATTCAAACTTTAGCCCACGTCTTTTATAAACTGTCCATTAAGCAATATATCTTGTATAACTTTGTATTTAGTCTACCTGAAGTCCATTGTAACTCCTTCCTTAAAAAATAAACATTTTTGACTAAGTTTATTTGGTAACTTTTCTCTTAAAATCTATTTTGTCTAGTATTTAATCAAGTTCTTCACAGACCTGGGATGGCAGGTCACTTTGGACGAGTTTGATAAAAACACAGTGATTGGTCCCAAACGTTTTACAAATATAATTGCGACAGCTAATCCAGATGCGAAGAAATTTGTGTTATTAACTGCACATTATGATAGCAAAATTATTATGGGTAATCAGAATGAAAATAAAGAATTCTACGCTGCAACTGACTCTGCTGTTCCTTGTGCAATGATCATGTCTATTGTGAAGAGTCTTGATATGAATGAATTAAAAAAGGTGCTGAAACAACCTTGTTGCAAGTAACTTATTAAAAGCATGCTATGTTAGGCAGTGGGTTTCACTAAGCAAGTGAGAAAGTGACATACAGTAGTCTGGTATTTGGTGTCCAATAATTTTAAATGTGTAGTTTAACAGTCTTTCTCCTGAAAGTATCAACATTTGTGAACATCTGCCATAACACTTGCTGAAACCCACCAATGCAGTGGTTGACTGTTGTGTAAAACTACCTAAAAAATACAATAAGAACTTCGTCTGGAAGTTAAAGGTCCTTTGTCTGGAAGTTTCTACTAACTTCCAGACGAAGGGCCTTCGCTCGAAACGTCAAAGTTCTTATTGTATTTTTCAGGTAGTTTTACACAACAGTCAATCGCCAAATATTTGCTACACTCTACCCACACTGGCACCGCACGTTCGAGATATTTCCACCAATACAGTGGCTACAGTAGCAAATATTTTACTGAATACAATAATGGAATAATTTCTTGATCATTACATAGTATTTTCAAACCATGTGTAGCTATATGATGTAACCTGAATAAATCATTTACTTTTTAGAACAAAGACTACAGTGTACAGGTGGCTTTGTTTGATGGTGAAGAAGCATTTGTAACTTGGACTGAAGATGATTCAATATATGGTTCAACTCATTTGGCTCAACTCTGGTCTGAACCAGATCAAAATTATAATACACATCTTTCAAAAATTGTAAGTGCATGCACGGCAATGTACCAATGTTTGCACCTAAGGCTGAACAGTTGCAGATAAAAGTATTGTCTATTCTTGCATGAAACTTCAATGTTTGTTATGAGATTTTTAAGGTTCGAATTAGCTCAGCCAATGAGTAAAATGTAAGAAATCACATTCTATCTAAAAACATTGCATTTGTAAAGTTGCCAATCTACTTGTGTGTAATACCAACATATGGTTCTTCTTTTCCAGGAATTTCTTATCTTACTTGATCTTATTGGTGAAAAAAATCCAAGATTTTATAGTGGCTTTCCAGAAACTCATCGTTATTTTGAACATTTGCAGCATATAGGTAAGCATGAAAATAAGTTCCTTGTGATGTTTTCCACAAAACATAGTTTATTCTTTGCTTTCATAGAAGTAATCATTGTGATGTTCATTCATACATTCATTCATTCATACATTATTCAGCTGGGGCTTTTCTACAAAACATGGCTTTTCAGTGACCGATTACATCAAGTATCTCTCTTACCTATATTATGTACATAGCCTACGTTATCTATTTTACAACAATTGTGATATTACTTTCCTAATCTGTATATCCTAACCCACCCTGACCCAGTCAACTTTTCCTGTGGGAGGAAACCGTAGTGCCCGGAGAAAACCCACGACTTTCGGCAGAGCGTTAACTTACTCTTTTCCCATGAGTGTGATGAGTAAAGTCCTCAGCGAGAATCGAACTCAACACTCAGAGGTGAAAGGCGAAGTCTCATGTGTCATTGTTTTGCTGTGTTTTGTAGAAAGAAAACTTATTAACCAAGGTTCAATATCAAAAACAACTCAAGACACACAAGAAAATAAACAATATTTCTTTGGAGGCTTACTACCACAACCACTTGGTATTGAAGATGATCATATGCCATTCCTGAGGAAAGGTCAGTTGTAACCTTATCCATGCAGTTATATAACACCCAAAATATTTCATTTTATATTTTTGTTTAAGATGTTTATTAACCCCCAACACTTTACCCTTGAAGAGTATAATCATCTGTTGCTAGACAGCACAATATGGCCATCCAATCATTGTATACCCGTTGAAGGCCACAGATAGGCGGTCGAAAGCTCGTACAGAAATATATATTCTGGTAATCTGGTCAGAGAACGTGTTTCCGAAAATTAATTATGTCTATTCCTGGCGCGCTTCCTCCATATTTTTAAATATGAAAATGTCCAATCAAATTCCATTTTGGTCGGACATTTTTTTCGCACAACTTTTGACTGTTATTTCAGGCTCTGCCATAAAACAGATATTTTATATAACACAATGTTCTGATATTTTCCAGGTGTTCCTATACTTCATGTAATCCCATATCCATTTCCTAACTGTTGGCACAAGTTATGTGATGATGGTAAAAACATTGATCAAGAAACTGTTCATGATCTACTCATGATATTTCAAGTTTTCTTTAAAGAAATTATGAGAGCCTAGGAACTGTAAATACTGTAAATATGGTCTGTTTTTCACTTCAAATGTATCATATCATAGCATTTTCAGGTCAATTTCCATCCATTAGAATCCTAATCCCAACCCTATATCTAATTCTAACCCATTCTCTAATGCTAACTCAAACTGTTACTCTAATTACTGTTACTCTAATTACTGTTACTCTAATTACTGTTACTCTAATTACTGTTACTCTAATTACTGTTACTCTAATTACTGTTACTCTAATTACTGTTACTCTAATTACTGTTACTCTAATTACTGTTACTCTAATTACTGTTACTCTAATACTAAATTTAACCCTAATCCTTGTGACCACATCTCAGGATAGTAATATGGAAAGTTTGCCAAATTTTGTTTTGTGTCGAAGTTATTAATTCCACTCCCAGGAAACAAATAAATACGCTACGTTTTGGTACGATATGGTTGAAGTGCGAAACGATCTTATGTTTTAATTGAAAATTCTCATCAAAAACTGCAATATATTAAACACTTTTAGATATTTACAACAATTTAAATTTTAAATGCATATAGTATATTCAATATAATATATATTATCTGAGCACATTAAAATAATAAACTGTCGCTATTGACAACATTTCTTGTTTAATTTAATTTTACTGTCAGAGTGGACAAACCGCGCAGAAATCTAACTGCACGCAGAAATAAATCTACACGCAGAAATAGATCTGCACGCAGAAATAGATCTGCACGCAGAAATAGATCTGCACGCAGAAATAGATCTGCACGCAGAAATATATCTGCACGCAGAAATAGATCTGCACGCAGAAATAGATCTGCACGCAGAAATAGATCTGCACGCAGAAATAGATCTGCACGCAGAAATAGATCTGCACGCAGAAATAGATCTGCACGCAGAAATAGATCTGCACGCAGAAATAGATCTGCACGCAGAAATAGATCTGCACGCAGAAATAGATCTGCACGCAGAAATAGATCTGCACGCAGAAATAGATCTGCACGCAGAAATAGATCTGCACGCAGAAATCTAACTGCACGCAGAAATAGATCTGCACGTAGAAATCTAACTGCACGCAGAAATAGATCTGCACGCAAAAATCTAACTGCACGCAGAAATCTAACTGCACGCATAAAACAAACTACGCGCGCAGGAATAAGTTGCGCGCAGGAAATAATATATACATTCTAAAATGAAATAAATATAGTTATTATGCACTCGTTAAAATCAACTATTCGTCACTTTGAAACATTATATAGTATGGTTAGTTTGTTGTGAATGTTGTCTACAAAGACACGAAACCTGCTCTAGAGTTATTAATACTGTAAAGATGTGCTCTACCAGTACTGGTTTCAAAAAATTCATCTGTAGAATCTTCATCCTGACCACCAGATCTCTCATGTTCCTCTCCACCACCCCAATCTTCATCTATTAAGAGAGTTATACTGGATTGTTTCTGTTCTCCTTGAAGGTTTCTTAATGGTTCAGTGTTACTACAGGGGGAAACTTCACGAGTACCTTAAGTATTAAAACCTGTCTACTTCCTGCAGGATGATGAATTGAAATAAAAAGTACGTATGAAGTGCAAGAAGGATGAGTGGCGGTCTCTCAACCTACCTTGAGATGAATTATTACTATTATATGTTTCCTCAACATGAACAACACTTTCTTCCAATTCAACACACGACTTTTCACGAACTTTCTTTGCCTTCTGTTCCCTCTCTCGTTGTTTATTTATCACTCCTTTCACATGATTATGACGGTTCTTTTCACTCACAAGAAATTTTTGCTCTAACTGAAAAAGAAAAGGCTGCACTTTAGATTTTTGCATCTATCTATTTTTCTGAATTATTTTCTTAAAGTTGTTATTATTACTCAATGTCTCATTCATTAAATGCATATTTCAGTAGTTTGATGTTTGGTCGCGATAAACAATATTCTCAAGCGTGAAGCTTATTCCAGTTATGGCAACACTCCAAAAGCCTTAAACTGCATGATTTACATAACAGACGATGTTTACCCAAAAGACTGATACCAGACAATGTCCTTTGTGGAAATGATCCTTTTGCCTGTTTTGGCATTCTTAATCCATGTTATGCATGATTAGTTTTTAGTGAGTTAGACCTTTTGCAGAGTGCTAAAAAAACAATGAGTGACTGAATTGGCATAGAGAACAGTTGGAATTTTCAAACAATGAAAAGACAATGGAACATTCTGATCACTGGATCGTGACTGAATAGCACTATTGTTATGCCAAATGTTATTATTCAAATTGTGCAAAACTCCATGAAATGGGCCGAATGGTTTGTACGCCCATATTTTCTGCTTAGTTTGAGTTACTAACAGGAAAGTACTGAGACTGTACTCAGAAATGTCGCTCGCGTTGTCGTCTTTGACAAAACACTTAATCATCATGGATGGTTGCTGCATGGTACGAGGCGACAAAGACGAGGCTTCTAGTCACAGAATATGTAAGAACTAGCTTTTATCTGACTGAGAATATTCAGAATTGTGTATTGCTATATTGACTACCAACTTGCACGCTAATGTCTAGTAATGGGTAATGTTTTACTAGAAACTACAGTGAGATAATTGTATTAATCCTAGTTTTCTTTTGGTTTTCTTTTAGCTTGTCTCGGTGATCTCAAGTCAATGTTATATGTATGAATATCGAATCCCTACTTTGGTTTGAGGAAAGTATAACCATCAACTGATCAATGGATGTTTTATATGACTATGAATAACAAAGAGAAATGACAAATCTTAATCAGGAACTGTAAGTCCTATATTTAATCTTCACCTGTGTTTGTGCATTCTTTAATCTTTCATATTCCCTCGCTTGAAAAATATCTCGATTATGTTTTGATGAAGTATCTGTTTTTCGTTGAAGCTCCTGTGTAAATATATTAAAATGGGGAAATATATAAAAGTTTGTCAATACCACCATTTCGGTTGTTCAGTTATTGGAGCGAGAGATTTACACCTCGGAGATTATGAGCTCCAATTCTCTCCAATCCTGTGGAAAGCTTGTACGTTTTCACCGGGTACTCCAGTTTCCTCCCATAGACAGGGTGGTATAAGATGTATAGTTTAGAAAATCTATTTCATGTACCTTTGCTCTGTTCTGTTCCACTTGTTCTTGCTTCTTTCTAAGTTGTTCTGCAGTAAGCTGTGGCATTCCTTCAAGTTTCTTATCCGAAAAAATCAGTATATCAATTTTTAAATACAGAACTTAGATACCTCAAGTAATTGCAGCTTTTTTTCTTTACCTTTAATCTTCTTGGGAATTTTTTTGGTGTTGATTGAGAATTTATTTCCATATCATTGAAATCAATATCAAAACGAACTGCCTTCGGAGGCAAATCATGTTTCACCTTAGATGAAACTTTCATGTCTCGTTGTTCACTGCCTTTATTATGCTTAACCTCTGAACATCTCGCATTCATAATATCGTTGTCAGTTGATGTATTTTTGGTGATTTCTAAACACATTTCCGAGGTTTTTGTTTGTGAGTTTTCGTCATGTGCTACAGCAACTACTGAATATCTCCCATTCACGATTTCTGTGTCAGGTGGTGTACTTTTAGTAAATTCTGAAGGTTTTTCATGCTTGCTATAGTGTTCAGCTTGAGGTGCAGCATCAATTACCTGACCATGAGATGGCGGGTTGACCTTATTAGCAGGTCTGCCGACACAACCACCCATGTTCTAAGGTAGAATGTTCACCATATTTTCATGTCAAAATCGAAGCAACGAAACTAGTAGACTTTTGTATCGACAGACATGTAATAGTTTGTTTTCTGTCTGAAAATTTGCAATGTTTACTCGAGCATCGTTAAAGTAATCCCTCGTGTCATAATTGCGACATTATTAATTAATGGTTTCTGTTGCTTAGCAATATTGTATGGTGTTTAAGTCACTTTGTGATAGTCTAGGGTGTCACGGGTGTATATCGCAATCTATCATAACCTATCCTGTCAACTTTCCCTACTTCTGTTTTCTGCAACACTCGAGATCGCGACTTATGGCGGAGACAAACGATATCCTGTCAACTTTCCCTACTTCTGTTTTCTGCAACACGCGAGATCGCGACTTATGGCGGAGGCAAACGATATCCTGTCAACTTTCCCTACTTCTGTTTTCTGCAACACTCGAGATCGCGACTTATGGCGGAGACAAACAAAACTTTTCTTTCAATTACCTTTCTGTATACTTTTATTATAATATCTGATCTTGTTATTAGTTTATGGTAAAAGTAAATAATGCATAGACTGATTTGTCGAAGAGAGCAACTGTTGTGAAAATTGACCGTACCGTTCAAACACCTGCAATACTTCTTAGACCCACAAAGATTCGCCTTTTGGGAGCCCAAATCCATTTGCAAGGAAACGCAATAGGAACACATTTTAATAAACGGAACAGTTTTATTTCGTTCTTCAACCATTGTCACAATCATCATTTTTACACACAACTTTAATATTATATTCATTTTTAAATATAAATTCAATCCAGGATACTTCAAAAAGGTTTATTACAATTTTTTTGAAGTATCCTGGATTGAATTTATATTTAAAAATGAATGTTATAAACAAGGTGAAAGTTTTAGAAAAATAATTAATATTTGATGTTTATCTTTACAACAGTCAACCGAGTTTAATTAACATCCGTGTAGACCTTGCCTGATTGCGAGCATACACTGTACTTGATGATACTGCGAGCAGCTATTGCACACCGTTACACGTTTTATTTGAAACTGAAATTAACTTTCTTGACGGATTGCTGGCACCATAATGAACAGTTTCGATCTTTCAAATGGAACGTGTCGACAAATAATTTTGGACGCAAGGAAATAGAGACATAATTATAACTTAAATAGAATTACAATAGTCTCCAGTCTATGCTATTGATTCGTGTGCAGTCGGGAAGCAAATTCGGAAAGGGTTTATAAAGATGTGTTTTCAAATAAAACGCATACATGTGGACAAATATTCCGTTTGTTATCCACTCTATTCTAACTCCTGACATTCCTGGCTTCTATCCAATGTAGTTTGATTTTTTACATTATCTCAATAACAATGTATAGTTCATTGAACTATAAATACACGAAGTCATTAGTAGTTAATATTTATTCTTCGTCTTCATTGTTATTAGGTTGGGATGAAAATCGTTCAATTCTTCTCTGCCGTAAGTCATTATGAGAGGAACTCACGTTATCTATGTTGTCTGTCATATCTATATCCTGAGTCGAAGTACTAGTCTCGGGTATACTTCGTGCTTCACCGTTTGTCGTCGCCACGTCTTCGTCAACTCCCGCCCAACTCGGCCCAGGAACATCAGCAGTAGACGAGACAACATCTTCAGTGATATTCTGATCTTGTGTCGTGGTAGTTGTGACCGGAGCAGTGCTGGTGCTAGCTGTAGCCTGAGCTCCAAGTCCTGATCCAAAGGTAGGCCTAACAGTAATTCAAAATTTATCAATTTAGTTTAATGAAGTCTGAAGACGCAGCCTCTCACATCATACACTTTCAAAACAGATTAACGTGGTGTTTCTGCAAAGCTTTAAATTGGTGGGTTTCAGTAAACGTCACGGGACAACAGATGCTGGTCAACTTCAGAACTGTTGACACTTATAGCTGCAAGCAAATTGAACTACATCTCTTAATTCTATTTCTTTGCTACGAATATAAAAAGAAAAATGACCATTATTCTCTCACTCTGACCACCATATCCTGCACGACAGTGCTTAGTGAAACCCACATATACCACAGAGAGCAAAGACCCTGAACAAAAGAGACTTACATTTGTGTAGCAGCCACTGCTTGTGAATATTGATTCAACTGCATAATAGCAGTATCAAGTAATGAATGAATATTTCTCAACACTGCAACACGAGCTTCAACATTCTCACGTTCTTCGCCTTCCATTGCTCTCAGTTCTTCCATCGTAAGAGATGAAGTATCACCACTTGAGGGTGGACGAGGGAATGAAAATCCTGCAGAAATACAATATACATGTTATTAAAATCCTAATTATTAATCACAGTTTATTAATCACGATATGAATGCAATGCGAAAACGAAGGGTTATTTCTAAGACCTAAGTTTCTTGCAAACAGATAAGGTCGGAACTACATTTCTTTACGAAATATGACGTCATTCATTTTACTTACCAAACATTGGAGGTGGAAACATGGGAAATGGCGGGAGAAATGGTGGTAATGTGCCGGGGCCTGGGATCTAGAAAAAATACAGTAGAAAGAATGTCACGCCAAGGTTTTTGAGCTAAAGGGAAACAGATTGCCTTTCCTTCTGCTTTATGGTTCCTTTCCAGTGGTGAGATTTTTTAGGTACGTACTACAATCAGAAAATTTATACTTATCAATGTTGACAATAATTACATTGGCTAAAGAAACCATCAAAAATATATATTTGACAGGGCTTAAGCCTCTCACCCAAGAAGCGCGCATTCTGACCGATAGAAAAGGAAAATTCCACTCACCAGGTTTGGCATAGATGATGGTTGAGGGGGTACCCCTTGTGTAGTGGGTGGATGAGGTGGAGTGGGGCCTGGTTGAGCACCTGGGGGTACACCAGGAGGTGGGGCAGGAGGGAATCCCATGGGAAACATAGGGAAAGGTGGGGGCATGTGAGCTCCATGAGGTGGTATACCTAGATGTACATGAAACATAAATATAAATTAGATGTAAAAACATCAGATGAAAACGGATGATTCGTCTGGATGAACTTTAGCAAAGCAACGGCGGGAAACAGACAGCCATCTGTCAAGGCAAACTATCTGCGTGCTTCTTCTACATCGACTAACTTGCGGGCGTAGTTTGTCTTGACGGATGATTCGTCTGGATGAACTTTAGCAAAGCAAGGATAGTTCGTCTGATTAGTTGTCTGTGTATAAACGTGGCAAACAGACAGATCATCTCTCAATTATCTCAAACGTGCGGTGCCAGTGTGGGTAGAGTACAGCAAATACGGCGGTTGACTGTTGTGTAAAACTACCTGAAAAATACAATGAGAACTTCGACGCTTCGAGCGAAGGCCCTTCGTCTGTAAGTTAGTAGGAAGGGCCTTCGCTCGAAACGTCGAAGTTCTTATTGTATTTTTCAGGTAGTTTTACACAACAGTCAACCGCCAGATCATCTGTCAATGCAAACTATCTGCGTGGTTCTTCTACGTGGAACTTGTCTTGACGGATGATCTGTCCATGTGTATACATAAGACGATCAGGAAAACACCAGACATGATTTGTTGTCAGAATCATTGCCAGTACAGATCAAGCTATTATATAGCTAGTTCGTCTTGTCACTCTTGTGCTTGCAATACAACGGATGATCTGTCAAATGGATGATGTGTCTTTACAGATGATCTGTTTCCAGTATAGGTCAGTCAATGATCACTATATTCAAATCATATCATGAAAAATAGACAACAAACTACAATCTAGGAAGTGTACTTCAAAGCCTCTATTTAAAACCTTATAATGAACTAGACCTTGGTGTGGAACAGGCATGGCTTGAGCTGCAGGCCGAGGTTGTTGTAAGACATCCATACGACACGTCGGACATGTTTGTTGTCGCTGGAACCAGGAACGTAAACAACTGATGTGAAATATGTGATTACATGGCAGTTTCTTAGCATTTGTTGCCATTTCTTCACGGCATATAATACAAACATTGTCTCCGCTTGCTAGTTCTTCTGCTGTTGCATCTGGGTAACTAGGGAAATATATAAGACCCTTTCTCAATGGAAAGATCAGAAGAAGATGTGAGGTGGTAGATATTGCAGAGAAGATGAGGGAAGCAAGGCTGAGATAGTATGGACATGTGATAAGAAGAGATGAAGGAGAGCCAATCAGAGACATTATGAAATGAAGAGATTAGAAGAAGATGTGGAGTGGTAGACATTGTAGAGAAGGTGAGAGAAGCAAGGCTGAGATAGTGTGGACATGTGATAGGAAGAGATGAAGGAGAGCCAATCAGAGACATTATGAAATGAAGAGATTAGAAGAAGATGTGGAGTGGTAGACATTGCAGAGAAGGTGAGAGAAGCAAGGCTGAGATGGTATGGACACGTAATAAGAAGAGATGAAGGAGAGTCGGTCAGAGACATTATGGAATGAAGAGATCAGAAGAAGATGTGGAGTGGTAGACATTGTAGAGAAGGTGAGGGAAGCAAGACTGAGATGGTATGGACATGTAATAAGAAGAGATGAAGGAAAGCTGGTTAGAGAAAGTATGAAGCTGGAGATAAATGGCAACAGAGGACGGGAGATAACAAAGAAGAGATAGATGGACAGTGGACATGCCAAGGAAGAGAAATGAAGGAGGATAAGAACCCAACCAGCCAATCCCTGGTAACTTACAGTGTATTCATATTAAGAATAGCTCGTCTCGACATGATCACATCACTTACTGACTTTTTAAATGATCTAAATAGAAAGATTAAATAATTACATTTATGTAGAAATTACATGAAAAACATGGCTATCTGGAGGAAATATGCTAGGATTCTTACCTCAATGTTAAATACATTGGTCTAATGGCAAATAATGGGAATGTATGCACTCTGATCATGATTACCATAAATGTAATATATAAAACTGATTTTATAAAACCTAAAGAGAGAAGATATAACAGTTAAGAGGTTTAAATATATAGGAAGCAAAGTAAAGTGCAAAGTAGAAATCCCTACCCATCACAAGTTCACTGTACAAAATGTAAACCGCTTTATTTTCCCAAGGATTCACACTTTGCAGATCAATAGTATGAAGCACATATTTCATAAACACAGCTACAACAATGGTCAGTAATATTGCATACTAAAACAAAGATTAACAAACTGTAAGTTCTTTACAAACTATCTAGGATATAATTACAGTTAAACCTCTCTAATTATGGACACACAGCAGAGGTTTACTTTAAAATAAATTATATGAGAAGTATGTATGTTGGGAGGTATGTGCTGACCGAAGAAAAATCTTGTGAATTATCTATTAAGTTCACCTCAAAGCCAAAGACTAGCTGCGTAGAAGCTCCACTGTTTAAGACACTGTGATATGCCTTGTGTACAAGCAGAGAGTCAAGAGTACCAAGCAATGTTAGCAAACCTATACAACAACATTGGGTAAAAATATTAAGATAATTATGTATTTCCCTCACTCAAACTTTGTTAACCAAATATCAGAAAAGATATTTAATACTTGACATAAAGGAAACTCTCAGATTCAACTTACAAATAACACGGATATGAAAAAGAAACGAAATAATAGGACTTCTTTCCATCTATAAAACACCACAAAAAGATATTCAACATTTTTACACTGATAAAAGATGAACTTCAAAACACATACCAATTTTCATACAAAAAAGACCTACATATTCTATTCTGTCTTCTGAAAGCCAGTGGAAACATTTAAGAAATAACAGCATTGTGAACTGAGCAACAAAGAAAGGACTGAAATTATCTCGAAACACTGTGAATGCAAGACATGTTTCTGTCACTGCATACCATGATCTCTCTATTAGATGCTAGAAACAAAAAAAGGAAAGATGATTTACTTATGAAGGGAAAATATTTATGTTTATAAAATGTTATTTACACGATCTTTCTTAAGTACAGTCAAGCAGGTGGATGCCATCAAACATGGCCACCAAAAAACAAATGCTTAAGGAAAGACGTATTTTATTAGACATGTTTATATTCTGTTTACTATGATACTATATATTGCTTTTAAAAGCTAACCTAAGTTTTTCGCATTAGGTTTAGAAAAAACGTAGCTTTTAATGGCATTTGAAAATAATGCTGATGTCAGCAATACGAATTATTCAAACCTTTTTAACTCATGAGGGAATAATTGTATTACCTTGATATTTGTTATGAATACTTGTTATGACATACAAAACATGTTTAACAATTTGGTCATGCTATGCAAATTTTAAATCATCATTCTTTAGAAATTGATTGTTTTCACAGCCTATGAACACGGAAATATTTGCATAACATGACCAAATTGTCAGGCTGGCTTCGCCACTGCAGCCAGCTTGATAGGTTGCACGTTAAAGATTTTAGAATTTAGTCATGTGATGGTGCAACACCTCTATAGTGGTGTATCTTTAATAATTGTCTGTTAATAATTGGTTCTGTTAATAATTAGAGATTCAACTGTATTTATGCATTCCTTTTGTGCTACTCTGCTGTTTCTGATTTGATTTGGAGGTCATGCTGGGTGATATTTATTTGATTATGTACATTGGTTCATTCTCTGGAATGTGCTTTACCTCTGTTTCTGCTGGACGTAGTTGACCAAAGAACACTTTACGAGAGAGTTGGCCAAGAAGTAGTACAAACACAAATGCTTGTAAATAAAGAATCTAGACAATAATGACATCAATATTAATATGTTCTTACCGAGCTCATGCCATGTCATTAGTATGTATTAAAACACTATTGTTTGTTTTTGTCAGTATAAATATTTCGGGTTGATTAAATAAATTGCTGCTTTAATCTGGTGGTATTGTCCCAGGTCTAATGGTGCCTCTTGAAGGTTCAATTCCTGTAACAGGCAAAACTTTTATAATTCATTTTTCTATTTGTATTGTATCTTGCACTGGTGAAATGAGTATTAATAAGTTTTCAAATTGTTTTTGTTCTGATATTCTTCTTAATACACGGCTTAATATTCTTCTGCCCTTTATACCCCGAGGCCAGACTGGAAAATTGGGCGGTTTTCGATGAGATCTTGGGGGGGCAAAAGCTATTGAATCCAAGGGCAGCGGCACAAAACCTGCCCCAGGGCCGGACTCAAGGGCGGCCAGGGGCGCAAAAATATACCCATTTTAGAAGACATCCAGGGGCGCAAAAAGTTGTCCCTGAAAAGTTGTCCTCGATAAGTTGTCCTCGATCGGGGGGTGGCATTGCCCGATTTTCCAGTATGGCCCCGAGGGATGCTAGCAGCCCCCTGGGCCTGGGGAAAACAGTTTTCCCCTGTTTACATATCCTGATGTCCATGCAAAATAACTTGGCACAAAAATATATACATTCAATAGCTTCCACACATTCCCCTCCTCCACATTACAACCTACCGCTAAACTTGGATTAGACTTTGTTATGTAGACGACAGAAGGATAAAACTGTTGTTTCTGATAATATGCATTTCCTAAGACCAAACTGGTCAGAACAATACTGCCAATACTCAGTAACCAGCCACGCATTTTGAATAAATTCTTGACAGCCAGGATTAGTTTAGATGTACACTTTTATTACCAACTCGAGAACATCTTGTATTTAGGAGAAAATGAAAGAAACATTAAAAAATACGTGGAAATTTCTGAATTCTGCAGTCGAATAAAATGTAAACACGTCTTCACATACGGGGCTTTGACGGTTTGTTCCGAAGACATTCCGAGAAAAACACCTGAAAATTGTCGGGTGATTGGATGATTCAGGCTAGTTAAAAAAATGGCGCGAAATTCAAGTTGATAATTTGTCACTTTCACTTTTTATATACGAATTATATTATATATTTGCAAACAAATGCAGAGTTTGTATAGACATATCTTGTAGCGAAAAGCGATGTTTCCTTATAAAAATGTGTGGTTTTGGCAGCTATAATGAAACGAAATCAGAGAACAAGGAATACTGACACTCAGAAATATCACTTTCAATTGGAGTGAAAGCTAGTGAAGCTCAAAATGGTTTATATATTAAAGTGTAAGTCGGTGAATCATATATTTATATTATTATTTAACCTTTAACCTAACATTAATGGTACCTGACATTTTTATCAGACGAAGTTCGCGATTTGTTGGTTATTATTTGGAATTTTTGGGAAATGTTTAAACGAAAGTTTGGTATATAAAAACAGGGAAGTTGATCTGGGGGTGGTATGCACGTGCTACTTCAGGAAGTTTGGGGGATGTCAAAGGATGGACACATGAGAGCATTGTGATCAAAATGTGACCTACATAAAGTTATTGTTATATTCATTGTCAGAGCTTGTCAGGAGTTACCAAATATAGAAATTTTGTATTTGATACCCAACTTCTGAAGATTGGTTTAAAGTTGAGGATTTCCTCGTTTAGGGGATGTAGTGTATGTATGGGGTCGATCATGTATACACATAGCAATGATTAAAGATTTTCAGTTGAATGAATCGGTAGTCATTTTTCTAGTTTTATCCTTAGGACTTTGTCACTTTGAATTACACACTGTATATATTTATGCAGTTAAAACTGATGATGGGATTATTCTCTGAAACTTGGTTTAATATTCGAAATGTAGAATTTTTCTTGGCAGACTTGATTATGACGATCTGATTAACGAAGCATGCTTTCCATGTGGTCGTAACTAGTCTTGTAGCCAAGGCATGCTAGACGATGTGAAATAGTCTGCGTCTACCTTGTCTTTTGTGTGCTTTATAGAAATCCGAGTCTTTAATGATTGCAGAGATATATCGACATCAGTTCTATTACATCGGCCACCTATAACGTGTTCACGACCGTCACGACTAAATGAAAACCAGACTTAAAAACGTTGGCATTGAAATAGAGTTGATGCAAGTCAGAATAAAGAAACTTATGATAAAATCTAGCACATGAATCCTAGTAGCAAGAACACCTTAGACTTAGCGTGACTAATAAATATACACTTGACCAAAATGATCAATTATCAACCGCACTAAATACATGCAATTTACTGGATAATCTCCAATTGGCAATGAGCTAAATCGTCTGAATGATTTTCACGTGTGTTTTTCTTCAGTCAGTTGGAAAAATTTAATTGTTTGGAACCACAAACTTTAAAAAGACTTCCGTGAGAAAATGCATCCTATACGATACTGGCCCTAGAGAAGTAACTTCCCACTGTGCGTGTATAAATTATCTTTATTTTAATTTAATTTATGTCAGATGATATGAGCCAGAGGCTCTGTGATCGTAAACTTTTATTTGAACTTAAACCGTTCGTGTGCCAAAATGAACACTGCAGGGTTTGTGCAGGGTTGACTTAAACCGTGTGATCGTAAACTTTTTTTTGCTTTCGTGCGCCTGCCGGATTGTAGTCTTCAGTCTAAAGCCCCGCACAGACGAGCAAGTTTTCCTTGACAAGTTTTATTTGCTCGTGTGTGTGACAAAAAATTGACAAGTTTTCCTCGACAAGGAGCCTTGTTTAAAAGCTAGTCATCCCAGACAATGAGAAATTGATCGAAAAAATATGTTTGCCGTACACACGAACAAATAAACTCGTCAAGGAAGTTGTAAAGGAAAACTTGCTCGTCTGTACGGGGCTTAAAGCATGTATAAAATAAAGTTGCTCGTCTCTGACCCAGAACCAGTTTACAATGAAGTTGAAAAGTCATGCAATAAATAAATTATTCTAAATTTTTGGCATCTCGCTCGACCAAACGTGTTATAAATGGGTTTTTCATGGATAGAAATTTCAAGCAAAAGCTATATACATGTTTATGACCTAACCTACCGTAGATTGGTTATCCGTATAGGGTACACTCATGGTTAGGTCAAGTGCTGGTTATATCAATACTAAAATAGAACATCGCCTTACTGATCCAATGATAATGAAAGAGTAATGAAATATAGTGTAAAACGGGAAGAAAGGAAGGAAATACAATGTTGACTAAACACTCCACAATGGCAACTCAATCACTTTATGTTTACAAAATTATTTTATTTCCTTTAACAAACTTTACTTATGGCTTTTTCGGTGTCCTCCCAGGTTCTCCCAGCAACCATAATCTGCAGTCCGTGTTTACAGTTCTTTAAATTAGGAATATACCGGCGGAATATTAAATTAACGTAGAAAATTGTGAAATACAAACGCAATTAAACACGCACACGGTTGCTATTTTTGGAGAGCAAACACGCCCGTGTCTTGGTAATCATGAATCAATCCATCTAAATACTGATTTAACGAAATGAGGTTACCCGTTATGTTGCGACGCAGTGTTGCGAATATTCTTTCGTGACTTTGGAGTTCTCAGTTCACAACCTGACACCTTGCCATAGGTTCTAACATAGGACATTGTGGGTTTTAGTAAGCGTTAGGGGCAAGCAGATGTTGGTCAACTTACAACTAATCAAATTACAGTCTCTCAATTCTATTTATTGACCACCAAATACAGGACTATTAACATTATTTTCTCACTCTAATAGAGTGTCGTTTGATGGCACCCACTGGCAAATAGTGCCGTTTGATGGAACCCACCTGATTGATTGCAAATTCCGTTGTGTATTTTTCGATTTCCTTTAGGAAATCACAGACTGAGACATTTTATGACCGCAAAGCTAAGAATATTCTTCAAATATTTAGCGGCGGCAGTGCCCCGAAACGAACGTCTGATATTAAATCCCACCCGAAACACTTGCGATTGTCAAACGTTTTGACGATCATCGTCAAAACACAACTTGAATTTCAAATATCAAACAAACTACACCTGTGAAAAAATGTTACAAATTTCAATGATTTGCGTATGTACTCAATAAACTACGCAATTTCAAGACTCTATGAACTATATTCTCATGTTTCTAGCCAAAAGCAATGCTACATTTCAAGTTTGATTAGAGTGGAAATTGTCACACATCACGTTAATTAGAGAATGAACACGAAAATTTCTTGTACTGTAGGAAAACAGTGTTTTATCAGCTGAAAACGTATCACTTTAATCAGAAAACAAACGAAAATCAGTAATAACATTTTTATCATGAATTGCATGATCAAGCTTGTAGTGAAATCGCAATGCATATGAAGAAGTTAATATCATTAGCCATAGGGTTTGCACAATAACTATTGAACCAAAAGTTTCGAGAAATGCCCCAACACACATTTCATTTTGATTTTATTAGAGAAACTTTGATACACTACAATGTCATGCCATGGGAGGAAATACTGCAACACCAAGACTTAGTCTGAACCTTTATTTTGTTTGAAGCTGTTTCTAAGGACGCTAAGATTGAAGACAAGTTTAAGGTAGGACAAAATATACTGGCATATTGTGATATAGTAATTTGACTATAGTAATTTATTGTAAATACATAGTAACTTTATTCTAAAAGTTGAAAAGTGCATTTTGTGCGCCGCCAGTTATTCTAATGTGAAATCTCATTACATTGCTGCAGGCAAAATCAAATTTCCTGAATCGCCACAAACAAGTAGTTTTTTCCGTTTCTCTGGCTACCGTTGAGAAAACAAGAACTTTGATCCGAATCATGTCACTAAGTTTCCTGCCAAGTGCAGTGCAGTTATGTCCTTGATATTGAAGTGGATAATGATAGCTGCAATATCTTTCTTGTGGGAAAACATGAACACTGATAAACCGACACGAGTTGGAGAAGTCTCACAACTTATAGAAAATTAATCTAGAAAGAAAACATTTCCATTAAAATGGTAATATTTGTTATCATGCATGTACAATGCTACAAAACCAGCCATGGGTATGGCACAACGCCACTAGTCAACATTCTTGTATCGATTGGCATGCTAGCGGAATTTTTCCTAACAAGCAATATCTAGAGAGCAAAAATGCCAAACACACTTGTATTAAGTTTCTACAACTATACAGCCAACAACCCTGAGGTGCAGCACCTGATACATATACATGTTGATACACAGCAATAACTGAATACGCATTTCTAGTCTATACTCTGAACTTGGACCTAATTGTTCAGTGATGTAGTTGTCAAATAGATGATATTTTAAATTTCTAACTGCAATAAACTGAAAAATATCAATACATTATTAAAATACAGTCAATTTACAATATAAGAAGTAAAGGTGTTTCACTGCTTTAATTTTGCATAACTCCATAACTAGAAACGTATACAGGCTGCTTAAGGATAATCTAAACAGTTGTAAGTTTTGTCCTATTTCATTGATCTGATGAACATTACTCACTGAAAGTACTTGTAAGAATCATCACTGTTTTTCCTTGGTCATTACAGCAGCTTAATCGATAATTATACCATGAATAATGATGATTATTTAGAATTAATTCACTGAGACATTGAGTACAAAAATCCCATAAAAAATTGGCAACAGTCTGAAAATCTCCAGTCAGCTGAATCCTCCGCTTGAAAAGAATCGTCTAAACACCCACCTCAACATATAATTATATAAGTCCTATTTTTGATAAAATAAAAAGACAAAATGATTGTATGACATAATACCGGGCGAGGCAATGTATTCGAAACTGTTTCCTGGATATATCAAAATACAAAGATTTTATCTAAATGTTGTTGTTGAATGTTGCGAATTTCTTCTGGAAGAATTAGAATCAATTAGAGAAATTAGTGGAACTGAAAGTGTTACACCTATTTCACTTTAAAACTTAAACACACCTACTTCAAGTATGTATAAACTCACTGAAATGTTATAGCAATTGTCAAGACATACAGACAAAAGTATTTCCCACCTTCAGCTTTTAACAGAGTATTTAACATAATCATGGGCATACTAAATAGTCAGTGTTTTGATAAGCATTGTACAGTGTGTATTTGTAGCGTCCTCTTACTATTCAGAGTAAACTGCAGCAAGCTTTAATCATAATTCATCGATAAATATCCTCCTATCCACCATTATTTTCTACTGAACATCACTCGATGAACTGCAGTCGTTGACAACAGCAACAACTGATTAAAAATATCAAATTGCATTAACTAAAATACGTCATTGAAATGAGATAAGAATACAATCGCTCCGCTATCTACCTGCTGAATTTCTGCCATCTTGAGAAGCCCGGAAAACGACTCTTAAAATACAACTACAAGACAGAAGTTGAATCACTGTTTTGTTTTCACTTCTTGTACTCTAAAATTTCAAAGGGAAGCGAGAAATCTTTAGTTGATGTCTGCACTGTAGTTTTTTTAGCCTTATCAGTTGAATAGAATAAACTTAACTTACAATGTTGTTCACTGACAAGTATACTGAAGAGCCTATCGCGGCAACAGTACAACTACTCAACTTCGAGAACTTCACCTTCGATCATTTGATCGTTAATTGAAACAACTGAATGTAACAAAACTACCTTATGAGTCATGTTGAAGTGAGTTCTTCCTTTTTCCATTAGAAGGCTTTTCAGTAAATACGCAGTTTCCACTAGGCGAGCACCGGGAAGCCAATCCTTGGTATTAAGCCTTTCTAGGTTAATACCCTTGCTTCGCTCCTGTTACAACACTCCCAGAGATTAACCTAAATTTTATTATTCCGACTCATTTATAGAGTTTCATTTTCCGTGTTCGACTTCCCTGTACCGAAAATGGTGTTAGCCTTTTTATCTTTTTAAGAGTCAAGCGTTTATCTGCGCAAGTTCGGCCATATTTTCCGAATAAGTCTAACTAAGGTCAACTAATGGATCGAAAATTGGCTACAATGTCCTAATTGTGGTCCTTGGAGATTTTATGATTTGCATGTTCTTCAAAAAAGAATTACTTGCGTAGAAACTGTGCATTTGGATAAGAGCTGTTCCCTAGACAGTTACAAAATTTTTCTGCGTTGGCATAGCAAAATAGCGCAACATTTAATATCGTTTGAAATTAACTATTACATAATAATGGGAAAACGTTAGTGAATATTACATGTTTCAAAGAGTTTCCAAGTACGTTAAGTGTCGGTATAAAATTGAAAGCAATAGCGGTGGTGTTGACATGGCTCTGGTCCGAACTTCAGCATATAGAGACTATAGACAACACAGAAATTTTGGCGGAAGTGAAGATGAACAGTAGGAGACAATGAAGGCATAACCAAATATGGTAATACGGTCGTATTTAATAACGCCGCTTTCCTTATATGGCAGTAAAATTTACCAAATAAAGCGAATTTGACCGGCACGTGTTGTATTATTTCTTGTTTCATATAAAAGCTTGGAAAAATGGAAAGAAGTCAGAATGAAGTCGGTGAGTGTAGCAGTCAGGTTGTGATAGTTACTGAGGCACAAGCAAAGCAAAGCAACGAAACAGAACAAGACTCCATCAATATGCATCAACAACAACAACTACATCGCGGAATTAAACGAGACGTTGAAGAATTGCATAGCGGCAGCTCGTCTGATCATGAAGATATTGAAGATACCAAGATTGGTATAAAACCAGGAAAAAAGACAAGAGGCAGAGTTAAAATTAAAATGGAATATATTGATAATAAACTACGAAGATACACAACTTTTAGCAAGCGGAAGACGGGCATAATGAAAAAGGTTCGTGTGTGTCAAATATGACAATATCCTGTCTGAATTTTGTGCAAACATCTTGCATTTGTACTTTGCATTCTGCACATATATTCTGCACAACACTAGAGTTTATACCCCGTGCAAAACTGTGCAGCACAGTGAATTTATATGTACTATTTTGATATTTATCTAGGCGTACGAATTGAGTACACTGACAGGCACCCAAGTTATGCTTCTTGTTGCATCAGAGACAGGGCATGTCTATACGTTTGCAACGCGAAAACTTCAACCAATGATCACATCAGAAAGTGGCAAAGCTCTTATACAAACGTGTTTAAATTCTCCTGACCCTGCAATAAGTACAGTGACTTTAGATCAACGCATGTCTGCAACTGGTTACGAAGAGCCTGATTTATCTTATTCTTCACACGAAGGCGTCAATGTTGATAAGGCAAGTAGTTTCGTTTTAAATAACGAAAGTTTGAAACTTTATTTTGTATTCATCCACATTATATAGTTTCCTTAGATATATTTTTATTTACTAAAAATTGATTACATTATAAAATTTATCTATCTGTGCACAAAAGTATTTTAAAAAGCCATGAACTTCATCATATATATTCAAAGCTGCAGCGAAGCTGAAGCGACGCCATTGTGGAATATTTCAAAACATGCATACTTAAGTTGCTTTCTTGCATGTTTCGTGTACTAGGGCTTTCATTGCAGTAATTTTTGTGTTATTATGATATAATAACAGCACATGTAATGTATTTCTACGCTATAGTAATTTTCGTTCATTCATATTTCGTGTAAGTTTGTTATGTAGGCCATATATGGCTGGCATGTCTTTATAAGGTAGCGTGTCGCAACAAAAGTATACCCATTTTTGGAAGTCAGGGTAAACTCTTGGGACTTTAAAATTTCCCCCTAAAACCGGCGAACTTGTCCTTTAAATTTGTATATTTGTTTATAATATGTATAGTATGCAAGTTATACTAATGTTTTTAAAAGAAATGAGGTGTAGCTCTTGAGTTTTTACTTCGGTATTTGGGGAATTTCAAACATCGCGTCCCTGCTCGCACGGAGCCGCTGTGAGATTTGAGAATTAACCGGATTATTAACGTACGTTGTCTCTATAATCCTAAAATATTGCCTATTGTGGCAAAAAGTACATGTAAATCTAGTAGGTTACTGTTTTTGAACGAATTTTTTAAAAGTCCCGTTTAAAAGTGCTTGTAAAATTGAGATTTGCTTGTAAAATTTCGTGAGTAGGTTTCTAGTGATGCGACGTTTTTATACAAAAGCAGGCCAATTCAATTGGCAAACATTTCAAGAAAATTTATGGTACCACTTCAGAATTCCTTCTATATTTATGTTCAAATTTTATCTACAATCTTGGCATTTGAATTATGATAAATTTTGATCACGTTATCAAAACATAAATACATAGTTTTTACGCCGCCCTTTCCGAGCCATTAATATCATATAAAAATATTTCGTCATAACCAACACTGTGAAATATATGTTGTGAAATTGTGTGAATTATTTTATTCAGCTCTTAAACTTTTTGGATAATATTAGAAATGTTTGTATATTATGCAGACAAGCTTGGAAAAGCAAGGTTTATGCTGCATGCTAGTTTTACAGACAGTATAATTTGTGGTTACTGCACCATGTATTTCTAACTACGAACTTATAATAAAAGCAGTTAAAAAATGAAAATGCAATGCGAAACTTAAAGATTGTTGTCACCAATTTTACTCTGGATTTAATGGTTGTGTTGTAAACTAGTTCCATGTTATCTTCAGTTATCTGGGCAAGCAGTATGTTGATATTTTAGACTATTCACAGACAATTCATAATGATACATAAATTGAAAGACAATGTTAGATTTATGAGTTGGCGAAAGAGAAATATTTTAAAATATAAAGGTTGTCACTGTACCATAAATACCACTTGGGAGTTATGCAAGTTTAATAGGCTAGTTATTTTCATGTCATACTTTAAACATTGATAAGCACATCTGTGTTCAATTATAATATTTCCCTGATGGAATGATAGTTCCTATCAACATTAATTCCCAGCTATTTTTGGTGAAGCTGTAAAATTAAACAATTGGGAGTCAAAACCTTTCTTTGTTACCCTGGCGTTTGAGATAAAGGCATTAAAGGTTGCTTTGTGCTTTAAACAAAGTATAAAGATGACTGCATTGTTAAATTGTGTTAATAACTAGTAGGGGTCATTGATTGTTACAGTTTAGATATTATATTTAAATTGTATATGGTATAACATCTATAATATTGAACTAAACATGGTAGAATTATCTTAAAATGATGTACCAAAGTAATACAACACTTTAGATTGTTGCTATGTGTGATTCCTGCGACATGTTAAGCAAGAATACTTGGTATTTGAACACACAGCTGCGTATATCATTTACAGTTATAAATAGCTAGGGTGGCATGTAATTAGCTTTTGATGGTTTTAGCACATCCAAGGTCTGGCCAATGGCTATGTAAAGATGAGTTAATATGTTGATTGTAATATTATGTGTAAGATATTGTATATTATGTGCTGACAGTGTAAACTGAAGTTATACGCACAGTTAGATTATACAACTCCTTAATAAGGATAGAAATCATATGGCCTTTGACATTGGATAATTTGAAAGGCTATTCTCCTGTTTAGGATATATGTAATTACTGGGATGCACAGTGCATAAAAAGCTCCTGCGGAGGTGCATTCAAATCTGTTCCTTTGAAGTCCAATGTGCCATCAAGACCATTTAGAGAGCTGTTAGTATAAGTAACTGTAGGGATCTTAAATGTATTGCCCCTGTTTGGTTTGATAGTGTATCGCATGCATAGTGTAATGAAATGGCTGTAACTAGTAAAAACAGTCTACTACATTACTATAACTAAGAACGCCATTTTAAGTTATAGCTCTAGGCTTAGTCAATTAAATTCTAGCTAACAAATTACAAATGTGAAATGAGCTTAAATTCTGAACATTGAAAGCAAAGTCACTGGCTGTAAGCTTGTGCATCCTATTGATAGTAGGGTATAAAATCAACCAAACTTTGCTCACCATGCATATATAGGTACGTTTATACAATGCAATTTATTGAATCAATTTCACATTTGTATTGGAATATTTGAAAATTATATTTGGTGCCATGATCATCTAAGGATATTATATCAACTGACAATCAAAATTTGGTCATTTAAATTCAGCAAAACCAGTAGTAGCCAATGACTATCTGTACAATTTGTGAAGCTAGAAGTGGTCATGATGTAAATACTGATTCAAAAAAGCTTGCTATGCTAGGTCAACTAGGCTAGGATTTGATTTTTAGCAGTAATGTGTAATGTTTTGTCACTGAAGAATTAAGTTGTTATTCCTTATAGTCACAATTACTTTGCAGTACTGCAACATAATTGCTACAATTGAGCCTTAATCAAAAGAGAACAAAGAGAACAGTTTTGTATTAAAACTCATCCTTGTAAAGTAACAGTCCAAGTACAGGAAGGTCAAGACTCTAGTCTAGGTAATCGTAATCTGGGGCTTGGTATCCTGCAGTTATCTCATGGAGCTCACTGAAGTAGTCTAAAGTTATTACAAGCATGTAAATATTTCATAGTTGTTAGCATTGTTGAGATATTTGTTGAGGTAACTTAGACTACAAAGTGTTGTACTTCAGGTAGGCCCTTCACAAACACTCCAGATATTCTGTTTTGTTCTTTGATGTTACGAACTTGTCTGGACAGGATGAGCATTTCTTTACTGACTTGTTTCTAAGTTCTCCAATATGCACGCAATTCTTTATACGTTAGGTTTAAGGTTTTACAAGGTCAACTTCATGCTCGGTTTCAGCAAGCTTTACGAGGCAGAAGATGGTGGGCAACTTCAGAACTGCTGATAATTAAAAACAGCTAGAAATTAAACTACATCTCTCAATTCTATCTATTTGCCTTGGCCAAATGTAAGACTACGACATATAATGAAAAGAATTAACATTATTTTCTCACTCTGATAACTGCAGGTTGACCACCATCTGCTGTACGATATTGCTTAGTGAAACCCACTTACACTAAATTTGCAACCCTATTTCTCTAATTTGCAACAAATTTGCACTGTTTTTATTCAATTATTTATAAAAATTATTTTAAACTATGATGCATGATGTAATCTAGTGGGCAGTTTCATTGCAAGGGGGCACTTTGTAGGGTGTTTCTTAATGTAACAAAGCATCTTTATTTTATGCATTTAAGTCAAGTGGTGTTATTCTAATGATGTTAGCGACCGGCGACTAAAATGGAAGAAGTTGGTCAATTTATATTCAACGATTTCAAACAATTAAGTTCAAGCAGCTAGTAGCGTCATCCATAAAAAGACGCAGCTAAAGCGTTTGTAAAACCAATGAAAGAAATATAAAAGTAATGAAATTAGTAAAAGATTCTGTTCATCGTACATGTAGTTCTTAGTTAATACTGCCAAACCTAGTGTAATCTAGCCCTGTGCACAATATCTCAAACGTGGTGGTCCTGTGTTGGTAATATTCTACAGTAAGCTGCTGTGGTTTGCGTCTGAACTACCTGAAAAAGATATCTCAAACGTGGAGGTTCAGTGTAGGTAGTATTCTACAATAAGCCAGGTATTTTCCAGGTACTTTAGATCCAAACCAATGCAGCACAATATTTCAGTTTGTTTTTGCCAAAGTTGCTATCCTGAACGTATTATTCAAATATTTGGAATCTGAAATATTTGAGAAACATATTCCCAGGATTCTTCAAAAGCCCTGGACCAATATCTAAGACTCCCCTAATATCACTAGTTAATAATTCATTATGTTTATCGAGGCGGCATGCCGTAAAAGGTATTATATTCTATTTTTGGATATGATGCTTTATCAGCCCTCTTGAGTAAGGTGTGGTGACTTATCAATAGCCACAGTATTAAAGGTGTGGTGGTAGTTAAGTTACTTAGGAGTAATATTATTAACATGGTCGTTAGGGTGGCTATTTATTATATTAACTCCTATCTCTTCGTGGGTGTATGTCTAGTCAGACTAATTAAGTAATTTTAGTAGTTTTGCCAGAACCTCGACAGTTTAATCAAGTTTCTCACTTCAATAAAAGTTTAACCTTATATGTCCGGTAGTTTCGGGAATGATTCTCTAATTTTCACCATTACTGAAAGTGAAACTGAAACCGCTTCCGTGCACGTGATTTGTGTCTGAACTAGCTGAGAAAGTATCTTTACTTTTCAGGTAGTTCATACACAAACCACGGCAGCGTTTGTAGAATATGTAGAAGGTTTTAGGTGGATGGATATTTCGAGTGAAATATTATATTGTCAACAATTAAAACATTAGTTCATTTCAAAATAAAATTCCTCGAATTGTAATGTACTTTGATGATTTGTACAGTAAACTTTGCTCCGTATTTACAATGTGCTAAATCAGACAGTTCAACCTTAAATTTGACATTAAGGTAGAAGGTTTAGGTGGATGGATATTCCGAGTGAAATAATATATACAACATTTCAGACCTGAACGGGAACGGCTGCGAAAACGTCCTCCGACAGGAATTGAACCTGCGCCCCTGCGATTCCGGTGCAGTATCCATTCATCTGGACCTTCTACCTTAATTTCAATCGAGTGAGATGCAGAAAAAAATCTTAAATTTGACATGTTATATTAAATATTATTTAGGACGGGAAGGCCTCGATATTCTTGAATCAAAACATCGACTTAAATCAAACAGGCACAGGCTCTATGACCGGAATAACCTTACAATCAGCTGGCAATGGATCATTTCCTATGACGACATATTTACCTCCATCCACCAGTCATCAGTTAAATAATTCGAAATCTGGGGTCCAGTCTCTTTCTGTACAGACCGTGCCAGGAGGTGCCTTTGCTACGATATTTACACCTGGAGCTACGTTCCCTAATGGAACATATCAATTGGGACAAGGCACACAGCAACCTCTTACACAGGTACCTATAAAAAGTCCTAAATTAATCATTGTATATTCTTGCGTGAAACTTCAATGTCTGTAATGAGCATTTGACAAGTTTTACTTAACTCAGCGAATCAATGTGAAGTTAGTTAAACATGATTGGCTTATCAGATTACAACCTTTCAAATGCTCTGTTTATCTTCAGCTGCAAACTGACCGACCACTTCGCATTTTTATACATATTCTCTCTGAATATACCTGCAATGCCTGACATTTTCTTGTATTTAAGGTGGTGAACCCTCAAGTTCACTTACAACGAATGCAAGCAGCTACAACATCAGCAAACTCACATATGGACAATACTGTGACGTCACATAACCACCATCATCACGGCAGCCCTGAGCATCCTGGAGGGGACAGTCCGGGTAATGCAGGTCACATGTCAGGTGTCCCTATTAATGTATTATCTATGCAAGGTAGCGAGGGAGGACAGAATCATGCGGTATATACTAGTGGTAATATGCCGTTGATGTATAACTCGGGAGGTATTCTGTATGCAACACCACCTACCACACAATCTACCATGTCTGATGGTGATTCAACTGGACAATCACATCATCTGATCATGCAAGATGGTACGGTTGTTACTAACCAAGGAATACCTGTATCATTACAACACGTGCCTGGGGCTCTACAGGTAATGACTGCGTTTTTTGTTGCTCTTATTTTGTATGTTAGGACTTGCAAAGATTTGCCCAATTTATACCAGAGATGAAGTCGTAGTATAAACACAAGACAAGCTATCCACAATTATCCACAATTATCCACAAGTACATGTTCCTAATATTTCTATCTTCTCACACAGGTGCACCAAGAGTACACTAATTCATTACAACATCATTCAAATGGTATCCATGACAACCATAGTTCACCTGGTGACATGGTGAGTATGGTAGATCCCAGTTCTCTATCTGTACACCCGGACGGATCTCTGGAGAAGAACATGAATTCCCATAAGTAGCGAGAAGTCGTGAGTGGGGATCCTTTGATTGTGATGACATGAAGTAATGCCTAAGGATGTCGGTGGAGGGACGCACACGCGATGGCAAAGCACTGGACGGTTTGTTCAAACAGCACAAGATATTAAATATCTGCAAAGAAAAATTGCGTTCACACTAGAGGATTCAGACTGGACTTGAATTAAACCAATTGTATTTCTACTGGATAGCTCTATCAGTTCTAAACTGCTCTTCCTTATTCCTTCGGCGATGCTAGGCACACGCACTCACCACTGTAGAACAAACACACCTACAGTGTTGTGAAGTGTATTAAAAGTTCATTTCAATTTAATCTATGCACCCAAATCCAGTCCAAATCAACTAGTGTGAAGGAACAATGCCACATCACGGCGTACACAGATTATTTGAAATGTGTACTATTTAATCAAACATATAAAATAATCCACTCCTATGGAGTGATAACTAATATTCGAACTAGAAATTACTACCGCAAGGTAAAGTTATGAATCAAACAAACGGGAAATTTCGCAAACAATAACTTAGCTAGACATCCGAAATATCTGCATTGTTTAACTATCCCATTGGCTGACAAGATTTGTATAATGTTGTCCTATAGGATTGCATTCGTGTCTCAACTCGTTACACAAATGTTTTCATAAAGTAAGTAGGTGTAAAATGAAATCTTAGGAATGGAAACAAACTGAGCAATGTGATTTCCTCTTATGCAGACGGTTTCTGAGGCAGTAAAGTAGAGCCCAGATAAACTGTCCTGGTGTCCGGCTTTTGTTTGAACGTGATGATTTATTGAGATGATTTTGATGAATACGTTTAAACTGTTTCTGAATATACGAGCTTTCTATAGTAATTGAATTTGTTCGAAAATCATACCATAATGAATTAAGAACTTTTATTGGGTTTAATACCTCAAAATTATCTCAGTATTCATATCTTCCCTGTAAAAAGTTGGGTATAGTATGCAAATAAGTTTCCTTTAAGGCCCTTGGCCTTGAATTAGAAAATATCCCAGGAAAGTTGGAGAGTTTCCTTACGAGAAATCTCCCATTGATTACAACATTACAGGAAACGTACCGTACTTTATACAAAGAATATGTGAAGGTCTATGAGGTTAATAAGAATACATTGCATTTCCTCCAGAGTCCAAATAGGATAGAATAAAATATATCCAGGAAGAACTCTAAACAATAGCGGCTTTAGTTTCCACCCAAGGTCACACCGGACGCGAGAACAATGTTTGAACAGGAAAAATATCAAATATTAAACAATGTGTAGGAGGTGTCAAAACGGAAACTATCGCGTGGTACGAATTAGAGAATCTTGGATAAAGACCTTTGTTCAAGTGGGCACTTGAGAATCACTTGAGCAAAGTCGTGAGAAGATCAACTTACCAAAATGACCAATTAGAACATTGAATTGGAATTTATACTGAAACGTCACTTGACGTCATAAGTTAGGAATTCTGCACAAAAATGTAACCAAATAAAGAATCTTTTTAATAATTTCTAAACAACAACACTGTTGCAACAGCAATTTGTTCATTACCAGTCATTACCAATTTATTGCTACCATTACTATATTTTGACACAGACTAAATGTACTATTTTTAGTTGTGACCTTTTGAGCGTGGTAGCTTTTCAAATTGCCTTTTATGGATTTTTTCTGAAATGAACCACTAAAGCCTTTCACCAGCAAAAAAGTGCTCAATACTAGGATTACTTTTCATCTCCATAACTGGACATCTTTAAGTTCAAATTTGAATTGATATTTTTGAATTGCCACATTTTTCTGCTATTGCCAATGGGATGGATAAACCATAAGTCTTTAAAATAATCCAATATACAACCAACTAAGTTCGTAGTCTAAACTACGATGCAGGGGCTATATGTGATTAACACAGACATTAATATAGTTGAAATTAAAAAATATGTTAGCAAGTTAATAGTTATATTTAGTTGACTGTAAATGGTTTGTACAGCACAATTGTAAATATTAATTAACAAACCTGTAAATAATGAAAGTGTTATAAAGTGCAATAATTAGAGAATTTATACACTTATTGTGTAATTACAAATGTTTTCTATTAATAAACGATATTTAAAAATGTGTTTTGCGTTAGTGTATTGTTCTGGAGCTAATGAAGTATGCTTTTAATAGAGAAGACATGTGACATCGATATTTGATTTTGAGATTTATTGCCCTAATTTACATGACATTGTCATCAATGTTTAATTTCTAGATTTATTGGCTTAATTTCCACGAACCAAATGAGACTGTTCCGAGAATTTCAGAATGTTCTAAGTTTCCAAGAGAAGATCGAGTTCTTCCAGAAGTGTTCTTATTCTTAATTCTTTTTCTTCCATCATATCGTAAACATCTTGAAATAATTCAGGAAATATCTTCATCGCATCCAAGTACATTAACTAGAGATAGAAGAAAACAGGTCTTTAATTAACCGCAATTTAAATACAGCGATTTGTTAAGCCAGGTTCTCATTTGCTCGTAACTGTCGTGACCAAGTCTTGTTTGACGATGTGAAATAGTCTGCATCTATCTTGTCGTTTGTGTGCTCTATACAGATCAGTCTTTAACAGAGATATATCAACACTGACTGTACCCTAAGTGAAATAGTCTGCATCTATCTTGTCGTTTGTGTGCTCTAAGTAGATCAGTCTTTACTGATTGTAGAGATATCAACACTGACTGTACCCTATGTGAAATAGTCTACATCTATCTTGTCGTTTGTGTGCTCTATGTAAATCAGTCTTTAATGATTGCAGAGATATATCAACACTGACTGTACCCTAAGTGAAATGTCTGCATCTATCTTGTCGTTTGTGTGCTGATGCAAATCAATCTTTAATGATTGCAGAGATATATCGACATTCTATTACATCTGCCACTTTGATGTGTTCACGACCGTTGCGACTAAATGCAAACTAGGCTTTATCCTTAAACTGTTCCTAACCACTAATAGTCTAATGTGAACCTTGTCCTAATCTTGACCCTAATCTAATCCTAACTTAATCCTGTAACACCAATCCTAACACAATTTCGCCAAGAAGCAACTTCGCTAACCTTTGACCATGCACAACACTGCAGTGATTGGTAGAAAATTGCTTTAGCCTGACGTAAATGACCATTTTCTGCTTCAAACTTCATGTAAGATCTCCATACAGCAACACAATGTCTAGCACTAGGATGATTAATTGCTCTCTCGTACAGTGATCGTAAGCGATGAAGTATTCCTGTTTGAGGCAGTTCTGTCGAAGGATAACTCTAGTAAAATCCAGAGAGATAACATTGATTGTTAATGAACTATTATTACCCAGCCTTCGCTACAAGCTAAACCCTCGTAATAGGCAAATACTACATCCACTAATTCATAGTTTGATTTGCCAAACATTGGTTTCTTAGAATAATATGAATGAAATGATTTGGACATATGATTACAATGGATGATAGAAATTTTGCTATAAAGAGCTCATGGAAGGAACTTGTAAGAGGAAAGGGTCCAGAGGAAGACAAAGGATAAGATGAAGTGATGGAAATAAGAAGATTATGGAAGAGATTGGACTGACAGAGGATGCAAGAGATCCAGTTGCATGGAAGGGCCCACCACCCCTGAGTAACGGGAAGAGTAAAAGGAAGAAGAAGAGTCGTTTATTTTATTTTTATTTATAAACTTTGCCGATGAAACATAATGTTACGTTACATAACAGGAAAAACGTACACATAATGATAAAGTACGCATGACCACGGCTGGTGGTGACACAGCGTTTTTTTTAATTACTACTGCGGGCATTACAAAATTACATTCACTATATAGTTAACTATCATTACACACATATATATATATATATATATATATATAAAACAATACGAGACGGCAACACATTTGTTTTATATTAGAAATCAAGCTCCACATAAATTATTTTGTGTCAAACAATCCTCCATTGTAGGTGGTATTCTACAATAAACTGTTATGGTTTGAGTCAGAACTACATTTCTGTTTCTTAATATGAATATACATAATGTGCATACCTCCTCCAATTCAAATGGACTCCCAATGATTGCCTGTAATGTCTTCTGTCGTTGACTTTCATAAAGAATAGCAAACAACCACGGGACTGGTGTCGTTGACTGATCAAGAACACTGTCAAAATATCTCCGTATTGAATAAGATGTACAAGACTTCAACTCTAACATGACGTAAGAATGAAGAAAGAACGCGCTTTCTTGGAAAGTGGACAAGGACGACAATAATAGGTCCCGTAAGGGCTTCACTGGACACACGTTATTTCTCGAGTGAAACTGCAAAAGTTTGCAGTAGAATACTAACACTTCTTCATGGTACTTCGAGCCGGATAACTTCACGCTCCCATTGTATGTTCTTTCTGAGCTGACAGCAGATAACATGGAGTCTAAAACGCTCTTTGCAGCATCAAGACCAAGACTCCAATATTGAAATAATACATAACAGATAATGAAATCAACCAAGAACCCCTTTTGTTCAACGCTGACTGTCTTAAAGTTCCAACTTTGAAATTCTGTTAGCATCAAAGTGCTCTTTTCTTGTAAAGCTTTGTGAGTCTTGAGTATTTGAGCTGGTGTGAGGATCGTCTGTGCACTACCAGGAGCTTTGTTCACAAGCATAGATATCGCTGGTAAAATTCTGTTTCTGAGATCTTCCATTTCCGAGATTTTCTCTTTCCGTTCATTGCCATTTTTTAAGCCCATCTCCAGTTCACAATACAATCTGAAATGAAAGTTTTAAACTGAATTCCAAAACATAATATATTGCACTGTAGAAATATTTCTGAAACCAGTAATCAGAAATACACTGGCCTAGACCTGCCCTGTTTTCCCAGGGGAGGGTCCTTGTCATACTTTTATATTTTAAATACTCCTTACCAATCAAAGTGGAATGTATTAGTGTTAGGATAAGGGTTAGCATTAGTGATAAAATAAGTGTTAGAAATAAGGATATGAATTGCGATAGGATTGTAAGGATAAGGAATAGTTTAAGGTAAGAAATCACTGTATTCAAATTGAGGTTAATATGAAAATTAACGCAGCCATTATCATTACCTCAAGTACATCAAACGCTCCTTACCTCACAAAGTGGTAATATTCTATGATAGAAATCTCATCTGTCACATTCAGCGTTTGTTCCAATAACGAAGACACAACACTCCTTGCTTCCTCCAAGTTTCCATTCACCCATTCAACTTCAACGAAAGCAAACCACAATCTCAAGTTGTTTCGATGTTGTTCCAACTTTAACAGAGACTTAGCGAGTTTCCGTACAGCTTTATAACATTGCTTGCGTTGTTTAGGCTTGATCTCTGACATGAGAATATTTTTCTCAAAACTCAGCCAATATATTGCTAAGAATGTTTGTAGATCTTCTGAAAAACATTCCAAAGATTGATTGAAAATATTGCGGATAAACATCCGATGTGAGATGTCAGGATTCTCCACAGGATTTTCAAAATAGTTCCAACCACATGCAAAACGTTGGTGATGTCCATCAACAAATGATTTCAATTGTTTCTCATCTTCAAGTAGGACGGGAACTGCACCAGCACTGGACGAGTTAACATCGACAGAGTTACCAAGAAAAGACAGGAAATAACAAAGAAGTTGAAATTTAAGTTTTTCATCCGATATTTTGAAAAGAACAAAACTGATGTCTTGAAACAGAACAATTCTATCAGGATCTTCGTTTTCGTTTTCTTCATCGCTTGTCTTTTTTGGACGCCATTGTTCTGCCTCACGGGAGGTCTCAAGCTTCAGCCAGGTAGCTGCTTTCTCTGAATGGCTGCTGAGAATCTTTTCTTGGATCGAACTTTCATCTTGGGTACTATTTCTGGGAAATATTTCACTTAATGAAATAGGTTGAGATGTTTTATCTCCATCTTCCATCCAACTATTCCAACCACGAGCATTTTCTTCTCCAAATCTTAAGAATAATGAAATATAGAATGTTATATCTTAATAATTGTTTTGTTTTGCGGAAAACACCACATTAAACATACTGTATATATATTTCGCAAAGCTTTTTTCAAAAATCTTCATCAGCACAATTCAAGATTATATAAGTGTTTTAAAACCAAATACAACCACTACTGCGTGTTTATTTCAATGGCCTCAAAACTACTTCATTTACTCTACCTTGGCACTTCACTATCCCAAAACGTTTCAAAAAATGAAGTTACTGAATGTTCTTCTTTAAGACTTCTTGGACAAGAGCAGTTAAATTCAATCAATGCTTGAAATGCTGAAACCGCCTTTTCCGTGTGTCCTGAAAATGAAAATACACGATTTTAACTATAATGAGAATTTTATCGAATGACACAAATATGGGTGGTTCTAATTTAGTATTGTTTCAATTTTATTCTTTGATTCTAATTTGATTACTGTCTGCTATACACTGATCAAAGCATAGCCCTGCACACTTTCATTATCTTTGTACTAAAACACATACAGTATGAGGATACAAAATATACCTGCTTGCCTAAGAAACTGACAAAATTGTATGAAGATTTCCACCATTCCACTTTCCATATCAACTTCCGGAGAATGAGATGTAAACTTGCCACTTTGAATAGCTGCTAATGTTGTGAAACACTTGGTATAGAGAGCTAGCGTTGTTGAGAATGAGAATGCTGAAAAACTGGACTGGCAAAACATTAAATAGTGTTTCCATAACAACGTTTTCTGAGGTTGAATGAACAAAAGTTTCTTCCATTTTTCAAGAATTGTTTCACTGCTCAACGTTTCTGTGCAAACATTCATATAAGCAACTATCAAATCAACAGAAGATGGATTCTTCCCAACTGCTTGTTCTAGTACAGCTGCTTTCTTCTCCAATGACAACTTACTAGATTTCTTTTGCTTTTCAACTGCAGTTCTGTTTAATGTGTTAGTGGTTAGATTACTAGATTCTACTTGTTGTGCTTGAAGGTCTGCTAACGCTAACCATGCTTGGACATCATTTGGATTTTCTCGAACTCTCTGGTTTAGATCTCTTGTTTTGGACAACAGCTCAGAGACAGGCTTATCATTGTCTGTTGCAGAGGATTCACTATTCTCATCATTAACAGCAGCAGGTAACTCCAATGGAACATATGAAAAATTGTTACTAAAACCAAAACCAGTTTTCCTAGTTTGATCAAGTGTTAAGGCTTCATCAGAACTCACAAAACTCTCCCAGTATCTTTGTGAAGACTTCTTCTTTTCTTTCCGTTTTGATTTTTGTTCAATCTCTTGCTCTTTACTTAGACCAAGACATCTTAGTTTGGGATTTTGGTTGTGAAGCGCAATGTCAAGCCTGTATAGTCCACCAAATTCACGATTATCATAATCTGGTTTTCTGTGGATACGAAAAGCTTTTTCAATCTCCAATCCTGACTCTTCTAGCCATATTGTTGAAGGAAGATTCGTGAGTTTTGGATCATCAGTAGACTTTTGTTTTTTCTGCTTCTTATGTTTGTGTTTTTTATGTTTTTTCGATTTGTCCTTCTTGCGACGTTTCCTCTCGTGCTTTTCTTCTCTTTGACCTGGTTTTGCTTTCTTCGATACTTCTTCATTGCTAGAGTTACTCGATATTGATTCATATTCTTGATCTTGAATATTTGTGGAGACTTCAGCCTGAATGCTGTAGCTGGTATTAGAAAGCCAGTCGAGAGATTCTATAATAAACGAAGATAATCGAGAATGTAAAACACTAAAATAGACAGTGTAAAACTTTACAAGGATTTCATATTTTTACAAAAGATTTATAATAGACAATGATGGCAAGTAAAGTGATAGAGTGCCTGTAGTTTTACATGTTAATGTTTTATATGCAGTTTCTGACCAAAATATAATAAACATGATCGTTCAATAATACGATTCTTCGACGTGTAATCATACATTATATACCTTTTTCTTCACTACCAAGAACAGATACGCAAGGCAACAAACCCCTAGTTTGTGCAGCACTAGATTTTTCACAATAATTTGAAGATATAATGGGAAACAAGAAGCTTTTTTCTGTCATGTTTATTTCTTCTTGTTTGTCCGCCATATTTAGTTCCCAGGCCTTATCAAGTTTCGCGCGGTAAAAACAAAACGCGGGAAAAATTCAAAATTTCAAAATTTCGCTTTTTTGTTTGCCTGTTTGTTGTTTTTCTCTTTAAAAAGTTTTACAGGCATTTTTCTTCGTATTTTATGCCAATGGAATAGTGTATGCGTTCATTTAAAAGTTTCTGATTATGAGACTAAGGCAGGTGTGTGTAAGGAAAACTACAAAAGTGTCCAAGGTACAAGATATCCTTGATTGGGTGGACAAGATGGGGCAAAGTCATTCCGACAAAAAGAATCATTCGCACGATGGAAATGCAAAAAGAAAAGAGGAAAAAAGATTATTTTACCTCGGAATTAAGCGAAGAAGAACAAAAAGTCCCTTGAAGGAGCAAAACATAGGAACTCGCAAGAACACAGGGCTCGAAAAGTCGGCAAAAAGAGACGAAAAAATTGACGCATCAAGTTTGAACGAATATGCCAAAATTTCAGAAATGATTGCTTTCTTTAAGTTATTTGGTAAGTACATATTAAACATTATATGTAAATAATTATTTAGTTTAGGAAGCAATTCCTAAATTCGAAATAGTTGTGCATTTGCATTTTCATGATATAATACCAAGGTATAAAATAGAATGCCAATTCTCTATTAAGTTATTAACGCCCTTCAAAGTAAAAGTTACAGTGAATATTTTTCAAACAGAAATTATAGAAATTTGATATAGCCATGTGATTGGTCATGTGATAAGTGACGTCACAGAAAATATCGATTATTTTCCAATTTAGATGATGATCTTATTCAAGACTTTTTGTGGATGGATTCTTGTGCAAAAATATCTGACAAAGTAAGCCCATATGCTTGGTTAAAAATAGATCGCTGTTACTCATCAATTCTTGACTAAATCTTATTTTTTGTCTATTCTAGTACTTGCTGGCAATGGTATACGCGTATTTCAAACGGGCAGAGCTGACCAGACGTGAATATACCCGGAGCAACTTTTTCCTGGCTTTGTATGTATAGGTTTATACTGTACTATTTATTTATTTATTTATTTAATACTCTTTATAAGTAATTCATTTGATTAATTTCATTATTGACTCGTTAATTACTCAGATATTTGGCTAATGACATGGAAGAAGACGATGAGGACCAGAAATACGACATCCTACCTTGGGCACTTGGTCACAAATGGCGCGAGTTGTATCCAGGTTTTCTTCGTAAACGTGATAAATTATGGAAGAAAATGAACTACAGAGCTGTTGTAAGCCGACGAACGTGTGATGAGGTGAACGTTTAGTCTTAAAATTAGATAAACATGTTAATTTGGATGCTTCGTTGAACCTGTCATTTCCTGACACTTCTTCTGGACGGATCTTCCGTCAACATTAACTACGCACGTAAAACAAGTTCATCACATGCACAGACAAATTATCGGACAAACTATCCACGAAGTAGGGTCACTATCTAATAGCCATTACATACATTACTTCATTCACCTGAATAATGTCTACATATCAACTAGGTTATGTCGATTGTACCAAATCATCCAATCTGGCAACGAACAAGAAAGCCTCATCATGGTGGAGCCATGCCTGAAATCTCATTATCTTTAGAAGACATAAACCTCACTCCACGAGGTCCAGGTGCTAGTCCGTTATATTGTAAGCAATGTGAAGAATTAGAAAACCTGGATTCAGGATCATCCGGATATTTATCATCACCACAATCTGGGGAGGTCTTTTTTAAAGGTGGGTTTGAAATTACACTTTATTAACAGGCTGGTTTAACTAAGCACTATCGTGCAGCAGATGATCGATGCTCAATTGACAGTTATCAGAGTGAGAAAATAGTGTTAATTATTTTCATTATATGTAGTAGTCTTGTATTTGATGGTAAATAAATAAAATTGAGAGATGTAGTTTCATTTGCTTACTCCTTTACAATTAAGTGTCAACATTTCTGAAGTTGATCACTATCTGCTGGCCGCCTGCCCCATCAAACGCTTACTGAAACACACCATGAAATCATTTGTTAACCGTTTTCAATATTTTTCCATTAAAGTGAGCGACAAAAGTAAGAGACAGTGGGTAACTAATGAAGAGTAGCGCAAGAGACAAGAGCTGCAGAAAGGAATTAAACTTGTTACATTTTTCTCGGTACAAATTGGCCGTTGGGAATGAAGAAAAAAGTGATCGAGTATACCTGCATGCATCTGGGTTTTAACAGGCAATATATATTTAAATTAAGTAATAATTTATTGGGAAGAAAATATGAAATTATTGAAGTGTTAAAAATTTGTAATATAAAATACAAGTTAATAAATATTATACATGCAGTATTTAACTATGTAGAATGTATGCCTGCATGCAGAATTTTGAATAAATATAAGAACGGTTAAAAAATTATTCTACAATTGTATACATCCACTGTACATAAATGTTAATTAAAAAACAGTTTTGATATTTTATTTCTTGGTCTTTGGCTTGATCTTCTTGGTACTATTTGTTCGTTGTCGTTTTAATGGAGTTTCTTGCGTATTTTCATTCTGAAAATGTAAAAGTATATATTAATTATTAGCGCAAGGGTTACTTGTGCGTCATCTGGCGCGTACGGGTTTCTGCATAACATGCGTAATTCTGATAGTAGAGAAACATATACCTTTGGTTTTCTTGGTCGTTTGTATTTTTGTTTAGACATATTTGATGGATGTCCTACTTGTAAAGAACTATCAGGTTCACTGCCGTTTGAGGATGAATACACTGGATAGATGTCTACAATGAAAGCAGTATAAAAACGTGAATCGCTACCAAAAGTCGATATAGTCTCTTTCATTCGTGTCTTTATAATCAGCCATATTTTGTGGGAAAAGGACGCTAGCGCTAGTGTAAGAGACAGGAATTAAACTGCTAACCTTCATTTGTCTGATTCTCTGTAAATGAAGGATGACCATTCAAATGTGTGCCTGCAAATGTCTCTTCAACGTCCGGAGTGACAAACACGTTTTCAAGAAATATAGGGTCGTCCCAGTCGCACTCTTTCGATGAAAAAATAGGGCTATCTGGGTACAAACTGAAAGAAAAATTGATAGAAAACACTGGCAAACATAAAGGCATTAATACTTATTCAAAGCTATCTTGTCAAAAACACACCTTGGGGTAATTTCTCCAGCCATTTCATTCCAAAACCCTGTACACCAATCAATGTCGTCTGCCCCTATATAGCAGTTTTCTATTGGACATTCTCCAAAAGTAGCGGTTTTTATGTCTGGAACAACCCTATCTGACATACTGTTTCCCTTTTTTTACTTTAACAAACAGAACAATTGACTATATGCAATCTTTAGTATGTTTTAAATATCTTTTTGCAAGAAAAATGTTTCCCGCGCGAAAACGTTGCTTACTTGCTTGTCAACATAGCTCGGAAACCCTCGGAAACCACTCGCTGAGCATTTTAACGTTCTTTGACTGGTCAGTTTTGTTCGGAAGTATTTCGACAAATCTTCGTTTCTATTTCGGAAATATAGCGGATTGACCAATCATAATCCTTCGTTTTGAACAAAAGGACGTTTCAAATTTCAAGAGGCATCCTTTTTCATTGCAAACATAAGGCAAAAATCTGTTAAACCACAGGCAGTTTAACTGCTTTTGTCAGGTTTACTTGTGCTAACAGTTTAAAAACAGTTTCATGGTTTGCAAAGTGCCTTTCAAGAACATGGATTGCTGCAATTAAATGCAGTTTCTTCAAACTCTGTAAGTACAAAACGTGCATTAAAAAAGTGCATTTCATTATGTCTTCAAAAATTTTAAACATTTTAATAACAGTTTCCAAAACATTTCTTAGGTAATTGTTTTTGCTGGCTACAAGAAACCTACTTTTTGGTAAAAAAAATGGAGATACCTCAAGATGGGCAAGTTGACAAGGACAAACTGCCAAATATACAAGCGTTTGAGGAAAAGTTGCACGGTGAAAATGAAACAGCGGATTGTCGAGCGAAAGATATAAATGTACTTGAAATAGGAAACATCGTGATAATGGAAAACAAAGAAAAGGACATGCAAGCAAATACATTGAGCGAGTGAGTGCTCTTTAAAACAAAGAAAAACATTATTTTCTATTTCAAAAAAGTTTTGTTTACGTTGACAACATTTAATATTGCTTTATCAATTGTAGGATCAAAGATGCCGACCAATCAATCAAAAGCAGCAGGTCTTTAGGATATGTTGAAAACCTGCACGAAGTTCCGTCAATTAATTTATCAGATGTATACTCAAGTGAGAAATTTGGACATGACCTTTTACAGTTTATTGGTATGTTCAATTGTTCATCCACATGCATGGTAACCAAAATTAAATCAGTGATTGTAACACGGAGAAAGTCTGGGACTAGTTGTCAACTAGAAATACATTTTCAGATTAAAATTACTCAATATCTCGTGAAATGTATTTGATTTTGTTACAAAATTTGTCATGGACTTGTGTTTACAAATGTACAAAGTTTTATATAGTTAAATAAAGGAAACAGTAATCAAATATACCAAAATGGTTTCTACTCTCTTACTAATTCCAGACTCGTGATGTCACAGTGTGACGTAATCAGTCTAATTTACGACTCTATTTTTCCAGAACTTGAACACAGTTTAGAAAACTGGCATCATGGTGGTTACCAAGATACAGCCACAGATTCGTTCGCTCCTCACATGCAAATAGAAAGTGTACCAATTGTTCCAATTCAACAGTGCATTAGTGCTAACATAAAATCAACAAGCGAGTCTACCTTAACCCTTACTGTACTCAACTCTACCGGCACAGATGAAGTTACCCAGCCTATGTCCTTTTCGTTTGGTCAACCAAGCACACATGACAGCAATCTTGTTGATCATGATTATTGTATATATCCCAAGTCAGGATATTCAATCACAGAGAGCTACCATGGGGTAGTGGATAACAGTGCACTCACGCAACCAGAGCAGGTAATGTGTGTGAAAAAGTCGCAATATGTATAACATTTGTAAAATTGTGCCAACCTACTTCAAGCAATGATGCTTTTATTTTTTGTAGCATGAACTAGGTATGGATCAGGAGAAACTACTGCGCATGAAGAGAAGAAAAGAAAAAAACAGAGAATGTAGTCGACAATTCAGATTGAAACAGAAAGGCAAAGAAGAGAGCTTTAAAACAGGAAGGATTGAGAAAGTTCGAAAACTTGATGACCTGAAAAGGAGTGTGGAGAATTTGAAAACAACGTTGTCAAAAGTAGCTGCACAATGCTGTTCCAAATGTCCAAAGACAAGAATGTTGTTAAGTCAGTATGCCCTTGTCAACAAGGAGAACATCAATCCTGATTATATGAAAATGATGAAATAACCATACAGAGTAGTTTCTTCAGAAAAACAATTATATATCATTTAAAGTTTAACTTGTAAATAAAATTTAGACACAAAGCAGACAATGAATTCAGATATAATTATAAGATAAAATCTATTTTTGAAGAGACATATACCAAGACATATTTTGTTTAAATTGAGAATCAGTTGTAAGATTCAACAAAATTAAAGTTTGTCAAATGTTACTGTAGCTTCAGCTTATAGTTCTCTTTATATGATGGTGTTGACTGAAATCATGAGGCTTTCATCTTATGGAGAAAGAAATACAACTTTTGAGCAAAGTCCAGCTTGAACTCCTTCAGTAAACATGCATTTAGTCTTTTCTGACTCCCTCATTCCTGAGGGCAAATCACTGTTGTTCACATCAACAAATTCAACTAAGTTTTTATTGCTGTTATTCAAGTTAATCCAAGGCCACACAGCATAATGTCTAGACTTCCCTTGTCTAGCAATGAGAAACAAATGTTTGGTTCCAAATGACCGAGGAATTTGTCCTTCGTTAAGTAGGAATGGATGAATTGATGTAACATTACCATCCGTACAATCTGTACATGTATCTGTCAGTGAGATGTTTTCATCTTTTAAACCAACAAGAAACCCTAAAAGACAAAACATAATTATGCTAAATTCTATATCTTTTTTTATAAAGATTGTACATTTTAAAGATAGACTCTACCTTACTGTACCTGTTAATACTGCCCAATGTGCTTTGTGACCTCTTTTTAAACATGGTTCATGATTTCTATCTTCATCATAGGGAACCAACACTGAGTTACCTCCATATAAATGTTCTACTAATTGTATATAATCCTCAAGACCATTTTCAACAACCTCAAACTTCAGTTTATAATACTTGTGTGCTAGCAATCCCATATCCCAAGCTGAGAACATCTCGCCATGATAAGTAAAGCCATTTTCTTGGGCAACTTTTAGAAGGTCCTCAATTTCATTGGTAGATTTTGACTGCGAGATTTTCAGAATATCAGCAGCAAGCTTAAGAGTAACTAAGCCACAACTGAAAATAAGAACATTGTTGCCACAGACTACTAACTTACTGACGAAAGGGCCGCCTTCACTCAAAACTTCAAAGCATTTTTAATTTTTTCAGGTATTTGAAACACAAACCGTTGTGGCTTATCGTAGTATGCTACCTACACTGGACCCTTGGCCTATGTCATCAAGGTAAATATACAGACAACATTAAAATAGGGGTAAATATGGGTGTGGTTAACACCCTTTTAACAATGGTTTCGTAATATGGATAATTTGGGTAAACTTCCATATTAACATCCTTGATTTCTTACCTTAAACTATTCCTAATCAAAACCTAATCCCAAACCTAATCCCAAACCTTAATCCTGGTGACGTTATTTCCAGGATATTTATATGGAAATTTACCTTATAATTGCTACAAATAATATGTACACCATACTACAAAATACAAATATTTCATACTTAGGTCAAATGACATACGTTGGTCCATCTTGAAGGTATGCTTCAACATCATTGTTATGATAAAACCAAGATATATTACATTCCTCAGCCTGATAGCGACGTAGAAAATTGTGACATACATTTAAAGCAGATTCTTTTACAATTTTCTCATCTCCTTTGCCTATTAAAGTAGCTGCAGACTTCATAAGGTTTTTACCATGTGTATAAGGTATTTCATTTCGCAGAGTTGGAGGTGGAGGGGCCGTAGGAACAACAGAAATATTATAAACTTCTGTGGCTTCTTTTTTCACCTCCATTTTTTGAGGATCTCGCTGGAGACTGGGTACAAGCACAAGTTTGTGAAATCTTTATTCTCGTCTCCAGGCTGCTATTTTCTCTCGGCCTTGTATGGGCGTAGGCCAGTTACCTTAGCAACAGAAACCTGAAATGCAATGGACCTCCTAAGTCTCGTATGCAAATTGTCCAAGTCATATATATGATGTCTTTATGCATTTTATATAATAAATGTGAACATCACACGATCTAAAATCAATTTATCAAACAATGGTCTTAAAATATATTCAATTTATTTATCTAAATAATTATTCTCATTTAATATTGATAAATGTTCTTGCTATAGATTTCCAATGATAAGTGCATCGATAATACTGTCTTTTGGTAACATGCTTTGAGTTTCTGTCCTTGGTGGTAACACTAGCAGAGCATTGGCTGTACGCATGCTCAGTAATCGACTGCTACATTGACTGCCAGTACTTGTGGCCAGCGGGATTGGATCATCATATTGCCATGACAACAATACGCGATGATACTCAGGTCGAGGATCCAGGTTGATATCTGTGGATAACTGATAGTAGAACAGGATGATGTAAGTAAAAATAATTGCTCACTATTATTGGTTTCAGTACTCTCTCCTCCGCAGAGGCTTTTATAGGCGCGCGAATGAAGGAAGAGGCGGTTTCTTCATTATATTACTGCTTAGCGCATTTTATTTATTACCATCTAGCGTAGTACCATCTAGCGTATAAAGCACTGAGATGATCGAAAGCCTCTGTGGAGGAGAGAGGTTTCAGTAAGTGTTACAGGGCAGCAGATGGTGCTCAACTTCAGAAATGTTCACACTTGAGTAGCAAGAAAATTAACCGACATCTCTCAATTCAATCTATTTGCTACCAAATACAAGACTATTAAAGTCTATTTTTCTCACTTTGATAAATGCTGGTTGATCACCATCTGTTACATAGCTTTTACTATACTTTACCTTGGCTTTTATTTTCGGTAAATTTCCATTCTGATATCCAGACATTTTTCTCAGTGCGGGAAAAACAAAGAGATAGAATGTAACAAGAGCAGATACTGGATTGCCTAACAAATGTTCAATAATGTACAATGTTTAACACAAACAGCACCTGAGAATTTTGTTCTCACTGAGAGATATAGCGTAAAATTGCTATAAAAGATATATTTTTGCATACCTGGTAACGCAAAGAACAACTTGTCCTTGTCATTATACTTTAATGTTGCAAACGTCGTAGGTTTTCTAAAACAGTTTTAGTGAAGGTCGTTAACAGGACGCAGTATAAGACATTAAATTTGAAATCCATTCAGCTTGCATAATTCAGCATACATGGTTCTTAAGCGTGTCCACAAATGAAAATATAGTTACCCAGGTTTCATAAAAACTCGTCCGAAATGTATCGCTGCATTCAATTCATCTTGTAAAATTGGTTTAAGCAGGTCCTAAAGAAAGAAACTCCAGCTTATGGATAATTCTTTAAAAAATGTAGAAATATTCTTTGATTTTGTCCTGACCTTCTCACCCATGGAGACTCCACCAGATGAGATAATAATATCAGCAACGTCAAGACCTTCTGTTAATTTCTTCTTTAAACTTTCAACGCTAAAGGAAACAAGATAAAGTTTGCATCAACATATATCTATGGTCATAATTTGTACGCGATCATAAAGTTTACTTCACAAAAGTTGCCTGATGGAATTAAACAAGAACTTTATTGGCAGACAATTTTGCATGATAATATGATACACTGTAGTTGTAAACTTACGTATCTTCTGATATTCCTAAATCACAAACAGAAAAGCCTTGTTGCTTACAAGCTGCGATCAATGTTGTTCTGTTGCAATCTCTTATCTGGCCTTGTTTCATATGTCTTGTGCCCGGCTCTACTATCTGGGGAACAATAAGATGCAAGTTATGCCTTTGTTTGTTTGTTTGTTCGTTCGTTCGTTCGTTCGTTCGTTCGTTTGTTTGTTTGTCCATAACGGCATTAGTCATTTTCTCATACCTCGTTGCCCGTTGAAAGAATAGCGATCGTTGGTTTTCTGTAAACTTCAAGCTGCAAAAACACGTTTCATAAACGTTCAATAAATTATGTTGTTTCTTATAAGTAAACAGTTTACGAATGCAGCGTTCTTACTTCCTGGACACCGGCTGTTGCCAACAATCCCAATTCTGCCGGTCCTAGTAAATCTCCTCTTGATAATATCGTTTCTCCTTTACAAATGTCAAATCCCACAGGTCTTTAAACAGATAAACAAGTGGTGATAATACACTTCAGATACATTGGTAATGCAGGAGTGTATGCAAGTAATATTACCTAATGTCTTGGCCAGAAGTTGGTTTCGTCAGTATTTCAATCTCAACTTCTGTTTTACCCTGTCAACAACACACCAAAGGGTTAAATTATACTGGAATATTAATGTTGAAAACCCACGTTTAAAGAGACAGTATTGTAAAGAGCTTCGCATAACAATGATGCCATCTAGTGATCGGAATGATCCATTGTTTTGAAAATTCCGCTGTTCTCCATGCCACCTACTCACTCGTTATTTTGATTCGCTGTTTTTAAGCATTAACCATTGAGTTACAGAAATATAGCACTTGTGTTATAAAATGGACGTTTGATGTAAAATGCATATGTGTATATTTCCAGAAATCACGAACCTCGTCTTGGCTTTGAATCAATCTGGTATTCTCCACCTGGACAACAGCATCACTACCTTGAGGTACAGGTGCTCCTGTTGTTATCCGCGTTACATAACCTGTACTTACTGACACATGCGGCTATGATAAAATATGGAAATTTGGTTATTATCTCGAACGTGCGGTGCCAGTGTGGGTAGAGTGTAACAAAGATTCGGCGGTTGACTGTTGTGTAAAACTACCTGAAAAATACAATAAGAACTTCGACGTTTCGAGCGAAGGCCCTTCGTCTGGAAGTGAGTAGGAAGCCAGGACCTTCGCTCGAAACGTCGAAGTTCTTATTGTATTTTTCAAGTAATTTGGTTATTAGCATCATTTGTGCATTGGTCACGGCTTATAGGTGTGTTTCACTAAGCACTATCGTGCAGCAGATGGTGGTAAACCAGCAGTTATCAAAGTGAGAAAATAATTTTAATTATTTTCAGTAGTATTGTCTTTTCTTGCTCCTGTAAGTATTAACGGCGTTTCTGCAGTTGACCACGATCTGGTGGTATGATTACTGAAAGCCATCAATAAGAGATGATAAAATGAGATGAAGGTCAATGTCTGAATAACAATACCATATCACCAGCTGTCACTGGACCGATAACTTTACGTATCCCAACCCCATCTGAGACTACAACGAAAATTAGAATCAATGATTACAAAGCGCAGTAGATCAATGAATTTCATGATTTTATCTTTTTGTCAGTATAATTACCTAAAACAGCGTAGCCATCTTTAATAGAAGCAGCGAAAGGTGGATAAGGTTCTTTGGCATAAATATCCCGTGCCAAAATATAACCAAGAACATCTAAAAATACCATCGAGAACAGTGGGATATTCAAAACAATGAAAAGACAATGGAACATTCCGATCACTGTTAGTAGTATTGGCATACTACACTTCTAACTTCTAACATTTACGCGTCTTTGTTTCTAGATGTCATCTATGACGACTATGTGCAAATGCAAGTATGTACAGTATAGCATCTTCAAATTGGAGGACACAGTCTCATTTTTCAAACTTCATGGACGCAGCTTAATTTCAAAGACGTTCAAAGGTAAATACGTTTTAATACTAGTTTCTTCACCTTGAATATTGTTCACTGTCAGTGTCCCACAGATTGAAGCATATTTCAAGACCGTTGTAACAGCTTCATCCATCGGCATTAATGGATATCTAGATTGACGGTCCCGCTCCGCAACTTTTGATAAATTATATTTTTCTGCAAAGAAAATTAACCGTGTTCAATTTTTAAAACCATTTCAATGATCTTATCAATTTGGTATATTTTCGCCAGCATAATGTTGATAATTATGCATAATCCCATAAGTTCTTTGGATAAATTTCACTGCAGCACAACAACGAACACATAAACTTACACTAGTTTTCCTTACGTTTTATTGAATGGTCTTTATGAGGACAGACATGGATACATTGGCTTTGAACCTAAAATTTTCATTCAAAAACGTTTTCTAAGTTGGTGTGTTTCAAAATGGAGTTGAATCACTTGATGAAAAATTGATTTCTGAGTGGACACCCCAAGTTTGAACAAGTGATTCGTTGTAAGTACCTAATATGAGCATGTTTTGTGATTGGTTTTCTGAAACAAAAGTAATCAGTGTTTATGATTCGTTCTTTAGAAAGATGATTTCTATAGTTTGTTGTCATAACCAACCAATCACAAAGCCTGCTTGTATAGGTAAAGGCAACCCATGATTCCATTAGGACACCTCAAGTTACTATACTGCTGAGGAGAGCAAAAGTCATTTAAATAAAGTTTACTTGTATTCATCTTAGTTTTCAATACATAAAACTCATGCAAAGTATCATTACATTCTTATCTACATTGTTGGTTCCAGTCGCACTCAATGTTTTATGAACCTGGCGCACATTACTGTGTCTTCCACACAGCAGATCTATAATAAAGATTAATACCTAAATCAGTAAATCTATTTACAATGAAAGAAACATTACTGTAAATCACCACAAAAACAAAGTTTTACCTAATGCATGAGGCAAGGCTGGAGTGATAAAGTTAAAACACTCCTGAGATCCTTTCAAACTTCCAGGCAAGTTTATAATCAGTGTTTCACCTCTGATACCACAAACTGGCCTGAATATGAAATGAATATGTAGTTATTGACCTGAGCAAAAACAGAAGAAACTGGAGCATTCTATATTATTCCACCTACTAAGCAGTCTAACCTAGATAGCATTGCCATAGGTGTGACCTCTAGAGATTTGCTCATCATCTGTAATACAAGTCCAGGAGCTTCACGAGTAATCACACACTTGGTTGCCTAGAAAAGTTTATCATACTTTCAATACGGGAGGTTTAAAAACACAGTCCTGCAACTGTAAAGTTTTTTGTCAATTCCACAAACCTCTGGTGTGACATCTCGTGGTGAAAATCCAGTTCCTCCTGTTGTCAATATTAAATTCACATGATCTATATCAGTCCATTGCAACAATGCTGACTGTGTAGTAACAAGAAAGTAAGTTTAAGTACTCCTAGTAGATTGAGATGCAACATAAATCACATATGGTATTCCTGTGGCCATGAAATCAAGAGGGTGCAAATCTCACAACTTGTACAATATACACAATATATGTAATGTAACCAATATGCACATTTAATATTAAGATATAACCTTTATTTTTTCCTTATCATCTGGAACACATTTTTCAAATATTTCATTAACTCCAAGGCTAATTGGAAAACATAACTTTAAAAAAAGTTTAAACCTGGGGTTTCAGCATTCCTGCAGTGTAATATATAATGAACTGTGCTATATTGGTTCATGTCTGGTTGAATCAAGCCTGAGGTCCACTTGGTGGTGGCTGTTGTGACCCAACCTCGTTCCCAGGCTCTTAATATTTAATATTTATATTGCGCAAATTAACATGCTATAGTATATGATCAAATGCGCATCTTCCCTCTTGTGGAGGAAAGACCCTGGTGGGAGCTGGTCACATGATCTGCTAAAATCTAGCAGATTCTTAATTAGCGTTGTTGTCTCGTTTTGGGGATGGGGTGGAAAAATACTAGTTGACCTCTGCTTGGTGAATAGTTTTGTTTAAACCTATAATTGTGGCTAGCAAAATGACATAGCAACTCCAATTATAAATCTGCTAGATTTTAGCAGATCACGTGACCAGCTCCTACCAGGGTCTTTCCTCCACAAGAGGGAAGAGCCTGGGAATGAGGTTGGTTGTGACCATGTTAAGGTGAATGATGTAATGTCACATTGACAACCATTACTTGGAAACTAGCCTTTCGGGCCAGATCAAGGGAGTGATGGGGTGTGGCTGTTGTTGTTTTATTATTGCAGCTGCCATCAAAATTAAACTTTTCCAGGGGGCTTGTACTAAAGATTGCATGCCAGCAGGGGGGGGGTTCACATATATTTTCACATCCTATAAATTAATATCACTGGATTCATTCCACAGCTGCTACAATTAAATTCAAGATATTGAATGGGATTTGTAATAAAATTTGCGTATATATTAACGCTGACCAGAACGGCTCGTCGTAATTTTCTACCTCGTATTTTCACACAATTTCTTTAAGTTTGGACCACTTTTATCGACAGCAGAACCACTAAAACAGCTATCACTGACTACAAAGGAGTTGAAAATACCTCAAATATTTATTTGGCAAAGATAATATCGAGGAAAATGTTCGAAAGTGAGAGAAATCATTAACAAACCTGTTAAAATAGCTGCAGAAATCGATTTCGCGTCCGCCATATTGGAAACCGCGAAAATTGAAGCCTGGTGACGAGTTTATGTCATTTTATGTACTTGTTTTTAATAACCGCCCCCCTGGATTTATTAGAAAAATTATTAAAGTTGGAAATATTTCAAATAAAGTTTGTGTAACATGGAAGAAAATTGTGTAGGATTTATTGGAGTTCATGTTGGTAAGATTAAGTTTAACATCAACCCTACTTTAGTATTTTATTTTACTCTATCTAACACCAGAGTATTTTATTCTGTCTAACGCCAGACGATTTTACTCGTCAGTGGTAGGGTACTGCCAGTTAATGGGTTAACAATATAAATTACAGTAGAAAATGTATAGACACCATCTTAAAGTAATGTATTAATTAATTTTGATGCTTTTTTGTCGAAAACGCACTGAATTATGAGCATCTGACAATTAATTTCAAGCGCCATGTTTTTTTACCATCGCTGGGAAAATTGGTGGCCAGACCCACAGTATTTTTTGGACTGCCAGTTTTGGCATCCTGGCTGTATAATCAATATTCGTGGGCAAGGATATGTCACAGGTTTTTGTCTGACAAATAATATTACCTGCCATTATTAGGGTAGAATAAAATGGTTTGAGCACCATTACCATTCAACGGGTTGTGGTATCAAAATGCCCTGCTTTCTAAGGCGTTGCAGACTATGTACCTCACAGGCATGTTCATTGTGGGTTCGTTGATCTAAACCCTAACACTGATGCTAATCCTATAAAGTGTATTGAAGTCACCCACAACAAACACCTGTGAGTTAGTCAAAGCTGTTTTCTAACAGGTGCTGGTAATCACTCTAAAGCAAAGAAGTCTGAATATGAACAAGTTTGCAAAAAAGCTTGTCAAAAGGTAATTTTAGTGTCCAATGAAAGTTGAGAACTTCAATAAAACTATGTTGTAAACCTTTTGCTCTCGATTATTAAACTGGCTGTTTTATCAATATAGGCCATTGAAGCTCTTCAGCAAGGAAAAAATGCTCTGGAGGCATTAGTTGTTGCAATTAAAATTCTCGAGGTACTATATATAAATAAGTGTATATACCATAAATATGTTTCCTAGTATGTATTTATTATATACTTTATAACTGTATTGTACTGAAATTCTTCCTACAGGACAGTCCTTTGACAAATGCTGGTGTTGGTTCAAATTTAAACTTTAATGGTAATGTGGAATGTGATGCAAGTATAATGGATGGACAGACAAACAGTTTTGGAGCAGTTGGAGCACTACCAGGTGCAATATTTATTTGCCATAATGAGATTATTGCCATTTGCATATTAAGGAGACAAATTACAGGTTCGTTCAAAAAACGCAATTTGCAAGACATATTTTCTGACGTTCTGGCAATTTTTTGATGTCATCATTTCAGGCCAAATTTTTTTTATGTCTCTGACCAGTTACTAAGACAGCGCATTGCTTAATAAAAGAGTGCATGGGCCACAGGCAGCAGGGCCTTATGGACGGGGCTTGGGTAGAGTTTTGGAGAGACAGACAGAGGCTGATTACTCAGTGTTGGAGGATTATTTGCGAGAGGGACAGAGGCTTATTAGAGAGAGAGGAACAGGGGCTAACCCTAATAATCCTAACACATATATAGCATAAGGGGCTGTTCAGAAAATATGGTTTGAGGGGTAGGGCGGCAGTGATTTCAATAAAAGGCAGTTACTAGTGGTTTACCGCTGCCTATTAGGCCTTTCACTGCCACCTATTTCATTGTTTATTTGCAAAATCTATATTCGTCTTTCGTGTGGAAATTTTGAGCACAGACTATTCTTGAAATTCAGTCTGCTATTACAATAATTATTGAAAACACTGAATGACATTGTGAAATCTCTTGCAGCTGGTCAATGTGATATGTTTCTGAGAATGTTTTTGTGTAAATTTCAGGTATAAGAAATCCAATTGTAGCAGCAAGGAAATTGGTTGAAGAGCAAAATATTTCCTATCCATCAGGAAGAATTTCTCCAATGTATGTTGTCTTTTCTATGAAATAGTCAATGCAAGATTAGAGAGTTTAGACACACACCATAGGTTGTAAAAATCTTGGTTTGCAATTGTCAGGTTTTTGTGTGGTGAGGGTGCACATGATTGGGCAGTAAAACATGGTGTTCTTGGAGTGTCACAAAAGTTTATGGTAACAGGTAATAAAAATGGCTTAATTATATTTATTAATTATTTATTCTGGAAAAAATACCAAGTGTTTTGAAAACGTTTTGTGTCATTGACATAATGTTCATGCTTTAACCTATTTAGATAATTCATTGAAATCATTTAAGAAATATTTAAAATGTGCCAAAGAAGAGGAAAAGAGAAAAATCGTTGATGAGAATACGAGGAGATCACAGAAGAAGCGTAAAACAATTGACATGATAGATTCAGCTGATCAGGTACACACACTCGTATTTTTAGTCATTTTAATTTTCTAGTGTTGCATTTTAATGTTTGTTATCATCTGCACACAGGAGGAGAGTTTACTAGACACTGTTGGAGCTGTGTGTGTGGACAGAAATGGAAATATTTGTTCTGGAGTTTCAAGTGGAGGACTGTTGCTCAAATATCCAGGAAGAGTTGGTCAGGTGTGGACAGCAGAGCTTGGTTAGATTTATTCTGTTGAAAATATAGCATGTACAGAAGATATGAAACGTAACAGTGTGAAAAGCAGTACAGTAGTGTTTATATAAATCTATATATCTTTTATTTTAGGCTGCAGTCTATGGAGCTGGTTGCTGGGCTGGAAATATTACAGAGGATAGTCCAGTTGGCATTGCTTGCTCTACTTCAGGTTACTATATGACTCTTGAATGGTTTCATATTGTTGAAAACATTGCCAACAAAGTACTCACTCTGTTAGACTGAATAAAAAATCAAGCATATAGGTTGTACATATATTCTTGTTTGTTTGTAAAACGTTTCTTTAATATATTTATTTGATTTAAGGATGTGGTGAAGAGTTGATAAAAACATTACTCTGTAAAGAATGCGCTGATCTATGCACTGGCAGGTGAGATAGTTAGGTGTTGACGCTTGCTGTGCGCTTACACTGCAGTTTATTTTGTGTATTTTAGTTCAAAATTTTGCATCTTTCAGATGTGTTGATAAGAATGGAATGGCAACATTACAAGAGTTGCTGCAAAGCAAATTTCTTGGTAAATTCCTAATTCTAATACAGTTAAAACTGCATCAAGCATTCAATTGTGTATGTACGTTATTTATGTACGTTAATTTTAGAAATATTTCTGTTTTAGATTCACCACATCTTCCCAGTAGCAGTGAGAAGTTAGCAGGAGTTATTTTATTGAAATGTCAAATGGACAACACTCCAGGTTTATCTACATTTTTATTCATTTCTTTTTTATCATCGTTTAATTATCATTATCAATCATTTGATATGTTATATCTTTTATAGACTCACGAAAACTGACAATAGATTTCTCTTGGGCTCACACAACACGCACTATGGCTGTGGGGTATCTGACTCTCGTAGATCAAACACCTAAGGTTATTTACGTCATTTAAATATGCTCCCTTTATTTGATAATAAACTTGAAAATTAACACAACTGTCTAATCGTATCCATATTTCTCTATATCTCAAACGTGGTGGTCCAGTGTAGCCGAGGACTGCTCCTTTAGGCTTTCAATTCTTTTATCCACTTGTACTGTCTAACCTAAAAAACATTACACTGAAACCTAAAATACACTTCAAAAGTTAAAAACATTAAAACACTATTTTCTCTATAGTTTGAACTGACAAGATTGGAAGCCGATGTGTCTCCTGGTAGTTCAGTTTTAGTTCAAGGGATCGTACAAACACAAGAATTATCTGCACCAAATGAAGAAAAGTCCAGAACTTAAAAAGGTCAGACTTGGAATCAGAAAACGCGTCAATTTTCAAATTAACATCCTCAACTTCAATTCAGCGATTTATACAATCAAACTATTCCCAATCCTGAACCCTAAGGGACTTGTCAGAAATTACAAGGGGGGGAGGGGGGGTGGGGACTTGAAAATGTAAGTTGAAAAACTGTGACCCCCCAGCAAGGACGAGCATGAAATATCGTGACCCTCCCCTTGGCCGTGGCCAAAAAAATTCATGACCCCTCCCCTTTCCTGCTGCGCAAAATCCTCCCTTATGAAAATTATGGCTTAAATTTTTATGACCCTCCCTTTTCAATGGTTCAGTTTTTAATGACCCACCCTTTTGAAGGGCTGAAAAAATTAAGACCCTCCCCCTTTCTCCACCCCCCTCCCCCCCCTGGTAATTTCTGACAAGTCCCTAACCCTTGTGACGTCATTTCGCGATAATAATACGGCAAAATCCGCTTTTGAAGATATATTGTTACTATAATCACGCGCACCACGATTATTAACAACATAGTGTACAAATAATTAAGTACAGTATAGGAAACGTTCGGAAATTCGCATCAGTCAATCAAGTTCTACATATTTACGTAGAAAATTTATGCCGGCAAGAATGAATTCATTTAGTCTTTTATCGTAAACTATTTGACCGCTACCAGTAATATATGCATGTAGGGTGAAATATTGCGTGAAATTTTAAACGTATCTTTCTCTACAATGACGGTACTGAAATACGCGGGTATATTCGCTATGATATTTTATCTTTGAAATTAAAGGGAAAGTCCAGCAGTCATGCACAGTTAACGTTCAAATAGATATCGATATTTTAAACCAAAACAGGAAAGCAAAAGTTTAATAACATGTACTAACATCCGTTAATTGAAAACGCCAGCGAGCATATAATTAAAGTATATATTCCTGTGAGCATTTATTCATTTGTTCGCGGTTACGAATTTTTATAAAATCTTCACTGAAAATTTAAAAAGTAGTTCTTGTATAGATGAAATAGTATGCGGGAAACGTTGACGGCAAAATGCTGTATATTTGAGTGGCGGACAAGCTGGCAATATTTGCTTCGTAAATAAATAATATAGATTAGAGCTAGCTAGCAGGTGTTTCTGTCAACCGTGTTTGCTCCATTATTCACAAAGTCTGTTTATTGAAACCTGCTTCAATAAAGTATCTGAAAATCAGCGGTGATAAAGCGACAATAGCGCCACAAATATTGATTCCAGTTTACACATGGAAACAGTCACTTAGAACCAAGGTAAGTAAATGCTTCTTTTCAAGCTAACTTTTGAATTTTTCCGTTTTATCGACATTTTTCACAATATGCAAATTAACAGCTACGCTATACACGCTATTGTCAAAATTTAGAAGTCTGTTCTTGATATTATGTTTGAAAATATTTTGAGTTTTTGATGTTTTATATGCGGTTTATCAACACTTGATCTTTTCTTTAGTAAATGTCGAAATTGTTTTGGTTGTTTTAGCTGTACAATCAGTATCATTCGCAACTACCCGCGTAACATATTTTCAAAACGTATTTTGTATTTCATAGCTTTTATAGGGACACTTTATTGAAACACCACTGCTGTGTATAAACTCTTTTTGCCGATTATAGTTATGTACAGGGCAAAATGTTGATTTAAAAGTAGCGCAATTGATGATGCTATAAAATTTAGCTACAGGATTTAGCTATAAACATAGCTGAACGTTTCTAGCCTAATATGACGCAAGTGAAGCCTAATATGACGCAAGTGTTAACGGTTGTATGAAAAGTGAACGTTTTTTGTTAGCCACTTTTAAAGATGCAAGTCTCGGTCTGAATAATTCGTTTACTCCACGTTTTGTTTCAGTGTTAAGAATTAGTTGTTTGTTGTGTAATATTATATTTCTATTTAGTTCAATCTAAGACGTAACCGGCAGCACTTGCAACTAAAATGTTTCCGACTGGAAAACAAAATTACCCAATTTCATAAGTTTGTATTTTTCATACGGCACCGGATAAATTCGAAACCGTAGTCCGTTGTTTAATTTGACAAGCAGGAGTAAAGTATTATTTCCCTAGATATAAATCAGATGCTTGGTGACAGTGTAGTGCGTCGTATGTCGATGTACAGTTTCCTAATATTGTGGGTTGTGTGTAGCACTCGTATCAGCCTGACATGGGACGCCAAAGTCTTTCGACCATATCATGAACACTATCTCTCTCAGGGAACATTTCATGGCATTGATGTCTTTACCGAAGATCTAAATAGCGCAACTGGACCAGAGATGTTCATGGAACGGTTTTATATCTGCTACGATAGAGACGGACGCAAGACGTATTTTAAGAAGTTGGACGAATCTTATTTTTCAAACAGAAGATTCTGGGTTATAACTGCTAAAGGAACTTTTGTTGCTTCTATGAAAACATGTTGAAGATTTTCGCAATATCACTGGCAGCGCGTCTTCGACAAGTTTCTCATGTCTATAGCCCTGGGGCCGGTTGTATGAAAACAGTTTTATACAACCGGCCCCTGGTCAAACAAGAACAAGAGTTGCATGATAATTGACGGGATATTTCCGCGCGTACGGCGTACTGGTCAACGAGCAAAAAGTAGTAAAAGTAGTTGGTAGTCTAACGCGAGCGAAAGTTGCGACTCTCATCAACTCTCATCAACTCTCATCAAATCTCATCAAATCTCATCCTCGTTTGACCGGGGCTTAAGCTCACGTGAGTTATTTTCCGAGTTTAAAAGCAAGCAAGAATTGCTGTCAAGGAAGGAGATATGCCAAGGAAAACTTGTGTCATCCGTGCACATACATGTAAAACTGCCATATTTGTTTCTTCATGTGCTGTATAGCATCATCTTACACTGATGTGAAAGGGGCAAAAAACATATTCTTAGAAATTAGAGCTTTTTTGTACAGAGAATAATTGTGTTCAAAATAACACAGTGTTAAGTTTATTCACAGAATGTACATTTGTTGAAATTCAGTTATATTCTTGTATTTCATCTTTCTGTTTTCTTCTTCTTAACTTCAGGTTCATCTTTATCGTCACTGTCATCCTCGAATTCTTCCCCATTATCTGCAAAGATAACGTTTTCTACACTTCAACTTTAGATTTTATATCGTAGGGGAGTTCTGTGGTAGCTCTGCTACTATACAAGGCACTACCACAATGGCAAACACAACACTCTATTTCATAATCAAGGAAATATGACCACCCTACTCTCCATCACGCCGCAAACTAAAACATCAATTTAATATCAAACACAGACCTGTGCTGCTTTCTTTCAAATCTTTCAAATTTCCGCTCGCTCTTTCCTTTTCATCATTCACAATTTCCGTCAGTTTATCATTTACTTTACTTTGAATGTTGCGTACGGAACAAATCAAATCTTTCATAGTTTTAGAACTCGCGCCATTATTTTCATTTTTAAAAACAAAAGTTTCTCCACTCCTCAAAACAAGTTTTGCTTCGGCCATATTTGATTCAGGGCAGTACTTCATGTTATGGTCACTAATATGGCTTAAAAACCAAGGGCTTTAGGGGCTTTAGCTCCTGGGGCAAAAGTGCGAGGTAGTTGATCTACATAAATTCCTACAATTTATTCACGAAAAATTTTAATTTATAAAATTGTTAAATAAAAATAGTACATCTGGAAAAGTATTGATGATCTTGAGTAACTTCATACGGTCGTGAAAGGCTAACATAGTAGCTCAAAGTTTTATGCTATTATATTCACATGTAGCCAGTCACTTTATATTAACAAATACAGAATTAATGTCGCACTTCTTATTGTTCTGCAATTCTTTATGTTTTTGTACACTATAAGACATAATGCTTTGTGCAAAAGGTTCTTCCATGAACACCATTTTCTGTTTTGTACACTGCATTCTTCTTTCTCTTACCATGCACTCTGAACCACCAGAATACAATGTTTGTATTGTGATAGGTTTATGCCCTGTCACTCCCTAAGGTTCTTGATATCATTTTCAGGTCTTTCATTTTCAGGTCTTTCATTTTGTAAAGGTTTGATTTTCCACACTGGATCAGGAGAGTTTATATTTTGTTGAATAGTGGCGTAAAGTTGTGCAGTTTTCTTCTTATGCAAAGCCATGTGTTCGGCTGGGTCAAGTGATAACGTCTGTTTATTAGAAGTTAAATAAAATAATACAACTTTAAATGAAATCTTTTATTCAAATATTGTTTACTGTCATCTTACTCATCTAAGGATGAACAGTTGCCGATAAAAACATTGTCATGTGAAACGTGACCAATCTCAATGATTGTCTGGCTCAATTGAACCTTCAAATGCTCCAGACAAACTTTGAAGTGCCAGATTTTATCTGTGACCTGTTCATCCTTAGACGCAAACGACGGTAGAGCATGGTTAATAGGTAGCAAAGTTTACTCACAGTTTATAGTGCAGCTAAATGACTTTTTTTTTAAATAAATATTAAGGACTCACTTCCATCATTTGCTCTTTACTGGGAGAAAGAGCTTTCATAAAAACCCAGCCACAAAATACTACGCCTCCAACAACAACACTGTTTACAACCACTTTCTGTATTCTTGCGGCCGCCATATTTGATTATCACCCCCAGAATATTTAAAATTTGAACAAATATCAGGGGGGTGAACGTCTTACATTGAAACAACACACTGTGAATATCCCCCCGGATATTTACAAGTATATATTCATATTCAATGGATTTAAACAAATGTCATGGGGGGTCAAGCGTCATTTCATGCCTTACTGAGAAGCTTGAAACTGTCTGGAAAGCTGGAAGATTATTAAAAAATTTATTTCAAAAGTTTTAAAAAGAAATGGCACTGAGTGAAACAGATTTAAAATCAAGCCTACATGAACCAGATGCTTCAACAAAAGACTTTATTATGCAACAAACAATGTTGAGAGTTAAAGATCCAAAAATTTCTTTGGACTTTTATACACGTGTGCTTGGAATGAGGTTCAAACCTTTGAGTAATTTTATCAGAAATCTGCATATTGTATTGACTTATGAAAATATGTCATGTTGCAATATATACTTCAACCACAGAATAGGAAATGACCAGAAAGGCCACTCAGCAGTGCAACGTGAGACCCTATTTTTATGCAGTTATCTGGCCAGAATAAGGCCGAGGGAATGGAAGTCATAGAATACCGTCCTCCACCCGCATGTCCAAAATGCTGCCGCAAAAAAATCATTATCTAAATAGCCAATATTTTTGTCTATATTTTGCAATATTGGCTATATAAAGCCTAGTTTTAAAGATTGTTGGTATATTACTGAACGGGACTTCACTTCCCTCGGCCTAATGGCGGACCAGCCAGTTCAGCGTGTTTATTGGTCAGAAAATGCAATTGACTGGCTAGAATAATGGTAATGAACATGCATAATGCGACATGCGCAGCGTCAAAACCTTCAAAGTTTCAGCCTCAAGTGGCCCTTCTAGTCATTTCCTATTCTATGTTTCAACCCCAATATGCCATGCCCCACCCTAAGAACCACCATAGAAAACACAGAACTACCATAGCCCAGTATAGGTGGGTTTATAGTAGGTTTCACTAGGTGGGACAGTGCAGCATCACATGGTGGTCAACTTTAAAAGGAAAGAGATCAGATTTACTAACTGTTGATTATATGTATCGATCTCATGTTTGGTGGTAAATGTGTGTTATGGAATAATTTAGCATCATAAAACACATACTAAAACTTAACTATGTATTTTGTATCACGTTTCTTCAGGCTTCTAGGAAAGTATGATTTCCCAGAAATGAAGTTTTCCTTGTTCTTTGTTGGATACGAGAAAGCCGAGGATATACCTGATGAGAAAGATGCAAGAACTAAATGGTGTTTTTCCAGGATAGGAACCATTGAGCTCACACAGTATGTATGAAATCAATGAGAATCCAGAAGATCTCTGGGTGGCTCACAGTGTTATAAAATACGAGATGGGTCCTAAGTAGTTATCGTAATCTTCTAAATTGAGCTTCTTAACTATTATTTTTCTAGACCTTTTTAAGAAGTGATTCCACCCTTTTATGCATACCCTTCTTTGCACCTATTCTTCACTTAATCATAGTGTTAGACCCAGGGATGGATTTACTGGGGGAATGGGGGTGCAGGGGGATGTTAACCCCTCCTAACCATGGCCAAGGGGGGTGCAGGAGGGGTGCCAATTCTCTTATCAAATCCAAATTTTGGATGTGACAGGGCATTTAACAAATAAAAATATAATATTGGGCCAATTGTGGTAGTATTGCACCCACTTAGCACCCCTTCTATCAGATTAAGCTGGATCCATCCCTGGTTATACTCAGTGGCATACACTAGGGGAGGGGGGTGGTCGGTTGTCCCAAAGCTGTATCAATGCTTTTTCAACCATGAAAGCCTTGATAGGCTATAATTTAAGTAAATGTGCATGAAATTTAAGCCAAAAAGGTTTTAAGAATTGAGATTTGCAGCAACAAAAGGGTGGTTATATGTTGGCAACCTACAGTAAGTTCACACCCCCCCCAATATTTTGCAAAGTGTCCACCACTAGATGCAAGTCTAGTTGACACAATAGAAGTGGTCGTACTGATTATTTTGTGTGTTTTGCAGCAATTGGGGAACTGAAAATGATCCAGACTTTAGCTACCATAATGGTAACAGTGAACCAAGAGGATTTGGTAAGTTATACTGCAATATATTATAGTACTGATCTTAGTGACAGAAACAATAGTATGCCATTACCTATGATATGAACTACATCTGTCCTACATTGCTATTCAGTTATTCTACTAACTTCATGCCTGTAGATTTTATTTTTGTGGATGTAATCAATCTTTGAATGGAGTTAGGCTATGCCGGTGCAGCCAGTATCTCCAGGCTTAGATCACTAGTTCCACTTCCTCCACATGATTTTTTGAGTTCACCTGTAAGTCAAGAATTCTGAAGCCAACAAAGTTTTGAAGCACGCATTTTGAATTTGGAGCCCCTTAGACTATGGAGGTAGCATCGCTCCACAGCTCCCTAACTTCTGCAACCATGTTCTACTCTATTATCATGATTTTCTAGGCCACATTGGTATAGAAGTACCTGATGTTGACAAAGCTTGTGAAAGATTTGAAAAACTTGGAGTCAAATTTGTGAAGAAACCAAATGATGGTATTAATTTTTCTTTGTACAAATGTGTAGGAAACCTGTGCTTTTAGTATACTCAAACTGGAAGCACTTCCCTCACTACCAGCTGAGGTGACATTCATGCAAAATTTTACCTTCAATGTTGAGTTTGCAACATAAAATTTGCACATTGTTTGGAAAAATGATATCCAATTTTCACTATTTTGGCCAAAACGATGTGCAAATTGCACTTTGCACACCGTTAATTGGAACGCTGGTGACATTATAATCAGACAACTACATATTGATGGAATTGAACTTCAGTCACAGAGGTAAAAGACACATGTGCTTATTGCATGTTTACAGGGAAAATGAAAGGCTTGGCTTTTATTCAAGATCCAGATGGTTATTGGATTGAAGTACTGAATTCTGACAATCTCATTAAATTAACGAAATAAGGACAATAAGAATGTGATCATCAAGGTACCAATTAGAAATTTTGAATTGTAGAAGGTATGAGAAATATATTTTATTCTTTAAAGTAGGTGTCTATTAAATGATGTTGGCAAAATCAAAGTTCATTGTGATCTCGTTCTAATGGACTCTGGTTATTACATATTTTATATAAATCACACTGTTGAGAGATGTTTCCAAAACATGCTCTAAATTGATCAAGTGGGCACAGTTCCTTTGCATCACAGCAAGGCAGAGCAATGGGCATTTCATTGGTTAGTACTTGAACATATAACATGGCATTTAGTTTTTCAGTGTCACTCCTGCATGAAAATAAAACAACAGCAATGTTTCCTGAGAATGGTATAATATTGGCTGTCTTAAACAGACGGTTCTTTTGTTCCTGGTAATTATTTGCTAAAAGTGGGTCAGTGTCTTTGAACAACCCCATGAGACAAAGCAATGGTATAATAGTTTCTGCATGAGCGAAATGAAAAATTGCTTTAGTGTAGGAATCTGATGTCTTTAAAGATTCGACAACATTTTCTATTGATTCAGTCAAGTTTTTAAGCAGCAAACAACTCATGTCATAGTTAATCTTATATCCATAGCCACGTTTCCAATAGTTTTTAATGTCATACATATACTCAATAATATCTAAATCTGAATCATGCAATACACTACACCATTGTCCCTTGCCATAAATTGCAAGTTCATATGCACATGATAAGAACATATGTTGAATATGATCTGATGTTAGGCTTGAGTGGTCAGTAACATTTAGTCTACTAGCAAGGACTTTCCTCAAATTCACCATCTCTGGACCATCCCTAAACTTGTGAAATTCAGCTAATGAGATTTTTTTATTCTTTGATACTCTCTGTTTATATTCTGAACAAGTGTCAAAAAATCTCAATACTGGCTCTGTTAAGTTTGTGGTCATAATAGCAACAGGTTGGAATTTCGAAGATCCAAGGGTGCCTGTCCCTTCAAAAAGGCCAAATGCAAACGCTGATGCACTCTGGCTTGCTCGTGGTGTCATAGTACTGACAAAGTGGTGTTGTTCTCCAGAGTATTTGGGGGTGAAAAGCGATGGAAATCTTTTAGATATTCTTTTTGAAATATTATATAATTCCTCTGCGCCGACTTTAGCAAGAAACTTATCGCCATATTTAAAGTGGTTGATCCACGATAGCTTTAAATTTCCATATGTTGTTTCTTTGTTATGAAACTGGTTGATGTAGTCAGCTAATTCACTCATACCTTTTATGTCCTTCTTCCCAGGGTAGCGTGTGCCATGTCTAAACACCATATTAAGATGTAGGGGGTTGCACCCCTGTGGAATCTTGACAATATCATCATAAAGTGGATACCTTGATTTCGTTGCAAAATTTCGACGTATATTACTACGTGTCTTGGCAAAAGGTTGAACACAAAATAATGCTAGCATAAATAATGCTATTGATCCTGTAACAGACATGTTGAAATGTGCCTTTGTCTTTGAAGATATGAAACATTTAACTGTTTAGTCTTTTTACTCTAAAGGATTCTTTTTTACAGTTCGAATATAGTCACGTAGATATCCAATGCTAACTACGCTGAGTTCTGTAACACATCCATGCAGAATTTCGTATAAAATCTGTCAAAAAACCCCAAATTTTTACTACCATATTTTTGCATTTGTAGAACTGAACTATATTTGTTGTAGTCCACGCGTGCGTCACCTGCGACAATCTGTGCCTGCGAGGATACGCGTGATCACCCGCGGGCCTTCCACGAATTCTATCAATGCAACTTTTATACAATCTTACTTTCTTTTATGACTCGTCACCGTTGTATTCTAAGAATACGAAAACGAGGTGTTAATACCTTGTTATTAATTCTTAGTTATAGTGCTAAATTTCATTTTAACATTCTATGTTATGTGAAATTAATTTCCCTGGTAAAGGACGCTTCCGCTTGGTTGAGAGCCAAATAATCATGTCCAAACATGCATTCAATTTTCTAACGGGAAAGCGTTAATCACTTTTCTATATTGTACTTTATTGTACACTGTTAACTGATGTTTCTTTCCTGCCCTAACTTGTCTTAGAGATATATTGAAATCCTTTATCCTGCATGTTCTTAGCCTTATTGTAAAACTTTGTATATTTTGACAAGTCATACATACACTCTATTATATTGCAGGCTGCGGTATTGAATTGTAAAATATCAAAGCCATTTTAGCACGATCTCTTTATTACAAAAGCGAACGGAAGGATTATAGTTATCAAATGAGTTAAAACCGTTATAACAGACAACCCGTTTGCACCCTGGGAAATAAAGCGTTCATTTGAAGTTCTATTTGATGAAGAGCCGGGCGTTATTTAGTTTTTTTCATGTCGAGAAGAGCGTCAGCTGGCCTTGAACCAATCCAAAGCGAGATGAAATCTTATTATTGAAACTTTTGATGAATTGATTAAGGCGTTTATTGTCAGCAAGGCGAGCTCTTATTGGCATAGTGCAAAACCTCTGTTTGTCAAAATCATCACTCGAAATCTGCATATTATTATCTATATGTATACGAGAGCATTTGATTTGCCCCAATCATTTTTCTGATACGGACAGATTTTGAACACAGCCAAAGCAAGAAGCCACAAATTTGCTGACGTATTTTTTGTTTGTAATGCCTAGAAGTTCGGGCTATATTTGTATAAACCACGGCGAAAACCGTTGGTAATAAATTGAACGAGTGAATATCTGTCATATTTAACTACGTCAAACAAAGGGCGGCTTGTGAAAATTTTTTTGTCAGGATGCCTGATTTCGGATTTCGCTCATGATTGACATCGGGAAGAGTGAAAGAAAGTTGTTATCATTCTCAAGAAAATAATGAAAGGTAGGCAATCTTATCTGTAACGACTAGAGTCACTGGGGACGTGATTTGACGAGAAAGAAATCAATATTTCACCGGCTAGACAGATATGAAAAATTCAATGCACTCTCAATCGTTCATATATTTTTCCTTTCAACAAATTTGATTCTATTTTCAAATTTTTATTCCACATGTCACAAGTTTCATTCAAAAAAATGAACTGTGTGATTTGTTCTCGAAAGAAAGCAAGAACAGCAGGTATCAAGTTGCTTTTGAAAAATATATATACAAAATTTAAATGTAAATGTATTTTTTAATTTCAACTCGCTTAACACACCTAAAGCTAAGATTTGCTTCTATTTTTACGAGCAATATAATAATATATCACACCGTTATGACATATTTTGAGAAATTAATGTTACTCTTTAAGATACTCAATAGTTTGTGTAACTTATACTGTTGTATATGTATTTTTTGTGTTTTTTTTTACATCGATATTATATTGTGGATACGTTTTCAATACATGAAACAAGCTAGCAATATTCGAAAGTTTTGATTTATGTAAATAGTGTAGTAGGTGGCCACGTTCATGTCTATATTTGCCAAGTATGCATTGCCATTGTTGAAAGGCGAGTTTCATGTAATATCTACCTGGAGCTTATATCATTATTAAAACGCGGTCCAGGTTATTGTATAAACAGCTTGTAGTGTATATAGCTAGGAAAAATCAAATGATATTCAGATCATAGATAGTTTTTTTATACAAATTTGAATATAATTTATGGAAACTAGCCTGAAAACTAACTCAAAAACGTAAAGCAACGCGCATTCATTATAGTTGATATGTATTCAGGTTTCTGATGGAACTGCATTAAAACGAGGCTGGTACCTGTGGGTCTGACCGCTGATCACATGGTCAGATCACCCAGCAAACTAACTGGTCGTTGGTTTGTAATTTCCCGCTTGCTTGAGGGCATAACACAGTCAGAATCATATGGTCAGAATACATCGCTAGGGATGTCACTGTTGCTATGGTAACATGTACAGTACGTGGCATTTAAGACAAAGATTATTTGTAGTAACTGTTAATAGAATCAATCAAATCTGATATTAATTAGTTTGTACATGCAAAATATATCTTACTGGTTATGAAGGAGATTGCAACAAATGAAGAACATTGCAACAAGCGAGAAGTTAACATCTTTTAACAAAGTTGCCACTCTTAACTTGGTTAACGTTTATAAGATTGTAACAAATTATGAATAGACTGCTTCGTCATCTTATGTATGAGTTAACTTGCATCCCAACTGTGCAGTTGTTTACACAATTATTCAGGAGAAAAGTCCTTGTTTGGTTATTCAGTGACCACAAATCCATACAAACCTTGAACAAAAAACATTGATACATTCTTTAATCCTCATTAGAATTAGTCCAAAAATCCCACATGACAATTGCATCTCGCGCGGCAAATATCGTTAATTCTGATTGGCTATTCCTTGGTGTACTGAATTGTGAGTCAATCCGATAGAAGAAGTAGCAAATTCATCTCGTATTTTGGTATTGAAGTGATCTAACACACACCATTCAAATTGTGACATTTTCATGTTATTTATAACGATCTCTAACTGCTGATCTTGCCTTCAAAGGAAAAACCATTGAATATTCCTCAACAATGAAAATGTGGTCATATCTACCCGGGCATGCAGCGAACATGAATAGTGTTTACATTTTTTCGAAGTATTCGAACCCCTAGATAGATTTCTCATAAATATTAACTAGGGGGTATAAGTTAAGAATTTTTAACCATGTGATTTGCAACATTAACATACATAAGCTGTGATTTGTTACATCTCATTAGCAGTCGATCTGAAGTAGTTATATCAAATCATCGCCTCTGCAATTAAACTAAAGAAGATGTAATATTGTATAGTCATTGTCAAGTGTGTTTTCTTGCTTGACTGAGGATTATTTCAATGGCACATTTTTTCTCACTCGACTGAGATAAGTTATATAACCAAATACGATTGCTATTGAACCGGTGTCATATGTCAAATGAAATGGGGCAAATCTGATGGCGTAGGTGAAGTTCGATAGTAAGTATTATACTGAACAGTATAAAGAAAAGGTGTTATCATACTGTACAATTGAAGAAGAACATACATGCAGAAATGCTGTGTGGTTTCGTAAGACTATACGCTTTATTTATTGAACATATTGCTTATCTTAATTCAAATGTAATCGAAATATGGAGATTTTTTATTGGTTTGAAAATCTGAGGAATATATTACAGATAAATTGTCAGTACAAAGACAAATTGCACAGTATAAAAATAAAAACAACATTTTACAGATTAATAACTGAATTGTTAGATCCATCCTAAACTATAGTTACCAATATTCTTTGCACAGTATTGCTAAATCTCAGTTTGTCACTAATGTGCTAAATATCTCCACAATATAATATCCTGTGAAAATTTTAATTTCAGTTTTTGGAGACACATAGACGTATTTAAGGAAGCAGATGTTTTGGAGATAATATATTGCATTATCAACTTTCGCCCACGACCCACATCATATGCCTGGTGTGTTCTGACTGATGTAAAATTAGCTAAACAATGTTCTATTTTAATATCCATACCACTGCTTTGTGCACTTATCTTGATCGTTACTTATAAAATGATATCTTAATTGAAAACTTGTTTTGGCTACAGCAATGTACGGTCGTTTTTTTACTACTTTCTCACAAAATAAAACGATTTTGTAATTGAATAAACCATCAGTGGGTTTGATTGGAAGGTCAAGATATTATATTTCACTGGACAATATTCACAAGTTCCAATCCATCCAATTATAGATTTCCACTCAGTCACAGGATAATTTGTAGCTAATTGCACTGTCTAGTTACATCATTTTATTGGCTCCTGCTGTTTTAAACATAGACTAACTAAAAAATGATCTATTATTTGAACTGATTGCTGGTCTATTATTATTTAAGTATCTGAATCAGGAGGAACGTTTGTTGACTTTTAATATAAACGACAAGAAATACTTTTCGAAATACTATATAAGATAATCTATTTTGGCATATTGATGACTTCTTACGAGAAACAGGCGACGTTTCTTGTAGGAGAACTTAACTTTCGTTAAAAGATTATGACGGGAGGCACTTGTAATGCTACTTGAGGAAGAGCCTTTGCTGGATTGGCAAAATGTTGGTGTTTTAAGATTCTTGGTCAGTTCTTGAATGTCCAAAATACTACTTTCCGTCGAGAGTTTCGATATTCGTTGACAAATGATTCACGGAGAAATTTCTCAGTCTTGGGTTTTGCAACTTTTATCGAATGAATTTTAATGACGTGAAAATTCAAGAGGAGATAAATTATTCATTTTCTGGTGAAATTATCCACAAACATATTGAAATCGTCCACAACTATTCATAACTGACAAGAGAAGTAATTATTTTATCTTTTTTGTGAGAAAACATTTGTTTTTTTGCATGTAAAGCTTTAATTACTCATGAATAGACGTGAATAAATTTCACAATAATTATCGATATTCGCTTGTCTGGATTAATAATTAAAGTTCGAGGGAACAAATGTAGCAATTATCATGTGGCAAATGTGACATTCTTTTCTGCACACCACCTTTCAATCTGCATCAAAGTGTCCAGTAACACATTGGCATTCTTCTTTTTGCCTTGAAGAAGTAAAATATTTTTGTTTGATATTGTGAGAAAATTGTGAAGTATTCAACTTCTTCTTTTCAAAGTAGCCTGTAACTGATCATTATATTCTTGTTCTATGTATCTAGTGGCGTTACTGGCAGGTTTGGCCGCAGGTATTCCGCTATGTTTCGTTGGAATTGTCTGCGTGTTTTATCGCTTGTACTGCAAACGAGATCGAAGACAAGATAACATCATCCTGGGACATGGTCGTAAACTTTGGAGGAAAAGTTACGAAGTGGTGGGTTCCTCACATGAAAGTCTTGCTATTCCAAAACATGCGCCAAAAGTCGTCTCAAAGTTTGTACAAGACTCACCACAGTTAAGTAGTACATCCACTTCAACGCACATCTCCCCACTTGAGGATCAACTTTGTCTCACTGAAGATGATGATGATGACGACAACTCGTCGCTTAGCAACTACAGAACAGCTCCGGATGAGGTTTACAGTCCCGAGTATCCTTCGGTTGAGTCTCGGGACACAATCGAGCTGATATCGTTGTCCCCCGTTAAAGCGTCGTATACTACAGAAAACCGTAGTGACCATGTCATAGATATCCCACCTTCACAAGAACCTAGGAAAATACCATCTATCAGAGTGATGGATGAGAACAAGGATGTTTTATTCAAGTTGGATGCTAAACCAAACCCTATTCATAGGGAAAGACGTCGCGAGGACAAAATTCCACTGCATTTACCATCCTCTGTCATTCAAGGGAATAGACATCACCCGTGCCCAAGTCTTGGCATGATCGATGTCTCTCTACTGTATAAACAAACTACTTGTGAGCTGTTTCTGAAGGTGATTACAAATTAGGATCAATTTCCATATTAACAATCCTAACCCTCACCGGATCCGCATCGTCACGACATCAATTTGAGCCATATCAAAGCGAGTTTAGCCCCCAAAATTATAATAGTATGATCGATTCAACAAAATCAGCTAACTGGCAAAAGCCTAGAGTCAGGGATGCCGTAAAACGGCTTAAATTGATGTCGTGACGATGCGGATCCGGTATAGTGTAAACGGGGCCTAAGATTCTCCCATAAAGTATGTGTGAAATTTGGAAATTTTGCTCAATCGTGTTGCTAAGGCATATGTTCCTTAGAATCCATAGATCTCACGTTTTTCCAGGTCTAATTATTACATTTCTAAACTTTTATCTTTTCCCTAGGTGAACAAAGTGATAGATTTACCTGTGAAAGATTTAAGGAACAACACATCTTCTCCATTCGTGAAACTATACGTCCTTCCTTCGCGTCGATATAACTACGCCACAAACATCATCTCAAAATGTCTGAATCCTGTATTTAACGAGAGTTTTGCTATTGGTGGCCTAACACTCATGGAAATATTACAATTGACTATTCAATTTCTTGTTATACACCATGAACCTATACATAGAAATATTATGATAGGAGAATTATTGTTACCTCTTGTTAATTATGAGTTTGTGGATGAGGAGCTTACTTTGTGTCAAAATTTGAGAGAATATAAACCTCAGCCGGTAGGTAGTAGGAACTTGTTCTTTAAGAAATCTTTTGTCTCCTGGAAAAGTCCAGTTCACGAACTTTAACTTGTGTTTCATTCAATGTTTCAGGTTCTTGGAGAACTCCTAGTATCGGTATGTCACCAACCTCTGGCTAGTAAGCTATCTGTCACAGTCGTACAAGCTCGAAATTTACCAAAGATTAGTAATTATGGAATTGGAGGTAAGATAAGTTGGGCAAATCAGGAAACAATGTTTTCTAGCCATGTTTCCTGAAGGTGGACAAACCAGGAAACATTGTTTCCTAGCCATGTTTCCTGAAGGTGGACAAACCAGGAAACATTGTTTCCTAGCCATGTTTCCTGAAGGTGGGTAAACCAGGAAACATTGTTTCCTAGCCATGTTTCCTGAAGGTGGGCAAACCAGGAAACAATGTTTTCTAGCCATGTTTCCTGAAGGTGGGTAAACCAGGAAACATTGTTTCCTAGCCATGTTTCCTGAAGGTGGGTAAACCAGGACACATTGTTTCCTAGCCATGTTTCCTGAAGGTGGGCAAACCAGGAAACAATGTTTCCTAGCCATGTTTCCTGAAGGTGGGTAAACCAGGAAACATTGTTTCCTAGCCATGTTTCCTGAAGGTGGACAAACCAGGAAACATTGTTTCCTAGCCATGTTTCCTGAAGGTGGGTAAATCAGGAAACATTATTTCCTAGCCATGTTTCCTGAAGGTGGGTAAACCAGGACACATTGTTTCCTAGCCATGTTTCCTGAAGGTGGGCAAACCAGGACACATTGTTTCCTAGCCATGTTTCCTGAAGGTGGGTAAACCAGGAAACATTGTTTCCTAGCCATGTTTCCTGAAGGTGGACAAACCAGGAAACATTGTTTTCTAGCCATGTTTCCTGAAGGTGGGTAAACCAGGAAACATTGTTTCTGCAATAAAAGACACAATGGGGAAACAAAATATGTTTCTGAAATCCTTGGGATACATTTTTACTTCCTAGGATGAGTTTTCAGTTACGAAAATGAATAGGAGAACAATTTGCTACCAGCAACTGTTTTATCCGTTGATAAAATCTTAAAAGTCAAATAAAAACACCTCTTAAACACTTGTTTTCATTCTTTACAGATCCCTACGTAAAAGTGGAATTATTTTTTAATTCAAAACGACTTTGCAAGAAGAAAACGAGGACAAAAAAGAAGACAACCAACCCTCGTTTTGTTCAGACATTTACATTTGACCTTGAAGCTTCATATATTGTCTTGGAATCTTTGATCTTAGTGATGACGATACTAGTCAAAGATCCAGGGGGGTGTCAAGAGAAAGTTGGACAAGTAGTACTCAGTTCTCTCACGGCTGGCTCCGCCTTTGCCCAGTGGAATGAAGTCATACAAAATCCGCACGTGCCAGTTGAGAAATGGCAGATGATTCATGAGTGATTTTCACGTGAAGAGGATCGATGTTCTGCCCTTCTTGCCTGTGGCAAAAGGAAAAATCGCGTGTTTTTGAGCCCCAGTTTACACTATTGAAGTTTTCAGTTTATTCTATCATGAAGTATTGGATACATTTGTGTGAGCGTACAATTACTAAAAAGGTTGTTTTCCACTTTAACCGTATCGTGGTGTGGAACTGATGACGTCGACACAAAAGAAAACGTTACGATATGGCACGTTACGATACGGCACGTTACGATACGATACGATACGGCACGATACGATACGTTACGGCACGATACGATACGATACGGCCGAAGTGGAAAACCGCATTTATACTTTTAACCCAATGAAATATCATTTCAAAATCAGGAATTCAACATTACCTGAGTATGATAGAGTAAGTCTTTAAACTTTGTCAGTGTAAACCGCCGCGGCCATGTTGTTGTTGTGATAACATGTCATAACGAAAAATTAATTATTCGAAACAGCAGAATAATGAATTGTAACTATTTAAATTATAATTGTTATTTTAGGATATTTAAATTTCATTGCGAATTGAATGTATTATTTTAAATATAATTATTTATTTTCTCTCCGACTCTGTCTATTTCTATTATGTTCTGCTCTCAAGAATACCGCACTCCTAAATCCATAATCTTATTCAAATGCTGCAGAGAAAAGTCACAAAAGCACAGTTTTTACTGTGCGCGCGCAGTCCTTGCGCAGTCGACGTCATTTTCGAATGTAACGGTTCGTTTAATTGGAGCAAAAGCGTGCGCTTGTTTGCTGATGTGACTAATTAAATGCGAAAAACTAAAGAAAGCTAGCCTTCTAAAAACGTTGTCAAAAGAAAAGTGAATAAATAACCAATATTTATTATGGAAATGTGTGAATTCTCTAAGCCCTGGTATCGCAGTGATGTGATATTACAAGCTGAAGATCGTAAATTTCACGTTCATAAAAACACGCTTGGCTTATGGTCGCCTGTGTTTGATAGTTTGATTAAAGCGCGGAAAACAGCGAACGAGATCATTGAACTACCAAAGAAAAAAGCAAAAGAAATCTACGAACTCTTACTAGTTATCTACAACCTTCAGACGATGAACTCTCAAAACATCATGTTTTTGTTAAAACTCGCGAAAGAGTTCGAAATCGAGAAAGTTCTATACTTGTGTAGTTCATTTTTACTTGAAATTGAAAAACCTGATTTGAAATGCATCAATTTTCTACTCCTGGCTGAGCGTTATGGGTTGGAAGATGTAAAACAACAATGTTTTGAAATAGCTTCCACGTTTTCTTTGAATCATCTTAGAACGTCGGAGAAATTTGGAGAGCTTAGCATGGAAAGTAAATTTCGTATCACGGAGAATATGTTAATGTGTGAACAAGCATTTGTTGAAGAGTTAAAGACGAAGTCATTTAAACTGTTACAGACTGTTTATTTAACTGGTCATGAGAAGTTTGTAAATGATATGCAACCGACTGTCCGTCGTCCGTTTGTATATAGTTGTCGTAAAAGACCTGCGCACTCTGTGCTTGAAGAGAATGGTTGTATTTTACCGCGTGCATATGATTTAGAGTGTGCTGTATGCCGGGCAACCACTGAGAACTGGGCACGAAGAAAGGAACAACATTACCCGATGAACAAAGAACTGTACGATGCGACACTTATGAAAGAAATGTTTAGTTTGTGTCATGCGCAAAAGGATAGTAAAATGACATCTTAGGACCTATATATATATGACTAGCATGCATTTGTATGCGATGAACTTAGCTTTATTCAATTTAGTCTTACATTGAGTATATTAATTATTAGAATGTCTGTATGAAATTTATGTATGAAATATTCAATAAATTTTGAAATTTAAAAGTTCGACACTAGACGTAGTTTAGTAGGAATGTTTCACTAAGCGCACCGTGCAACTGATGGTGAGAAAATGTTTATTATTTTCGTTATATATAGTAGTCTTGTATTTGGTAGCAAATAATAGAATTGAGAGATGTAGTTTCATTTGTATCAAAGGTTCTCATGTTGACCACCATCCGCTCAACCTCGTTCCCAGGGCATTTTCCCCACCGTCCCAATAACAAAAGTCAATTGTTAGTTAATTGTTAGTCCAGTTTTTTATGGAGCTCCTCGGTTGCTCCTCGGAGCATTGGCCGCCAGACTAGTCCGCGAGCTAGTAGGGAAACTGGGGCGACGGCGAAAATGGCGATCTAAAATTTACACTTTGGAATCACGCTTGTCTGTTTTTTAGCTGTATAAAGGACTATTTTGTATATTTTAATTTGAAAAGAGATAGATTGAATAAAAAAGATATGGATGAAGACGTTTTTGATGAATCCACGCTGTTCTCGACGTTTGAGTCGGTAGAAAATGGTGATGAAAATGCCCCATTGCATAATCGACCGAAGAGTAAAAGTGCTAGTTTGAGCGAAGTGGATTCATTAAAGCAGGAAAATATGTTATTAAAGAAACTCGTACGAAAGATTGGATATAATCCAAGCGAAGATGAACCTCTTGCAAATATTTTGTACTATAATGGCGCTTACTCAAACCAAGGCGAGCTCGAAGACTTTGTTCGTCATGTTATTGCGAGGTCAGCTCAAAATAATGCAAGCAATAACACTAATGGCTCAAGTCAATCAACCTTGAGTAAGAGAAATCTAATGAGTGATGGATTTGCTGCAGCTCTTGGACGGATCTCAGATTATACAAAATTAGACTATGGAGAATTAGAGTATGATATATCAGATCTACCAATGGGATGTATCCAATATTTTGCCTCATTCTGCCTAGATAGATCTGGGTCAGACATGGAGAAAATATTTCCAACACCGCCTCATTTTGATCGGGTCTATTTCAAAACTCTGCCTGAGGACACACAGCGTAAAGTGCCACAAAGACGCAAGGCAGTCTGTTTTAATTGTGATGGCGATCATAAATTAAACGATTGTCCTAAACAAAGGGACCTTGCAAGAATCAGTATGAAACGAAAGAACTTTATGGGAGGTAGATTTAACGAATCTCGTTATCATGAAAAACAGTATCAACATTTTAAGCCTGGGAATATAAGCGAGAAGTTACGAGAAGCATTGAATATGGTTGATCATGATCTACCACCATTTATATACCGCATGAGAATGATTGGTTATCCACCTGCTTGGTTGCCAGGCAACCATGATTCTGGCATTGTGATGTATGGAAAAGAGGGGAAAGAAGAACAGAATAACGAGAGTAATAGTTTAGATTCTGACAAGCGTGTTCACTATCCTGGATTTAATGTTCCAGTACCACGAGGTAAGATGGTCGTTTTTATTGGTTAGTTTCAGTAAGCATTACTGGGCAGCAAATAATGCTGAACTTCAGAAATATTGACACTTGTTGCAGCAAGAAAATTAAACTACATCTCTCAATTGCACTCTACATATAATAAAATAAATGAACAACATTATTTTCTCAGTCTGATAACCGACGGTTTAGTACCATCCGCTGCAAGATAGTGTTTAGAGAAACCTAACTTTACACCACAGCAGACTTTGAACGTCCACATTTTAACCCATTAACTGGCAATACCCTACCACTGACAATTAAAATTGTCTGGAGTTAGACAGAGTAAAATACTAAGGTAGGGCGCATCTGGTTGCATTGCCAGCTAATGTGTTAACATTGTTTCAGGGTCTAATTATAAACAAAAAAACAACCACATTTTTTTTTGAAAATTCTCTCAAGTAGAATTTACATTTTTACCCCTCTTAAAACATCCAAAACATCCATAAATGGATGTGCACGATCTTTTGACGGCTTTTAGAAGTAATGCCTTTGTAGAGTTCTGAAAGCTGGATAAGAAGAAAATAAAAGTACAATTAAAACGTAATGTAATAGCATATAAATTATGATCTAAAATTAATTTAATATTTAATTTTTTTAGTTTATTTTATTTTTAAGCTTTGTCAATCATCGATTCCAGGTCTGTCTCGATTCTCTTTTCTCGCTCTCTTTCTTTCCAGGACTCTAAAATTCAAGTTCTAAAATAAATTATGCTAAAAATCATAAAAAGTGAGATGGGTTTAAAATATGTACATGTTTCATACCGATGTATAAAAAGATTCGGGCGATATCAGAAGTGAAGATGAATGAGCAACGCCATGTAACAGCGAAAGCCGTGATGTCAACTTCAACACCTGATATTCCAATGTGAGTCTCCGAGGATATTTAATGTCTGAATGTCTGGCGCGACTGAGAGAAATTCCAATGTTCGAGAAACTTCAGAGGTATAAATCTGAGCGAATAACAGCAGCTGGATATCTGAGAGCTAACCAGTGAAGCAAACTTTGAAAAAACTTTAAGCATCGCTTAAATGATTAAATAAAACCGCGTTTGCAGCTCTCTGTGTTTAAATATTTTTAGATTGCAAAGATTTGGCTCACGAAGTTCGTTTGCCAGTCATGCAGCATCAACACCAATTGGATGTCAAGTCAGAAGACGATTTATCTTTGTTAGAGAATGAAACTGGCAAACGTAAACTTTCCTCCGATGACTCACCTTACCATGATATCAAGAGAATGAAAACATTCTCTGAAAACGACATGGAAGTTGAAGATGAACCCCCTGGTAGCTCTAGTGTTATTGAAACTAATGAATCTTTTAACAATGGTGCAGGTAGCCACGGAAATATATCTTCTGTTGCACAGACCACTGACCTTGAAGATGGTGAGATAGCAGATAGCCCTGAACAAGCTGACATGGTAGAACAATGGTGGTTGAAGGAGCCATTGGTGATGCATTTCAAGAATGATAAACAGCAGCTTGTGCGACCACCATTTCCCCTCTGTCCTCTACCCTTACACAAGATATCTCAGATTCTACCAGGAGAGTTGAATCATATCACATTTGAAAACAGAAGTCGTTGGCTGGATCCCATCTTTGGTAACTTGCAAGTACGAACTGGTCGTTTTGAGAAACTGAAAACAATTTTAGCCACTCGGGAAAATAAGAGAAAATCTTTGTAAGAGGTTGAGTTTGTCATACACACCTGGATAGTAATCAGTAATCACACATAGAAATAAGTACTGGTCATTATGGTAGACTAAAAATAGTTGTAGCTGCATGTGAAAATGAGAGAAAATCTTGGTAAGAGGTCAAGTTTCCCATACACAAACAACTAGATTGCATTAATAATCATTGTACTGTCTGTTGAGTACTTTCTGATCCTGCTATTGAGTTGATCATTTTGCGTATTAATAATATAAATTTTACTTTAGATACTAGCATAGAGATGGAACTCTAATATTTCACAATGTAAAAATCATTTTACACAAGTTTTAATGACAAGTTTTATTGTAATCTATTCTTACAAATGTTTCTGATTAAAGTGATTTTAACTGTACAGTACTGCCTTCATTCTTCATGTTCCAATCTATATATTATGTAGGTGTTATTCAGAAATATCTGATTAAACCAAGAAAAATAAGTTTATACAGGAATTACTTATAGGCTACACAAAATAAATAACAGCTAATTACTATAATTATTTACAATCATTAAATACTAATAACATAATATATATCTTGATTAATGACCGCGCCAGCGTGGTGTATTATTTAAAATATATAACAATATATTTAAATCTAATATTAACAGGCGACACATAATTCCGTTACTCGCTGTAATCTAACGAAACGTAATGACATATTAAATTTTAAGGTGGTTCAAATTAACGATAATTACTAACAAAGTAGTCAGTCTACATAATTAGCTATCTATGACCTTAGCATACTATGGCTCTGCATATTAGTATCCTACGAAAATTCATTCATGGAGTTGCTTCTTCGCGACGTTCACGCGTGTTCATTCTCGTGTTTTTCTGGCTGAGAAAGGAATGTTGGATGTGGATATCGAAAGTAAGGTGCGCCGCTTCTTGTGTTCTGTCCGAAACTAAGACTTAACGAGGGAAACGTTGTTTTAACGTCTTTCAATGGTCGAGCTGTTGTAGTTATCGTGTCGTAACTGTAGCAATTACAGCTTGGATTTGTACATATAGGACGCAGAGGGATTGCTGGGAATGGTGGGGATGGGAAGGGGGTTATACCTCGACTTATGAACGATAGTGGAGAAGGAATAGGGTGAAATGTTGGTCTATACATTGTTTGTCCTTTAGTTAAAGTTTCTTCATGATTAGCTAGGATACACTCTATCGCTTGTGCAAAATCACCTCCACAACCACGAAGGACTACTTCTAGAACATCGCGTTTTTGACCAGGAAAGAGTCTGGTTAAGATATCCATATATCTAGGATAGTTCTCCATGATAAGGTCATCAGATTTTAGTTTCTTGAAGTTGTTGAATTCCTTGTTGTCTGTGTCCTTGGACCTCTCTCGCTTGATACGCGGTGAACGTTGTGCTGTGGGACTGCTCTGAGGACTGTGATCTAGATAACATACAGTTGAGAATTGTTTAAACTTTGAGATTGATGATAAGTTTAAAGTCTTGGACAAACTAGGAAACATTGTTGCAAAAACATTGTTGCAAAAACATTGTTTCCTAGCCATGGAAACATGGTTTCCTGAAGGTGGCAAACCAGGAAACAATGTTTCCGGAACGAAAACCACAATTGGTTAACAAAATATGTTCCTGAGTTTGTTGGCAAACCTTTTTTGGTTCCACAACTTTTATTTCAAGGATGGACAATCGGAGAAACAGTCAAACATCGACATTTTCAAATATTTTTGCAACAATGTTTCCTGGTTTTGGCTGAACTTTCGGGTATAACATGCAGGTACTGCAATCTCGATAATTGGTCGTAATTGACTAATTGTTTCAATAATACAATATATTGTTTAAACTTGTACTAATTATCACTAAAACCACGAATTAAAGCCAAGGGCACCGGTACACGGTATAATTGGAATATTGTGGTTCACGTGGTTAAATGTCATGACTATTTCGAGCTGTGTATAAACATTTTAGGATATTCTATGCATTGTTTTCTCAGTTTCCAAGACGACTTTCTCTGTGTCCAAGACGACATTCTCTGTTTCCAAGATGACATTCTCTGTTTCCGTATATAGACATGCCTTGGCTGGCTGACTACTGGACGTAATGACCAATGTAACGCATGCGTAAAGAATATAGTACGCTGTTTGTTCAGGCAAACTTAGTACAATAATTTGGCCGATAAGATTAAGACTGATAATTTGTGATGTACCAGTGGGGAAAGTCAAACCCGAAAATTCGCTTATTTCGCATTATCTTACGGCAAAGAGCTGGCTAAAATAGTTGCATATAAAAGAGTTAAGACAATTGATGAATAACATGATAGTTCGTGTGCAATAAATAAGTAGCTTCAATGATTTCTTTCCAACAACATATAATGCCAGACAAATTACTGACAGTATGTATGAGATAAGCACAATCTTCACTGATGCTTAATTCTGCAGGAAAACGTGGGCGAATGCAATTGACATTCTAGTTTCCCAGACAGATTCAAAGATTTGTAACCAATATATTCAATATATCCGACTTAATAACATAGAAATGTATAAGTCTACAATCCTGCAGTTATGATTGTCTTAGGTAAGATGGCGACATTTTGCGACAGTTGTATGTTAATTTCCTATGCATTGTATACTGCCTGTATTAATGCCCTATATGAATACTATAGTATATCACAATGGAGGTATTCAAATGGATATAATTGAGTTTATATTGAAACATTGTTATAACTCGTCTATACCGCCCCACCACCTGTCTTCCACGCTGGTATAAATATAGATCTTCGCTAACTTTAGATTGACTACGTTCATGGTCTCCAGTGGTTACCGCAGAATGTTCCTGAAGATTTATTTATAAACTTTGCCTGAACTTAACACAAATCTACTTTGCATTTAGCTTTGAACGAGGCCCATGCACAGAGGTAGATCCTCTTTTACTGACTGGATTTTAAGACGTATTTAGGAACATGTTAAAGGAGTCGAAATTACAACAATTCTAGAAAATATTAAGTCCTGTATGTAGTATAATTGTATCCATAGAATGTTGCAATTAATAATTTTGCATGATATTGTGGTACCGAGCAAGAGTGCAAGACAAAACTTTCGTCTTTCGTAATCGAAACTTAAACATTTGAGCATTTAAAGTTCATGTTAACGAGTACAATTAACCATAAAGAGATTCATGTCAGTTGAGTAATAAAACTTTAACAGTGGTGAAGCATTGTAAATGGTAGCCTGCTCGCAGCCCGAAATTTCGTTCAATGCTGAGCAGGCTATGTAAATGGTTAAGTAGTTCAAAAGCTTAAGCAGTCTTCACTTTATAGATAATTTCAGATTTAGCATTTGCATTTGCAATGTAGCATGCGCAGCTCTTGACGTATGTTATTTCGGATGAAAAGTCCTCCTGAAACTTTGGTGAACATAACTATAAGCCCACATTGTACTTTGGTAAACATATTATATATAACATGCACGATATAAACATCTTCAAATCGTGTGACTCAGGAAAACTTCTCAGTCACAGTTAATTAACTCGTTACCGCTCCAGATTGCTAGACTCAGTTGAGGCAATGCAACCAAATGACAAGATGAGGTAAATATTTGTAAACCTTACCTTCGTGAACCTCAGGAGTTATTGTTTCTCTCTCTTCACTGCCATTTTTCTCTCTGCTCTCTTCAAAGTGTGGCGATGATGATGTTTTGTTGTTTAAGAAAGATAAATCAAAACCTTTCTTTAGATCACTTTCCTGTTGTTGCTGTCGTCGTAAAGCAACTTGTGCAGCCATAACTCGCTGTCGTTCTGCGATTAGGTTGCAATCTGGGCATGCACAATCTTTCCATTTACAAAACCTCTTGTGTCCTTTAAGAATTGAGATAACGCCGTGGTTTCTACATCGTGCACATTTCGGTGAACGAGTCTGGTTAGATAGCAAGCTTTCTGTTGTTAGGACATGATTTACTGCAGAGATCTCCCCCATTTTCATTATGAGTCCTGTACGTTGTTGAGAAAAGATCAAAATATTATTCACCACCCACACAAAATACTATAGGTGTATGTGCGGCACAGCTCTTCAACGCAATATACTATAACTGTTCTAGCTCCTCGTAACTTCAAGCCCAAACTGACAGTTGCATAATACTGCACTCGCTTTACAACTTAGATAACTTTTTGAAATTGAATACTATAACGCCCACTCTATCAAGAATGAAATAGTTACAATGTAATAGAGTGCTAAGAATAGCAACCATAATTCAATTATAGACCACAGAACAAAGAGGTGGTTGCTAATTTTGTGCCTTGAAAGACTTGAGCTAATTTTGTACTTGCAGAATAGCGCCAAGAATTTATTTAACCCAACAGAGTGAGTATTTGTCCTCACACCCTAGGTAGCTGTGGAGTATGCAATCTAAACACTAACCTCACTCCATACTTGGAGCTTCTCAACATGCTTATTATTCAAGCTGTAACTATTGTATCTTTTGTATTGGAATGTCAAGAATTTGGCTGGCGATTCCCTCGGGAAATATTGTATAATAGAACATTAACCAAGATGAACGAGCTTTCTGGAAAAGAATTACTTCTTTTTAACCTTGTATAGTTTGTCAGTTTTAACCATGACTTATATCTCCTCTATCTCCATGGTATCAAAATACATTTAAATATAAAGACTGTCAGTTATACTACGACAATCGTTTAGTTTCATCATTATTCTGTACTAGGATTGAAATAAAACCATCTTTTGTGTCTTCTATTAGTCCATATCTTGGGTTTGCAAGATGTTTTTCTTTCGGATTTTCTTCTATATCTTCTTTAAATTGTCGGATTATTCTAGTTTTTGTAAGCTTTAGATTCAGCTTTTTACTTTTAGGCGATTTGGAATGATATTTTACAGTTACAACTATTGAGGTCTTATTCAAATGTATTATGTGAGCAAAGTTAATGGGACTATATTCCACATGAGACATTAGAGAGATTTAGGTTTGTTTACACATACGGCTACAAGTAGTCAGTACATATTATTTCCTTTCATGGTTCAGATTTTAGACATGCATGATACAATTATTTAACATGTTCCCATTCAATAATTTTCTTTAATACAAGACCATGTCTATAATCAGGGTTATATACATCACTTGCATTTCCCAATACTACCCAAAACTGTTTGATAATCATATTTCCATCATTCAACATGATTTAGTGAAGCGTGGGTAGCCAGACGACGTTATGTCAAACACTCCCAATGATGTGAGCTAATCATTGTGAGAAAAACAATTAGAATATATGATTTGCTAGACTTGCTCTCTTTGTGTTGTATCAAATGAAGGAATATTACTTCCTTGGAACACTACAGAATGCCATGATTAACTTCATATTTGGGCGTAAAACTTTGTACTATAATAATACATTTTCTAAACTAATTGTACACGAAGTGTCTTACATACTAACTGTACATAAAGGCAAAAGCATTTATGTAGCAAATATATAATGTATTTTATGTCCTGAGTATGGAAATGTGTGAGCTAAGTCCTTTGTTCCACATCCTTTCATTTGAAGGTAGTCATCTTATGCTGAACTAAAAATTGGAAAGTTTTTCTTTCTAAAATATAGAGTCTGTGGTTACATTAAAAGTTCCTAACTATACACATGCAAAAGTTGGCCTAAATTTCTCTCAATTAATAAACAGAACTTTTTTAAACAATGTCTATATCTTCATGGTTTTATCCTTATACATTCATTCTTCATTCAGATTTACCTCCTGTAGAATTTGTTTCAGAATTTTCTAGGTGAGAAATGTTTTCGTGACTATTTTTATTGCTTACTTATATCTTCATTTAATTGCTGTCTTTAAGAGAAATCCACCCACGAGAAATGCTTCTTAACTAGGGATTAATCCAATAGAATTGATTGATTTATAACAGTTCGAAACAGCTACTTAAAGCTTGACAGTTATCCTAGTTCATATATTGGGGAATTAACACACTGATATATCTCGTTGCCATATACGTCAAGCTTTATAAAAGCATTTAGTTGTTTGTTTGTTTGCAAATGTTTGCTAATGATTTGTCCATTAGTAAAGATTATGAAGATTAACATACTGTTTCATCTTTTATCCTTATTTGGGAAGCGTTCAACGCACACAATACAGTCTACCTTATACTTCTTCGATCTATAGTACACTTACAGTTATGCAAAGTTCAAAATTTGAATAGTGTTGAATGATAGTGAATAGATAAAAGCTCTTAATGGCTTGATACTTTTTCATCTTTTCAACGGTATTGTTAAATTGTCCCTTATTATGCAACAGTTGCACTTAGGTTGTTCTAACGGTCAATATCACAAGACACAAAGTATTATCACTGCACGCTTTTCATGCATGACAAACTCTTTTCAACTATACGTGGTCTAAGATTTTCAACGAGCCCTTGTAGAACGTCAACGGTATCAATAAGATCTTGTTGTCTTGCATGAATAAAGAATATATGTTTTGGATCCTGTATTAATGAGTTGGAAATCTTTTATGTATATCCTGGACTACTATAATAAGAATATATATTATCCATGCATCCAGTTCTGTTGAAGGTTAAATCTGACATTTGAGGCAGTTCAAAATTAACAGATGCATGATCACATCCCTTAAAAGGTTTGGGTTGGCTTGGAGTATTCTTCTCTTACTCTTCATGGAGGCATTTAGTGATAAATTAATGTGATTATAAGGAAGGTGTATAGGCTTAGCTATATCTTCAACATAAATATTTTGCTTGACATAAGAAAGATGGAGCGAAGGTGAAACTTGGAAACGCTATCGTTGCATTTTATGGGATATAAGAATGTCCTTAAATTTTCCATTTAAAACCAGGAAAACCTTTTCCCGCAATTTAAGTGAACGTTATTATCTAAATCTACCTCCATATTTTGCTTGTTTGTTATATCAAAATACTTTTCTTACCATGGAAATTGGAACTTGAAAACTATAGACATTCTCTCACTGTAGGATCAACTTTATGTGGAAATATACAATTTGTCTTGAGAGCAGACTACCTCAATCCAAGCCATGCTGCATGTTCTATCACTAGTCATGCCAGCTTCTCATGGGGAGACTATACTAAACAATGGTTGTAATACCCCACTGTGAAATAATGAAGTAAGATAAGAGTGCCATGCCGGCCGGTAAACGCACCATTGCACATCCACTTTCATGAAACCAAACTTTCTCTTCTTAAAAACGTGGTTAATTTGAGAGTTATCTTTATTTGTATCAATTAAAAAAATTGATTATTTTTATCTGTCAAGAACCTTAAACATCTTATGCGACTACATTTGAATGTTGCAGTTTTTTCTTTTCTTTTTACAAAAATTATATATATTCATTATATTGTTACTATGTCTACAATATATTTAAATTGTTTATATACCTTTAAGATAAATGATTTTCGATTTTGCTCTTTTCACTGTATTATGAGATGTTGTCTACCAACTATCAATAGTCTGGCCTTCTGAGTTCTGAGAGAAATTACAGGGTGACCGGCTTCATTTTAACATTCTATAATGAATATTTAACGTTATTTTGGCATCAAATTATCACCGCGTTAAACTAATTAAACACAAACGACGCTATAAACAATATCAGGTTTATGCAAACTTCCATTGCTTGAAGGCGAAAGTTTTTGATGATTTTAACTACTGAAATTAGGTCAAAGTGACGTCTGTCATAATTTGGACTTGGAGTTCAATTTTGGAGTGCTAGAGTATGAATAAAGAGAAATGAAATTAGTATAGTTTTCGTTCACCTTGAACTGCAAATTTGTAAACTACCGGTTGTTTGAACACAACAATATAATCATTTGCAACAAAACTATTTTACTTTCATGCTACAATGTTGCGATCTTTTTGCTGATGAAATTTCTTTGTATTTTTTGCTCTTAAAGAAGGCAGAAAGTTACTTTCGCGGGTAGTAATAGTGATTCATATGGTTTTAAAGTTCAGGTAGTTTAGTTTGTTTTCATTTTTCCACGGTCAAGAGGCGTTGATTGTTTTGATAAAACAACTCGAGAGGTTTATAGTGTTACAATTTTATTTTGAAATTGAAACAATTGAATGACCGAAACTATTTTAGCCACAAATGGAAACAAAATTATTGTGGCTATTTTATTACTCGATATGAGATAATGATATTAGTCGGCTTGTAAGAAACTGAAAGGTAGAAAAAATATATTTGTCATACGATTTAAAGATTTTTATGTCAAGTATAGATTAATTCTCTAGAATTTTTGTGAATTAATATGCATGAATGTTTGTATTTTTGAATTTGTAAACAACTCCTTGGCAACAAGCTAAAAATAAATGGTAATCTACAAAGTTTGTCATAGAATTTTGATCTAGAGTTTTCGCCCCCATCCATTCTTTCACCTTCACCATGTACATGTCCATGGGAAATATTTCCTTCATCAAAAGATAACCAGCTCGAAAAAGCTAAAACGTCTATTAAATTACTGTAACGGGACGAAGCACTAAGTGAAACTTGGATTCAGTACATTAAGATACAAATTTCTATTATGTCCTTATTGACTATTTTACCTTCTTTACACAAACGCTAGAAATAAGTCAAAACAACGAGTGACTGGATGGCTTGGAGAACAGTGGACAGTGGGATTTTCAAAACAAGGAACATTCCGATCACTGAATCGTGACTGGATGGGACTATTGTTTTGCTAAGATAAGATAAAAAGTTTATTTTACGAGGTAACACGTTACAATAAATTGACAAACTTGTTGTCATGTCTTCCACTTTTCTTTTGTGTCGGAGTCATTAATAGTTCCACCTTGCCGAGGAAACAAAGAAATACGTTTTGGTGCTTTTGATGGGGGAAACAGGCTTTATGCAAAGGACTATTTAGTCATTTTAGCGACGACATAAGCTTCTTTTTCCTTTAAACTAAGAAATCTTGGTTAAAAAATTATACCTTTTTGTGATTGTGGCGCATCCCTGTATAATAAGTTAATATTTCTGCGAAATACCGCGGTCGGCAGACTAGTGACGAGTGTTCTGAGTAACCTGGCCTTTTTAAAACACGTGAACCAAAAATTAAAAATGGTTGACAAAATATTGATTTTTCATTCGAAAGATTTGAAAAGAATATTCAAAACGCAACAGAAGCAAGTGCTGGAAGGGCAGGTCGTCTGGTAAATAGCAATTATAGCACTGAATTCTGTACAGCTTCCGAGGTTTATAGTCAGAGCCAGGGGTCTTTGCAGAATAACAAACAGGAAGTGAAGCAAAACAACAATAATATGGATGATCTTTTTGGTGATGATGATATTACTGATTCAATGACTGAAGAAGACTTACAACAGTTAGAAAATGATGCTTGGAGAAAAGTTACTGAAAACAAGAAAATAACACATAATATAGGATGTCTAGATCTAACCCAGAACGTCACTTCAGTAACATTTAACCCACATGTAGCAAGTAATACAGCAAGATCTTACCCACCTGTAACAAGTCAAAGAACAAGGGAAGCACATACAGTTCCTAGACCTCAACAGCAAGTTTCTTACAAGACCCAACAGTTTGAAGATCCTCAGTTACAGCAACTTGCAAGCCAGCTTGAGGAATACAAGTTGAAAGCACAGGAACTTGAGACCAGTATTTGTACAAAAGATGGCGAGTTGCAAGTAGTAAGAAATAATTTGGATGCACGTCGGAAGGAGGTAACTATGAAAGCGCAATTAATCGCTAAGATGCAGCAGGAGCACGAGCACGAGAGATCAGAACGTAACTGTAAGTTAGCTCAAGAGGTTAAAACTTTAAGAACACAACTGTCTTTTCAGAAGCACGAACTGATGAAACAAGAATTTGGTAGGCTTCAATCTCAGAATGTGACTAATTCTCAGAATGTATCTAATAATTCTCAGAAAGTTTCTGATTCTCATAAAGTGTCTGTTTCAGTGAAAAGAAAGGCTGAATTTCCGAGTATAAGTCATGGGTTTGGTTTAGATAATTCATTTCACAGTTCTCAAACACCTGGTGGTAAGGTTCCGCAAGGGAAGGTCGCGAGGCTTGAGAGAAGGAATGAGGATGTAAAAGTTGAAAAGATCCTTGGAAAACAGCTACAGTCTGCAGAAAGGAAAACAAGTCTGTTGTATAGACCAAGCACTAGCAAGATGGTTAAACCAAGGGAAACAAAATCATTGACTTTATCTAAGAAGAATCCTCATTTCATTGAGACACCAAGCGAAATAACGACAGTGAATTCATGTAACAGTAAGCCATTGACATGTCAACCATCCACAATCAAGATTGAGAAGCCAAGGAAAGCAGAAACAGTTATGTCAAATTCATGTAATAATAATCTGTTGTTACAATCAAGAATTGTAAATCAGCCTGAGAAGAGAGCTTGCAATCTGGTGAAGAAACTTGTGCTTTCTTACTCTTCAGACAGCTTGAGTGATGAAAATCAAGATCTTGAAGTTATGAGTTTGTTGACTTTGTTGAAGTATCCTCTGAAACACCTTCCTGACATATTGAAAGCTCATTCTGTGGACAAAAATCCTGATCAGTCTTTGTCGCAGTTTCCTATCTGGCATACGCAGGTGCAGGCTGCATCATCGGACAGTGATAATCTCTCAACCGATGAGGAGATTGACTTTGAATCTGGGAAATATAACCTTGTATCACAGGGAATATTTCTATTACTTGGTTTGCAGCATCTCTCGGACAAGAATATTGGCACTTTAGGTGTTGTCCATGTTTTAGTATTCTTAGAATTGTACATTTCATCTTATATCATGACAAGACAAAGGAGATGTGAGAGTGAAGCTGAGATGGATCAGAGAAATATTCAAGATCCAAGGAATCTACGTCAAGGAGGTCCTACAAGTGGAGATTCTATGGATGAGAGTGAAACACAAAAGGCATCATTTGATGAGCAATACATGATCCTAGAAACACTCCAGATTCTTAAACTGTTGTTCTACTCAGTACCTGGTCTTGTGAAATGTATCTTAGATCGAACAAGTCCTGCACTCTTTAAAGTAAACACAACTGATGAAGATGTAGTTGTCATTTATGATTCGAATGAAGACATTGCTCAGACTAAGGTATAATCAAACTACTATAAGTCTACACAATTACAATACACAATGTTCTAATGCGTCTTAATTATATTCCATTCTCTAGGGAGATATGAACGAAGTGAAAGGTGAAAATGCAGAAGGTAATCTTGTCATATCTTGATTGGGAAAGATTTGACCGATCTTTTCATCTCTTCATGATGGTATTGTGTATCAATTATACATTAGCAAGTCAAATATTCATGCATTTCTTTTGTAGTGCTTGAAGAAAATGCTGTTGGGTCATTTCGTTCACTGCTATTGAAAAATTTGCAAAAACTTGTCATTCCTGTTTTGGTAAGTTAAACTAACTCATCAGGAAGTAGTGATACTACATATATATGACAATGCAATTAAAACATTGATAACATTCAATTACAATTTATTGTATGTTTGTATTTTAGGATGATGGTTCATCTCTCACAGTTTGCCATGCTGCACTGGAGGTCCTTATTATGATGACATCATTATGTAACAATACAGAGTTGGAAAGGTATTAAAACAGTATTACAATCTTGTACATCAGGGACTGGTTGAACAAAGGTTACATACTGTAGCCCTGGACTTGCTTTGCTTTATTTGGAATTGTATTAATAGCTGAAGCTAATTTTTGTTTTCATTTATTTAGTATATTTATTCCTCTAAACCGTGGATGTCTTCTTGAACTTATGGCGAAGGAGGATTGTTCAATTTCTACAGTATCACATGTGATGGCATTAATCAGCAATTTTCTACCTTGCAAAAATGTACACAATATGTTATGTTCACATACAGGTAATGAAGTTATACCTAGAACTCTTTTCAAACTAATTAGAATGCTTTTTGAACCAATTTCTCTTCATTATAGATGATTGTATTTTACTGAAGATGTATCAATGTGCTTGTGATGAGGAAGATGACAGTGGGGAATACTTGAGGAAGTTTCTTCTTCAGGCAAGTGGAAACATTTATAATGTTCTTACTATCTTTCAATTGGTGGATTTCAATAAGCGTTACGGAGCAGCAGATGATGGTCAACTTCAGAACAGACACTGAGCAACGCCTACTGCATATAATGAATGATATAATTAACATAATATTCTCTCTCTGATAACTGCAGGTTGATTACCATCTGCTGAAACCAGTTTCTAACTTTGTGCAATATTTTGTTTAGTTCTTTCAGTTTCTAATGGATGTTGCGTCCAGTCACGGGGATTCAGTTGAATTTCTACTTGAATCAGATTGTCAATGTAGTTTTGAGGTAAGACGTCTCTCACTCGCTCATTTATAACTGCTCTCTCACTCATTAACTTCAAATATTTTGTTATATTTAGATCGTCAGATGTCTTGTGTTAGTCCTGTATGATAAAATGAAGTATCTCCTAGATTTAGACGTTGAAAAAGTCGTATTGGATGAAAGGTAGAAAATCATTTTTACAATCAAGAGTGTATATTGTGATCTTTCCTACCTTCCCTTGCCTCTATAGGATGAGGAAAGTCTTGGGACTTGTGGAATAAGACTTTATTCAGCATTATATTTTTGTTTTAGTCTGCCTGTTGTAAGAACTGGCATAAATATCTTGGTGATCCTATGTACACACGCGTGTTACTCAATTGGTCATAAACTGCATGTAGAACACGAATTCAGTGAATTGATTTATAAATCTATGAATTTGTTCAAGAATATCAGACCTTATATGCCCGAACTTGAAGGTAAGTAAACTGCTCCACTATTTCTTTATTGGGTACATTGTCATTGGCGTAGTTAATACTAAAGACTGATATTAGTAAAAAAACATCTGTGTCACACAAAACGAACTATAGCTAGATTAGCGCGATTTATACTGGCGGTATCTGGTCGTTTCGTCCCCTAACCGTTTCAATGTTCCTTTGGACAATCTAACCAATGTTGTAAACAGAATATCCTTATTACAAAAACCGTCAAACAACTCCCGTGGATAATATGAACGTTAAAGACTTTAAAATAAAGTAAAAACTGTTACATGTAGAAATTATTTCCCTATTATCAATTGTCAGTAACACAAATTTACTTGTGAAGGACTATTAATGACGCTTTGTTTAGCGCTGTTGACTTCACAGTCACTTTAAAATTTTTAATCGAAACGGAAACGATAAAAATATGTAAGCTCACGAAAGACTAAAACACGGTTAGGGTACGAAACGGTTTAGGGGACGAAATGACCATAAATCATACTGGCAAATGGTTCTGGTCTAAAGCCCCATACAGACAAGCAAGTTTTCCTTGACGAGTATATTTGTTCGTGTGTACGGCAAACAAGTTTTTTTCGATCAATATCTATCAAAGGCTGGTATGACTAGCTTTTAAACAAGGCTCCTTGTCAAGGAAAACGTTTTGTCAATTGTCATACACGCGAGAAAATAAAACTTGTCAAGGAAAACTTGTCAAGGAAAATTTTGTCGTCTGTACGGGGCTTGATGACGTATTTATAGATAAAGATGGGGATCATCCGTCAAGAACTACACTCGCAAGTCGTCTGTGTAAAAGAACTACGCAGATAGTTTGTATTGACAGATGATCCGTCTGTTTGCCGCGTTTATACACAGATGATACACAGATGATACACAGATGATACACAGATGATACACGCGTTTATACACAGATGATACACAGATGATACACAGATGATACACGCGTTTATACACAATCTTTTCTCATTTTCTTTGCCCAAGTTCCTCCAGATGGATCATCCGTCCCTAGTATGAATCATCCGTCCCTAGTATGAATCATCCGTCCCTAGTATGAATCATCCGTCCCTAGTATGAATCATCCATCCCTAGTATGAATCATCCATCCCTAGTATGAATCATCCGTCCCTAGTATGAATCATCCGTACCTAGTATGAATCATCCGTCCCTAGTATGGATCATCCGTCCCTAGTATGGATCATCCGTCCCTAGTATGAATCATCCGTCCCTAGTATGAATCATCCATCCCTAGTATGAATCATCCATCCCTAGTATGAATCATCCGTCCCTAGTATGAATCATCCGTCCCTAGTATGAATCATCCGTCCCTAGTATGGATCATCCGTCCCTAGTATGAATCATCCGTCCCTAGCATGAATCATCCATCCCTAGTATGAATCATCCATCCCTAGTATGAATCATCCGTCCCTAGTATGAATCATCCGTCCCTAGTATGGATCATCCGTCCCTAGTATGAATCATCCGTCCCTAGTATGAATCATCCGTCCCTAGTATGGATCATCCGTCCCTAGTATGGATCATCCGTCCCTAGTATGGATCATCCGTCCCTAGTATGAATCATCCATCCCTAGTATGAATCATCCGTCCCTAGTATGAATCATCCGTCCCTAGTATGAATCATCCGTCCCTAGTATGAATCATCCATCCCTAGTATGAATCATCCGTCCCTAGTATGGATCATCCGTCCCTAGTATGGATCATCCGTCCCTAGTATGAATCATCCGTCCCTAGTATGAATCATCCGTCCCTAGTATGAATCATCCATCCCTAGTATGAATCATCCGTCCCTAGTATGAATCATCCGTCCCTAGTATGGATCATCCGTCCCTAGTATGGATCATCCGTCCCTAGTATGGATCATCCGTCCCTAGTATGGATCATCCGTCCCTAGTATGAATCATCCATCCCTAGTATGAATCATCCGTCCCTAGTATGGATCATCCGTCCCTAGTATGAATCATCCGTCCCTAGTATGAATCATCCATCCCTAGTATGAATCATCCGTCCCTAGTATGGATCATCCGTCCCTAGTATGAATCATCCGTCCCTAGTATGGATCATCCGTCCCTAGTATGGATCATCCGTCCCTAGTATGAATCATCCATCCCTAGTATGAATCATCCATCCCTAGTATGAATCATCCGTCCCTAGTATGAATCATCCATCCCTAGTATGAATCATCCGTCCCTAGTATGGATCATCCGTCCCTAGTATGAATCATCCGTCCCTAGTATGGATCATCCATCCCTAGTATGAATCATCCGTCCCTAGTATGAATCATCCATCCCTAGTATGAATCATCCGTCCCTAGTATGAATCATCCGTCCCTAGTATGGATCATCCGTCCCTAGTATGAATCATCCGTCCCTAGTATGGATCATCCGTCCCTAGTATGAATCATCCATCCCTAGTATGAATCATCCGTCCCTAGTATGGATCATCCTTCCCTAGTATGAATCATCCGTCCCTAGTATGGATCATCCGTCCCTAGTATGGATCATCCGTCCCTAGTATGAATCATCCATCCCTAGTATGAATCATCCATCCCTAGTATGAATCATCCGTCCCTAGTATGAATCATCCATCCCTAGTATGAATCATCCGTCCCTAGTATGAATCATCCATCCCTAGTATGAATCATCCGTCCCTAGTATGGATCATCCGTCCCTAGTATGAATCATCCGTCCCTAGTATGGATCATCCATCCCTAGTATGAATCATCCGTCCCTAGTATGAATCATCCATCCCTAGTATGAATCATCCGTCCCTAGTATGGATCATCCATCCCTAGTATGAATCATCCGTCCCTAGTATGAATCATCCGTCCCTAGTATGAATCATCCATCCCTAGTATGAATCATCCATCCCTAGTATGAATCATCCATCCCTAGTATGAATCATCCGTCCCTAGTATGAATCATCCATCCCTAGTATGAATCATCCGTCCCTAGTATGAATCATCCATCCCTAGTATGAATCATCCGTCCCTAGTATGAATCATCCATCCCTAGTATGAATCATCCGTCCCTAGTATGGATCATCCGTCCCTAGTATGAATCATCCGTCCCTAGTATGAATCATCCATCCCTAGTATGAATCATCCGTCCCTAGTATGAATCATCCATCCCTAGTATGAATCATCCGTCCCTAGTATGAATCATCCATCCCTAGTATGAATCATCCGTCCCTAGTATGAATCATCCGTCCCTAGTATGAATCATCCATCCCTAGTATGAATCATCCATCCCTAGTATGAATCATCCGTCCCTAGTATGAATCATCCGTCCCTAGTATGAATCATCCATCCCTAGTATGAATCATCCGTCCCTAGTATGAATCATCCATCCCTAGTATGAATCATCCGTCCTAGTATGGATCATCCGTCCTAGTATGAATCATCCGTCCCTAGTATGAATCATCCGTCCTAGTATGAATCATCCGTCCCTAGTATGAATCATCCGTCCTAGTATGAATCATCCATCCTAGTATGAAACATCCGTCCCTAGTATGAATCATCCCTCCCTAGTATGAATCATCCGTCCCTAGTATGAATCATCCGTCCCTAGTATGAATCATCCGTCCCTAGTATGAATCATCCGTCCCTAGTATGGATCATCCGTCCCTAGTATGAATCATCCGTCCCTAGTATGAATCATCCGTCCCTAGTATGAATCATCCGTCCCTAGTATGAATCATCCGTCCCTAGTATGAATCATCCGTCCCTAGTATGAATCATCCATCCCTAGTATGAATCATCCGTCCCTAGTATGAATCATCCATCCCTAGTATGAATCATCCGTCCCTAGTATGAATCATCCATCCCTAGTATGAATCATCCGTCCCTAGTATGAATCATCCGTCCCTAGTATGAATCATCCGTCCCTAGTATGAATCATCCGTCCCTAGTATGAATCATCCGTCCCTAGTATGAATCATCCGTCCCTAGTATGAATCATCCATCCCTAGTATGAATCATCCATCCCTAGTATGAATCATCCGTCCCTAGTATGAATCATCCATCCCTAGCATGAATCATCGGTCCCTAGTATGAATCATCGGTCCCTAGTATGAATCATCCGTCCCTAGTATGAATCATCCGTCCCTAGTATGAATCATCCGTCCCTAGTATGAATCATCCGTCCCTAGTATGAATCATCCATCCCTAGTATGAATCATCCGTCCCTAGTATGAATCATCCGTCCCTAGTATGAATCATCCGTCCCTAGTATGAATCATCCGTCCCTAGTATGAATCATCCGTCCCTAGTATGAATCATCCGTCCCTAGTATGAATCATCCGTCCCTAGTATGAATCATCCGTCCCTGTAATACATGAAATTAGAATATTATATAATATTTTTGTTGTTTAGCACTGGCACTTCAAGATTTGCTTGATATGGAAAATGTTGATGAGATAGAGTGGTCCTCAGGCTCTGAAACTGACGATGACGAAATCATGATGTCTCATTAGATAACATCAATCGTGGTAGGAAATTTGTTTGGAGAAGTTGAAGAAATTATGCTGTTTGATTAAAAAACATCGACAGAGGTAGGAAGTCCTTATATAGTCGCGACAGTCGAACTAAATGTGTTGGGTTTTGTTAGAATGTACCGTAGTTGAAGAATAAAGTTTTGAGTTAAGTGAAAAACGAAACAAAAGTGATACAGGAAAGCTCGCCATCATTGTTTAGACAAACATTCCAACAAAAGAGAGGTCATTTGAACTCGATCCAAGATCTATGCATGATCATGGAAATGAAAAAGTTATTGAGCTTAAAGATATTGGTTATAGAGTCATGTCTCGCTGTTCATGGGTCCATAGTGTTAGCCGAATCCTAACACATAAACGTGACATAAATCTATAATCGTCAATCTATAATCATGATATTAGTTACTATATTGAGTTAAGGCAATGAACAATTTGACATTGTCAAAGACAAACATTACATTGAACGCGATCCAACAGACGATTTTCAAAGCTTGTTATACTAGTTAGATTAGAACGTTGAAATTTTGAAGAAAAATATTAAAGAAAATATTTTAATGTATCTTCAATCTTAATATTTGCGTGTGAGAATTATGTGTGTCACGTATTCAATCTTATTTCTGTTCATATTTCGAAGCTCATGTCCTCGTATTGTTCTTAACCACCTGATATGATAATATATATTCCATTCAGGTCAAAAGTTGTTTCCACGTGATGAGAAATTGAACCCCGCTATAATCAGGATGATTCATAACCAACACCATTATATGATTATGATCTTCAGTACAATACACACCTGCCTATACCCCGTATTTATACCATGTTATCCATCTTTTTACATACTCATCCATATTTCACCATCATTGCCCTGTGATGATCCTATCCTGTCCTCTTGTATTGCTAATTTAATTATATCCAGTGATGATCCTAATTGCATTCCTAACTATCCATAGTTTTGCGTACAGAGTCTAAGACAGACTGATTATAAACAGTCTCCAGTTCCCTCTCGTGCTCTTGTCTCCTTGGTGCTGGGAGTATAGCCTTGCGTGATATACGCATGCGTCCGGTGACTGGATCTCGGCCGAAATACTTGACTCTGATTGGTTGATCTACCTCTAGACCAAGGACCTCGTGACTAAATATCTACAAAAAAGAATAAATTGAAATGTCTTACAGCAATCTACGTTATACGTTCCTCTTTTGGAGTTCCTAATATCCTTTAAACATGTCATATTTTAGTCTGAGGAGACAGATTGTGCAAAATATGAGAGAATATAGTGCATTGGTTAATTTACTTCTCTTTCTGTGGTTATAAGATATGGTTAACATAGCTCGTACTTCCTAGAAGGAACTTTCTAGAAGGAACTATAGAATATCTTACCTTGCGATGATCTAGTTGTGCATTGTGTAACAAAGCTGGAGGCACTCCGGGTAATAATTCAACCATCACACCATATGGTCTGTAAGTAACACAAGTTTGTGATTAGAGGAACGTACGTAAACATATGAAGTTGTATGTAACATACTTACTTTAGTTCAACTATCCGACCTTCATATATCGCACCGTATTCCAACAACGACTCTGCATCCTAAATGAAATAGACAAAGCAAACGTCGATAATTTCCAAAAGTTATCTCAAACGTGGGGTTCCAGTCTAGGCAAGTCTAGGCAGTACTCCACACAATATGTTGCACTTCCCCCTCCGTTACAACGATAGTTCATACTTTCATAACTTCATACTTCGTTTTCAGTTGAACCGCTATATTAACGGACACCCCCCCGACTGTATTCTCGTACCGGTTTATCTTCAAGCATTTCATCAATGATGGATCTTGCTTCCTTCATAGCGGAAGGCGATGGCGCGAATATTGACCACTTCTCTTCCTCGTGCATATTTACTGATACTCCTAAAACATGGTAAATACATCTGGTGGTCGATGTCAGGCGATTTTACTCGTCCAAGGGGAAAGTATTTAGCAAGCATGTCTCCTCCAGGTGATATCCCTGGTTTGAACGAACTTGTCATTGTGACGTATGTGATATAGTTCGATACGTACCGGTAACATTCTCCAGCTGCCTCAGGTTCATTCCTCCTGGGCCGAGGAACTGCGAACGTTTCCTTAAAGGAACATGGACACTTTCTAAAATTGACAAAAACGTTTTGTATAAGATATTGTAACAGGCAAATTTTGTTTCTTTGCCAATCTACCGCTCCCTAAGCCTGGATCTTCACCAGTGCTGATGTTTTAAAAGTGAGTGCTTTTGGTAAATTCATGCTACCAAATCTGAAGGGCTGATTCACTTTTTATTACCAGTGACCGGACCATTGTCTTTGGGCGTTGACCTTGCTTCAGAGATGACTGAATTCATAATGTCCAACACTTTCATTCTGTCATCTAAAGTCACAATTATCATCAGCAATCATTCGATACTCGACCACATGGTATAAGTGATCAGAAAAAGGAATGTTAAAGGACTTGCTAACCTGTTGCCTTGTGTATAACTTCCTCGACAATATGAAGTGGTAAGCCAGGAATCTTGAAATCTGCCTGCAAAGTTGTGAACAGTGTAAGACAAGATAGATTGTTCCACAGTTCACACCACAAACCTTACTTAACCTGTAGTGCTGTGATACCATTCCGAGTTCCAGCCATTTTGAAATCCATATCTCCCAAGTAATCTTCTATACCCTGAGGTAAAAATACAGTTTTAGTTCATGTCAAAGTATTGCATCTGTTGTTATGCTGCTGGTGGCGGAGCGTGAAGCTAGAATGTGGAGGTCATGGGTTCAAGTCTAATGTGGGGCTCAGGAATTTTTCCTTTAACAGCTTGTACAAGTAAAACAAACAACTTCAAAATCACTTGCCAAAATATCTGTGATTAACTTGTACCCTCTGATGTCATCATCTGTAGAATCTGAACTAGTCACAAGGCCACATGCTACCCCGGCAACTGCTTCACTGATAGGCACACCTGGAACAGTATTTGTATAAAATTTTCATTTTTTGTCCTCGCAAGGAAATCAAAAGATATATTTCTCCTACCAGCATCCATGAGTGCCATGCTTCCTCCACATACAGATGCCATTGAGGAAGAACCTGGAACATGTAAAATAATAAACCTCGCACTTTTCATTTCGTATATGCGCAATTAAATCTTCAATTTGTGGTGTTGGTTTACGTCGGGCTTTAGAGTTACGAGTTACGTGAAAGAGAATTGCTGAATGAGAGCATGAGGGTGAATGGTACCATGTTTGAAAATAAAACACAGTTCCGGATATAATTTCCACCAGTGATAAGAAACTAACTTCTAAACATTCTATTATCCCTGTGTTGCTTACCATTGGACATCATGACTTGTGACGTCAAACGTATTGTGAAAGGAAAACCTCGCGGTACGACTGCAGCTAAACCTTTTTCTGCCAGAGAGCCTGCGAAATTGTAGAGAGTTTATGATATAGAGAGAGTTGTATCGTATTGGAAAGTCACCCAATGTCAATTACCATGTCCAATCTCTCGCCGTGAGTTACCAGCAGCGAGGCCAATTTCGTTGTTTGAAAATGGTGGAAACTACAGAAACAGAGATGGCTTGCAAGTATAGCAAAGAACTTATGGTGATGACTTCAAAATGAAAATGATGTAATATGTACCTCGTAGTGTAGAAAAAAGTGCTTGGTTATTTCGCTTCTAAAAGTCAGAAGTAAGAACAAGTTTAGAATTTTGCAATAAAAATTGACACTAACAATATTTCACGGTATCCATACCCTGCAGTTTCCTCGCGTCTATTGGACCTGATAACGGGACCAGCTGAGTCAAACGTTACAGTGCAAAATACCTAGGACAATGTATGAATGTTTCTATGTCAGTTGTTGGCTAAAATACTCAGTTATCAGTTAAGATATTTTATAAGATGCCAGTTCCAAATTACTGTTTCATCGCTTGCCAGTTATCAGTTAAGATATTTTATAACATGTCAGTTCTAAATTACTGTTTCATCGTTTGCCAATTATCAGTTAAGATATTTTGTAACATGTCAGTTCTAAATTACTGTTTCATCGCTTGTCAGCTATCAGTTAAGATATTTCTTCAGCAGACCCTACCTGAGTTTCGCCTCGTTTGAACACAGCAGAACCATGAAGAGGTTGAAATAAGTCTACATCACATGTAATTGGACGTAACTCATCTAATGATCTTCCATCACATCTGAAGTGTGAGAAAAGAATGTTAACTGTAACAAAGTAAAACGAAGCAAAGTTTGGTAATATTGTTTTCTACCAACCTTCCTACGCCAGTCAATATGTTGTTCCTAAAAATTTCTTTCACTATTTTGTTAAATATTCGTGCGAAGGTTTGGTGATCTGTATCAGGAAAATCTTCTGAAATATAGAGAAACAATGTTTTATATAGTTTCAGAAAAGGTTCTTGCAATCTTCTTGGCAATGTCTCCGCAGATAAGTAACTTTAATCATGCACCTTTGACTTTTTCAAACACATTTTCTTGAATCTTTCTAATTTCTTGATCTCGTGGAAGCTAAGAAAAACAATATCTTTTATAACGGAACATTCTGCATGGGGGAACTCTTTGATTAATATTTCTTTAGTTCACAACACTACCTTTGTTAATGTTGAATCTAGGAATACGTCACGAATTGAGACTTCTGATAGTCTAAAACATGGATATCACGATAAATTAGTCTTTATTGTTCGAATTGTTCGTGCAATTGTAATTTATATTAGTTGTCCATTAGTTGATCTGTTCACAAGACTTACTCTCGGACACATTGCGTCAATTCCTGTGAACATTTTTGAACCGTGGTGTAACCTCTCTTGAGTTTTCCAACTTTATCTTGTAGTTCTTTTAATACATTGATTATTGACTGACACTAAAATAGATAGCACTATATTATGGCTTCTCATTCACATGGTTTTTGAATCATATTTATTTTTCGTTTTACTATACCTCCATATAACCTTTCGTGATAGCTTCCACCATTCTACTGGCAGTGACCTCTTTACCACTGCCTTCCAACATAACTACATAAAACAATCTTTTATTTTGTATGAAGTGTTTTAAAACAAACTTGAGTTAAAGTAACATTTAATTTTAACCGTATCTTCCTACCAACTCTATGTTCATTACTAGCTATAACCAGATTCAAACTGCTTTGTTGCAACTCTTGTTTAGTTGGGTTAACGATCAGTTCACCATCAATATCACCAACACGGATTGCACCTGGAAATACAAGATAACACTTCTTCTGTTATAGACTGAGGAGAGTTGCTGTTCTTAGGAGGATGGAATAATATTTTGTGTTTGTGTTGATTCCAAAAGGATCCAAAATATTTCAAAATAAATCGTTTACCCACTGGACCATTCCATGGAATATTGGAAACACATAACGACGCAGAAGCTAAAATCAATAATATTGTGTTATATTTCATATTTTTATTAATTGTGAAGCAGAAATTTTAAACAAGAAGAAAGGAGAGAGAAGATGGATGGAATGTAAGAGAGGGAGGATGGTCAAACCAAAAGTTAAAGAACAACTTGTTTGAAGGAAATTGTTATTAAATGTTTCTAACCAGCATTAATGCCCAGAACATCTGGATTGTTTATTCCATCTGCTGCCAACAAAGTACAGATTATCTAGTTAAAAAACGTTGTTGATTCTGAGTTATCTTAATTTCTCTATAAAGTTCATTTAGTAAAATAGACCTTTTCTTTCAAAATACTAGTGATGTTACCTGGGTTTCATTGTCATATCCCTTGGGAAATAACGATCTTACAGATCTATCTATGAAGTATTACAAAAAATAACATAAAGGTAAACTAAATGTTTTATATCAAACTGAAATCTCGTCCATAGTTCTAATGATGTAATTAGAAGATAATTTTAATGAATGATTTATTAATTAATTAATTAGAAGGTAATTTTAATGAATGATTTACTGATTAGAAGGCAATTTTAATGAGTGATTTAATTAATTAGAAGATAATTTTAATGAGTGATTGATAAATTAGAAGGTATACCAATGAGTCTTCCAGTGAGAATTTCTTTTTCACTTGGTCCAAGATCTTTTCTTTTATAGTTACTGGGAATAAAACCCATAGCAGCTGCCTTCTCGCGGTAGTCCACCTAATGTTGCAAGAATAATGTGAACAAAGGCTGTTCTATTAATTATTTTCATTAAATAATGAAACATGAGGAAGAATACAACTAAGTAATTTAGAAGCAATTAAAAAGTTACCTTCAAATTTACAAAATCACTTTCAACAGGTTTTCTTGAACTAACAACTGTGGCAAGTACAGACGAATGACCAAACTATCAAATATCATATAGATAGAGTTTGACTTAACTCTTCAAGTGACATTTCCTGGATGTCTCCTGTCTACCTATCATTGACATATTTACCTTGACAGTTGCTGCACCATCAGCTAATTGTGCCAATGTTTTTGTGTCAAAAGTCAACTCCCTATACAAAACAGTTTTCATCAGTGGAGATGGCTGCTCGGAGAGGTCACTGGTCATGGAGTGATTTGCATCTTCACTACAGGACCTACAGCAGTGTTGTGACTTGTGGGGAAATAAACCCCGGTATGGTCTAAGGGCGGAGCCAATGGTAGGGTGAAAGGCATCTTTACAAGGCCCTAAAATGGATTTGAAAAGTAACTGGCAAACCCTGCACTCCTTTTGGCCAAAGTTACTGGGATGTGCACCCCCTCAGCCCTCACTCTCGTCACCGCCTCCCCCAGTATGGAATGTAACCTTGTGCACCGGATAGCGGAACATAGTCTTTTTCGTGGGCACCAATTAAGCTCCAATCTTATGTAAAAATGTGCACCGCCTTCCCATAATGTTGCTAGTTGTTAATAGTGTCTATATGCAATACAGTCATTAATGTGGGTAGAGCCAAATATGATGAAATATTGTGCACCAGGTTGTGCACCTCCCTCCAAAAAATAGTTCACAATAAACTACTGACAGATATTGTATACAACGTGGTCAATGCAAGGTATATTTATTAATAATCAGAGGTTTGACCATGTACGTTATTTTGCGGTCATGTACGTTATTTTGCGGTCATGTACTGTTTTTAATTTCCACCTGATTACCCATGTTCAAAGGACAAAAACCATATTTATTATTGAAATTAATTTGGAGATATAAATTACAATATAAAATCTACCTGCCATTCAAATTTGCGCTCACTGTGCTATTAAGGCGAACTCTCTTGTTACTCAGTAGCCCAATAGCTGTTGATCTTGTCCTCCTTGTATATCCATAACATTTCTCATTGAAGCGTAACTGTCTAGTAATTCCATACCGCAAACACATAATTGCGGCCGCCATGTTGTTCGTGTGTTGTGCTTTACAAACATAAAGCTTTCTCATTGGTTGGAATATAATTAATGTCAAAATTAAACCAATAAGGATACGAGAATCGAAACTGGAATACGCGGTTATTGTAGTAAACTATACTAAACTAAACACATTTTGTGATTTTGGACGAATTGGTTGTAAAAATGCTTTCGTTTTGGACGAGATCTTGTGGTCTTATCTTGCAGCAAAGCGCAGGAAGGTACACAGCTGTCTTACAAGTGAGGTATGCAAGGGCTAAGGTATTGCCAGGCCTTCCTGAGAAGCCGAAACGCCCGCCAAGTTCATGGCTTTTATTCCTTACTGAGCGGCGTAATGAGCTGCGACAACAGCCAGAATACGCGGACTTAACTTTGATGGAAATGTCGAAGAAGATAAGCGAAGAATGGCGTAACTTTGATGAGTTGGATAAGATACCATACAAGGAAAAATATGAAGAATCTTTGGGAGATTATAAACAGAGAATGCAAGAATATAAAGTGAATTTAACGCCAGATGACAAGCGTATTTTACGCAGTATTAAAAAAGATGGAAAACAAAATATACGTGCATTTGAAAAAGAGTTTCCAAAGCCAAAATATCCTGGCAACAGTTATATTTTGTTTGTCAAATCATGCCTTAGAGAAAGTCCGCGCGGTGAAGATGAAGATATGAAGGACTGGATGCGAGAGTGTGCCCAGAGATGGCAAAATCTTGACGAAGAAACTAAACTACGGCTAAATGAACAGGCATCACCTTCAATGATGAAATATAGAGAGGAACTGAGAGAATGGAAAGATGAGTATGAGGTACGGATAATGCTTCTGTTAAGTGGGAGGCAGTTGATGTAGTTGGGGGGGGGGGGGTGATATTGTCCCCATGGATGGGATGAACAGAAGGTGTGAACCCCCCTGAAGTTGGGTCAGTTGAGGTATTCAACATCCATAACAACCCACATTGTCTTTTTGTTAGTCCAATTCATCAATTATGATTTACTTGTTAAGAATGCAGAACGTCCCTTTGATCAGTATTCTTTGGTGGTGAAGTATTGATTACTAAATACTGATTAATCATGTAATTTCATCGTTGATATTTGTTATTCTAGGAGTGGAGGAAAGGTGATGCATCTGGAAAATAACTTGTGAAAGTTGAAATTTGTTTCTGGTCTGAAATGTTTTCAAATAAGAAAGCTACTTCATATATAAATATAATATATGTAAATATACTTAGTTCATTTTTGTTGGAGTTTTTAGCAACTACTATTGGCATTAAGGTTGGTTTCAATTTGGTTGTGACAGTCCCAAGCATGTGAAGTTGGCCTTTTAGTGTTGATAGATCTTTAAAATCAGTAATGACTAATTTGCATACAACACATAGATCCAGACAATTCACGTTGACAAAGTTCAGACAATTTCACATTGACAAAGTTATATGACTACATACTTGTGTAGTTGTAACAGTTGTTAGAAGTAGTATTATACTTAGAGGGGAGGGCTCTATGGACTACAGCACCCCCAGAGAAGATAGAGAAATATCATACATTAGACTATTTTGTAGCCATGGCAAATATATATTAAAAGTATTTTTGGCGAAAAAAGAGTTTCAAGAGTTTTGTGTATTCATTAATTGAATTATAAAGTACATTTCATGTTCTGTCCTCGCAGGTTTTTCATTCACTTGAAGCCTTCTTCTACGTCTCTCCCGTTCACATTCCAAACTTCCAAGTAGCCCCAAACAATCAGTAATGTACACACCATTCACACCAAGCAAGTATGTACTCCTATATGTTGTATAATATATCAGGATATCATGGGTCTTCAGGATGTACACCTTGCCTCCTTCGTTCAGCTTTCCTGGCGTTCCAAGCTTTTTTACAGTTCCTATATGCTTCAAAATATCCTTCACACAAATCTCTGTTATAGTTATTATCATCTAAACACTTGAGGGAAGCTCTGGCTTCTTCTGAACATGGATTTGTCTTTCTATCTGTCCAACGGCGAGCACTTTCATCCGCCATCTTGGTTTACTAGTCCCAGTCTTTCGTGTACGTGGGGAGGGAGTGAGGTGCTCTGGTGAATCCAATGTTTGTAAATTGACGTTTTCGTCAATAGCGACCCATATTTATACCGCAATGCATTGTGGTCTATCCAGCATATTGCCCCAGATAGTGATCCTTGGCACAACAATCCAGTGATCGGAATGTTCCATTGTCTTTTGATTGTTTTGAAAATATCGTTTGTTGTTTCGACTTATTTTTGACGTTATACAAAGGGCTTATTGAACATTTTTTAAAGTACTGCAAATAAAATATAGTAAAATGAATGTTGCTTTTGTTGAAAATAACAATACATTTTTAATTTAGCGAGAAACTAAAACAGACAAAAGATAGGTCTCGGAATAGTAAATAAAGCGAGCAATATCGCAGTAATTGCAAATTTCAATTTGTGATGTCATCAATGTACGTTCGCTACTGGCACAGAGACAGAGAGCGCGAAAGCAGAGAACAGCGCATAGTGAGAAAATAGCGCACAAAAACGGCGCACAAACATGGCACAAGACTCGAAGGAAATCCAGGCCGTGCCTAAAACAAAATCAAGTCTGTGGAAGATGGGTCTCTCATTCGGAGGTATAAAACACACCCTGATCGCTCAACGACGACAATCCACTCGTATCATCTCTGATATGGTGCACAATATTGATCACGTGATAGAAGGTGATGATAACGCCCTCGCATGTACCTTGCATTGGTTCGAGAAAGCAACACATATCAATCGTCGATATTTGATTGTTGGTTTATTCTTCTTTGCTGTTGGATATCTATCTCTGGGTCGCAGTGCTGGTACATTGTGTAATATCTTGGGAATGGTTTACCCAATATATGCTTCGATCAAAGCTTCAGGTACTGTAAGGTCACGAAATAACTTGTATTTGATGGTACCTATTGGTGGGGACACTTACCTTTACTTTCTAATTTTTAGAAAATTTCTCTGACCAACAAAAGGATCATTGGCTTATGTACTGGATTGTGTACAGTATTATCAATGTTCTTGAGATAGCACTGGAGATTTTCCTTGTCTGGTTGCCCATGTATTACTTACTGAAATTTATCTTTCTGTCTTGGTGCATGGCTCCTATCACTGCGAATGGTTCTCGTGTCATGTATGCTAACATTATAAGACCATTGTTTCATGAACACAACGAGAAAGTTGAGAGTGCTTTGTCTGCCGTGACACAACACTTGACAGTTGAGAAAGAAGTCCCTATGATGGTACGAGAAGCTCTGAACAACAATATCAGTGAAGACTTGCACCAACGTTCTCTGCCAGCCGCGAAACAAGACGACGAATAAATGCTAAACGAAAGCAATAAATGAAACTCGATCAACTCCCAACAAATGAGAGCAATAAATGTGAGACAATACCAAGAGAAAACAAGACGAATAATTGATAAAACAAGATAACTACCAGAAAATAACGCAGTTACAAACCTCTCTTGCGTTTTGAGATAAGGTTTCAATTTGTAAAATCTCACAATTTGAACTTATGCAAATTAAAGTGACCATTGATTATGCAAATTGAGCTGCGACATTTCAGTGAATACCACTCGCCATTTTATGTTCCAGACTGTTCCATTTCTTCAAGCCCTTGGGTTTAGTAAACGAAATATCATAAAACAGAGCTGTGCTCATAATTTTCTTTTATTTAACTCATGCTATTTATATTCAGTAAATAGTTTTAAATACCAATAACTTTTAACTAACTCATAACCTAACTAAATGATCTTATAAGTTTCTTAATTATTCAAAGTTATTTCTAAATTATTCAATAAATAATCCTTTTGGTTTCCTTATTAGGAATAAATATTTTTTGTTTCAAGCTTCATCTAATACTATGTTAAATGTTGCCTTGTCCAGCAGTAGTAACTTAAATATTAACTTCAAAGGTGTGCTTAATGTTGGACAATCCATATAGAAAATAGAACTACAACAAGCAAAACGTTTGAAACCATTAAACCAGCACAGCCATCTCTTTTGGGTGTATGTTTACCCAGAGACTTCCTTGGTCCTGATTTCTGTTCATGACGTGTAAAACTATTCTCACCAAACATTGTTGATTTCCAAACATCATCACAGCTATCAACTTTACTTCTTAATAACCAATTCATTTCAAGTATAGCTGTATTATTCTCACAAATATGACATTGTCCAATGCAACCTGTCACTGATGCACCACCTCTCCAAACAACTATTAAAGAAAATGTTGTATTGGGGTTTCCAAATCTGCCCGCGCCATAAACAAGTGAGTGAGTCTGACCAGCACTGCCTTGTTCTCGTTCAACTGCTGTTCTATATTCACCAGTGATTATGCCACTTTCTGTTTGGTTCAGAATGACTTCAGAACCAACATCATTATACCAAACACCATGAAGATCACACTTATGTCCTGTAGATTTTCCTGGTGGTGTTATTAAATTTTCATCAGGAATACTCACTGTTGTTAGTTTTCGTTCAAATACATCTTTTCCTATTTAGGGGAAAAGAACTGAGAAATTATAAATGTCCTGTGTACGTTGTATAATTCTACATTTATAAGCTGTGGTGGTTTATGTATGAGCTATCTGATAAATATATCTCAAATGTGTGGTTTATGTCTGAGAAATAGATCTCAAATGTGACGTGGTTTGTGTCTATCATTAAAAAAACAAACACCATAAACCTACCTATTCGTGTAGACTTCCATTTATCGATACAAGAATCAACAGATGATCTTAAAAGCCAAGATGTTTCTAAAGTTTCTTTGCCATTACACACTAAACATTGTGCTGTCCACACAGTCGTGGAACTGCCATTCTGCCAGGTGACAGAAAATGCAAACGAAGATCCTGGTTTGTTGTACGGTAATGTTCCTACAAGAAAGAAACCAACAAGTCTATATCTATTCTGAGCAGCACCATGGGCAACTCTAAGTCGAACTGTTCTCTTGGGCCGGACTGCAGAGTTGGTCAACTACACTTCGTTTTTTTTTGACTTATAAAATTTACACCACCTAGTGCTGATAGCAATTTTTCACTTTTAATCTGCCTCAAACTCTTATTTTCTTGTTGTTTTCTCACTTTTGTTTCTTTGACAGCCACTTGCGCGCACCTGACTTTCAATTTGCACACAATTTGAGATTTTGATTTTTATTTTTTTTTGACTTTTCCACACCGCCGAAAAAAGCCCAACTCTGGCTCTTGGATGTGGGTGGCATTTAGATTTGAAGGAACTTCTTGCAGAGGGTGGCATCATGCTAAAGTTGACTAAAGATTTTTATAGTAAACTGTTTAATCCTAACTTAATCTTGGTTAAAACAACCTACCAACTATATCATGACCAGGAACTTTACCACGTGACGAACTCACTGCTGTGTAATATTTTCCACGTAAAATCCCGCTTTGTAAATGATCTATAACTACCTCTGACCCCAGTTTATTGATCCAACGGCCACTTATATCTTCACATGATGCAGCTAGAGTAACAGAGGGAGTAAAATATAAGAGAAAGTTAAAAACTAACAAGGTTGACAGCATGGTTGTAATTAAGGTTCTTTATTGTGATGTTCTGGCGTTCTGAGCGGTTTTCACTTGTTTCCATCTACCAAACTGACGTTACGCAATTTTCCCAATATTTTTCTTCATCAATTTGGTTAGGTTAGGTTTAGGGTTAGGGTAAGTTTTAGGGTTAGGGTCAGTTACAAGGCTATTTTACATTTCTTCAAACTTAAAGAAAGACGTCACGTCAGAATGGAAGATGGAAACAAGTGGCGACCGTTCTGAGCAACGTTAATATTAATTAATTAAAATTGGTAATGTATAGTTTCCAGAAGTCATGTGGTAAAGCAATTTCCGCATTTACAATTATTTTATCATTATAATTCATTAATCATTATGGCCATTATTAATCGTTACTGATTTCCGCGATATCATAGATAACTGATTACATCTAATAAGTCTCTTCAAAGCATATAAATTTGTGTTTCCGCGTTTTCACGTGGTTTTCCCTTGGAAGGAAAGGGAGAAATGGAGAATGTTTTTTGCTAAAAACAATGAAAATATTGTTTTTTTGCTAAAAACAATGAAAATATTGTTTTTTGCATGTGGATTTTTGGACATCTTTCGTTACTTTTCCCCAACTTTCTTGTTAAAAATTGAGCAATACCTTGCCCTACCCAGATTATTAGCTAGTGGCACCTGCTAACCACACCCATCATATGTTTAAACTGGTTGTTTTTGAAAAGAAAGCTAGCTATATTTGAAGAGTAAATTTGTTAGAGAAATACTTGAATAAAGTACATTATTTGAGAGTCTATGGTGAGTGGTCTCTTTTACAACTGATAGAGTTATTTAAAATTTCATTCTGGTATTGCTACAGCTTGTTAAAATCAAAGGAAAAGTGTATATTCTGGAAAAATTGTTGTTAAATTCTTCGCCAATGGATGTACATTGTATTTTAGTCTAAATTTAAGACATGACTAAGTTGTTAATATGAGAAATAATTGACAGATTGACAGAGGTAATAATTATTGTTATTAACCAGTGTTATTACCCGACCGGAAATGAGTTCTTCAAGCGACAGCAGACATGACAACAATGAAAGACTGAGCACTGACAGTTCTGATATTGGATGGGAAATGGCCGAATTTATAAACTACAAACAACGCCAAGATAGTGGCCAAAGCACAAGCATGTCGCCCTCAAGGCCTTTATCAATGAAATTGTTCGCTTCTTGGGAAGTTGAAAGCAGTTCATCAAGCTGTGTGCCGCGGTGAGTGTTCATAATTAAAATGTGGTTTTATAAGGCAGTTGAATGTGGTTGTATGACATTGTGATCTTTTCAGGTCTTTGAAATACGAAATATTATTGATTACATTAGTTTCGCTTCATTAAAGGAAAATAAAAGAAACGTTTTGATGTGTTAAACTATCCGTAAAAATGGCACGATAGTATGTTTGCTTGTGTTTGTACGATTTTGTTGTTTGTATGTCGGAAGAGAAAATTATGTTTCCTTTAATACTGTGTTAGATTAATCTGGTTTTATCGTCTACATACTATAAAATTTAGGTTTCATATTGTCTAAATATTTTACAGTTCATGGAGCTATGTGCTTTATATTATATAAACACTGTTCTAAAAGTTTAAAGGAGGGTTTTCAAATTAAAATAGACTGTTAATAAGGGCCTTAACTTCAACAATTTATATACATCTTATCACTAAATATCAAAGTGGCTGAAAGTGAATTGCTTTATGAAAACACAAGTGTAGATACATGAAATAAAGTGAACAGCTTTGAGAACTGATAAATAATGGGTGATATACAAAAATATATATATGTTATTTACCGGGTGAGAAAAAGTACTGGAAAAATATTTTCTCGGCCCCGGACCGGCCCCGGTCGAGAGAAGGAGGCAGAATTGGATTTGCAAAATATTTTTCCGTCAGCCACGATAACGTAAAAAATTATTTATTCACATGACTTTTTTCGACATGACAATATAATATGATTATTATACAAATGAGTGTTATTCGTAATATAAAAATTTAAATTATTAAATAAATAAAAAATTAAAAGAGTTGAAATTTCATATATTTTAACAAATTTATAGTACATTTTGAATATTTATCATAATTAGAATTAACATTCGCATAATAAATTAGTGACCAGCTCACGTGATTTAAAAAGTTCAACTGTCAATAAAACGTTTGCTAAAACTCACCAAAAACGGATAAAACATGAAGTGCATTAACGAAAAAAATAAAAGAAAGAAAAAAAAAAGCCTGTTGCTGGTGAATGGTTTCTTATGCCTTTTGCTGGTTGTTGGTTGGCTATTGCTACAATCTTTGTCGATTTTTTGGTTGGATTTGATGAAAGTACAACCTTGAACTACGATGGAAGCGCCAGTCATTGCTTCGTTTTCCACAGGATTTCATCGTCTGTAAAGTACGCCTCACTCTGATAGGCATCATTTATCACATTTTTTCATTTTTTTCTTTTTTAAACACCTTTCTCATTAAATCAATTTTCAAAATTTATTAACCACTTTTTAAAATTTTTTAAAAAAAAAATAACCTCCTGCCCAAGCCAATCAAATTGCAAAATAACCCAAAATAATCAAAAGGATAAAGTAAAAAAATAAATGGTATTATAATGGAGGAATTATTGTAGTTTTGAACAGTATTAAAACTCCAAGGTTTCAGACTGATTACACTCATTAAGCAATCATGCCAATATGCCAATTGATTTAGAGTTTTCAATCATCATTATTTCAATAGCATAAAATGTGAGTAGAATATTGATCAAGTCATCAAGAAAGAAAAACAAACAAACATTTTCAATGCCTCTTACTTAATCAGTAAAAAGCACATGGGGATAGAGATCCAGTCTCGACTATTGGTCGACTCTAACCCTATGCAGGCTGGATTCCTCTCAATAGTTGTTAGGAGTACAGAGCAAACATGTGAACAGTGTGCACTATTCAAACAAATTCTGACAATTAATACTTCATATTGTATCTAGTTTGAGCATTGTCAATTTCTCCTATATTTTTCGTCTGCAAATTTGACATGTATGTACAATCATGCAATTAAAGAACACATCATATATGCAGTTTCTGAGAGCTGTCCTGCAAGTCCTTACAAATGTCAGGATGCAAACAGCTTGTTGCAATCTGTTTACATAATTATCAACTTATCTGATGTTTACATTTGTCAAGTAGAGAATGATGAGTGTTGTTTGTAAACAATATTTTTCAAATGTCAATATGTTGCCAGATTGAGAAGTGCTCATCAATATAATATTATATTTTTTGTCATTATAAACATATTTAAAAACACCAGTTGGAAATGTTTCAATTTAAGTCTAGTCTCTTGTCTATACTGAGCATAACTATATCAGAACAGTATATATATTGTTTTTCTCTTTGTGATCTTGTAGAAAGCAAGTTGACCCATTATGCCACAATGCTCCCTAATGCCCCCTACTTTGTTATTTTACTTTGTCTAACACCAGGAAATGTTCTTATCAAGGGAAGGTATCAGGGGTTAATGGGTTAACCAGACTGTCTGCCTTAATGTCTTGTATTAACCCATTACCTATAATGTGCCCTACTTTGGTATTTTATTCAGTCTATAATATTTTGACTGTGTAACTTTAAATTGGTGTGTGACTCAGTCTAAGATGATTTTTTTTCATCAAGAGATAAGTTAAATGCTGTTGTCTGTTGATGGGTTAACTAGACTATCTGCCCATGTCTTTTGTTAACCCATTAACTGCAGTGCACACTAATTTGTCTTTTCACTCTTTATTATGCCAGATAATTTTCAACTGAGAAAAAGTGTTGATGGTTTCAACATCTAAGTACAGTAGTACACTATTACTACTTGGGCAATTTTGAAAACAAACTTAGAGACAACCAGCATTAGGTTGTTCTTACTGGCATAATGTAGATATTGTCTAGGTTTGAGGATTCTGTATTGAAGGACCACTGCTCGTAGGGGAGACTTAAAGTGCGGGACAGAAATTTTTCATGCTTGCTCACTCGTTTTACTCACTCACATTTACATTTTAGAAAAATGTGTGTCGACTTAGGGTTGCAAGTGTACTTGTAGGGTTGCTGGTATGTTTTTTTAATAAGGGGTGTGTGCTTATTATCCTTACTTGCAGCTGAGAGCTAAGCTGAATTGCGAAGGACACAACTCAACGTGACCAAGTTGAAGGGTTTTGTTTTTGGTTGGTTAGTAAACCACCACATGTACACTAAACATGTGGCTTGGAATGGGAACATTTAGAGCAATGCACAGATAGAAAAGATGATGTCTTGGCCTGTTGTAACAATTTCATGCGAAAATTAGACCATTGTGTGAAGAAAACACATTAAAATAGAAACTGGTGAATTGTGGGTAGTTATATTCCTAATGGAAGGAAACTTCTTCCAATTAATTAACTAATTGTGTCACGTGATATTGATGCGTAATGAATATATCACGTGCCTGAGACAGTAAAGTTCTCTAAATGTATGACGTTATCATGAATGTATTACTGTATTGTACAGAATTCAATTGTGGTTTATGCTGTTATAAAACACCTTTGTCCTTTCTTAAGAATAATTTGTATGTGATAATTAATTCATGTTTGTAATCTGATTACATCATATACTTTCCATTTCAACACATTTCTCCATCCAAATTCGCTCTTTTTATAAGAAATAACAAAAATATCTTACCACTTTACTTAAAACACACGTTATCATTTTGATGATAAAATATATTTTTAATCAATTTCAAATGTCTAGTTCTCATGAATTATTTCTTAGATTTTATTATTCATGTAGATGCAAATCTCTATTAATTACAGCTTTATTTTATACTGGAATGTATAAATAGTTCGAAATCTTTTTACAAAAAAATATCCTGGGCTAATTCACTGCGTTTGACTTTTGCATAGAACTGTGATGACTTTTGCTTTGAAGTTGTGTATAAACACGTTATTGAAGTTATAAGTATATATATTGTCATGCATTAACAGTTAGTTCAGTCATTTTGAAAACGTCTGAACGTGCATTCAATCAAGGCAGATGAATCTCGACTGAACCTATGAACGCAGGTGTTCTTGTGTTGACCTTCTGCATAGATTATCATTCACTTCTAGAGAATCACTTTGTGGGAATTTTGAACCAAAACATATTATCCTTGATTCGTGTTGCAATTTATCCAAATCCTGAAAATGTAACAATGATATAATTTTTGCTATATGATTGGACCGTGTAAAGGTGAATATATTCTTATATTCCTACAGTCACTATATGTCTATATATGATATGGCATTATTGACTACTCAATAAAGCTATGTAAGGTGAAATATGGCGATCAATAATAAACGACTTTCACAATCTTATTCCATAAAGGGAGAGTACAATATACAATGCAGGTATATATTAATATTATTAGACCAAACCTAGACGTATGTGTTTTATATCTATTTAATTTACAATCTGTGTCAGTTAAATCATGAAATCATTGTTTACAAATGCTTTAAGACTATCACCAGATCGTACGACAGTGCATATCCTTTGATGGGGACGAATAATTTCTTCCCAAATAGTTGTGGTGATGCAGTGTATGGAAGAAGCTATATTTACTTCGGGCAAAATAAAAGTTTCTTTTCTGAGAAGTTTCCTGTACTTTAGCTCAGCGGATGATCGTTTCACTGGCTGTGAAGGATGTGACGGAACTAACGGATTAAGATACTAACATCTCAAGAGGATTTCTTGTCTTTTCAATTTCCTGATTTATTCATCTGTAATGAAAATACACGAAAACATTAATACGAGGCTATTGAGTCAGTTGATCTGTCAATCATAGATAGGCTCAATAGACCGATGGTCTACAAACCTGAAGATACGAGTTCGTTTCTCTGCGCTGTCAGAACCTATAGTCCACACGTTACTTTGATTGAAGTCTAAACTATGAAATATAGATCTAAATAGAGTTATTTCTATGTATTTTTCTCTTTCCTAGGTTGTTTTCCGTCAAGTTAACTCGTCTTCAAATTGTGAAAAAGATGGAGACGAACCTAAGTGATGTCGTTATTTCTGTATCAATGCAGGTAGGGAAAGTTTTAAACACCATCAGTTATGTATTCAGTAAGTTAAAATGCGTTTAAATGACCTAAATAGAACTAAATATGCATCTAGGTATGTAGATGTGCGGAAATGTTTCCAGAAATGATTAATAAAATATTTATACTTTTTCTCCAGGGTTCAAGAAGAGTGCTCCGTTCAAATGAAATCAGTCTGCCGCCATCTGGATTGATTGATACCGATGTAGACCTATCCTTCTCCCTGCAGGTATTGCTTTAATGAAGTACTCCTCAAACAGTATAGTAACACACTACAACTGGCGGAAAGTTGTTTTATTGTATATTGCAATGAAGATGACATCACTTAACAAAACATGCACATATTTTTCTCTCACAGTACCCACATTTCTTGAAACGAAGTCGAAACAACGTCCAGATCATGATTCAAAGAAGAAAGCGATATAAAACAAGAACTATACTGGGTTTTAAAACTTTGGCTGTGGGACTTGTTAACTTATCTGAGGTATGGTACTATTGGATTGATTGGCTGGAGTTGACGTAAATACGAGCAGGAAAATGGCTGCAACTTGCAACGAGTTCAATTTTTTGCTCGTTAATTATTTCATCTTTAGTCAAAGAGCTTCTGTGTCTAAACTGTTCTTGTTTTCAGATCTTACAGTATCCAGTCAGTGCTAAACGTCCACTACATATGCACATGAAAGGAGATTCAACAATACTGGCGACTGTTACTATGACTAACTTGACAAGGTATAGATATATCCTTAGGTTCATCTGATGCCTGACTTTTAACAGAGCATTTTGTTCTCACTCTTCTAATTAGATAAATCCAGACAATATGCATTATATTTTATAGACACTCTATCCTGCACCCCATTGGTGTCCGTTAATTGGAACTTCGACTATATCTAATTTTGAACTAACAATTTTTGCTTGCCATGTTTTATCTTTTCAGCCAACCGGTTGAAAATGATTTGGATCGCGAAATACCTCAACGTAACTCTGGTAAGTTTTAACCCTCCATGGCAGTCAAAATTAAGATACCTCTAAAGGGGAGTTGACATTTTCTATATCGTAGATGATCGAGCACTAGAAGATAATTCAAGTGATGATGAAGATGAGTCTTACAGTTCTGAAGGTTCTGACAGCGCTGGAGAAATGGAACCTGTTCAAGTAAGGAACTTTCCTTCAGATCAACTGGCGGACAGACTGACAGGCAGACCAACTGAGAGACTGATTGACCCATCGTTTTTACCTCTATTTAGGATATAATGGGTCCGTCAACGAAAGGAAGAAAAGTCAAGTTTAGACCTGTAAGAACTGGCGTTGACAAAGCTCAGAGATATTGCAAAGCTCACTACGTTTTAGATTATGTGCCAGTACGATCTTTATCAATCTTTATATAATTTTTTATGTTTTTTACGTTTATCACGATATAGAATCAAATAAAGTTTAAGAAGAAATTTATCGCTCTTCTTAAGAAGTTCAGAGTTCCAGAGGAAGAGGTTTGTTCATTTTCTGCTCCACAATGGAACAACGAATGATAGAAGTGAACAATAGAACAATAGAGCTGTGAACAATAAAACACAACGATAGCATTGGGAACAACAGAACAATAAGATGAAGAATAGAATAGTGCAAATGAGTAATAGAACAATAGAATGGAACAATAGAACAATAGAAATTAACAATAGAACAATAGAAAGTAACAATAGAAAGTAACAATAGAAAGTAACAATAGAAAGTAACAATAGAAAGGAACAATAGAAAGGAACAATATGACAATAGAAATGAACAATAGAACAATAGAAATGAACAATAGAACAATATAAATGAACAATAGAACAATATAAATGAACAATAGAACAATAGAAAGGAACAATAGAACAATAGAAGTGAACAATAGAACAATATAAATGAACAATAGAAAGGAACAATAGAACAATAGAAGTGAACAATCGAACAATATAAATGAACAATAGAACAATAGAAAGGAACAATAGAACAATAGAAAGGAACAATAGAACAATAGAAAGGAACAATAGAACAATAGAAATGAACAATAGAACAATAAAAAGGAACAATAGAACAATAGAAATGAACAATAGAACAATAAAAAGGAACAATAGAACAATAGAAACGAACAATAAAAGGAACAATAGAACAATAGAAACGAACAATAGAACAATAGAAGTGAACAATAGAACATTGGATGTTTCAGGTATTTGGTGAAGGCAGCCCGCGCGAAGCTGAGGGAGGTGACGATATGGCTGATGACGTCATCTATCCTGAAGACTTGGAGCTATTTGATAGTGATGCAGATAGTGACGTAGAATTGGGAGATAATGCAAGTATTAAGTCACAAGATAAGCCTAAACTAAGGTATGAAATATGTTATGAAGGTATTAAGTCACAGGACAAACTACCATATATATATATATATATCTTTGCTCCTACAACAACTGCTATGTTTTTAGGCCATACTTCGACCGAGCTGCATCTGTTGATAGCATGTACGTCGAGAAAAACCCGGTATGAAACGACTTAAATATCTTGCGTAAATCTTCTGCCAGCTTTATTCTTTTCTATAATCATAGTTTGCTCAGAATATATTAGTTTACAAATTTCATTATAATGTTTTCAGAAATCAGGAAAAGGCGTGAAAAAAATGACAAAATTTGATAGTGAAGAATTGACAGAGGCAGAACATCCAACTCAGGTAAAACATAAAGAGTCTTCTACTGTGGGTATGATAGCAACTAAATTAACGGGGTAACAGCCTGCTAGATGGACATATAGTTTCACCCAATTTCTGGAAATGTGCACTAGTTTCTAAACATATTTTATTGTTGTTAAAAGGAAGCATGGTTGATAAACTCATGTAAGTTGAGATTGGTTGGTTCTCTCCTGTGCTTCGAGGGTTCTCCAGGTACTCCGGTTTTCCTCCATCACTAAAAACTTACCTTTAGGAATTAATCTTGAATAACTAACCCTTGGAACCTTTGTCAATTGGGTTGTAAGGCTTTCCGTCCACCTCAGAGTGGTAAACAAAATAAAACAAGATATTTCTTTCTACAGGAAGTGACATCACCTCACTCAGATTCAGAACGACACTCAGACTCCCCCGCCGCTCACTCAGATACACCTCTCACTCACACTCAACTACAGAAGTTGAAAGATGGTAATAATAAAACGCGACGTAGTTTATCTGTCAAAGAAGTCAAGAATAAAAATAAAGTAAAGTTGGAAAGAAGGAAGAGTGATCTGGAAATACTGGTGAGCATGAAGTTTCAAATTAATTATATTTTTGATCCGCGATTTCTTCTCAATATTTTTTCCATACTTATTTTCCATCTATTATTCAGGATGTTCCCAAAAGTACAGTATCGGTACAACTCTCAGCGTGTTTCCCTACAGATGATGATCGACTACCACCCAGTATTTTGATGGTCAATACGTCTGAATGGCGAGGACAGGTAAGAAGGACTTGATATTACTTCACATCTCGATATTTTCTCACCTTCGGAAAACATGGCTAGGAAACAAAACTTTTTGAACAATGTTTTTTAGTTTGCCCAGGGCTTCAGGAACACGTTTAAATTAACATCATTTCCATTTAGCTCTTGGCATTGAAATTGAAAGGAAAGCAATCAAGAATTATTTGTACGAATTCTGACAATGAAGTGCAGGATGTAATCGCCGCAATTTTAGTCAAGTATCAAAAATTGTAAGTGAGTTTTCTAACAAATCTAAGTTGCATGTCAGTCATTAACCGCTTACTCACAGAAGCTGGTGCTTATTCATCAAATAGATTGCCTGGGATATTAATAATTTTCTTCCTAACAAATAGCATATCTATTTTAGCTGTCATAATCATTCCATCTCACCTCCGTGTCTGAAAATCGCCATTGCTGGAACAGAAGGTTACATTAGTGTTGTTCTACGACCTTTTGTTGAACAGTTTTCATCCAAACCAATGTGGCAAAGTTATGTTAGATTTCTTATTATTCCGCTAGGTAAGTTGCTACCACTGCTGCTGCTGCTGCTGCTGCTGCTGCTCCTGCTGCTGCTGCTGCTGCTCCTGCTGCTGCTGCTACTACCACCACTGCTACTACCACCACTGCTACTACTGCCGCTGCTGCTGCTGTTGTTGCTGTTGCTGCTAATTTCAATTTTAGGCAACTACACTTTCCAGTATCAACCCCCGTTCACAATCACTGACCAACATCCATAATTACTCCTACGATTTTTGTTGTTATTCAGATAGCACTCATACAGTGGCAAAATACATTTCACATGTTGATTCAACATACAACTCATTGTTCATGGATAGCGTTTGGAGAGATGTGTTTGAAAAACCTGATTCAAATGCAGGTTTGTAGAAGTGATATATTTATGTGTCTACGCAAATGTATTACCATCGTGTGAGTAGGTATGTTTGTGTGTGTGCTAGCTGGTAGCAAATTAGCGACGTTATTTATTGATGTATTGTGTAGATTTTGAGACTGTAAATCAACGTATCAATACCTACATGAAAGGAGCAAGTGTTACACATCATCTGCCTATTGCTGAGGCTCTTATTAATAGACATGGGTAAGAATTATTTCAACTGTACAAGTTTTCAGGTGTACATTGTGTACATTTTGTACTTAGATCGTGTAAAAAAGTTTAATCAACTCTGCATTCATTCATTGTGCTATATATTTTCCATAGTTCTGACGGTGATTCCTCACGATTCATACCATTTGTCGGAGTAAGTAACGTTGTTCTTCTGCATTCAGTTCTTTTACTTTCCTCTATTTTGAACGACTGTGTCGCAACCTTAGATAAAAACAATTCTTTGTGTTTTAGATGGTACGAATTGGCTGTGTTGAATTAGGTAGGTCGTTATACTACGAACGCATTACGTTACGATTTACCCAGAAGTATTGTAATTTGTTTTCCATTGGGAAGAAATATCTTCAACTTAATTAACCTTTGTAAATTTTGGTGGGATTTAATAGAGGACTGTTGTTCTATTATCCATATTATTATTAATCTTATGACTGTTCAGCTAATAAAGAAATATTCCATACTTATGAAGTATATCTGTGTTTTCCTCTCCTAAGGTGAAACAGAAGACATTGTCAATGGTAATACTACATCCTCAGGCACATCACAAATCACCAACCTCAAAGATTCCGCTCAGACGACGAACATCACTAGTGCCAGTCCACCTAATGAAACTAAATCAGTATCAACTGCTTACAAGTATGCTTTACGTTTTCAATTGATTATTTTACCTGGTTTGTGTCTGAACTACCTAACCTCCCGACGAAAGGTCCTCACATAAAACATCGAAAGGTCCTCACTTAAACATTCAACTCGCTTGCCATTGAATAATTAATTAAACAAATATTCTTCAGGATGATTAAGATATTCTGTGCTAAATTTAGTGTGTTTTTTCAGAGAAAGCAGTCTTCAAAGTTTGCTGCCCTGTAATGAAGTAATGGACTTACAGGTCGACTACTGGACGGCTGGAGGAAAGAAGGAAGGTAGTAAGGTAAACGAAATACGACATTTTCTCCCATTTTCTTTATTCAACGCGAGAAACTCTATCAACTATTTTAATCATGAGGTAGGGTATCGCCAAAACAGAGACCTTCAAAGTGATAAACATACACCAGTTCCAAATTACCCTTCAATTGGTGCCATATTTTATGCGTGTAAAGTAGTTCTAAACTTTTCTTTTGTAGTCAACGTTGAAGACGGCGTTCAAATCTTTAGTAGTGAGTAGACATCATAACATTGAAGAACCAGGAACATTACAAATGATTGCGACGACCAAAGAACAAAACTTAAGAAAAGGTAACCTTACATCTACCTCTCTTCCTAGCAATGGGGTTCTACTATTTCAAACATGAGAGACTACAGTATGTAGGGTGCAGTATTCTACAATAAACTGCCGTAACTGTCTAAACTACCAGGAAAAATTAACAACACTTCGATGTTTCGAGGGAAGTTACTTCAGAAGATTAGTGCTGCTAACCACCTGGCGAGAAGTGTCTTACCTCCAAACGTTGAGCTTTTCTGCTTAATCTCCTATCGCTAATATTCTTGTAAATATTCTCAAACTTTGTCTGAAGCATTATTTTGTTTCATTTTCTGCAGTCCACGCGAAGTCTGCGTTCGAGGCGATGATGAGAAGCAAGAAGTCAAAAGAACGAGAGAGTGATGCGAAGGGAACTATAGTTGCCAATGTTACTAAACTTGTCTGTACGTCCAAAAGTCAGAGTGATTCACTAAATGGTAAATCTTATTTGATTCTATGCAATGACTGCTATATAATATTTTACTTATTGTTCACTGAATTATTTGTTACTGAATGGCAGCTTGTGCTAGGGCTATTAAAAACTGGACATGGGGCTAACCAGGACCACGCCACGACTAAACCTCCTGTAGAGAATATTTTAAGAATGTTATCTCCACTTAACTGTCTTAACACATCTCTTCATTTCTTTCAGTTGTAATCGACGGTGTATCATGGGATGGTGTTAAATTCTTCAGTCTATCACCTCAATGGTCAAGACATGTTAAAACCTTTCCAATTGGATTGATTGGTCCTGTAGAGTCGTGTTTCTAGGAATATGAGATAAAATTATATGGGAATTTAGTACTATTATTCTGAATACTTTCGTCAAACCCAACGTAAAGAGCAATTCATACAAACTACACCTCGCGATATTTTGATCATCTTTACTCAGAAGAATTATAAACTGATTGCTCTTCTGCAGTGATTTACTCGTTATTTCAATTCAAATTCATAATTAGCGTTAATTCTGTACTGTACACGTGTGACTAACTTTTGTTTGGCAAGTTTTGCCAATCAAATTTTCCATACAGAGAACGCCGCCTGCTTTCATTTTCATGCAAGTGAACAAACCGTATCTGTGTTAAACTACCTGATTACAATGATTTACTCTATATTGAACTTATAGTTTTAACATGAAAGAAATGTACATATATATATATTGAAAATTAGATTTATATTGTGAAAGAATTATATTAAAATCATATCTAATTGCAATTGTAACCTAAAGTGTTCTATTTACTTGATGTTAATGCTTGTTTTTCTATGTGTATGTTTGCAGATTTTATGTCATTGTGTAGATAGACAGTTTCACAGCCAATAACATTTCTTCAGACTTTCCATAATATTACTATCACGAAATGGCGTCACAAGGATTTGAATTAAGGTAAGAGTTAGGTTTAGGATGTCAATATGCAATGGAACAGGCCTATGCATAACACTTAGTACAATAATACTGCCGTCCAGTCACAATCCATCAGAATGTTCCACTGTATTTTGGTTGTTTTGAAAATCCCACTGTTTTCCAACACCATCCAGTCACTCATTAATTTCTTTCATATATTTGTGAGTTGTGACTGTAACGCAAAGCTAGGGTAACCAACACGGAGTATGTACGCATGGCGTATCTAGTTTTTCAATTTAAAGGTGAAACCACTACATTATTTGTAAGATAACGTATTGCTTCGTATAAATTTTCGAAATAACTGCCCAAAAGCAGGCTCATGGTTACTCTTTCCCATCGTTCAAAAGTAGAATGTAAAAACTTGAGAAGACGTAGGCTGAGTTTCAGACGGCCACTGTTGCGATATAAAGAAGACGTGGCAATTTGATTATAGAAAGTCGAAAATACTGTAATTTTCTTATCATATCCAATGAGCCGTAAAATTTAGAAATTACCGTAAAGTCATGGAACACTTTACGGGTATCTTGTCCTTGTCGTTTGCGATGTTAACTGGGTGTTATATAGCGGGATCACTGCCTTTGTCCATAACTTTATCTGAGGTTTGTGAGAACGTTATGTATACATCATGTGGTGATCTCCTGATTATATGTAGGTTTTTTCAGTTAATGTATAGTTCTGAAGTAAAACTATACGGTTTGAACGAGGTTTATTGTTCATTTTATGGTAGACTCATTCAAATATTTATGCTATAAATGTTTACAGTGGTTGGTCATTTGTAAATCTGGAGGGTTATCATATTGTATTAAATGATAATATCTCTAGTCTGTGTGCAGTGTCTGGGACTGGAGTCTGGCTAGATTTGTACTGTTTGTTATCGACAAGTTGATGATGGCTGTTGACAACTTGTGACAACCAGTGGCATAGCCAGGGTGTTGACTTTGGGGGGCAAACCAAACATAGATTCCAAAAACGACCAGCACTGGCGCGAGAATGTGAGAGGGTCCGGTATACTCCCCCGGAAATGTTTTGAATTTCTAGAGTCTCTAGAGTAGCATTTCTCGCATTCTGAGACGAGTTGTGAAGAAAAATCATGACCACGTATTCCAGACATTGCACCCTCCCCCCTACTTTCTGACTGGATTTACTTTTCACAAGAACAGTTCTGGAGAACATTGGCGGGGGGGGGAAGAGTCCCCCCTTGGCTATGCCACTGGTGACAACAAGGTTAAAGACTCACTAGATTTTCTCCAAGTTGTTCCAATGACCTGTTCAATCTTGAATTTAATGTTCAGATTGTTAGGGGCTGTCAACAAATATATTTTATCCTGTGTGTCCAGTGAAGTTTTATTTTTTCAGTCCAAACTTCACATGGTTACAGTTCTTGGCTCTGGGTTACTGGTTGGTACTGCACTTGCAGTAATTATACCTGAGGGAGTTAATGCATTGTATGAAGAGAGCGACCATCGTAAGTATATACTTGTACAGTAGTAGTTGCATCTGCTTTGGTTTGGAATATTGAGAATAATAACTAACCCTGTGTGCCATAGTTTGCATCAAAGGATGAACAGTAACAGATAAAAACATTGTCTATTCTCTTGAGAGGTTTTAATTTGCTCATCCAATTAGCGTAGATCAAATCAAAACCTGTCAAATACTCTTAAAAACATGAAAGTTTTATCTGTGATGGTTCATCTTTGGTTGTGAAGGGTGAATCCAAATGCAGTAGAAATATCCAAGATATAATGCTCAAATTTCCTTTCCTTTGTATCAGATCATGAACACCATCATGAACATACAGTGACACCAACAACTACAGCACAGACAACAGGTGCTGGTGGATTTTTACCAAACTTTTCATCAATGCCAGAAGTTGAACCTCATGCATTTATTGGTATTTCTCTTTGTCTGGGTTTTGTATTCATGCTCTTGGTTGATCATTGCTTTGGTGGACATTCACATACTCCTGGTATGTATGCTTGCTTGCTTGCTTGTTTGTTTGTCTGTCAGTAACTGTTATAAACAGCAAATGGTGGCCAACCTCTCTCTGACAACTGGGTAGTTCTTAGTAATGTTCTTAAAATGATGTGTTCTTGACCAAATAATAAGCATAATATTTTCTGCAGATGTGGAGAGCAATGGCAGACAGAATCGTGGCAACTTTACAGCCACAATTGGATTGGTTGTTCATGCTGCAGGTTTGATATTAACGTTGTCAACTAATGAATGCTGCATGTAAATGTCTCATTCTTTTCAGATTTTTAACCGGATTTTACTTTTTCTTGTATAGCTGATGGTATAGCAATGGGAGCGGCTGCAGTGTCGTCAAAACCTGATATAGAAATTATAGTTTTTCTTGCAATTATGTTGCACAAGGTAGAATATCATCTTTCACATAGTTTCCAACAAAGAACTCTCAAGAAATGAGGTTTAATAGAAGTTTTCTGAGTGTAATAAGCTTTGGTAATGTACAATATAAACTAAACTTCATAATTCAATTTTCCAGGCTCCTGCTGCATTTGGACTGACAACATTTTTACTACAACAGGCAAGTAATGTCCTAAGTCCAAAATTTTATACCCAATCACCATATATATATCCTAACAGTTTCTTCCTACGTTTCTGCTATAATTACGTTGTGTCTCATTTGTAGGGAATGCAACGGAATAGAATAAGAAAACATTTATTTATTTTTTCAATGGCTGCGCCAGTCTTGGCAGTTTTAACATATACATGTCTAAGTCAAGTAAGTAAGATGTGAACACATACTATGCATATTTTGTGTTAACAAACTACAAACATTTGCCCATATTCTTGACCAACAACTATAAATATTGACAGCTGACAAACAATGAAACTGAAAGTAATTTGAAACTGACATCTTACAATTAAAATATTTTTCTATAATTTTAGAGTGGTAAAGAGTTCTTTTCCAGTGTGAATGGTACGGGCCTGGCAATGCTATTTTCTGCAGGAACATTTCTTTATGTAGCAACAGTTCATGTTTTACCTGAAACAACAAACTTAGGTCACAGTTCAACAACTGGGGCAGACAGTGCCAGTGAAGGCAATGGACATGAACATCAAAAGAAAAGTGACTTACTTCCTTTAGTTATTGGAATTATATTTCCATTAATTTTAACAGCAACACATCATCATCATTAAATATAGGATCGGTGAGTAGGAATAGATAAAGTTGACCAGAGTTGTTTAGAGATATTTAATAAAGAAAAACTACTTCTTTGTAATGCTTTGGTCAACTAAAATGTTTGTGGCTTTTCACTATTTGAAGGGACGTGACAGTCATTTTAATCTTAGATTGACTTACAGTAGTGAATGCAACATGATTTAATGTGAATATTCCTTATGCTAATTTATATGTATCGAAAAAGTAATTTGAGTACAATAATAATTGTCATGTTGGATATGGCATTTAAATTAATAACTGTCTGAAGTGGAGATATTTGTGTAGGTGCTATCACATAAAATGTTGCTATTTTACTAGGTTAAATATTAGTATTTTGTATATTTTGTCTTGTAATAAATATGATGCATTAACTGTAGTGGTGAGTGGTACACGCTATATGCCTTTTTGACCAAGTATCATGCTATTGCTATGTTTTATCCTATTTTCCCAAAGTATTCTTTTGTTTGTATAAAAGCCCTCGAACTGATGGCCTTTGTTGCCAAGAAAGCTTCATCCCTCGTCTGCGTGTGACTCTCGCGTGTCTAATATACTCTAATTAGTATTCCACGCATCCTGCTGGGTTCAAAATGCAAAGTATCAAAAACATGGAAAGAAACGCTTCTTTTTAATTTTTAATGAAATTTAACTATATTTACTTTATCTAAAAACCGAAAATGATTTTGCGGAGAAGGCGGGTTATTTATCTATTGCTTTTAATGATTTGGTTCTTTTCTGTAATGTATTTTATGGATGGTTTTCGCAAGGTGAAGTCAGCTAGTTTGCGGGTATGATTTCAATATTTGAGAATATTACATTCTATTTTGTGTAATAAATTAATGAATGTTTTCATTGTCTCTGTATATATGACGTGCTGTGTTGAAATTAACTTTTATCACTTAATTTTATCACTTAAACAAGAGATATAATGATATGTTTACATAAACCAATGCAGCAATATTTTGATACTTTTGAATAGGTAAACATAACATTGATTAGCATAAATCTGTTAGATTTAACACTCTTACATCAACATATTTTCATAATACACAACCCATACTGCAGTAGTGTGAACCATCGACACCAAACACTTTACTTTTGACAAGTAATATCATCTGGCATTTCAGACACAGAAAAATAACAAAGTAGCCCTAAATGTGCCCTACCTAGTTATCTTGCTCTGTTTAATGCCAGACAACTTTGTTTACCTTTTAGTCTGAAAATGATGTGGATAATAGTGTAAATAATATAAATTTTGATGAAAAAGATTATGTGAATGGCAAAAAAATAAACCAAGATCCTTTCAAAGAAAATGGTTTCAATCGTAAAGCAAGCGATGAACTTTCTAGTGACCGAGCAATTCCAGACACAAGACATTCAAGGTACACGTTATGCTTATATACAAGTAAATGACAGTATGAATAAGCCTAATTAAATATTATACAAAGATTTTAGTTTTCTAGGATGTACTGTTTTGCAATATATGCTTGGAATTTTGTAGCTGTTCAAAATTGAAGTACTCAGATAACTTACCATCAACCAGTGTTATTATAACATTTTATAACGAAGCAAGATCTACCTTATTAAGAACTGTGAAAAGGTATTTGATGAGTTTACAATTGCATCATTTTTAAATATTTTTAATAAAGCAAAAACTTGCAGTAAAATGTATGGTATTTGTGGTGTTTCAACATTTTCATTTTTAACAGTATTTTAAACAGAAGTCCAGCAAAACTGCTCAGAGAGATTATACTTATTGATGACTTTAGTGACGACCGTAAGTTTTTTGCAAAATGTGTATGAAATTGATTCTTTTAGTGTATTCATTTGCATTCTATATTTTTTATGATTGATTGTATTTTGTTTAGCCAATGATGGTTCAATGTTGTTGTCTCTTCCTAAAGTCCGGTTGCTCCGCAATGACAAAAGAGAAGGTATACAGTCACTGAAGCTACACCCGTTTTAAATTGCTGACGTTTGCGCCTGAACTGTATATAGTGGTTCAGATACAAACCATATAATATATATAGTGAAGTGAAACACTCTATGCACTGTAACCCTAGAATACCCAGACAAAGCTGCAGTGGTAGAATCAATCAATCAAACTGTGAGCACTTTTCTCACATGTCACTGAGTCAAATTATTATCAGATAATTGTATATTGCACAAATTGAAACAACCTCAACATTTCTCTCTCAGGTCTCATTCGCTCTCGTGTTCGTGGTGCTGACGCAGCAACAGGAATTGTGTTGACATTCTTGGATAGTCATTGTGAATGTAATGTTGGTTGGCTTGAACCTTTACTAAAGAGAGTTGTTGAGGTAAGTATAAGATATGCCATACAGAATGATTGTTTTAACATATAAACATACCGTGAATTTTGTTTCTTGTGGTTTAGGATCCATCACGTGTTGTTTGCCCTATCATTGATGTGATTAGTATGCAAAACTTTAAATATATTGGAGCTTCAGCTGACATCAGAGGAGGTATGATATTGCAAAGTTGGATAAATTCATTCTTAAACTCTCACTAGTACACTGTTTTAATACCCAACACTTTCCTCTTGACAGTGTAGGGCACATTAGTCATTAGGATGCATTGTACACAGCTTGATAGGGCTGAACAAACGTCATAAGGCTAGTTATTTTCATTAACTTTCTGCAATGTTTTAGGTTTTGATTGGAGTTTGCATTTCAAGTGGGATGAACTGACACCTCAACAGAAAATTGAACGAAGAAATGCACCAATATCTCCAATCAAGTATGTTCTCTCTATCTAAGTTTTGTTTCACTTTACCCAGTTAGATCAAGGTCACTTTTGTTTTTCTCTTATTATAATTTGTGTTTGTGAAAGTGTGTGATTTCATCCAGTTATTGTTTCTCGTAGAACTCCGATGATCGCTGGTGGATTATTTGTGATTGATAAAGCTTTCTTCACCAAGATAGGAAAGTATGATACAATGATGGATATATGGGGTGGTGAAAACTTTGGTAAGTCTAACATTTGAACCTCTAAATAACAACAGACTAACTAACACCACTAATTACTCTCGGTTTCAGTTTGCTTTTCAAAACGCGATTCTAATATTAGTTCAAAATTACGTAACGTAGTTTACTAATTAGCCAACTTCCAATGAAATTACACAACAAATGTTCCAAATTTGCAACCTAAGTTCGAAATGAGGTTGCTAAGTTCAAAACTAGGTTCCAAAGTACGTTCCGAATTACGAATTGACATTAGACATTGTTCTAATGTCAATTCGTAATTCGGAACGTACTTTGGAACCTTTTGAACTTAGCAACGTAATTTCGAACTTAGGTTGCAAATTTGGAACATTTGTTGTGTAATTTCATTGGAAGTTGGCTAATTAGTAAACAACGTTACGTAATTTTGAACTAATATTAGAATCGCGTTTTGAAAAGCAAACTGAAACCGAGAGTAACAGACGCCAGTTTGATTGTAATGTTAAAATGTTTCACAAATCAGAGCATCAACTGCATGTACATAAACAATGCAAGAACTTCCTTCCTTCATTTTAGAGATTTCATTCCGAACTTGGATGTGTCATGGGAGCATGGAGATCATTCCATGTTCACGTGTTGGACACGTTTTCCGTAAGAAACATCCGTATTCCTTCCCTGATGGAAACTCAAATACTTACATACGGTAAGATAAGGTTACCTTCCATCACTTGGTCTAACTCAAGTCTAGTGTGTTTAAGAAGATCACACGCTAGAAGTCGTTTATGATAGTGACTTTAAAACATCTCAATGAGTATGTTAAAAATCTCTGAAATTTCTTTGATATTTTAGCAACACACGACGGACTGCTGAGGTTTGGATGGATGATTATAAGAAATACTTCTTTGCCGCAAGACGTGGTTCAAAAAATAGACCTTATGGAAAGTAAGCGAAGGAATAAGAACTTTATTAGAAGATGTAGCAGTAATGCTTTTTTAACTGAGTGTATCATTTCCAATATAGTGTGAAATCTCGTGTTGAATTACGAAAGAACTTAAAATGCAAGTCCTTCAAATGGTACTTAGAGAATGTTTATCTTGAACTACAGTAAGTTAACATAGTCAATTTATTCATTGATGTAAAATATATCTCAAACTACATTACTTTCGTTCGTTTTCTTTTGAAACATTATACCAAACTATCTTGCATTCCAGAGTGCCAGACCAGAATGATGTGGCGTTTGGTGAATTAAGACAGGGTGACTTGTGCCTGGATACCATGGGTCATCTTGGTGGAGGTTCAGTTAGAACCAATAAATGTCATGGAAGTGCAGGCAATCAGGTTGGTCATTCTTGTTTTTGACTGTATTAGTTCAAACAAGAGATTGCCATTCACAACGTTTTTATTGTGCCTATATAGGAATGGTCTTTAACTCGAAATAACAAGGTGAAACATCGTGATCTCTGTCTGACATTGCAAGAGAAATCTGCTGGTCAGATTGTTAAACTTGAAGGTTGTAGACAAGATTCTGCGCAGGTACAAACTCATGTAGACTCTTTAATTGTAGGGAGCTTTAGATATGGCTATACTACGATATTTTTCTGTTAAAAATTTGCTACTACAAACTTCGTACCGTCCTCTCTTTGGCACAGCAGATCTCGTAGTCGTAATCCAATCTAAAGCTCCCTTGTCTCTGCTTATAACACGCTGTCAACCGCATTACCGCTTGTACTGTACTGCTCTAACAAACATCATGCTTTATATACTTGAATTCACCAGCAGTTTTACCGCTACAAAGTCGCAATCGAACCGCAACTAAACCACGACCAAGAGAGCAAACGCTGTGTTACTTCTTTGCGGTATAATTATGTAGTCTGACCGCTAACCGTACGCGACCTTTCCAACGAAACGTTACCGAAAATCACACGCAATCTATCCGCAAACAACACGCGCTATTTAACACAATTTTAGTACGCAACCAATAATTTTAGAGCTTTCTTATCTAGCTTTTTGTACACGCAAATCAAAGCTGATTATTCCTTTTAGTTATTTGAACATCTTGCTGACAAAACTCTGAGGCATAAGAACACAGGACTATGTTTACAAAACAACAATTCACAATTTGATGTCACTGTCGAGAAATGTCAGTCAAATGAATTACTTCAGAGATGGAAATTTTCATTATATATCGACAAATGAAGATATTGTTCTCTTGTGAAAGAGGTTTTGATGAAAGAGGTTTTGATGAAAGAGGTTTTGATGAAAGCGGGTTGGTTAACTGTTTTAATAATGGTGGCAAAATTAACTCCAGGTCAGAATTATTGGATTATTTGGTTGGTGAAGTTATATCTATGGGTGAAGTAATTCAGAAGCACCTTCATACAAAATTACCTGCCTTTCTAACTACAAACATGGATATTCACTTTTTCATTGAAATTCACTCATGTACTTCGTGTTTGTGCGAGCTTTCCCACAGTAATCAACCAAGTTTTGTACGATATCGTGAGAGTACGCATGTCATTGAAGAATGCACGTCGTTACCATGGCCATGTCCAGATTAATTTAAAGTGAATGAATTATTACATTTTTATAATAAATTATTGAAAATTATAGAGTGCACATCAAATATAAGACATTTTAACTATTACAGAAATTAATATAAATAAAAGAGGTAGTATAGAAGTATTCCAAATTTCTAGTGATTACAAAAAGTGTGTAAATTATATAAAATATATATGGTTGCAGCACTCGTGTTTTTCATCACTTGAAAGTATGATAAGGCGTTACCATACCTAGTCAATCCTAGTTACTTAGTCAGAGTAGGTAAAAATATATCAAGTTTGACATTTTGATCTGTAAATTTAATCACAGTTGATCCTGACTTATAACCTTCCACACTTTGTGATTCTTGAGGAATCATTGGAAACCAAATTTCTTCTCGCTCAACTTTTGTCCGTTGCTCAAAATTGTTTCTTTCATTCTCTGTATCTACATTGTCGTGTATTTTCTTGAAATCGCTATCATATTTCTTGATTTGTAAATCATTCTGCAATTTGGGCAAACTTTGGGCACTCACTCCATTTCCTACGAAATTTTCACGTTTTCTCTCAATTTTTCTTCCTTGTTCAAAATGATTCATTTCATTCTTAATATCTACTTGGTTGTATAATGTATTCAAATCTTGATCATATTTCTTTATTACTAAATCATTTTGCAGTTTACTTGCACACACTCCATTTCTGACAAAGTTCTCACGTTTTTTCTCTGCAATAAATTCTGCTTGATATAACAAACTTTTTCTATCTTTACTTGGAACAATATTTGGTAATTCTCTCTCACCTAACTTCATATGTCTTCCTTTAGTCATTAACCCCGCATTTCTTCTGGATAGAACAAGGTTTAAATATTTCCTGAATTGTTGCAGATCTGTACGTTGTTTGTGTTCATTCCAATGTCTGGTATTACGACAGTTTTCAATAAATAACTTTTGACAACAAGGGCAAGAAATTATCGTTCTTACTTCGTTATTCATTTTAGGAAGGTTTTCACAGTCAATTAGAATGAATCGTTACAAACTGTGTCAGTGTCACAATTTTCCTAAAGATTTTCCTGCATTCTCTATATGACATTGTTTCCTAACAACCTTAAAATTTCATTTGCTTATTAAAATGGATTAAAATTAACTAAATTTGTTGACTCTGGGCTTACTAAGTGAAAGTAATTATACAAATTCACGTTACTTGCAAAGCAATGATATTTTTTACTAAAATGAAGTTAGCAAGGATTAGGTTAAGGATTAAGATATAGTTTCAGATTAAGGTGAAGATTAGGATTATGGTAGCTAGAGGATTTTGGCTGTCATATAAGATTACAAAGTTGATCTAAGTTAGTGATTATTTTATGTTCTGGTACATCTTGGTTCATCATGAGGTCATTTATCTTTGTATCTGACGGTTGCCGTAGCAAAAGATATGCATCCATCCCAGCATTTCTTGCAGCATTGTAGTCCAGTTCAAGGTTATCACCAATATGTATGGCATTGGCTGGTAAACACCTTGTTACCATAGCAACAGCATGGTGAAATATCTGTGGTAAAGGTTTGTTCCATTCTGTTTGTCGTGATGACAAGATAAACGTGAAATATTTTTCTATGTTAAGTTCTTTCATAATTGTTTGTAGTCGTTCATCAAAGTTTGAGACAACACCAAGTTGTATGTCTTTATCTCTGAAATGTTCTAAGACAGGCAAAACTTCAGGAAACAATTCCCAGTGAGATTTCTTTGTAAAATTAGCATATAATTCTGAAGAAATCTTGCCAAGAATATCAGATTTCACTTGACCATTAAATGAACTACCAACGACCCCATCCCACCATTGTCGAGATGACATGACGACTGTCTGACCAAAATTTGGAAACTTCATGTTATATTGTTTAAAAGCTTTTCTAAAATTTTTATCAATTTCTTCTGGGTTAGTTTTTATTCCATACTTCAAGGAAGTTTTTGCATATATCTCTCCAACACTACCACTGACTTTAAATAAGGTGTTGGTTGCATCAAATGTTATAAGCCTTATATGTGACATATTTTTGCTACTGTGTTATATAAGGGTGAATTATTCAAGTCCTGTAACACCATGTGACTTTTACTGGTCAATATTGACACATTTATACCAGGCAATTCACCAACGATCCATCATCATCACAGATAACCACCATACCACCACAATACAATGCACCATACCATATTAACTGTAGTCAGAGTATTGCCCAGTATTTAGGGAAATATTTTATGCAAAATAGAAAGATTAGAAAGTAACTCAGGCGAAATTTAGTCGAGTAACAAATACAAACAAATAAATAGAAAAAATTTAAATGCTTGTATCGTGTTTCAATTTTGAACAGGAAGAGATCTGGTGCCTAGTTCAAAACAGCTGAAAGAAAGAGGAATTTTTCTAATAAATTCTATTATATTCCATCGAAATTTCTGCGTACGTAAAATAATCTAAAACAACTAAATATTTGCAGCAGAATGTATCATGAATACTTGTAGCTTAGGAATGGCTGAATTTGAAAGGAATGAAAGCGCACTGGAAGGTGCCGGGTTTTGAGTTGGTTACGGTTTGAGGCATGTCTGTAATAGAATTTAATATGTTGTAAACATATGTTTGATAAATTATTTGCATCAAGATTTCCTGCAATGAATGAAGACGAAGATGATAGCTGGGTTCGTGAATTTGACGTATCAAACCCTCAGAAAACGTATGCTGGATATACAGTTTATAGAGTTCGTTCTAAGGTAGGCTGTTATAAATATTCTGTATTTTATCATTGCTTCTATTTGTACCTGGTTAGTATGTGTTTATTCTTCTTAATTATTTTAACTCAACATTAACAACAAAACAAACAGAATATTCAAGATATTGAGTATATAAATACACCATATATAGTTAATAATAAATAAAACAACAATTGGTTACAGTATGATTGAGGCAATTAGGGAACCTGTAATTAACAATTAAAGATTATTTATGACAGTAACCATCACATAACCGAGATCGGGCACATGGTTTTTGTTATATAACTGTTTAGTTTTTAGTTTATTGTGTTTACCACTCTGAGGTGGACGGAAAACCTTAACCAATTGACAAAGGTTCCAAGGGTTAGTTAGTGGTTAGTGCCTAGGGGTTAGTTTTTAGTGAGGGAGGAAAACCGGAGTACCCGGAGAAAAATCCCAAAGCACAGGAGAGAACCAACCAATCTCAACTTACATGAGTTTATCAAGCACAGGCAATTACTCAACCAAAGTAAATCCCTGCCCTCGACCTCCTGTATAGCAGGCTTAACTCAGAGGTAAGGGGCAGCGCACTAACCGCATCTGCCACCTGTGCTTCCCTAGATGAGATAAGATAAGAGACTTTATTTACAAGGTTAACACTAGACAGTAGAAGGTGTTAGTAGATCGAATACTCGAACGGAAATTTATATACATTTTTTAGACCTAGCCAGGAGCAGTTGTGAAAAATGCAACTTAGGTCCTCTGGCAGGAAAAACTAGACTCCGTGGTCCTGACTGTATAAAGTTGACTGGAAGCTGTTTCTATAAATATTAACATCATGTAATATTTGTCCATCATTTCCAGGTATATCCCAAGGGATTTCCAGAGGGTGCATCAGAGGTACTGTATTCATATCCTGATTCATATTTTATTTTCATACTCGACAGGGGGTCAACTGTAGGCAGTTAGTTATTCCAAACAAAGTGCACATTATACATGACTTTCACTGCCTGATTCATCTTCTGCAATTTAAATATATCCTTATTTTGTAGGTTATTGTTTTCAAGAGATATAGTGAAATTCGAGCATTGTACAAAGAACTAAAGATTATTTATGAGAGTAAAAATGCAGAGAAGAAAAAATTTCCACGTTTTGCCAAAGGACATTATTTTGGTAAGAAAATTTCTAAAATGTAGTAAAATGACAAAGTGGGCACATTGCGGCTTAATGTGTTAACAAGAGACATGGGCAGATAGTCTGGTTAACCCATTAATGCCCAATACTTTCTCCTTGATGAGTAAAATCGTCTTGCATTAGACATAGTAAAATTACAAAGTGGAAGCATTGTGGCTTAATGGGTTAACTCTAACATTAATCATATTCTTATCCTAATTCTAACATTAACCCCAGTATTCTTTACTCTAATCCTAACACTTAGCCTAATCCTAACTCTAATCCTGTGTTGTAGATCGATTTGATGAGTCTGTAATAGAAGAAAGACAGAAACAAGCCTTGTCATTGCTCTTGTTTGCTGGAAATATTTCATTTCTTTTTACAAGTCAACCTTTTGTGAAATTTTTTGAGGTAATTTAATAATCCATCGTCTGGCTACAGTTCAACAATTATTATGTTCACCATTATCACTATCATATGAACTACAATTTAATTTAGAACACCATAGTCATGGTCATCACAACCATAATTGCATACCCACCATCATTATTAAAACAGTACAATACAACCAGCATCATTTTACCATTGACAATGGTTTTCTTCTCAACTGATTTTAAAACATTTGAAAGTCAACCTAGCATAATTATTGCAACAAACTAATTACAACTAAACATGTATAACAAGTGTTGAAGTCTGTCGTCCTGAAAAATAAGCAAAGGATTCCAATGTTCAAAGGGTGGGCACTCTGTCATGAGAGTCAGTAGGAAGATATACATAAACAAAGCTACACAGGCAGTCTTGTAAACAACAGCTTCCTAATGTATATCTTTCCATGCTGAACCCCAATTTCTGTGCATGTAAGAGTTTGTTAATTTCTCATCTTCCATTCCCTAGGGAGGAGTTGCCAGTAGAGGTTCTTCGTACAACTCCAGTGACTCAGAACAACACACAGACAACACTAACAACGAAACTCAGCCATGGACTCCAGAGATGTATTTTAGCGAGAAACAAGACAGTTCAGATGATGAGACTATTTATGAAATAACTAGAGATCTACCAAATACTCATTTATCACTCAACATTAAGAAAACTTCAGATGAGGATGATAAAACTTGGTTATCTCGAGCAATGTCTTTATGTAGTGAAGGTGATGATATTGAAGCTTTGGCATCGCAGGCAGGATACATTGCTAGTAATGTGAAAGATAGCTTGATTTCCCAGGAGGAGGATGGTGATAGTATATTAAAGATTGACACTTTGCCAAGTCAAGGAAGTGTGGACATGTTACCAACTTTACTTGAAAGTGATGAAGGTGAAGAAGAAGACGTTTTTGTTGAGATTTTGTCTTCAAGAAAGTCAAACGAGAATATTTCTCCAGACAATTCAGAGATTCTTTCTCCAAGAAAATTAGACAATCCCGAGGAGGTATCAGGACTTAGAGGTGAGACAGAATGTGAATTATCACGGCCATTAGACACACAATTAAAGAGTGCTTCATCCAGTCAAGATAATGTTGATAGTCTTGCAGAAGATGTACAAACAGATAAAGACTTAGACTGTGTTAGTTCAACAATGAAATTAAATGACAGGACAGATGAAAGTTCAGAAGATAAGGAAACTAGCGATGATGATAAAGAAAGAGAAAGTGATCTCAAAGAAACGAGCGACAAGAATGCGTCAAGTTCAGCAGAGTGTACTAAACCAGCTCGAGTTGGTCGTACAGTTTCAAATATTGCAATATCGTGGATAGATCCCAAGAAGAAAGATTATTTATATCAAGCGGCTCAGATCATTCAACAAGCTCTGTATTGCGAAGCAAATGAAATGTATGAAGAAGCGTTTAATAAATATAAGATTTGTGTTGGAATATTGCTCAATGGTGTACAAGGTAAGTTCGTTTATATTTTGTATCAACTTGGAATGTGAAATGTTTTCTTCTTTTTATGTATGGTGTTATGTACAGCCGGCTAGTGATCAGCTAACAAAATGTTCCCAAGTTTTCTGTGTAACGCTTCAGGTTCAGGACCACCCGAACGCAAATATAACGCATTTTGGAACGCGTTCTGAACCCAAATATATAACGCATTTTGGAACGCGTTCTGGACGCAAATATATAACGCATTTTGGAACGCGTTCTGGACGCAAATATATAACGTATTTTGGAACGCGTTCTGAACCCAAATACATAACGCATTTTGGAACGCGTTCTGAACCCAAATACATAACGCATTTTGGAACGCGTTCTGGACGCAAATATATAACGCATTTTGGAACGCGTTCTGGACGCAAATATATAATGCATTTTGGAACGCGTTCTGAACGCAAATGGAACTCGAACGTAATTTTACCAATGCAAAAATGATGTTAGAAACCGTGTTTATTCATTACAGATTTAAATCTCGTTAAAACTGAGTACATACTAATTGGATCACGGCATAATATTAATAATATATTATACTACCCCTAAAGGTGTGTGACATATACCAATTAAAAAAAATTAAGAGAAACAAAGGCACTTGAGTCTATATTGATATATTGATGAAAAATCTAATTGATAAAATAAAAAAAAAAAAAAGTTTCATCAGTGGGGCGCGATCAGAAAAATAAAAAAAGTTGTAGACTGTAATTAATTAATTTGTGCCTATAATGCATTTACTTTTGTTTGCCTCCTTGATTATTGTTGCGTTTGGGGGAAGTTTGGGATACCATTGGCTTCTGATCGTTCCAGAAATTAGAAATTACAAAATAGGGGAATGGACATGTCGAATGAAAATGAACATAATCAATCTAAACTGAAAGTGAAATGAATTAAACTGGACAGCTAACCCGCAGACTGCAGAACCCAGTTTGTATAAGTCTTATGCATACGATTGATCTAGATCTAGCGCCCTTACGACTTACTGATATTCCCCAAAAAGACGTCCAGTCTCCAGTCTTCTACTCCTCTCTCTTTGCTAAAGCTTTTGCCCAAGGCCTAAGACTGAATATCTCAAAAAAGTCTTAGCTATAGAGGAAGCAAATTGTAATAAATCCAAATGAAGAAAGAAGAAAAGAATTCAATATCAATATATAAAAAAAAAACGTAGCTATATACTACTAATTAGAGTTTTTAAAATATATATTAGTGATGTTTTATTACTATTAATATTTATACTTATGTGTATGTATGTTGTATGTACTATTATCTATCTAATTATGTATGTAATTGTAATAACTATATGTAAGTAATGTATTTTGTATTTTAACTTTTAATTTTCTAAATTTTAATTGTATGTTTAACTCTTGCCCTTGAAGTTACGTATAGTGTTGGGGTTATTTAGTAAAATACCTTTTACCTACCTACAGATGATAGTGATGGTAAACGACGTGAAGCTGTGAGACGCAAGACAGCGCAGTACTTGGTGAAAGCTGAGTTTTTGTTTAACACATATCTTAAACATGATGATAACGATATTAGTAACTGGTCAATCAAGGTAAGAACATTACGTTGCCGTCCAGAACTACCCTAAGACTGACATAGCAAAGTTTTAAATATTTTGACTAAGTTATAAACTCAATAAACCAAATTATATCATTCCAGCCTCAAAGTTCCGCTCAAAACATCACAGATCGAAATATCGTTGATCGACAGTTTGGTCACCTGACATTAGCAAGTCTGAAAGTTATTGGTGTCATTGGAAAGGTATAATTGTTGTGATACGGGTATTTTGTGAGATGAAAACTTGTCTTAGTTTATAAATGGTATTTTCTGGGTGTTTTATTATAGAACATGTTGGTGCAATGCGAAGGACTAGATGGTGTTTATGTCATCAAGGTAGGATGCTGTAAAGTCAAGTACAGCTACTTTAAAAACTTGGCAATTTATGTTTGCTAAACTATCAATAAATTTGTATCTAAATAGTTCATTTCTATTCTTTCAAGACATTACATAAAACCAACGCAGTCCATCGAAGCAGTAGACAAGAAAATAAGCAAACCAGTAGAAGTTTTTCAAAAAAATACGTAAGTTTCTTTAATACGCTGTAGCCTATCACAACACACGTAAAAACCCCACATCTTGTCAATTAAGATGTGTTCACAACAGACTTGTAGCAAGCTTGTCAACAAGTTGTAACAATGCTGTTATCTTATCAAGTTGCTACAAGGTTGTCACTCACAAGCTGAGAAGAAGCAGTGCGAACACATCCTGATAACAAGTTGTTGAAACAGCATTGGTAAAAGTCTGCTGTAAGTTTGTTACCGCGTTTTAACGCGTGTACTTTGTTTGTGTTATTAGGTGAAGTCTAGCCACATGGTTAAATTACATCGTCATTTTGACACCAACGACAGTATTTTCTTACTGCTTGATTACGCTGCAGGAGGATGCCTATGGAGCCATGTGAAGACTTCAAGACAACATTACTGTCAAGATACGTCTAGTCAATTGCCTGATGAAAATGTTGGTTTGAGTAATGACACTTCCGGTATAAGTGAACGTACTTCCGGTCAACATAAACATACTTTCGATGTAGTTGAAGACACTTCCGGATTTCGTACAGAAACGTCCGTTGAGGAAACTGGGCCCCAGTTGTGTCGTGATGAAGGCGGGAATATTGGCGGGAATTCAAAAGAAGTTGTAGGGAATAGATTTAGTGGAGAACAGATTTTGAATCCTTTGATAGGTTCTAGTAATTCAGAAAGGAATATTTTAAACTCATCCAATGAGTTAGGAAGCAGAAAAGGCGGAATTTTATCGTCAAGTAACCATACATCAACGGAAAGTAAAACTGATATGACTCCAACCAGTTTAACAGGACAGAAAACGTGTTTGAATCCAGATAAAACATCATTGGAAGATATTAAAAACGACGAAAGTGGTCAAACCTGTCAAACAACTTGCGGTGACGTGTTGGGTTTTCTAGATCACGTGACAAAAGATTATTCCGCTATGGGTAAATGTGTACAATACTGGGTAGCAGAGCTGTTGCTGGCCATAAATAGCGTGCACTCGTGTGGAATTATCTTGAAGTAAGTCCCTTGATTTATACATTAAGAGACGGATGATCCGTCTGAATGATCTCGGACAAAGAAAGGATTATTCATCTGATTACTAGTCTGTGTATAAACGTCTATGGGTATCAATCGAAATAAGAGGATTTTCCCAAAAAGAGGCCCATCAGACAGACCATCGAGATAGTCCTTCATTAAGATCGTGTCTTCATTAACGTTATCATTTACGTAAATTGCGAAATTAGTGTTCGAGCAATATTTCTAAAAAGAATTAATAACATTATTTTATCATCGTATTTGCAGAGATCTGAAACCATCAAATGTGTTACTGCATGGAAATGGCCGTGTCAAGTTGTCGTATTTTGGAGTCTGGGAAGAAGTAGATCATTCAGTTGATCCAGAGGCCATGACACACCTTTACTGCGCTCCGGGTATGGTACCAAGTACTCTTTGACCAGTGTTAAAATATTTGTTATCAATTATGATAGTTTGCTGTAATAAGGCCTATGAAGGGAAGCTGATTGGGGGGGGGGGACTAAATTCTCTGGTCATCAAGCTTAGAATGGCTAGAGCGTCGCGTTACTGTAATGTAAAAGGTTTTATTCAATGTATTTTAGAAATTTCTCGTGGTGAAAAAATCACGTTTGCTGCAGACTGGTGGAGTCTTGGTGTCCTCAGTTATGAACTCATAACGGGAAAGGTATTATTTGTTGTAAGACTCAGTAATAATCCTTAAAATATCTCGAGTCTTGACGTGTACTCAAAATTTGGCCAAATTTATTTTTCTCTCTTTACAGACCTTGTGTTCCACTCATCCCTGGGGTATCTATCCACATTCATCAATCATCTTCCCGTCTCAAGATATTTCCACCGAGGCTCGATCCTTCTTGTCTGGAGTAAGTAAAATATTTGTTTTATTTTGAAAAACCTTTTCACTATTTAACATATAACCACATTTCTCATGTTTTCTTTTTCAGCTTATTTGCCATAATTCCAGAGAAAGATTAGGTGAGTTGGTAATTTCTCAAACGTGGTGGTCCAGTGTAGGTAGTATTCTACAATAAGCTGCCGTGGTTTGTGTCTGAACTACCTGAAAAAGATATGTCAAACGTGAGGGTCCAGTGTAGGTAGTATTCTACAATAAGCTGCCATGTTTTGTGTCTGAACTACCTGAAAAATATATCTCAAACGTAGTGGTCCAGTGCAGGTAGTATTCTACAATAAGCTGCCGTGGTTTGTGTCTGGACTACCTGAAAAAGATATCTCAAACGTGAGAGTCCAGTGTAGGTAGTATTCTACAATAAGCTGCCGTGGTTTGTGTCTGGACTACCTGAAAAAGATATCTCAAACGTGGTGGTTCAGTGCAGGTAGTATTCTACAATAAGCTGCCGTGGTTTGTGTCTGGACTACCTGAAAAAGATATCTCAAACGTAGGGGCCCAGTGTAGGTAGTATTCTACAATAAGCTGCCGTGGTTTGTGTCTGGACTACCTGAAAAAGATATCTCAAACGTGAGAGTCCAGTGTAGGTAGTATTCTACAATAAGCTGCCGTGGTTTGTGTCTGAACTACCTGAAAAAGATATCTCAAACGTGGTGGTCCAGTGTACCATCTTTTTTAATGAAAGTTGTTTTTTGTTAGTGCAAATTAAATCACAATCTTCATTTTTTTCAATTTCAGGCAGCGCTTTGGACGGAGTGGAAGGAATCAAATCTCATGCGTTTTTTCAAGGAGTGGACTGGAACGAACTAGCAAAATCAAGTTGACATCTGGTAATAAATATGCGATATTGAACACACGGCATGAACAACAGTGTACTAGGATTAGGAATTTTTATGGCATATTTGGGATAGGAATTATTGTTAGATGTTTAGCGGGATTTAAATATTTCAATTTTATATTGTATATATATAAAAAGTCAAAATATATATTATTATTAGAGTTTTGTAAACAAAAACTAAATTTTTTTTATTTTAAATATGCATTCTTAAAACACAGGGCTCAAAATAATGTTTCATCATACGCCGGTGATGGTGATCGGTCAGTTCCATTTGTGACCGGTCAAACGCGATTTCTGATCGGTCAACTCCCTCCAGCCCTTTCAAAACAATGAAAATGCAACACACCAAAAAACGCATAAATAATATTCCGCGCTATTATACGTCTTGTACCGATGCGTTGTCACTTGATCTTCGAAGAAGCATTCTCGGCGAGATTGTTTTGGCTGTCGGCGATGCAATTTTCCCTATTTCGTAGCTCGTCCAGAACGGTCAGCTCGTCCCACCTCTCACAGCATGTTGGAAAAGTTAAACATCAATGCGTGAATCACACACGCATTGACAAAATATATAATGTGTTCACAATATCTCAAAAATCAATCTCGTCCCCAAAGCCAAAATCTGACCGGTCACTATGACCGGCGTCATACAAATTTGACCGGCCGTTATTTTGAGCCCTGAAACATATTTTTCAAGTTATTTTGTTAAGGCGATAAACTCCTAGAGTACAAAGATGTAACAGGTCAGTGAGTTTTCAACAAGTTTAAATATTAGGTTTTACACGCCTCGATTTTACCTCAGAGTTCTGAAGTAAAACAAAGCTAAATCAAAGTAATGAACATAAGAAGCCATAATTAAAGTTAATTAATTAAGTGTTAATAAGATTGTACTAGTCACGTTAATTAATTAAGTGTTAATAAGATTGTACTAGTAATGTTAATTAATTAAGTGTTAATAAGATTGTACTAGTCATGTTAATTTAGTCAATTAATTTGTTTGTTTTCCAAACGCCTAGACTACCTGTTAGACAGGTGTTGTTTTCAACAAAAACAATCAATTTCAATGTCAAATATTCTACAGCCAAACATGACATGTTTCCATAGAAAATATATATATTTACACACGTATAAATCTACTTTGTAAATTTCTTTTTATAAGACGTTTTTGGTGCTATTGTACAACTGTCGTGCCTGAGGTAGTATAAATATAACTTTTGAGGTTTTGCATGTTAGTCTTGTGGTCGTTAGTTAATGTTAATGAACCAATCAGAGTGCATGTTTATTTTAAATTAACCAATCACAGTTTATGTTAAAGGTGTGGTATCAAATGATAGCAGCTGGTTCTCGCATTTTCAACTGCGTAGTCACAGAGTGAACATCGTTTGTGAAGATGTAAGATCAAAATGTTTCCAGCAGTTTTGTGTCGTTTTTTCTCCCTGGGGCTGATACTTGGTTATCAGGTAAAGTTCCTTTATAGTGATATATGATGTTGAGTGACGCCGCTACACCTGAAGTAATTATTTAATCATGTTTCTTTTCCTTATAGTGTTTATGGGCTGCAGTCCCTAGAACTACGAAACTTCAGTTGGTAACCGACCTGTTGAAACCAACGTCACCTTTTCCCATTTTCTCTGGGTAAGTTTGCTGTTTGTACAATCGCTGCTTCAGTTTTGCGTTTTCTCACACAAAGCTCGCGTCTCATGTGCAGGCAAAGGTCTTCAACAACATCTGCTGGTTGCGTTTTAGTAACCTCTGATATCTTTCATTCATCTATTTTCATGCCTTTTGTCTATGCAAAACTGAGGGAAATAAAATGCATCGAAATGCAAGTTGCAAGACATCTTTACTAAACTGTGCTTTAGATAACAGTGACGTCAGTGATGTATGATATTGCGTGATTTAACCTGCTCCTACCTCCCACGCTGAGTTGTATTTATAATCTAGAGGTTTCTAGTGTATGTTAATTAATAGAGAAGAATACATTTACATACTAGTACTGCTCATAAATAACCTGACAGAAAACGCGTCAGGAAAGGCGTTCTCGAGTGCGTTCTAATTGCGTTCCAATCGAATTAGAACGCGTACTGGACGCGGACACAGAGTTACTGTAGGTTGAGCAGTATTCAGCAACAAAATCCTATTAGAAAATGAATGACAGAAACTTGTATTTATTTATCTAGTGATAGGGTAACATTTCGTATCACAATAACACATACATCCAAATCACAAGTCAAGGCAGTGGATGCTCTGTTACAGCTACAGATACCGTTCTATCTCAAAGTAGTGACTCATAATTATGGATCTGGCGTTCCATGGAGCAGTGTGGATAAATCAGAAACATCGATAATAAAATTTAAGGTAAAGCTTTTACCACGCTAGATTTTCTCCAAGTTCACGTTTTGTCCCATTATTGGTGGGTTCACTAAGCACTGTCATACTGGAGTTGATGGTCAACCTGCAGTTGTCAGAATGAGAAAATAATGTTAATTATAATTTTTGTAATCCCGTATTTGGTAACAAATAGATAGAATTTAGGAATGTAACTTAATTCGCGTGTTCCTATCAATGTGAACATTTCTAAAGTTGACCACATCACGACCTGCTGCCTTGTACTGAAACCCAGCAACATTGCTCTTCTTGGCGGACCCGCACTCTTTACTAGCTAACAGTGAAAATATATTATTTCTACAGTTCGATCAAATTCTGCTATCAAAGTCTGTCACTCTATCACTGACTGTTGCTGTAGATCCATACTTTACCGCTGACCGTACTGCCAGTCATAACGTGGCTGTTCTGGTAGATCTTTGGTATTATGGTGAAGATGGACCCTGTTCTAGACCACCATCTTTGTATAATGCACTGCGTGAGAATGGCCGTCTACCAGTCAAGTTTGTGTCTACTACAGGTAAACTAAATTGTTTTCTGATTCTATTCAACATTGGTTTACACTACGAGTAGAGCATATTGTGCTGAATACTCATATTCAATCTTTTCTCGACTACTCAGTTTTTCTAATCATTATTTAGCATGTGAAAAACGGATTCAGTTACAAGACTCTCAATATTCTGCTTCATCCGTATCAAGCACTGGTCAAGCAAATAAAGCTTCGTTCTTCAAGTCCGATGTTTGGCAGACTGCTGACTCGCTGGCAAAAGATAAAAATCAATTTTTACAACTCGATTTATCAAGGTTAATGAGAATCTCCAAGGTGCAGTATAGAATAATGTTATAAAGTGTATATATTATTGCTACGATTGTAAATTCCGATTCAGAATCATCCACAGAGATGAACTGATGACATTGCAGAGAAGATCGAAATATTCCTTGTCTCAAAATCATTTGCTACTTTTTACATTTAGACCGCATCACGTGGCCGGACCACACCTTCAGTGGCGTTTGTTCGAACTTACCACGTGTATCACAGCAAGGATTCCATTGATTGGTCAGCATCTCGTGAAAATAATGATATTAAAGTTAGTTTTTATATGAACTTGTGTTTATAGTTCGTCTTGATGTATGATCCATGCATAAACACGACATATCAAACTAGTAGTCCGTCTTGACGGATTATTCGCCTGTGTATAAAATACAACATTAAATAGTTGCTCGTTGTAAAATATAGAAAGAAACAAATTCCGAAGAATAATGTTATCATGAAATTCAAAATATGAACAAAACAAGACGAGTTACTCTTAGTTATCAGAATTTCGCAACAAACCCAAGATGTACTGATTTGCGCAGACCCAGTGAAGATCGCGCTTTTCTAAGTAGTTCGTCTGGATAGTTCGTATTTTGTTAAAACTATAAGAGAGATGATCTGTTGGGTAGATGATGCGACTTGATAGTACAAAACGGGCCAGTCAGTATTTTCTAACATGGTAGTATTTCCTACTTCAAGGTGTTCCAGGCTAACACAGATGGTGAAAATGTTGCGTTCAACTTCATGCCATCACTGACTCACGCCAGATATCTACGTATTGTACCCAAGTCTTGGAAGGGACGACAAGCGATGGATGTTGAAGTGTTTGGTTGTAAAGTGCATCCCAGAGAAAACTTAAGTATGTGTTGAACCTCCCCTCCCCGGGGGGGGGGGCACTTAAGTATGTGTTGAACCTCCCCTCCCCGGGGGGGCACTTAAGTATGTGTTGAACCTCCCCTCCCCGGGGGTGCACTTAAGTATGTGTTGAACCTCCCCTCCCCGGGGGTGCACTTAAGTATGTGTTGAACCTCCCCCCCGGGGGGGGGCACTTAATTTTGTGTTGAACTTCCCCCGGGAAGACTTTGGTATGTGTTGAACCCTCCCGGGAAGACTTTGCCTTTGGTATGCTAGAAATGACACAGTAATTTATGTGGGTTAGGGTTGGAGTTAGGATTGAAAGATTAGGGATAGTTCAAGGGTAAGAAGTTGCTGTATTTAAATTGTGATTGTTAATATGGATTTTACCATCGAAAGAAATAGAAAACAGCTCAGAAATTGGTGGCTTTGCTTATATGGAAAAATTACTATTTACCGTTCTGCCCCTTTTAGTCTTTACTCGCACTTGCCTTGCCTCACTAGATAATTGGAAAATCAGAAAAGACAATATGGAATGTATATATCGCTCCTAATATTCATAGTTGTAAGTTTCCGTGTTTTGTAGGGGATTACTGTCCGATCTTTGACTTTGAGAATGGCGTAGCTGGCTGGGAGAAGACTGGAACAACATTTGACAATCAACCTACAATTGGAGACAATTATAAAGTAAGGAGGGGGAAATCTGCCAACATTCAGGGAAATGCCTGGATCGCTACAGCTGAGGACCGTATGAGATCTCATATACCTGCTGGGAGCACACAAGGTAACGCTCCTGTAGGTACACTTACATCCCCAACGTTCCTCATTGTTACGTCAAAATTGTACTTTCTCATTGGTGGAACTGTGAACAATACTGATGTGCGCGCAGAGTTGGTGATTGATGACAAGTCAGTACGTAAAGCCAGCGGTGATGGTGATGAGATGACAGAGGTCACGTGGTATGTCAAAGTATTTCGTGGGAAAGAAGCTGTGTTACGATTGGTTGATGATACTGCTCAAGGACATCTCAATTTTGATGCATTCAGAGTCGATTGTTTCCTTGATGCTGATGGTATGTATTTGGGTTTTTTTTCTGAAATTCATTTCCAGCCATTACTGTTTTGAAATATATATTCTGTGGATACGGTATAGATTCTCAGCGCTTTGCTGGAAACTTCTTTCATAATATTGCCATAACAACCAGTCAACTTGCCTTGGAGGAGGTAACCAGAGTACTCGGAAAAACCCACGTAAGAGCGTAAACTGACGCTTTTCAAGCAGTATGAGAGCTTAAAGACGATTGCCATTAAAATCCCGTATTGTGTTTGACCAAACTATCTCTTTTTCTAGCTCAAGATATTTCCTTACCAAGTCGAGCTGCCATGTTAAACCCAAGGACACATTCTTTCTATGTTTGTGATTCATCACATTTAAGGTATAAGAAGCCAGAAATATTTTCCAGTTGATAGAAGCTAAACTAGATCTCTGGAGACCTCTAGCAAATATGTACAGTAAGGACCGTCCCTTGTTGATCTTGTGTAAACTACATGAGTAAACTGGAGAGAAAAGCCACGATGGTTGACATAGTCGAACTAGAAAAGCTCTTCTCACGTAATATCTAACTGGGTATATGTATTATATAATTGCAGGCGTAAAGACGTTGCAAAATGCCGAATGACAAGTGGATCAAGTGACAGATGGATTGGTAAGAATTTTGTTTCATGATCTCGCGGCTCATTTTCCTACCTTCTCTTTACTAAGCATTTAATCCATGATCTACTTTATACAAAGCCCAGTAACAACGCTGGTTATAACCGGACTATTTATGTATTTTTCCCTGTAATTCCCAATTGTGATAAATAACTTAATCTTCTAAATACCACTATTTTCGTTGTAGATATACCTGACATACTCGGATTACTAGCTGTAGATAAATCTACCCATCAATTGTACGCTATATCCAAAGATCTTTACGTCATTACAAGTATCAATCCAGGTGGAGGAAACTGGCAGTATATTAAGAGATCAGAGTGGGACGAAGTAAAATTTAAGCCTACCATGATTCGAATGGCTACAGTTCCCTGGATTACCTTACGAGATGGAGTTCCGGAAGAAATATTCATGACTTTGCTTGATAGCAATGATGACCAATGGAGAGGTACTGTGTGATCTATTATTTTTATTAAATAGAACATCAAGGTCAGTTAGTGGGTTAAATATTTCAAATGTAGGGTTCCAGTCATCTTGTTTCAGTGTAGGTAGTGTTCAATAGTAAGATGTACTAGTTACATAACGAAAACATCTTCTAATGTGGTAAATATATTGACACAGGCTACACATTCGACAATATATTTTATTTTAGTAACAATAAAATAAGTTCCATAATGTATTTTTATCAAATTGGTTGGTTTCATTGAGTGTTACAAGCACAGCAGATGGTCAACTTCAGAAATTTTAACCACCAAATAGAATAATTAATACGATTTTCTGTCTCTGGTAACTGCAGATTGTCCACCATCTGCTGCACGATAGTGCTGAGTGAAACCCAAGTATTATCCTCGGTCCAACAGATATTTTTCATTTCAGCGACGTCACGTGGTATTGCTTTTAAACCCGCTGGTCAAGCCTGGGTGCAGATCGCTGCCTGGAGCTGTCATGTGTTTGATGTTGTTGATGATTCGTGCTTTTCTGAACCATGTGAAAATCACTCAAACTGCACGGCGATATCACGTGACCAGTATACCTGCAGCTGTGTTCCTGGATACACCGGTGTTAACTGTGAAACAGGCAAGTGATGACGTCATTTGTTGTAGTTTATGTTGGCAGCTCATCTCTGCCTCTGGTGCGTTTTACCTCTGTCACCAGTCTTCGATTCCTGCAGTGCGCGGCCAAAACAAACTCATTCAAATAAATTATTGTGAAGAAAAAGTGTCGTGTATCAGCCATCCAACGAATTTTGTAACAGTTTGAAGAGGATTACTTGTCACGGTTTGGAATTCAGGCACAAATCTGTGTTTTGCTGCCTAAAATTCCCGGGGGGGAGTGTGCTATTGCCGGCGTCGAACTCATACCATTGTCTCATTTCTTCCCAAGCCAAGTCGGGAAGTGTCTATTAGCGAAGTTATTAAGCACAGAAGTGCGTAATACAGGAATCAAACGATGGTTGCTGTCAGAGGTGAAAGGCTAGAGTTCTTGCATCAACAAATGAACTAAAGGTCAATAAAATAATAATTATTATTGTGTTTTCAGACATAGATGAATGTGTAAACGCCATTTGTGAGAATGGGGGCACTTGTGTCCATGGAATAAATTACTATTTCTGTCGCTGTCCACCGGGCGTTAGTGGCTTCCATTGTGAGAATGGTAAGCTGACAACAATGTAAAAAAACGTTGCTTTGTTTTGTGTGAAACACAACGTTTATTTACTTAGCAAAGTTTTCCATCTTCATTCGTGTAAATAATGAAGTTTAGGCTTACAGATCGAAAAGTTTGCGAAATAAATTCATATATCTGACATTTTTTTACAAAACAAAACATTTCTTGCCTTGCAAACCCACAAAGAACGTATTTATGTAATATATGTTGATGCATTGCATTGTCTAGTGTTACCAACATGTCGAACATCTCCTTGTTTACACGGGGGGAACTGTATTGATGAAACACCACCAGCTTTCAGATGTCATTGTACCAGTAACTACAAAGGAACTCTGTGTGAAATAGGTAAATATTTATAGATATGATATCACTAGGTAATCATGAGGTTAGTTGAAGGATACGCAACTACATGAAAAATATGGAAGATACTTCGACGTTCCGAGCAAAAGCTTTACGTCTGGAAGTTAGTGAAAAGAAGTTGACTACAAATCCTTCACTATCAACTTCCAGAAGGGCCTTGGCTTAAAACGTTAATGGATGTAGTTGCATCCTTCAACCCGACATTCAAAATACTATACAATGTTTATCCTCTTCTCTCAAGGAACAATTTATACATTTGTGGTATCAACATAATATTGTATTGCTAATGTATTAGTTTTTATCTCGGAAACTTTCTGGAAACATCTTCTCCATTTTGTTAAACAGAGGTAGACAGATGTTTAATCAACCCATGCATAAATAATGGTGTTTGTGTCCCAAACGAAGGAGGATATACATGTGTTTGTCCATACGGCTTCACGGGAACAGTATGTAACATTGGTAAGATACCAACCATACTATAGTTGTTTTGCCACCATAGACAGTAACCACCTCTATCACCAGCATGGTAAAATACCACTCATGCTGAAGGTGTGAGGTGTTTTTACCATTATCTGAGTTCTAACTTATACCATCATCATCACCCCATCACATCACACTATCATCACTACCACCATCACACTATCACCATCACACTATCACCATCAGTACGACCATTTCTACCACCATCACACTATCACCATCAGTACGACCATCAGTACGACCATCAGTACGACCATTTCTACCACCATCAGTACCACCATCAGTACGACCATCAGTACGACCATCAGTACGACCATCAGTACGACCATCAGTACGACCATCAGTACGACCATCAGTACGACCATTTCTACCACCATCATTACCACCACTATTATTATTGTCACACATCACAAACAAACTAATTAGGCAAATGAAGTTGCAAAACTTCCTATTAGAACCATTTACACACACTCGTCGCCTGTTTGCTACTTATATTGTCTGTTTGCTACTTCTGTTGTCTATTTATGTTTTCTACAGCGACTAAAACAAACTTCGAGATACTGGAAAAACGAAGTGTCACAGACATCAACGAGTATCTGGTGATAAAAGCTCGCATACCCAGCCATGGAGAGTCATTCACTGAAAACTGGTGCAGAGACTACGAAAGAGTGTGTTCAGATGATGGAGAACCAACAGGAGTTGGACGTTCATATAATCATATCAAAGAATATGCAAGTTGTCAAGAAAAATATCAGTCAGTTATGGATCGAGCAAATGTTCTTGGTGCGAACCCAAACGAAAAGGTCGCAGCGTTAGCGCAACAAGCTGGTTTCACTGACGCAACATCTACCAATTCATTTGCATTCAATATGTGTGATGGCTTCAAATGTTCACGTGTTTTGCCAGAGTCTGGTTGTCACGAAGGATTATCGTGTATCAGTAAAGCTGTGCCAAACCTTGAGGTGTATACAGTGTGTATCAAACCTGATTCACAATTCCGTGCTGTTGAGAAGAAATGGGATATTGTCAATGGTGTTAGATTATTAATGTTGAATGTCAAAACCCCTACTCGGTATTCTAAACTGGATACGTGGTGTACAGATTATGAAGTGCTTTGTGATCGTTATGGTCTGCGAGCTCTTGGTAGGTCAAGAGATCAGGGTTGTGTAGAAAAGTACCGTGCTATCATACATGAAAACATCGATCTTTTAAAGGTTAGAAAACCCTTAAATCTAGGCAACGGATTCGTCTTTAGCGATTGTTCTAGATGTCACAGTGATAGTTACGGTACTTTTGATGCGTTACACCATTTTAAATACTATTATCATAATTTCGGAACTGCTTGTACAGAACCTCGAGGGATTGGCTTCAAAGTTTTAGACGATCAAAAACTGGCGAACTATAGTGGTAAAGATTACATGACGATCAAAATACAAGTTCCTTTAAACGGAAAATCAAATGATACGAATTGGTGTAAAGATTATCGGTTGCTCTGTGAATCATACAAAATGGTACCGCTAGGTTGTGGAGATTGTGTTTCTAAATACAGCTCATCTTTTACTACCTGTCCTTTGTCTGATAACGAAGTTGAACAAATAGTTCATGATGCTGGATTTTCAGACGCGACTTCATCGAACACGTTTGTATACAAGTCATGCAGTGCTTGCTCTAACCACATTACTGAGAACCAGTGCCAAAATGATGATCTGTTCTGTATTCATCAAGAGAACAGTCATCGTGTGTTTTATACAGTCTGTGTTCAAGAAGATACGAAGAACAAAGGTGTTTTAGAAGTAAAATCTTCTAGATCCATTGTATATCAGTATTTACCTTATAAAGTACTCCAATTGGACTATCTGCCAGAGAACGGCCAACCATTCTTAAGCAACTGGTGTGAGGAGTACCAGACTGTATGTAAGGGTGTAGGTAGTCATCCTGTGGCCTGTGGTCCTTCTTATACTTCTGACCCTGATGTCGCTACATGTGGGAGTAAATATGGATCAATAATGGATAATGATGGTCTGTTATGTGGTAATACCAGTATACTTATTGATATGGTTTCTAAAGCTGGTTTCTCTAGTTCACGGAGTTTCAATACTTTTATGTTTCATAACTGTTCACCACGAGCTTGTGCTACACCTTTGACTTACAGTTGTACTGCAAATTGCTCCTGTCATCCTGCATTAGGTTGCCTTAATAACGAAATGAGCAAATATTCCCGTGGGTCATTCGCTATATGTAGCATGTATGGCAGCGCTTTCAAGGTCCTGCAAACGAAACACAGTACATACGAAGGACATGAAATACTAGTGGTTAAAGCTGAGATCCCCAGCAACGGTATGACGTTGTCAGAGAACTGGTGCGAGGATTATAAAATGATGTGTTATTACTATGGTTACAGACCAACCGGATGTGGTGTAGACTATGCTGACGACATTAATTATGCATCATGTAGATACGATTACGAGTCAGTCATGCCAATAGACAATGTTTATGGATGTCCTGCAAAGACTAAGATTTCCTTGATTGCCAGAGCAGCTGGTTTTCTCAGTGCTACTGCTGGCAACTCCTTCGGGTTTTCAGACTGTAAAGCAACCTGTGTTTCCACTTTAACAACTGGTGGCCCTTTCATTGATGTTTCAGTTACTGATGGCGTAGTGTATACAATCTGTGAAACTTCGGACAGCCACTTTAAGGTAATGTCGACTGTAAAGAGTGTTTATAAAGGTGGGGAGTATATGTTTGTTCAAGCCCAGGTACCCCAGGATCTTATCTCGAAACACGACACTTGGTGCGCTGACTATCAACGAATGTGTGAATCATTTGGTCTGAAACCTGTGGCTAGGGGTGCAATTGATACAGACCATAATTTCGCTACATGTAGAAAACGTTATGGTCCGATCAATGCAAAGTTAAATGAAGCAACTGATAGCGGTGCAATTGAAAATTTTGGAGAAGTTTTTCTTGGCTATTTGAGAATGGGATATGGTAATATATTTACTTTTGGACAAAAATGTAACACAAATTGTGTTAATGATATGAATGATGGTGACCTCCGGTTTGCACTTGACAATCTCCGAGGAGAATATGTTCCTGATTTTGATTATAATGTGTTTACTGTATGTGCATCTTCAGACAGTAATTTTCATGTTATATCAACCAAAAGCATCGCTCATCAAGGTGAAGACTATCTTGTAATCATGGCTAAATTACCTTCACACCGCGAATCAAAATACGAAAACTGGTGCCGTGATTATGAACGACTTTGTCGAAGTTTTAGAAAGAGACCAACTGGCTGCGGTCTTTCATATCAGTGGTCTTCTACATATCGAGCTTGCGTAGACAAATATCAATCTGCCATGGCTGAGAATGACCCAGTTGGATGCAACTCTAGTGAAACTGTAGCCAACATAGCAAACATGGCAGGGTATACTCTAGCCAATCAAAACAACTCATTTGCATTTCATCAATGTTCAAGTGAATGTCCAAAGAAACTGACTGCCTCCTGTCCTGACTCATTACCATGCCTCAGCAGTCGCTCGGATATAGTTTACACTGTATGTACAGATTCCTCAAGTGCTTTTGAAGTTGAACGTGTTTTACACACCAGGGAGGCAAATATTCCCTTGCTTTTTATTATAGCAACATTGAATGGAGTTGTTGATGCCAAGTCTGGGGACTGGTGTAGAGATTATCAGAAGCTATGTGGATCATATGCTGCTAGACCTGTTGGATGTTATTCTGATAATAACAATGATGACTTTACTTCATGTACTACTGATTATAACGCAGTACCGATACAAAGTGACGTACGCCGCTGCGGAGATGACGGGGCGGACGATCTACACCGTACTAAGGGAATAACCCCTCATCTTCCAAGCGGAGAGGTTTTCAAGTTCCACAAATGTAAAAGAACCAAGTGTGAAAAGAGTTTATCAGATTCTTGCAACCATGCTTTGAACTGCTTGAGGGAGAGCGAGTGGGTGTACACGACCTGTTCACGTGCTTCGCACAACTTTGACATCATCGAGACGGCGTCGACATATCACGAAGAGCTCGAAGATATTCTCGTAATTCACGCCAATGTCCCGATTGATGGCCGATCTCTTTACGATAGCTGGTGCGAAGATTACACGAAAATGTGTTCAATGTATGATAAAGTTCCGTTAGCATGTCCCTTACGTCCAGACTATACTGCTGAGTCAGCATATCGTGCTTGTAATAAAGATTATAATGGTTATATGATGAAAGATTACCAGCTTGAAGGAAATTCAACATTATCTTGTCCTTTAAATGATCTGATTTCTGATATTGCTCAACAAGCAGGGTTTAATCAAGCTTCATCCACTAACACATTAGGTTTTACTACATGTCTTACTTGCTCAAAAACATTACAAATGGTTAATAATGAATCCTATATATCCATGAGCTGTCCACCAAGTGGTGTATGTACTCCATGGCAAGTGTCTACATTGATCAGGGATGTCTTCATGTTATGTGTAAAACCACGAGAAGTAGAGACTACATTCCATATTGATGAAATAAGACATATCAAACACAGAGACAGAAAATACGCAGCAGTACGTGTCAGTATGCCATATGGAACTACATCTATGTATAATGATTGGTGTACTGATTATCAAAAAATTTGCGAGTCTATCTCCATGAGGCCAATAGCGTGTGGAAAAACCCACGAACGATTGCCGAGTCGACGGGCGTGTAGATCAAAATACAATGCAGTAATGCTTCGCGGGTTTGCCTGCCCTAACTATGTGTACATTGCTGACATTGCTCGGGCTGCAGGTTTTAATTACGATGTAAATCGAGTATTTTCTTTAAATGATTGCAAGAAATGTCGATCTGAAATAGACATTAGCGAAGGCATAGATAAAATCCGCACTACAGATGGCTTCCTATATACTGCATGTACATATTCAGATAGTAATTTTGAAGAACTACAAACACGAGATGTTGTCATGAATGATAAATCATTTCTTGTTGTGAAAGCACAGTTGCCTATAGATATGATTTCCTCTCATGAAACGTGGTGTAAAGATTATCAAATGATGTGTGAATCTTATGGAAAAAGACCGCTGACATGTTCAGACTTTAGTGATTTTCAGTTAAGTTACAATGCTTTATTATTAGACCATAATTGTGACTCTTTGTCAAGTATACCACAACAGGCTGGATATGTCGATGCCACAGAAGATAATACGTTTGTGTTTAAGTCTGATAATAAAGCCAAATGTTCTAGAAAGTTGCCTAGCGCGGACAGTCCGTTTGGGAGACTGAACTCTAGTGTTGCGCACCGTCAAGTATATACAGTTTGTCTGAACTCAGCGACCGCGTTTGAAGTTCTAGCAAGAAAACTGCATCACGCATCTGGTAGAACTTATCTCTTCCTTCAAGTAGCCATGCCGGAGAACGGCAGAGCAAATTATGCTAGTTGGTGTCATGATTATACACAACTCTGCAGAGAATATGGTAGAAGACCTGTAACATGTGTAGATTATTCTTGTAGAACTTCATATGGCGCTATTCATCTAGGACAACATGTCTGTCCTGTTCAGAATATGGTTAATTTTGCTGATAATGCAGGAATAGCCATGAGTACAAGTGAAACCAACTTTCTATTTTCTTTCACTTGTTCCTCACATTACTGTAAGAAAGTTGTAGAAACTCAGAACTGTACTGCAAAAGGCAAGAAAATCCCGCGTTGTTTTGATCGTGATGTGAATGATGGAGAATTTACTACTGTATGTACCACACCAACAGATAAAACAAGATTTTCGACCCTTGACGTGAAATATGTGAAATATTCAGGAAGACCTTACACTGTGATACGTACACAAAAGACACATAGAGATTCATTGACAGGAAATTGGTGTCATGATTATAAACTTCTTTGTCTATCATTCTCTCAGAGACCTCTCGCCTGTCCAACAAGATACAATACTGATCCAGATCTGCATTTATGTCAACGCGATTACACTGCCGTTTCTATGGAAACTAACGAACAAGGATGCCCCATGAATAAGTTTGTAGCTGAATTAGCTCGGCATGCTGGATTCACACGAGCAACGCCACAAAACTCATTCGCATTTCACAACTGTCATAAGGACTATTGTACCAAACAATTACCAGTCAGTGAGTGTAGTGAGGCGTTGTACTGTGTGAATATGGTGGGTGATCAGGAAGACTTATACACAGCATGTACTGATTCTGACAGTGCTTTTGATGTTCTTAGTTACAAATTGAATGTAAATTACCACTCTGTCAAATATGGCGTGATAAAAGTGTCTGTCTCGGAAGGTTATAAATCAGCTCACGAAGATTGGTGTAAGGATTATCAGAGATTATGTGAATCGTTCAATATGGAAGCCGTGCAATGTGAGAGGTCTGAACTCGAGCTTTCGTCAGATATATGTACTAATAATTACGGGGCTCATCAAAGACTATCGTCATGCGCAACTGATGCAAAGGCTATCGCAACCAAGGCTAAAATTGGTAACGTTGCTGACAAGACGGCTCTTGTAATGAACGGTTGTAAATATTGTCCAAATATTGTCGCTAAAAGTTGTTCCTCCGCATTGAACTGTTTACGTTCAAGTACATTATATGCTGTATGTGCCATGCAAAAACAAGTCAGCGCATTCAAACCTGTACAAACACGATTTGTAAACTACGGTAATACGGCCTACTTACTTATTCAAAGTTACCTCCGCCGAAGATATGCATCGAGTTTCATGAATAACTACAACGATCTGTGTAAAAATCTATATGGGTATAAACCTATAGTATGTGGTAGGCAGGCGCTGATCAGTTCCTCGAAATATAGAATATGTTATGACCGCTATGTGAATTCTTTGTCCCATCAAGGAAATGATTTTACTTGTCCACCAGCAAAAACAATCTCATATCTCGCAAAAAAATCTGGATTTTATCAAGCTAAACACGAAAATACGTTAGCGTTTTATGACTGTTCTGCTTATGTATACTACAATTACTATCAAGGTGGTTATGGACTTTCTACCACATACTGTTACAAAAGACTTTGGTGTTTGAAATACAACCAATATCAACTACTTTACTATACGATGTGTGCTGTACCTACACCTTCCGCATTACTTGGTTTTCATGTACTGGATCAAAAAGAACTTCTCTTCCTTGGAATAAAATATGTGGCTTTCAAATTATCGATAGGTAAAATGCTCATGATAATATCTGTTATATGATAATATTTATGTGTGCTGTAGTTTACTGCATATAACATCCTCTTTTGTACCATATTATGCTTTGTTGTGTTGCGTTGTGTTGTATTGCGTTGGGTTGCGTTGCGTTGTATTGCGTTGGGTTGCGTTGCGTTGTATTGCGTTGGGTTGTGTTATTTGTGTTGTATTGTTTACCGTATATCGCAATTAACACAATCTAGTTTGGGTTAAAATAATCAATTGAAGTAATGTTTTATTCCACAGGCAGCTCCGGTATCTCGGCTACAGATAATTGGTGTTTTGATTATCGTGAACTATGTCGAAAATATAACATGGTTCCTACAGGATGTGGCACTTCGAAGAAAAATGATCTTGGTTATTTAAAATGTAGTTCAACGTACAGATCATTTATGTCTCACAGAAATTCCCTGGGTTGTGGCAAGACTTCTGCTCCTTCATCTCTCGCCCGCCGTGCAGGTTTCCCTGATGCAATTAAGGAAAATACATTTGTATTTAATGACTGCAGCCAATGTGCAAAGAAGTTACAACCCACAGACTGTGATCCTGCCCTCAACTGCCTGTATACTGATGTCTTCAATACGCATGCGTACACGTTGTGCGCGGAACGGAAGTCTGGGTTTGAATACATTGCTAAGAAGAAAACAATCTATGGTGGAGTTGAATATTTAGTTGTGAAAAGTGCACTTCCAGTTGATAACAGACCGCTATATGATAACTGGTGTGTGGACTATCAGAAGTTATGTTACTCGGTTGGTGCCTTTCCTGTGGCGTGTTCCCTCGGTTCGGGTGTACATAATCTACGCAGGTAATGTACATACATACATACATATACAATATTACATTACATTACATTACATTACATTATTCAGTTCACTCCCCATTGGGGGTTTTCAGTGACCGATTACATCAAGTACCTCGCTTGCCTATATTACGGACTTAGCCTACACTTTCTATTTTACAGCAATTGTAATATTACTTTCCTAATCTGTATATCCTAACCCACCCAGTCAACTTTCCCTGTGGGAGGAAACCGGAGTGCCCGGAGAAAACCCACGACTTTCGGCAGAGCGTTGACTTACTCTTTTCGCATGAGTGTGATGAGTAAAGTCCTCAGCGAGAATCGAACTCAAGACTCAGAGGTGAAAGGCGCTTGCTCTGACGACTGCGCCACCCAAGCCCGAGGCCCAGAATGCATAGAGTGAATTTATGCATTATTATTACCGTTGTATCAAGACAATGATGCGATCTTGATTTCCTTTGTGTTTTACTCATGAATCATCAACAATTAGTTTGAGAAATGTAATATAACCACGTCTTCTTAAAATCTTTTTCTTGTTTTCAGATTCGCTGAGAAGTACGGAGCAATAACAGTGGATAGTATTCCATGTCCTCCTATTGCTAAAGTTCTTGCTATTGTTAAGAAAGCTGGTTACAGCACTGCAAAAGCTGGAAACTCATTTGTTTTCACTGGTTACTCAAGTTATGAATGTTCGAAAAACCTTCCCACACAGTATTGTACACCGGGTTTGGATTGTCTAAACAGTCAGTCCCGGGAGGTGTTCGCAGTCTGTATAAACCCTACCAATTTTGCTGTGTCAGATGTGCGTACGAGCCGACATTCTGGAAACACATTCACAGTTGTTCAAGCTACACTGCCTGCTTCTGGTTTGTCCAAAACTTCGACTTGGTGTGAGGAATATGCAACATTATGTCGCTCTATGAAACAACAGCCAGTCGTGTGTCCAGGTTATGCAGACAGCACGCAGTATGAAAAATGTCGTGATAATTATGATGGATATTTATTATTTGATAAATACTACTGCAACACAGAACACAAACGTTTACACAACATTCCACATCTCGCGGGATTCTCTGCAGCCAACTTCGCGAACACATTTGGTCTTGCATCGTGTACATCATGCCAACGTGAACTTTACACTGGTCCTGAATGTGATCCTTCATTGAACTGTATCAACAATCAAACTGCAGATAGACTGGTGTATGCGCTGTGTTTGACAGACGGTCAGGACACAAACTTCCATGTTCTTGAAACTAAAGAAATTATGACGTCAGATGAGCAATATATGGTTGTCAAGGCAATAGTGTCGCCATTAGGAAGATCAAAGTATGATACTTGGTGTACGGATTATGAAAGGATGTGTTCAGCCCTAGAGATGAGACCTGTGCGATGTTCGTCAGATGGAAATACTTGTCCTTTGCTGTATAAAGCCGTAGTTTCATCACAAGAGCAATTTGATTGTGATAATAACTCAGCATTGCTTCAGTTTGTTAAGAACGCTGGATATTTACAAGCTACCCAGGATAATACGTTCATCTACAGCTCGTGCTCGACGTCTGAAAAGTGTGGTAAAACATTGTTGAGCAGTAAATGTGATAATTCTATGAATTGTCTGAAGAAGCGCTCTAATTCACGTGTTGTGTTCACTCTATGTGCCCGCAGACGCCATACTAACTTCAAGTACCTAGATTCATGCACACATGTTTACAAAGGAATACACTATTTCGTTATCAAAGCTTCGTTATTTTCTGAGGAATCAAAGAGTGCGAATTGGTGTTATGATTATCGAGATATGTGCGTGTCATTTGGCAAACAACCTGTCGTTTTTGGGTCTTTTGGTGATCACTTCAATGACGACAGAAATCAATGTTTTGGAGCATATAACGCGACCTCAACCATGGAAGTTACTACAAATTATCACGTGATTTTGAGTGAAATAAGCATGCCATCTTCAAATTGTCGTGTGATATATAGATATTGCAAGAATTGTATTAAGACATTTGATCATTGTCCTTTTGATAATTGTAAATGTGATATGTATTATCTTTTCTGTCTTTAAATCAAAGAACAATTTAACAAGACGTAGGTTAAATTTATTTAAACACACTTTTGAAACATTTAGCACAATTTTGAACGACGGACGCAAGTTTTAGTTCTTGAAGGAGAAATGTCACGTTATATTTGACCCAAAGTTTCTTACCATTGTTTTTTGAAGAAATAATGCAATTTGTCTGTCAAAAGTTGGTTAAGATGTCTTTGGAATTACTTATATATTATATAAATATTAACGTGATATTAGCCTTTTAACTTTGTAATTGTAAATACACGAATATAAATTGTATGATATAATAGTAATGTCAGTATAATAATGACACAAAATTGCATTTATCGTATCTATAAGTATATAACATTAATATACAAACATAATGTAATTTTAATCTTATATAATCGTAATGTAATTTTTTCATTTCAATATTAAAATTGCACGAAATTTGATTTTATTGTGACTTGTACATATTTCTTTGCAAAGCCATTTTCGAGATATAGGGGGAACAGTTTTTATGTTAGACCCATGTATGCATGGGAGAAAATGACTCGTTATAAATGCACGCAGCGAGAAAGAAGCGCCAGGCCTGCGCGAATTGAAAGCACTATTGCGGATTGCGTACAACTTGGAGTGAATGCGCGGCGAAAGCTAATTATGACGTCATATAGTCGGTTGCGCTGCGCCATGATCTGGCGTTAGTAAGATGCCAAAAGCAGCGAGAATCGGGAAATTATTGAGATTACTTTGTGTAGAATGTTGCTGCTGTAGCTCCAAGAAAAAGCGATCTAAGCGCAAAAGGCAAGATGATGATTGTTATTACTACTATGCAGATAATGGCGATTATTACTGTGATGATTATTATGACAATGAATATTATGGTGAAGCTTACTACGAGGATAATGACTACTACTACTATGACGATACGGAGTTTAAACGAAATCCTAAAAGTAATTCAGAAAAACAACCACCAACGCCCGAGAAGCCAGATTTACCGCCAAGAAATAAGAACCACTCTAGTCGGAGAAGATACTGAAGTTCAAAATTGTTGAAATTTGAAAAAGCTTTTGCGATGGAAAAAGCTTTTGAAAGACGCTAGTACAAAAGACCGTATTAACTAAAAGATTTAGATCCTTGTAACTAGTGTTTCAAACTCTAACTGAAGTACAATGATATGACGTTAGCCATTGCAAGTGAAATAATCATTTATATAATGAGAGATAATTATCCCAAAATCAAAATAGAAAATATTCGGTGGTGATGAAATCATGATGTAAAACTAAACAATATTTTGCTGCTTGCGACACATCGTATAACACTCAGGACGCATTTTATACAAATATTAAATGTTAGAAAAACGGCTTAAGTTTTTTTATCTATTTTTTTTCAAGGCCTCCAAGTTTATCCAGTATGCAAGTATTTAGTATTCGTTCTTGCATAGTAACTTGCATTATGTAGTATTCGTTCTGTAGATAGTAACTTGCATTATGTAGTATTCGTTCTGCAGATAGTAACTTGCATTATGTAGTATTCGTTCTGTAGATAGTAACTTGCATTATGTAGTATTCGTTCTGCAGATAGTAACTTGCATTATGTAGTATTCGTTCTGCAGATAGTAACTTGCATTATGTAGTATTCGTTCTGCAGATAGTAACTTGCATTATGTAGTATTCGTTCTGTAGATAGTAACTTGCATTATGTAGTATTCGTTCTGTAGATAGTAACTTGCATTATGTAGTATTCGTTCTGCAGATAGTAACTTGCATTATGTAGTATTCGTTCTGCAGATAGTAACTTGCATTATGTAGTATTCGTTCTGCAGATAGTAACTTGCATTATGTAGTATTCGTTCTGTAGATAGTAACTTGCATTATGTAGTATTCGTTCTGTAGATAGTAACTTGCATTATGTAGTATTCGTTCTGCAGATAGTAACTTGCATTATGTAGTATTCGTTCTGTAGATAGTAACTTGCATTATGTAGTATTCGTTCTGTAGATAGTAACTTGCATTATGTGGTATTCGTTCTGTAGATAGTAACTTGCATTATGTAGTATTCGTTCTGTAGATAGTAACTTGCATTATGTAGTATTCGTTCTGTAGATAGTAACTTGCATTATGTAGTATTCGTTCTGTTGATAGTAACTTGCATTATGTAGTATTCGTTCTGCAGATAGTAACTTGCATTATGTAGTATTCGTTCTGTAGATAGTAACTTGCATTATGTAGTATTCGTTCTGTAGATAGTAACTTGCATTATGTAGTATTCGTTCTGTAGATAGTAACTTGCATTATGTAGTATTCGTTCTGTAGATAGTAACTTGCATTATGTAGTATTCGTTCTGCAGATAGTAACTTGCATTGTGTAGTATTCGTTCTGTAGATAGTAACTTGCATTATGTAGTATTCGTTCTGTAGATAGTAACTTGCATTATGTAGTATTCGTTCTGTAGATAGTAACTTGCATTATGTAGTATTCGTTCTGTAGATAGTAACTTGCATTATGTAGTATTCGTTCTGTAGATAGTAACTTGCATTATGTAGTATTCGTTCTGCAGATAGTAACTTGCATTATGTAGTATTCGTTCTGTAGATAGTAACTTGCATTATGTAGTATTCGTTCTGTAGATAGTAACTTGCATTATGTAGTATTCGTTCTGCAGATAGTAACTTGCATTATGTAGTATTCGTTCTGTAGATAGTAACTTGCATTATGTAGTATTCGTTCTGTAGATAGTAACTTGCATTATGTAGTATTCGTTCTGCAGATAGTAACTTGCATTATGTAGTATTCGTTCTGTAGATAGTAACTTGCATTATGTAGTATTCGTTCTGTAGATAGTAACTTGCATTATGTAGTATTCGTTCTGCAGATAGTAACTTGCATTATGTAGTATTCGTTCTGTAGATAGTAACTTGCATTATGTAGTATTCGTTCTGTAGATAGTAACTTGCATTATGTAGTATTCGTTCTGCAGATAGTAACTTGCATTATGTAGTATTCGTTCTGTAGATAGTAACTTGCATTATGTAGTATTCGTTCTGTAGATAGTAACTTGCATTATGTAGTATTCGTTCTGCAGATAGTAACTTGCATTATGTAGTATTCGTTCTGTAGATAGTAACTTGCATTATGTAGTATTCGTTCTGCAGATAGTAACTTGCATTATGTAGTATTCGTTCTGTAGATAGTAACTTGCATTATGTAGTATTCGTTCTGCAGATAGTAACTTGCATTATGTAGTATTCGTTCTGTAGATAGTAACTTGCATTATGTAGTATTCGTTCTGTAGATAGTAACTTGCATTATGTAGTATTCGTTCTGTAGATAGTAACTTGCATTATGTAGTATTCGTTCTGCAGATAGTAACTTGCATTATGTAGTATTCGTTATGTAGATAGTAACTTGCATTATGTAGTATTCGTTCTGTAGATAGTAACTTGCATTATGTAGTATTCGTTCTGTAGATAGTAACTTGCATTATGTAGTATTCGTTCTGTAGATAGTAACTTGCATTATGTAGTATTCGTTCTGTAGATAGTAACTTGCATTATGTAGTATTCGTTCTGTAGATAGTAACTTGCATTATGTAGTATTCGTTCTGTAGATAGTAACTTGCATTATGTAGTATTCGTTCTGTAGATAGTAACTTGCATTATGTAGTATTCGTTCTGCAGATAGTAACTTGCATTATGTAGTATTCGTTCTGCAGATAGTAACTTGCATTATGTAGTATTCGTTCTGTAGATAGTAACTTGCATTATGTACAAATAACAATGAGCATATTTTAAACAAAGATAAAATTAATCTATTTCAATTTGTTAAATAAATACAGAAATCAAACCAAACTATACAGGATTAGAATTTGTTTTACATCAATTTCACAGCTAAAGATGTGCTGTGCATTATTTTAGTACAATAGTCCTATGCAGCTTTCTTCAATTTTCCCGATGCCATAGCATAAATGGTACCAAGGGTCACACCAACACCAACAACTGATAGACCCATGGCAATATTGTAGACCATTTTGTCTCGAGAACCACCTCGTAAAAATACTGGTGTTGCATGGTCACCTCCCTAGATAGGGAAAAACAATTTATTGAGCGACATTTTTACACTTCAAATATAAACCCTGTTGATTATGTCATTACCTGAAACAACTGTTGGTATTTCAAGATATTGCTTGTTCGATTTGCAATAGAAAAACCTCCAGTCAAACCAGATGATGACATTACTGGACGCGGTATCTCTGGTCGAAGCTGTGTCAAAACCTACAAAAAGATTTAGTGTTCTATTAAGTTGTATAAAAATCAACGATAATCCTAAACCTAATTCAAACCTAAGCCAAACTCAATCCAAGGCTTGGCTCTAAAATCCATCCTCAGGTTAATAACTTAAATTAAAGGCATATTTTTAGAAAAAAGACATTTAGATTTTTTACTCAGTAACACAACTACGTTTTTGTATTGAACAACAACATTTCTAGCTATCTACCTCTAAAAACGTATTTGATCTTGATGTACAAATCTACAATGAATATATATTGGCAAAGAATACTAATTGAAAACGACGTTTATACCTGTGGTTGATATGCAGTGAAAGGTTCAGCAGAACTTAAACGACCACTGAATGAGTTGTGTTTATAAAACATGAGAAGAAAGTTTTACAATTTTATGAACAAAATAAATTTGATTAAAAAAAACAAATATGGAGACTTTCTTAATTAGTTACCAGGCTCCTGCGCGGTATGAGAATACAGTAATATTTTATTGCATTTCCTTTTTCAATATTATTTCAAATATGCATATTTTTATTATTTCATGTTTATGAGTTGCTATGTTAGATGAAATCATGAACACGATAATATTTATTGCAATAATATTTGAATACTCGTGTTTTAAATTTAGACCTCTTAGTACACGGTCAGTACCCCTCCCCCCCCCCCCAAGGAAGCAATATTGTTCTTTTCCAAAATGTGTATAGAATATGTCGTTCGTTCGGACAGGTTTTTTTCTATTTTCATTTTAAAATTTCGAAATAATGACAGTGAAAGTCTTGACGATATGCAAAGCAGGTTAAAGATGAGTGTTTAAGAACACAATAACTGTCGTGTAAATGGACATCGATGAAACTGAACAGGAGATATTTGCGACGAATGATGAGTCTCTGCCAGAAGAACAAGATATATTACCAACATTATCACGGCAAGGTCAAGCTAGACAAACTAAGAAAGCAAAGAAACGCAGAGTTTCATTTCCTGATGATGATGGACTTGTATCAAAGTCAGTGGAGCCGTTCGACCCCTGGGCAAATGGTAAGATTTTAAGATATAGTCATTTATTAGTTGTTACATACAGTATTTACAACATTCTTTCTATAAGTAATTTGATCTCAAGAAATTGTGCTGATTTTAAGAGCCTGTTTAACATGGGAGTTTGATGCCGTCTTGAAGTGTTTATATGATCCTGCCAGTTATCTTGCCTAGATGGGATCCTTGCATCACATGCCTAGATCTCGACTAGTCAGAATGAGGAATTATCTGAATACAAATTGTCAGTCTAGCCAGGATGAGCATGCTTACAAATAATTTTATTTCATGATAAGATTCATGGCCATATTCCGGGACCACTCTGATCCCCAGATATCATACTTTCAGAACTGCATACACTCATTGCTACAAAGGGTCAGCATGGTTACGGCTAACGATTAGGGGCAAAAATCAATTAGACTGTGATACATACAGATTGCAGAGTTGGGCAGATTTCAACGAGATCTTGGGTTCAGAAAAGATAGAAATGTAAGTGCGGATGCGCAAAACAGTTCCCAAGTGCGCACCTAGAGGCAGTCAAGGGCACAAAAGTGGCCAAATACATGTTAAAAATAATGAAAATCAAGGATTTGGTGGCAGATTAAAGTGCAAATAATTGTAACAAAATACACCTTAGGTGTGGCTGTGCTAAAATGTCTTCCTTGAAAAATCTCGGGTGTGATGTTGATCAACTCTGCAGTCTGGTTGTGGACAAAACGAAACTGCAAGTAGAATTGCACCAGAAGAGTATGTTAATTAAACCTAAGACATGCAAAAGGCTGTTTAGTAATAAATTTGCCTTCGAAAACAGTACTGCTTCTAGCATTGAGATGAGATTATCAGTTACTAATTAATCATTATTGGTGTGACAAATATTGCATTGGTGTGACAAATATTGCATTTTCACACTGTTATAGCTATGGCCGTGTTGTATTCCTTTACTGCTAGGCATTGGCCAGATTCCCGTAATATGCAGTTATCTGACTATAGTTCCCCTGAGTCGCATGTGAGAATGATACAGTATGTTGCATTTCTCCTGTAGTAACACTAGACCAGAGAAAGATGGCCCTTAGTTCACCTTTGGGCTTTGGAAAGAACAGTCTAGACAGAGTTCAGGCCTAGATAATCTGTTCTCCTTCCTGGCAGCAAAATCCCAAAACAAAAATTTCCTGTGTCGGACTTAAATTTTCTAAAATTTTATATCACAAACACGCTAATTATCTGTTGTTTGTTTTTATAAAATGACAAATATTTCCTGTGAGACATAAAAATTTCCTGTGAAGACTTTTTGTCAAACATTTCCTGGCAGCGGTGCTGCTGGCGCTGCCTGACATTTTCCAGCACTGACAGAGTTGTTCAGAAGAGATTAAGTTTAGCTGTGGTATAATATACTATATAAATAACTATAGATATGTGCTTTTATTTAGCCTCAAATGCAACGTCAACAGAAGTCATCAAGGCATACATGAACTCTTGTGCAAGACTGAGAGTCAAACCAATCGATAAGCTAGTTAAACAATTAAAGGTTAATATTTTCTATATTTTTTCATTGTAAAATTTTATCATAAGCATTCAATATTTGTTGGTTGTTTATACATACTTTGAAATATTTTTCCTAGGAACATGATGTATTTCAAAGTAGAATGAATATTTTAGATTTAAAAGGTTAGTAGGTATTCATTTTTCTATTGATCATTTTGTCATATCTATATATAGGAAGAATTTACAGGGGAGTGTGGATATTTCTTTAGCATTGTACTAGGGTTCAGGGTTCTTTCAAGGTGCATTTCCTCTACCAAAAATCACAGGTTTTGTCAAAGGGATCGATTTTACTGGACCTCTAGGAACAACAATTTAAAACTGATAAAGCTATCCGTATAAAGAGAGTTAGTCATGTTTGATTTTTCTAGTAACACTGGACAAATAAAGAATGGGCATTATTGGACCTCTAGGAGAATGATGGTCCTATCCAGTATCAATAAAGTTAGTTTAGGTTTCTCCTATAGAAAAACTAGACCAATGCTGGAGGGGCCTTAGTGGAACTCTAGGGGGAACTATTTAGAATTGATAGAGCTATCTAGTATAAATATAGTTATTTAGTTAAATACTGATGGGGAAAATGTGCACTGATACAGGCTACTTTATTTTACTCTGGCTAACAGAAGACAATTTTACTCAGTGAAGGACATTAAGCAGTCTACCTAGATCTCTTGTTGTTTTAGGAATTAAATTGGATGTAAAAAGTTGTGAAGCTCTAGAGGAGATATTTAAGAGAGTTCAAGTTCACACGTTAGATATTGAAAATACAAGTTTAGAAGATGAGGTACAGTTTATTTAAAATTATCCAGTGACACCATGTGAATATTTAAAATTATCCAGTGCTACTGTAAGTAAATTAGAAATGTCTCTATTTTTCAGGGAGCTATAGCGATAATAGAAATGATTGAATTTTATCATTCTGCTCTTCACATCTGCATTGGATACAATCCAAGAATCAAAACCCGAGGATGGCAAATATTTAGTCAGCTGGTTAGAAAAGTAAGTACTATTTGTCACACATTGCAACCAAATCTCTTCATGGACTTTCTCTACAGATGTGAAAATGGTAAATATTGCAAATGTAGTTACTTAAAGCCACACTGTGATGGGGAGAATTACAATGTATCTTCTGTGTTAGGTTTCAACATAGGTAGCAGTAAAAAATATTCACAAAGTTGGTTGTAGGATTTACTACCTGGAAAATCTCTCTCACTACCTAAAAAGGAATTTGGATGTTTTTAGCAAAGTTACAGCAATTGTGTACAGCCAACAAATAAACATCAAAGTTCTTTTTTATATATTTTTAGGTACTTAGATCCTTCAACCAAGCTCATGAATATTACAATGTATACAAAAAATCCATGAAATCTGTACCAAAGTATTCTCTTACAAGACTAATTTTCAAAACTATTGTTATATATTTGTAACAGGCTCAATTTGTTGAATTTATTGATCTTCGTCATTGTTGCTTCAATGATCCATGCACTGCTGTGATGGCTCGTTCATTAAAACTTAATACAACCTTGAGAATTGTACACTTAGAAGGAGACAATTTATCTGGAAAATTATTACTAATATTATGTGAGTAATGCTATTTTGTGTATGCTATTTTGTGTGAGTTTGTGTATGTTTTGTGTATTTTAAACCTTTTGCACTTTATAAGGCTTTCCATAAAAATTGCTAAATAAATTCAACTCAATTACAGTACAATACTAGATATACTGACAGAATGTTAATATTTTTAGGTACAGGAATCAAATTTAATCAATCTATAAGTGAACTATTTCTTGGTGATAACTTTTTGGTTCCATCTGATGCAAGCACTCTGTCAGCCATGTTGAGATCAAATACAACCTTACAATTATTGGATGTTAGGAATAACATGTTGCAAGTAAGTTGTTACATTTCCTGTGATATTATACATTGTAACATGATCTAACATCCATAAACAATTACAAATTTAGGACCAAGGAACACTACATTTGTGTGATGGTTTAACTCAGCAAAAATCATCAGGAGTTAAAACCTTGGTTCTGTGGAATAATCAAATTACGAGACATGGCATGATTCCGATGGCAAACCTTCTAGTAAGTTTGCTATAATGGCAGTAAGGCCAGACTTTTTTGTAATTGGTTTACGGACCCGCCTACACAATGAACTAAAATACTGTAAGAGTGTAAGTACTGCTGACTCGAATAATCTCGTATTTACAAGGCTTCACAAAGTATGGAGATGTTTTTCCAGGTAGAAATTAAATGCATGGAGGATAAAAAAAAATTGATTTTAAAGAGCCAAGGGCCCCTATTGTATTAATTTTGGTTCTGTTATAAACTTTACTCGCTGTTGTCTTTTCCAACCTACCGACTACTATATTTTAAATCAAAACCGTAAACCAACTAATACAAAGTCTGACCTAAGCAATTATATACAATATGAGCAGCTGTGTTGTATGAAACATACAAACTCAAGCCAATGACGAGTTCTTGTATATCTTATACATTAATGATATTTGGTGAGGAAAAATAACTTCAGGTTTATGTAAAACAGCAGGAATTTTGTATCAGTTGAATGATTATAATTTTATTATAATTTATAATTACAAACTCCTTAATGATTTCCTTTGTGTTTTCCTCATGAATTATATATAAATTAGAGTGAAATAAAATAAAATGAGACCTGTTTCTTTTGTTTGCGAATTTTCCTGTCAAATGTTCTATTTACATTTCAGGCAATAACAGACAACATTCAAACATTAAACATTGGCCACAATCGTCTAGGAAATGATGGAATTCGCAATCTACAAATAGGATTGTTGAAAAACAGATCTTTACTTAGGCTGGGATTATTAAATACAAAGATAACGGCAGAAGGTATGTTAAAAACTAACATTCTTTAATTTGGTAAAAACAAGCACAGTCAGTGTGACACTTTTTGTCAGGTATTTTTACCAAATGACAATGACATGCTGAAATTGGATTATTTTTTACCAAACAAACACGTGTTTTGTTTTTTTTGGTTTTTTGGTAACGTAACCAAACCAAACGAACTAAACTTTAACATTTACATACTTTGTAAAATAAAAAATATTCGTCCGTTGACTCTTTTAAAACCATTTCGAATTCAAATTTGGCTTCACTCAAATATCATATAATGTAAGTAACACAAATGCTTTTAATTAGCATAAAGTACGCACGTAATAAGTACCATTAAACTGAATAACTGAAAATAACAAAAATCCCATATACAAATATTCGTAACCATAAAAAAACCCACATTAACCACAAATAACACACTATTTTGATGCATGCCTGAAATGGATTTCAGAGCTGAACATCCGGGGTGACTTTAAATTTACGAGTAATCAGTAGAATGAAATGCAAACTAACTACAAACTAAAAGCTAAATTTTAAAAAATTTCTATTTTTTATTTTTGAGAAATTTTAACAAAAACATTAAACAAAAATTTTATTTTTCAAAAACTTAAACTTTACCTTACCAAAAATTTTTAAAGACCAAAAGTAATGAGCACAGTACGTCAGCACCTGCCTATAATCATTTGACTTTGCGGTAATCAATTGTCTGATTATATCATTGGCTTCCTTCTGTGAGAAGGAAAACTGTAGCAATAAGGGTCTGTCGTTATTGTACTTATATCTTGCAGTTGTGATCAATAGCGTGGCCAGCCCGCCGATTTAGTCCCACTATGCAAATTTGTTCGTGTTCATTGACGGTGAAAACAATCAATTTCTAAAGAAATGAATAATAATGATTTGAAATTTGCATATAGCTGAACCAAATCGGCGGGCTGGCTACGCCACTGGTTGTGATTGCAGTTAATGAACTTATTCTCAGTTTAATTGTTTCACTAGGTGCAGTCGCTCTTGCGGAATATGTGGCTGACACTAGGACGTTATTAAGATTAGATCTTCGTGAAAATGATCTGTTTGTTGGAGGTTTAATGGCGCTCACTTTAGCTGTGAAAATTAATGAAACTGTCGTGAGAATTGATCTTGATAAAGATCTTAAGAAAGAACAGGTTGGTTGACATTGATAGAGATCGAAACACAGTGTCACAAGCCGTGTTTACACTTCAAATCTTGGTCTAGTTTTGACATTGATAGAAAAACTCATTGTCACAGATTGTGTCACAGAGTGTCTATATCATCTTTTATCTTTTCTCAGGGCATGGAAGGAACACAAACTTCTCTACTCGTCGACATTTATCAATACTTAGAAAGAAATAAGAAATTAGGAATTGAAAGAGAGGAATTGAGACGTAAAGAACTTGAAGCTGAACCACAAAAGACTGCTCACGACGTCACATCAAATGATAATGTTGATCATATACCTACTAATGACGTCAGATCACATGGTAATAGCCATAATAGAAATGTGACCGTTGATGTTGCACCTGGTGATAACGTAACATTTGGGAATGACGTTATCGACAAAAGTTGTAAGAGTGATGTAAGAGAAAACACAGATACTTCGGAGAATTGTGTGTTTGAAAATCATGTTGATGGTCGTAGTTCACGCTTTATTGTGAGTCCAGTGCGTGATGACACGACAAACGTACCTCAAGAAATTCAGCAAGGAAGTTTGCAAGAAATGAATGAATGTTTTAACGTTATTGATGATAAGATACTGACTGAACCAGATGAAGCCGGGGTGGATACTTTAGGTGAAACAAACAAGCTTTTGAACGAATCTGATAACATTGAAGGTACGCTGATAACATTGATGGCACGCGGCAGTGCATGGCATAGTAATTATTTTATATATATTTGACATTTTACTATTTAGAAATCTCTGATCCAGAGGAATTCGATAAAGAATTAGATGAACTTTTAGCGAATGTTTCTGGAGTGAAGATTGATCTATCTGATCTACCAAAACAAGACGAAACAGAAGGTAAACAAAATAGATTCGAGATTGCGTATTTTTATTTTGTTGTTGAATAAATCCTATTTTTCATTCACAGAATTTTGGAATAAAGATATGAAAGAAATCTTGGAATCCACATTGAATTAAGATGATGTCAAATTGATAATGACACAATGACTAGTAATTGTAGAAGCATCATTGAAAAATATTTTAAACTGTCTCAAATTTCACGATGAAATGTTCAATAGAAAAACGGTTGTCAATCGTGAAACATTTCTTACATGCTAAATTTCACGTGAATCGTGATCGAGAGTTCTATGTGCAATATGCAAGCGTTTTAATGGCTACTGTTCACATTTCATAGATGGTTAAGGCAAAGGAGTAAAAAACTAGAGTAAGTATCTAAGTTAGCCATGACTAAAAGACCAGCGCTAGGAAACTAATATTTGAGTAAAATAAAATAAATTAGGACACCTCCCTATATTTATTCCCTTAGTAACTAATGGTGTATTTTCTATCAAAGTTTAACTGCACCAGTGAACAGTACAAGTTGGACCATCTAGTGTTCTTTTACGCTCAGTGGGTACAGTATCGGAAATACGTGAACATTTTCTGAGAGGTTTTTGTAACTCGTAATTTGTATACAAGTAAATTTTGGTTTGTAAATATGGTTCATGTTTATCGTTTTTGTGGAAATTCACATTCGTATTCAAAAAGTAAAAATGTGGCCAAATCTGTCTAAAAATGAAAGGGATTCGTCTTAACTTTTCTCCAAATAGACGTTAAGGGTTAGCCTTTACTTTTTGGTCAATTTTTGCCAATTTCTCAAAAACTACGGCTAAAGAGTCCTTTAAGGCTAATCCTTTTGCAGCTTTGGCCACTTTTTAAGTTTTTGGCTAAAATGGCCAAAAAGTAAAAGCTTACCCCTTTACACTTTTTCACAAACTCAAAAGATGGCCAAAACGTAAAGGCTTACCCCTTGCATGACGTACGGAAAAACAATATAGTGCAAAAACAATATAGTGCAAAAACAATATAGTGGGCCTACACAGAATGAGGGACTTGGAACAAGCCTACAAGAAGCGTTGCATGAAGTAGAATCACGTTCTACTTTTCGCAACGATTGCGGCAACGATTGCGGCAACGATTGCGGCAACGATTGCGGCAACGATTGCGGCAACGATTGCGGCAACGATTGCGGCAACGATTGCGGCAACGATTGCGGCAACGATTGCGGCAACGATTGCGGCAACGATTGCGGCAACGATTGCGGCAACGATTGCGGCAACGATTGCGGCAACGATTGCGGCAACGATTGCGGCAACGATTGCGGCAACGATTGCGGCAACGATTGCGGCAACGATTGCGGCAACGATTGCGGCAACGATTGCGGCAACGATTGCGGCAACGATTGCGGCAACGATTGCGGCAACGCTTGCGGCAACGCTTGCGGCAACGCTGCAACGCATTCTTGAAGCATTGCACAGTATAACGTGTAGGGGTGCACCGGATATCATATCCGGCCGGATAATGAGATAATCCGACTATCCGGTATCCGGCCGGATATTTTTAATATCCGGCCCGGATACCGGATATTTTTTTCAAGGCGTATTAATTTTGTTTCAACTTAAAAACGGAAAAAATATCAATAAATATGCTATGAAAAGAAAACAGTTGGACATCAATACAACAAACAAAAGAACAATATTATATGAATTGGTTTACTGTTCCAGTATTTCTATTATAGCAAAGCCAAAAATGTTGGCCAGCGGTCACTATATTGATACTTCAATACTTCATGACAAACAGCATATTATATATGAACTTCTATATAGTCCTAACATGAAGTAGTGCATTGTTCATCATTGGGCATCATTCGGGCATCATTGCCTGCATTGATGCACACCCTTATTCAACCTGAAAAGGAGGCCCGAGTCTTGAATAAGAAAATAATCAAAATATCCGTTATCCGGCCAGATATCCGGGCCGGATATTTTTAAACTATCCGGTATCCGGCCGGATAGTAAAAAGTACTATCCGGTGCACCCCTAATAACGTGCAACTTGTCTCGCAATAACCACTCACTGAATGGCTCTATTGGATCTGAGTGGCTCTATTGAATCCCGCGGTCTTTATGCTATTTTTAACCATGATCATTGCAAGTTGCATGAAATATATTGTTGAAACATTGAAACATAGCTTGCAATGCAACGCTGAAATCGTTTTTCCTAACATTGCGAGACAAGTTGCATAGTTTAACCATATATTATAAAAATACTTTAAATGTACAAATTAATGACACAAATTAGCATACCATGACTTACAGTGATTGTAGTATGGTTGTCATGTGCGGTTGTGCGATGCATCGCACAAATTAGCATACCATGACTTACATTGATTGTAGTATGGTTATCATGTGCGGTTGTGCGATGCATCGTACAATTAGCATACCATGACTTACAGTGATTGTAGTATGGTTGTCATGTGTGGTTGTGCGATGCATCGCACAAATTGGCATACCATGACTTACAGTGATTGTAGTGTGGTTGTCACGTGCGGTTGTGCGATGCATCGCACAAATTAGCATACCATGAGTTAAGGCTCTTTTCCACTCGTCGCAAAAACCAACTCGCAAGCTCGCTGCGAGTACTTTCATCCAATCACAATGCTCGACAGTTTATTTTAATTACATGCAAGAACTCGCAGCGAGGTTGCGAGTTGGTTTTGCGATGAGTGGAAAAGAGCCTTTACAGTGATTGTAGTGTGGTTGTCATGTGCGGTTGTGCGATGCATCGATCGCACAAATTAGCATACCGTAAACCTCTTCCTTTCATGAAACCAATGATCTTCAAGTTATAAAAGTGTTTTAAAATTATAGAGGATAAAAGTCGACCACAGGCCATGTGGTTCTCCCTTTGCAACAATTGGCTTGTTGCAACAATTGGCTTGTTGCATATTATCCTGCCATTGATTTCAAAATATCAAATTTCGCTTCACAACAGATCAGGGTCGTATTCAATATTGGGGGGGGGGCCCAAGCTCACAAGGCACCACCACCATGGTTGGCGCCGAGTGAAACTTTTTTAAATTTGAAGCCACCAGGTCGCCGGAAACGGCCTTTTTTGGGGGGCCGAAAGATATTTCTCCTCCCCCTCATATTGGGGGGGGAGTCGCGCCCCGCTTCCTACGCCACTGCAACAGATATTTCATAGTCATAGATTGCATGGGCAGACCATACCGACCACCCGGCTTGTATGTAGCGGGGATTTGAGTAGATAAAACATATTAGGGAGCTTAAGATCTACAACGCCAGCGTCGACGACGCGGCCCTTCTAACAATGAAGTTTTTCGCTTGTAATAAAGCAATGGAAAAGCTTGTAGTCCCAAGAGAATTCTCGACGTCGTCTCTGTCTTGTTCACGACGCCAACAAAAGCATTTTTACGTCCTCAGGACGACGGCAAGTTAGAAGGATGAATAGCTGCATTTCACGTTTGTTTTTACAGCCTGCATTGTAGTCGATAACTGCAGTTGAAACGTTTTAAAACTCATGAATAAAAGCTGTGAGCTAAAACAAGAATGTTGTTCAATCACGGTCTCTTTATATTCACATATCTATTTGGCGTTGTCGACTGCCGCGCGTAAGAACATTTTTGGATAATCCAGTTCTTTTAAGAGCTTGAGTCCAGTTTATGGAATTTTGCGGAAGTATAATGAAGTATATTAGGAAACTTTGGTATGTGGAAAGCCGTAAAAGGAAGTGACGTAAATTTTTTGCACCAATCAACGTTTAAACAAATATGTCACATGGTTGAAAATTCGAAATTTTGAATAAGAAATGTCGTCGTTAGAGTAATTCGAGCGCCAAAAATTAAACGAACACAGCTAAACAGCTTACGCAGCCATAGCGCAGCTACGAAAACTCGAAAAGAGACGGCAACATGCTAAAAGCAGAATATATATAAAAGATTTGAATATTAAATGTAAGTTATTGTATTTTTTGCGCTTGAATGATTACAGGATCAAACTACGTGCAAAATATAACACGAACTTCGACGTTTGAAGGACATTTGTGACCTTTTGTCTGAGCCTTCGTTGACGATTGAAACGTTGAAGTTATTTTTGTATTTTTTCTGGTGTTTGAGCTTGTAATCCTTCAAGTATACTTTTTCGTTCTCTCGCGATTTATTTATATCCGAAATGTATAGCCAGGCTTGTTGAATTTTATCCTGACATTGATTTAAAGATATTTCATACGATTTCATAGGGCAGATCGCCCATCTAATGTTTTAGAAGTTTTAATAGTTTGTGTATTTAAATAAACCTGTTTTAGACAATTTAAGTAATTCTGAAGCGCTTATCCAGTCCGAAAGAGCGAGTGCGTGGCGGGTATATTTTCTGGACCATCCAGTTCTATTTATGAATATTTAGTCCAGTGTAGGAATTTTGCGGAAGTATATTAGGAACTGTGGCATATGGAAACCCTAAAAGGAAGTGACGTACTTTTTTGCACCAATCAACGTTTAGAAAAGTATGTCACATGGTTGAAAATTTGAATTAAAATGTCGTTAGAGTAATTTGAGCGCCAATATGGCAATATTAAACGATCATGGCAACGAAAGGACGAGAGCATGCTGATTGCTGAAACTTAGTTCAAATAATAAAGATTAGATTGTCTCCTGGTATGTTATTGTATATTTTTTGCGCTTGAATGATTACAGGAACAAGCTACCTGAATAACTTAACAAGAACTTCGATGTTTGAAGGACATTTGTGACCTTTCGTCTGGGCCTTCGTTCACGATCGAAACGTCGAAGTTCTTGTTGAATTTTTCTGGCGTTTGAGCTGGTAATCCCTCAAGTATACTCTCGCAATGTATTTATATCCGAAATGTTAGCCAGGCTTGTTGAATTTTATCCTGACATTGATTTAAAAATATCAAATATTCGCTTCACAACAGATATTTCATGGATTGCATGGTAGACCACCAGTTATGTTTTAGAAGTTTAGTTTGTGTATTTAAATAACTTTTATGTAGCGGGGTTTGGGTAGATAAACATATTTTCGACAACAAATGCATTTAAAATAATTTTGTAGTGCAAGTCAGCAAAGGCTAGAAGAGAAATGTTCGTTAATTTGAGCGCCAAAATTTTGAAACGAACGGAAGTGCCAGCATACTGAAATCTATTTTTAGATAGTTTGACCTGTTTATATCCCTCGAGTTTCCTTTAGTAGAATTCGAAAATTTTAATAGAAATGTTCCTTCAAGTTCCAAAATTAAGCAACAACAGCAAAAACCCACAAGATGTTTTTCTGAAAGCTGAAAGAAATATAAAAGTCTACCCTCAAGTTTACTCATAAAAATTTCCATGCTTTTAACAAACAGAATTTATTATTTCTTTCAGTGGATCTATAAATGAACCCTACCCCATTTGATCTGAGACATTTTTCTGGCCGTCAGCCTGTGTCAAACACACTAATTGGGTGCAGGTCCATGCCTCAGTTGATGTTCATTGGAAGAAAATTTCTGATTCAACCCCTACCCAAGTTGAAGAATGCTTGGAAAGAGATGAACAAAGTAAGGTATGGTGTTTCAAATAACTTAATATTATTACTTTGTTCAGGGTTCTTAGTTCATACAAAACTTGATTCTATTTCGTTATTGGACTATGTCACAAAGTAGTCATGTGAGAATGCAAGCGCAGATCAAGTGTTCAATTTGCAAGCAAGGATGCAGAGTGTTCGAATGCAAATTTTTAGGATTGTTCCTAACATAGTATTTGGGGAGAATTTCACTATGTAGGATTTTCAGGACAATTGGTAATCTACGTCAACAAAACGGCAAAAGAAATGTAACCTCATGCACGATGGCTGACAATGCTACAACCGTCAACAAGAATATAAAGTCCTTGAATTCTTCTTGCTTTAGTTTTTGGATGCTGTATTTTCTGAAATTTGTTGGTGTGTAGCACGATTGTACAGTTTAACAGCACTTTGTACAGACTTCTAATGCCTTCTTTTCAGCCCTAAATAGTCACTACTTGTATATTTTATCCTCTTCCTAGTTTACAGCACAAATTGCAGTTGTGAGTTTGAATCTAAAAGACTGCATGATTGCCTGTTGGTGTGAGGCTGAGGGGTATGGTTGGGGCTTGGAATCAAGTGTCTGCCATAAGTAGACAGGTGGCTTCCTTTGGGTTGACAGTTGTAAGTTTGAATCCAAGGGTTGCATGATCTTCCAGTTGGCTGGCATGTGTCTGTTAGGCTGAGGGGTATGGTTGGGGCTTGGAATCTGTGTTGCTTTGTGTTTCAGTTTGGTGTGGTTATAGTTGTGGTACAGAGGGTATATTAGTTTATTATAGTTAATCTGTATGCCATTATTGCTCACGGCATGCATGCACATTGTCACTGGGATTAAATCCTCTTAAAAAGCCAAGGCTTCGATAACTTCATGCTCGTAAAGCAGCTTTACATCCGGTGTCTGCCATAAGCAGGCAATTTTCTTTGTGTTTCAGTCTGTTGTGGTACAGAGGGTACATTAGTTTATAGTTAATCTGTATGCCATTCTTGTTTGCAGCATGCATGCACATTTGCAAAGTAGCTTTACATGCAATGTCTGCCATAAGCAGGCAATTTTCTTTGTGTTTCAGTCTGTTGTGGTACAGAGGGTACATTAGTTTATAGTTAATCTGTATGCCATTCTTGTTTGCGGCATGCATGGACATTCGCAAAGTAGCTTTACATCCGGTGTCTGCCATAAGCAGGCAGGTTTTTTGGTGTTTCGGTCTGATGTGGTTAGTTGTGGTACAAAGGGTACCATTTGTTTATAGTTAATCTGTACGCCATTCTTGCTCGCGGCATGCATGCACATTTGCAAAGTAGCTTTACATCCGGTGTCTGCAATAAGCAGGCGGTTTTCTTTGTGTTTCGGTCTGATGTGGTTAGTTGTGGTACAAAAGGGTACATTAGTTTATAGTTAATCTGTATGCCATTCTTGTTCGCGGCATGCATGGATATTCACAAAGTAGCTTTACATCCGGTGTCTGCCATAAGCAGGCAGGCGGTTTTCGTTTCTGATGTGGTTAGTTGTGGTACAAAGGGTACCATTTGTTTATAGTTAATCTGTACGCCATTCTTGCTCGCGGCATGCATGCACATTTGCAAAGTAGCTTTACATCCGGTGTCTGCCATAAGCAGGCGGTTTTCTTCGTGTTTCGGTCTGATGTGGTTAGTTGTGGTACAGAGGGTACATTAGTTAATAGTTAATCTGTACGCCATTAATGTTCGTGGGATGCATGCACATTCGCAAAGTAGCTTTACATCGGTGTCTGCCATAAGCAGGCGGTTTTCTTTGTGTTTCGGTCTGATGTGGTTAGTTGTGGTACAGAGGGTACATTAGTTAATAGTTAATCTGTACGCCATTAATGTTCGCGGGATGCATGCACATTTGCAAAGTAGCTTTACATCCGGTGTCTGCCTTAAGCAGGCGGTTTTCTTCGTGTTTCGGTCTGATGTGGTTAGTTGTGGCACAAAGGGTATATTAGTTTATAGTTAATCTGTACGCCATTAATGTTCGCGGGATGCATGCACATTCACAAAGTAGCTTTACATCCGGTGTCTGCCATAAGCAGACAGTTTTCTCTGTGTTTCAGTCTGGTGTGGTTAGTTGTGGTACAGAGGGTACATTAGTTTATAGTTAATCTAATATACCTCTATGCATGCACATTTATAAAGTATCTGTATGGCCATACCGTTCGTGGGCTGCATGCACTGCTTTACATCCGGTGTCTGCCTTAAGCAGGCGATTTTCTTCGTGTTTCGGTCTGATGTGGTTAGTTGTGGCGCAGAGGGTATATTAGTTTATAGTTAATCTGTACGCCATTAATGTTCGCGGGATGCATGCACATTCACAAAGTAGCTTTACATCCGGTGTCTGCCATAAGCAGGCGGTTTTCTTCGTGTTTCGGTCTGATGTGGTTAGTTGTGGCACAGAGGGTATATTAGTATAAACTAATATACCCTCTATGGCATACAGATTAATAGTTAATCTGTACGCCATTAATGTTCGCGGGATGCATGCACATTCACAAAGTAGCTTTACATCCGGTGTCTGCCTTAAGCAGGCGGTTTTCTTCGTGTTTCGGTCTGATGTGGTTAGTTGTGGCACAAAGGGTATATTAGTTTATAGTTAATCTGTACGCCATTAATGTTCGCGGGATGCATGCACATTCACAAAGTAGCTTTACATCCGGTGTCTGCCTTAAGCAGGCGGTTTTCTTCGTGTTTCGGCCTGATGTGGTTAGTTGTGGTACAGAGGGTATATTAGTATAAACTAATATACCCTCTATGGCATACAGATTAACTATAATAGTTAATCTGTATGCCATTACCGTCATGCTTACATTCGCAAAGTAGCTTTACATCCGGTGTCTGCCTTAAGCAGGCGATTTTCTTCGTGTTTCGGTCTGATGTGGTTAGTTGTGGCGCAGAGGGTATATTAGTTTATAGTTAATCTGTACGCCATTAATGTTCGCGGGATGCATGCACATTCACAAAGTAGCTTTACATCCGGTGTCTGCCTTAAGCAGGCGGTTTTCTTCGTGTTTCGGTCTGATGTGGTTAGTTGTGGCACAAAGGGTATATTAGAAAAAACTAATATACCCTCTATGGCATACAGATTAATAGTTAATCTGTACGCCATTAATGTTCGCGGGATGCATGCACATTCACAAAGTAGCTTTACATCCGGTGTCTGCCTTAAGCAGGCGGTTTTCTTCGTGTTTCGGTCTGATGTGGTTAGTTGTGGCACAGAGGGTATATTAGTTTATAGTTAATCTGTACGCCATTAATGTTCGCGGGATGCATGCACATTCACAAAGTAGCTTTACATCCGGTGTCTGCCTTAAGCAGGCGGTTTTCTTCGTGTTTCGGTCTGATGTGGTTAGTTGTGGTACAGAAGGTATATTAGTTAATAGTTAATCTGTATGCCATTACCGTTCGCGGCTTACATGCACATTCGCAAAGTAGCTTTACATCCGGTGTCTGCCTTAAGCAGGCGGTTTTCTTCGTGTTTCGGTCTGATGTGGTTAGTTGTGGCGCAGAGGGTATATTAGTTTATAGTTAATCTGTACGCCATTAATGTTCGCGGGATGCATGCACATTCACAAAGTAGCTTTACATCCGGTGTCTGCCTTAAGCAGGCGGTTTTCTTCGTGTTTCGGTCTGATGTGGTTAGTTGTGGCGCAGAGGGTATATTAGTATAAACTAATATACCCTCTATGGCATACAGATTAATAGTTAATCTGTACGCCATTAATGTTCGCGGATGGACATTCGCAAAGTAGCTTTACATCCGGTGTCTGCCTTAAGCAGGCGGTTTTCTTCGTGTTTCGGTCTGATGTGGTTAGTTGTGGCACAAAGGGTATATTAGTTTATAGTTAATCTGTACGCCATTAATGTTCGCGGGATGCATGCACATTCACAAAGTAGCTTTACATCCGGTGTCTGCCTTAAGCAGGCGGTTTTCTTCGTGTTTCGGTCTGATGTGGTTAGTTGTGGTACAGAGGGTATATTAGTATAAACTAATATACCCTCTATAACATGCATGAGATTATAATAGTTAATCTGTAATAGTTAATCTGTACGCCATTAATGTTCGCGGGATGCATGCACATTCGCAAAGTAGCTTTACATCCGGTGTCTGCCGCGGTTTTCTTCGTGTTTCGGTCTGATGTGGTTAGTTGTATAGTTAATCTGTATGCCATTACCGTTCGCGGCTTACATGCACATTCGCAAAGTAGCTTTACATCCGGTGTCTGCCATAAGCAGGCGGTTTTCTTCGTGTTTCGGTCTGATGTGGTTAGTTGTGGCACAAAGGGTATATTAGTTTATAGTTAATCTGTACGCCATTAATGTTCGCGGGATGCATGCACATTCACAAAGTAGCTTTACATCCGGTGTCTGCCTTAAGCAGGCGGTTTTCTTCGTGTTTCGGTCTGATGTGGTTAGTTGTGGAACATAGGTATATTAGTATAAACTAATATACCCTCTATGGCATACAGATTAACTATAATAGTTAATCTGTAGCTTTACATCCGGTGTCTGCCTTAAGCAGGCGATTTTCTTCGTGTTTCGGTCTGATGTGGTTAGTTGTGGCGCAGAGGGTATATTAGTTTATAGTTAATCTGTACGCCATTAATGTTCGCGGGATGCATGCACATTCACAAAGTAGCTTTACATCCGGTGTCTGCCTTAAGCAGGCGGTTTTCTTCGTGTTTCGGTCTGATGTGGTTAGTTGTGGCACAAAGGGTATATTAGAAAAAACTAATATACCCTCTATGGCATACAGATTAATAGTTAATCTGTACGCCATTAATGTTCGCGGGATGCATGCACATTCGCAAAGTAGCTTTACATCCGGTGTCTGCCTTAAGCAGGCGGTTTTCTTCGTGTTTCGGTCTGATGTGGTTAGTTGTGGCACAAAGGGTATATTAGTTTATAGTTAATCTGTACGCCATTAATGTTCGCGGGATGCATGCACATTCACAAAGTAGCTTTACATCCGGTGTCTGCCTTAAGCAGGCGGTTTTCTTCGTGTTTCGGCCTGATGTGGTTAGTTGTGGTACAGAGGGTATATTAGTATAAACTAATATACCCTCTATGGCATACAGATTAACTATAATAGTTAATCTGTATGCCATTACCGTTCGCGGCTTACATTCGCAAAGTAGCTTTACATCCGGTGTCTGCCTTAAGCAGGCGATTTTCTTCGTGTTTCGGTCTGATGTGGTTAGTTGTGGCGCAGAGGGTATATTAGTTTATAGTTAATCTGTACGCCATTAATGTTCGCGGGATGCATGCACATTCACAAAGTAGCTTTACATCCGGTGTCTGCCTTAAGCAGGCGGTTTTCTTCGTGTTTCGGTCTGATGTGGTTAGTTGTGGCACAAAGGGTATATTAGAAAAAACTAATATACCCTCTATGGCATACAGATTAATAGTTAATCTGTACGCCATTAATGTTCGTGGGATGCATGCACATTCGCAAAGTAGCTTTACATCCGGTGTCTGCCATAAGCAGGCGGTTTTCTTCGTGTTTCGGTCTGATGTGGTTAGTTGTGGCACAAAGGGTATATTAGTTTATAGTTAATCTGTACGCCATTAATGTTCGCGGGATGCATGCACATTCACAAAGTAGCTTTACATCCGGTGTCTGCCTTAAGCAGGCGGTTTTCTTCGTGTTTCGGTCTGATGTGGTTAGTTGTGGTACAGAGGGTATATTAGTATAAACTAATATATAATAGTTAATCTGTATGCCATTGGGTATATTAGTTTATAGTTAATCTGTACGCCATTAATGTTCGCGGGATGCATGCACATTCACAAAGTAGCTTTACATCCGGTGTCTGCCTTAAGCAGGCGGTTTTCTTCGTGTTTCGGTCTGATGTGGTTAGTTGTGGTACAGAGGGTATATTAGTATAAACTAATATACCCTCTATGGCATACAGATTAACTATAATAGTTAATCTGTATGCCATTACCGTTCGCGGCTTACATGCACATTCGCAAAGTAGCTTTACATCCGGTGTCTGCCTTAAGCAGGCGGTTTTCTTCGTGTTTCGGTCTGATGTGGTTAGTTGTGGCGCAGAGGGTATATTAGTTTATAGTTAATCTGTACGCCATTAATGTTCGCGGGATGCATGCACATTCACAAAGTAGCTTTACATCCGGTGTCTGCCTTAAGCAGGCGGTTTTCTTCGTGTTTCGGTCTGATGTGGTTAGTTGTGGCACAAAGGGTATATTAGAAAAAACTAAGATACCGTCTATGGCATACAGATTAATAGTTAATCTGTACGCCATTAATGTTCGTGGGATGCATGCACATTCGCAAAGTAGCTTTACATCCGGTGTCTGCCATAAGCAGGCGGTTTTCTTCGTGTTTCGGTCTGATGTGGTTAGATGTGGCACAAAGGGTATATTAGTTTATAGTTAATCTGTACGCCATTAATGTTCGCGGGATGCATGCACATTCGCAAAGTAGCTTTACATCCGGTGTCTGCCTTAAGCAGGCGGTTTTCTTCGTGTTTCGGTCTGATGTGGTTAGTTGTGGTACAGAGGGTATATTAGTATAAACTAATATAGTTATTACAGATTAACTATAATAGTTAGTCTGTGTGCCATTATTGTTCATGGCATGCATGCACATTCGCAAAGTAGCTTTACATCCGGTGTCTGCCTTAAGCAGGCGGTTTTCTTCGTGTTTCGGCCTGATGTGGTTAGTTGTGGTACAGAGGGTATATTAGTATAAACTAATATACCCTCTATGGCATACAGATTAACTATAATAGTTAATCTGTATGCCATTACCGTTCGCGGCTTACATGCACATTCGCAAAGTAGCTTTACATCCGGTGTCTGCCGTAAGCGGTTTTCTTCGTGTTTCGGTCCGATGTGGTTAGTTGTGGTACAGAAGGTATATTGGTTTTTATTATATTCACAAGCTCTGGATATGAGGTATTCTGCAATCCGATTGGTTCTCTACTAGCAGGATATTAGCTCATATCCTGCTAGTAGAGAAGTAGAAAATTCTAGTTAGCAACATGCGCCAAAATGTTCTGTTCATATCCAGAGCTTGTGTATATAATAAAACTGTTATTCTATGAACTTGAGTCGTATATGACTGTCATATGAGCATATACTACTCGAGTTCGTAGAATAACTGTTAAATAGTTAGTCTGTGTGCCATTATTGTTCATGGCATGCATGCACATTCGGAAAGTAGCTCTACATCCGGTGTCTGCCATAAGCAGGCAGTTTTCTTTGTGTTTCAGTCTGGTCTTGTTAGTTGTGGTACAGAGGAGTTAGATAGGAGTTAAAATAGAGCAGTTAGCTTAATTTTTAGACTCCAGTTAGCTTAATTTTTAAACTTTACTTTTGATCACTATAAGTTACAGTAAGTTTGTACAGTTACAATAAGTTTGTACAGTTACAATAAGTAACTATAACTGTTAAAAATAACTAATTGATCAACAAATAATGAATGTTCCTGTGCTGATAATGGAAAACCAATCAAGTCGGGTTTCCTGGTTGGTCGTGAAAATGATCTCTGTACGGTTGTGAAACTGCTAACGAGTGAAACACGATCAGGAGACATCCTCGAGAAAGAATTGAACAATTGAAACTTTACATACAATAATAGAACCTTTAGTAACAATAAATAAGAGCATGTAATTAGAGTAGTGAGGGTTTTTTCTGGGCCCAGCATTTTCTCGATATATGAGCAACTGAAATAGGCATTAGGTTTATTATGGTTAGGTTAGGTTTAGTTGCTCATATACCGAGAAAATGCCGGTTCCAGTTTCCCTCGATAAACAAAAAACAGTGCCATGTATGGGGCCATGATTGGTTGTGGGGTTAAATTCCCTGTGCACTGGGATATATATAAAAGATTTGATTATTAAATGTAAGTACTGAATTCCTTTGTATAAATATATGTGTCAACATGCTGTGGCACTCTGGAAAGTTTGTATCATGCAACCAAGATTTTGGGTGTGCAATTTTGATTTCTCTGTATATTTACTATTAAATTTTCGAAATCTCGGTTGTGTGATTTCCAAACTTTCCAGTCTGGGGGGTGCATATTTGTTTGTTGCTCAAACATGCCGAGATATACACACACACCTCAGAATATACAAGAGTTTCGTCCATAACTGGAATTTCACTCACCCTCACATCTTTTATTCAGATTTTTATTTTCAGTTTGTAATATAAAACTTCTGTGATTATGTGTATGAAAAGTTGTTTCATGAAATGTTTATCTATCCAGTAAGTTAAAATACATCACTGGCTCAGCGTATTAACTTGTATAAATCTACTTTAGTACGTACTTTATCTTATAAATATGAAATGATTATCCATCCAGTCAACTTTATGCAGATCAATGGCCACTGAACTCTTAAATTGACTGATTTGATGAACCATTTTATTTATATAAGATGAAGTACTGTTGGGAGCAACAGATCTGAATATACGTAACTGGTTACTGGATGGATAAACATTTCATCTAGATAAAATGAAGTACTACGGTATAGGCTTCTATCCAGTGTTACATAAGTTCAGTGACACTGATCTCCATAAATATACTGGTTGGAAGAATCCTTTCATCTATATAAAATGAAGTACTATTGAGAAGTTTAAATGAGGTTAAAGACTTAAAGCTGCCATGGTTGGAAATTTTTGTAAATTTTCTTGAGAAGAGTTAACTTCATAAACATTCACCCAAACAAACATGGACCTTAATGAAGATTCACCAAATGGCATTGGTACAAATTCTGTTGCAGGTTTGTTTAATACAACTTTTGCGTGCACTGACGTCTAAATATTTTACAGTCAAACACCAAAAACTAAGGGTGGATGTCTAGTCCACTCTGTAAAGTTTGTATCGCGCAACCGAGATATCGGGGTGCGCAAAATCTCGGTTGTGCAATTTCCCAGTCAGGTATCTAATATGGATGAATGACCAAATGTATTGGTTTGTGTCCATATGGCTTATGGGTGATGTTGTCCTGCGACTTAACAAGTTTTCAGGGAAAATGTAACGACTTGATAAAATGGCAACTTACATTGTCATTCAGATTTTGTCCTGTAATCACAGACTTGTTCCACGATGGGGGGAAGAGGGTATTGTAGTTATTAAATTAATTATCATGGTTATTAAAATCCCACCGGCATTTCTTATCGCCTTATTATCCAATTTATTGTTTTCAATAAACAAACCTACAATCAAGCGATTGAAAAGATGACAACAACTTTCTGTCAACTCGTTTTGACTAAGACCATGACACTAATCCGTGTTCATGTAAAGCTTACATTCTTCAGTTACCAGCAAAGGCTCACAAACATTATCTCCGTTCATTCTGGTTTTAACCACGTTGAGAAACTCATGAATAAAGATGAAATAATTCAGTAAATAGAATGTAAAAATGTATTTATCTAATTGAAAACAAATAAAGAAAATGGGGCAGGAAGTGGTGTCCACACAGCCACACTTTGGTGAGGCACACACCAGCAGTCAGTCACACGGTGAGGCACATACCAGCCAAGGAGAGCAAGAGCCTCCCTTTAGTTTCTATATCTAACTTTATTTTGGTTCAATATTCTTGTCTCAAATGTCTTTTCTTTACATCTGCTATTTGGAAAATGAGCAACGTGTTCACTATCTTGCCTGTTAATGCAGCATGGTCCATGAGTATATAATAAACTATTGCCTTCCAATCACCAGCAGCTAGGTTGTAATATAATATAACACCCTGTATGGCTAGGAATGCACATCCGAATAGGCCAAACAAGAGCAGCGGAGGAAAACGTTCTTTTACATTCTTGGCAGTCAGAATGAAATATAATATAACAAATGCAATTAGTATATATAACACTATACAAAAATTCCCAATATTTGGAGAACAGGATAATGTTGAATCGCAGTTATTCCACCAAATATATTAATAGCCCAGATGCCACACACATGTCAAACTTGAGTAAATGTCATAAGTTAAAGCTCCACTGGTATGGCACATACACAGATGGTAGATTGTGCTGTCAATATATGGTGACATACAGCCAATGTAATGTAAGATGTACCATAGGATGTACAGAGGGTATAATTTGTGTATATCGCTGGTATACTTGCATAGGGTATCCAAAACAGCATCAGAATACCAGATATTGCTAAATGAAAAGATATATGTTAAAAAGTAAAAGGGATATGTGGCTTACACTGAGCATTATCGTTCAGAAGATGATAGTAATAATAATAATATTTAATATTTATATTGCGCAAATTAACATGCTATAGTATATGATCAAATAGTAGATGATAGCCATTGAACATGCAGTTATCAGAGTGAGAAGATAATGTTAATTTTTTCATAATGTATTGTCTCTTGTATTTTGACTTTTGTCCGGTTATATGACTCCAGTTAAGTGAAAGACTAAAAACTCACCAAGTGTATAGATATTGACAGTTTGATTATGAAAAAATAATAAACTTTGACAACACTCTGACATTCATCTGTGCCATCTGTCGCCGATAACCGTCTTTTACGAACGGATTAAAACGCAAATAATCCGGCATTTCGTCTATTTTATGCAACTTGTTTTCATAAATGGCATCCTTTTTATTCACTTCTGAATTTGGAAAGCCGACATTGTTTTTCTTGGCCATTTCACCAGTATTTGTGTAAAGTAACTTTTTGACGATATCGAGTTTCAGACATTTTGATACGTAGCTCCGCCCACGTACGGGTTAACGGTCCCCGGGTGAAAGACCCCGGCACTGATGATAATATTTGGGAGTTCGCGCTTTTGGCGGGAAGATTTTCAAAACTCCAAAACAAAATGGCGACGGTTTTATTGTGTTGAGTTGAAGGACATTTCTCTTTTTAAAACAGTAAACACTGTAGCTACAGAATATTATGAAATTTATACTACAATGGACGGAGAACAGTTCAAGTTGCTATAAAGTGGAATAAAGGTAGTTATTTAAGTTAACGTTACGATTTTATCCGTATAAATATAAATTGCTTTTTAATTTTTATAGCTAGTTCGTATTTTGACAATACTATTAGTTATTTTAGTACTGTATTGTACATATTAGGGAGCTTTAGATTTGACTACGAGTACGACTACGGGATTTTCCGTTAAATATCTGCTACTAGAAACTTGTTATCGTCCTCTTTGGCACAGCACAACTATGAGTTTGTAGTAGCTATATTTAAGTAGCAGACGTTAAGCAGAAAAATATTGTGGTCGTTTAAAGCCTGGTTCACACGAGTGAGATGTGTGAACCGAGCTTTTGTCCAATATAAACCTCCCTAATTTGTATTGGAGGGCCACAGGTTAATTTGTTAGGCCCTGTTTACATGAGCCCAGCCTTGTTTGTTATTGCATTCACATAAACCCAGGTTGGGGGCAACATTAGATATTTGCTTTCAACCCGGGTCAGCTTGAGCCAACCTGGTTGTGGCATTTTTCTGTTCATAACTCTTTCAGTGCACACTATTTTGCTGATACAAATGTTTCTAACCTTTGTATCATCCACCTTATGTCAGCCAAATTTGTGTACTTGTTGTAAGACGATCTAACAAGACCCATAATTCTCATTTAACATATGAATATTGTATATCAATGAGTGTTAGAGCTTGTGGAGGCCACAGCTCAAGGAAAATCATAACTTTTACAATAAATATCTGTCATCTTCTCATTTGGACATATTAGGGGATGTTGCATTTAAAAAAATAACCTAACCTTGAACAAAGCATTAAAACTTGATATTTTGTCTTTTTAATTTAGGATACATGTTTGCATGGATGCCATACATTGATGCCATACATTGATGCCATATACAACTTCAGTTTGGATACCATGCAAGAAATATAATGGACCTTTTCTTGAAATGAATTGTGAAGCAATCTATACCGAAGAAAGGAGACTTTTTCAGGTTAGAATATTCCTTGTGACAAGTAAAATACTACTGACAAGTAAAATACTAAAGTAGGGTACATCTAGGTGCTAGGGCAGATTGCCAGTTATGGTTATTATTATAGGTATAATAGCATATTTGTTTTCCATATAATTTAAAAAATGTGCATGGGTGAGTTTTCAAAGACTCAAATTTGCACAAGTTAATTTACATGGGAAAGACATTGGTTCGATTGTTGCTTCTTTCCAAGAAATGGGGTTTGCCTGCTTACAGAGATCCAAGCGAAGATGGCGACTGTGCCACCAGGCAGTTACTTCTCATGTGGGCCTTATGACATCGATTCATGCATGATTGATTGACTTTCCATGGAAAAACAACTCTTGTTGACAGAACGTTAATGCATGATGCATGATAGAGTTCCTACCACAGCAGATTTCTCACTCTCAATTGGTACAAATGTCTTAAAGCTAACCTTGATCAAAGCATTAAAACTTGATATTTTGTCTTTAATTAGGATACATGTTCAGCATGGATGCTATACATTGATGCCATATACAACTTCAGTTTGGATACAATGCAAGATATAATAGACCTTTTCTTGAAATGAATTGCAAAGCAATCTATGCTGAAGAAAGGAGACTAGCTTTGTCAGGTTGGAATATTCCTTGTGTATTAAACCATTAACTGCAGTATCCGCCTATGTTTAAATTAACACCATAATTGCAATGCGTTGACTGATGGGTAAAATCACATCAGGGGATAGGTTGGCCATTCGTAGTTGTTCGATGGTAGTTTGGCTTGATTTTTCTGGTTGGTCGTGCAAAATAGGCAAGTCTGCAGCTCAGTTCTTCATGGCAAGCTCTGCCCTTCGGGTGCAAGGCCTAACACGATCAGGAATAACCAGGCAAAATTGTCATTGAATCTCCACTTGTGACCAGCTTTTCGCCTGTGTGGCTTGATCTAGCTTTCTACGATTGTCATTTCTAATTGGCAGTTAGTATATAAAATCTGCCTGCATTCATATTTATATTTGAGTTGTATAAATTAGCACCAGAATGGCAGCTATGACGGGTGGGTAAAATCACATAAGGGGATAGGTTGGCCATTTGTGGTTGTTCGATGTCAGTTTGGCTTAATTTTTCTGGTTGGTCGTGCAAAATAGGCTAGTCAGCAGCTCAGTTCTGCATGGCAAGCTCTGCCCTTCGGGTGCAAGGCCTAACACGATCAGGAATAGCCAGGCAAAATTGTCATTGAATCTCCACTTGTGACCAGCTTTTCGCCTGTGTGGCTTGATCTACCTTTCTACGATTGTCATTTCTAATTGGCAGTTAGTATATAAAATCTGCCTGCATTCATATTTATATTTGAGTTGTATAAATTAGCACCAGAATGGCAACTATGACGGGGTGGGTAAAATCACATAAGGGGATAGGTTGGCCATTTGTGGTTGTTCGATGTCAGTTTGGCTTAATTTTTCTGGTTGGTCGTGCAAAATAGGCTAGTCAGCAGCTCAGTTCTGCATGGCAAGCTCTGCCTTCGGTGCAAGGCCTAACACGATCAGGAATAACCAGGCAAAATTGTCATTGAATCTCCACTTGTGACCAGCATTTCGCCTGTGTGGCTTGATCTAGCTTTCTACGATTGTCATTTCTAATTGGCAGTTAGTATATAAAATCTGCCTGCATTCATATTTATATTTGAGTTGTATAAATTAGCACCAGAATGGCAACTATGGCGGGATGGGTAAAATCACATAAGGATAGGTTGGCCATTTGTGGTAGTTCGATGTCAGTTTGGCTTAATTTTTCTGGTTGGTCGTGCAAAATAGGCTAGTCAGCAGCTCAGTTCTGCATGGCAAGCTCTGCCCTTCGGGTGCAAGGCCTAACACGATCAGGAATAACCAGGCAAAATTGTCATTGAATCTCCACTTGTGACCAGCTTTTCGCCTGTGTGGCTTGATCTAGCTTTCTACGATTGTCATTTCTAATTGGCAGTTAGTATATAAAATCTGCCTGCATTCATATTTATATTTGAGTTGTATAAATTAGCACCAGAATGGCAACTATGATGGGTGGGTAAAATCACATAAGGATAGGTTGGCCATTTGTGGTTGTTCGATGTCAGTTTGGCTTAATTTTTCTGGTTGGTCGTGCAAAATAGGCTAGTCAGCAGCTCAGTTCTGCATGGCAAGCTCTGCCCTTCGGTGCAAGGCCTAACACGATCAGGAATAACCAGGCAAAATTGTCATTGAATCTCCACTTGTGACCAGCATTTCGCCTGTGTGGCTTGATCTAGCTTTCTACGATTGTCATTTCTAATTGGCAGTTAGTATATAAAATCTGCCTGCATTCATATTTATATTTGAGTTGTATAAATTAGCACCAGAATGGCAACTATGACGGGTGGGTAAAATCACATAAGGGGATAGGTTGGCCATTTGTGGTAGTTCGATGTCAGTTTGGCTTAATTTTTCTGGTTGGTCGTGCAAAATAGGCTAGTCAGCAGCTCAGTTCTGCATGGCAAGCTCTGCCCTTCGGGTGCAAGGCCTAACACGATCAGGAATAACCAGGCAAAATTGTCATTGAATCTCCACTTGTGACCAGCTTTTCGCCTGTGTGGCTTGATCTAGCTTTCTACGATTGTCATTTCTAATTGGCAGTTAGTATATAAAATCTGCCTGCATTCATATTTATATTTGAGTTGTATAAATTAGCACCAGAATGGCAACTATGACGGGTGGGTAAAATCACATAAGGGGATAGGTTGGCCATTTGTGGTTGTTCGATGTCAGTTTGGCTTAATTTTTCTGGTTGGTCGTGCAAAATAGGCTAGTCAGCAGCTCAGTTCTGCATGGCAAGCTCTGCCCTTCGGGTGCAAGGGCTAACACGATCAGGAATAACCAGGCAAAATTGTCATTGAATCTCCACTTGTGACCAGCTTTTCGCCTATGTGGCTTGATCTAGCTTTCTAAGATTGTCATTTCTAATTGGAAGTTAGTATATAAAATCTGCCTGCATTCATATTTATATTTGAGTTGTATAAATTAGCACCAGAATGGCAACTATGACGGGTGGGTAAAATCACATAAGGGGATAGGTTGGCCATTTGTGGTTGTTCGATGTCAGTTTGGCTTAATTTTTCTGGTTGGTCGTGCAAAATAGGCTAGTCAGCAGCTCAGTTCTGCATGGCAAGCTCTGCCCTTCGGGTGCAAGGCCTAACACGATCAGGAATAACCAGGCAAAATTGTCATTGAATCTCCACTTGTCACCAGCTTTTCGCCTGTGTGGCTTGATCTAGCTTTCTATGATTGTCATTTCTAATTGGCAGTTAGTATATAAAATCTGCCTGCATTCATATTTATATTTGAGTTGTATAAATTAGCACCAGAATGGCAACTATGACGGTGGGTAAAATCACATAAGGGGATAGGTTGGCCATTTGTGGTTGTTCGATGTCAGTTTGGCTTAATTTTTCTGGTTGGTCGTGCAAAATAGGCTAGTCAGCAGCTCAGTTCTGCATGGCAAGCTCTGCCCTTCGGGTGCAAGGCCTAACACGATCAGGAATAACCAGGCAAAATTGTCATTGAATCTCCACTTGTGACCAGCTTTTCGCCTATGTGGCTTGATCTAGCTTTCTAAGATTGTCATTTCTAATTGGAAGTTAGTATATAAAATCTGCCTGCATTCATATTTATATTTGAGTTGTATAAATTAGCACCAGAATGGCAACTATGACGGGTGGGTAAAATCACATAAGGGGATAGGTTGGCCATTTGTGGTTGTTCGATGTCAGTTTGGCTTAATTTTTCTGGTTGGTCGTGCAAAATAGGCTAGTCAGCAGCTCAGTTCTGCATGGCAAGCTCTGCCCTTCGGGTGCAAGGCCTAACACGATCAGGAATAACCAGGCAAAATTGTCATTGAATCTCCACTTGTCACCAGCTTTTCGCCTGTGTGGCTTGATCTAGCTTTCTATGATTGTCATTTCTAATTGGCAGTTAGTATATAAAATCTGCCTGCATTCATATTTATATTTGAGTTGTATAAATTAGCACCAGAATGGCAACTATGACGGGTGGGTAAAATCACATAAGGGGATAGGTTGGCCATTTGTGGTTGTTCGATGTCAGTTTGGCTTAATTTTTCTGGTTGGTCGTGCAAAATAGGCTAGTCAACAGCTCAGTTCTGCATGGCAAGCTCTGCCCTTCGGGTGCAAGGCCTAACACGATCAGGAATAACCAGGCAAAATTGTCATTGAATCTCCACTTGTGACCAGCTTTTCGCCTGTGTGGCTTGATCTAGCTTTCTACGATTGTCATTTCTAATTGGCAGTTAGTATATAAAATCTGCCTGCATTCATATTTATATTTGAGTTGTATAAATTAGCACCAGAATGGCAACTATGATGGGTGGGTAAAATCACATAAGGGGTAGGTTGGCCATTTGTGGTTGTTCGATGTCAGTTTGGCTTAATTTTTCTGGTTGGTCGTGCAAAATAGGCTAGTCAGCAGCTCAGTTCTGCATGGCAAGCTCTGCACTTCGGGTGCAAGGCCTAACACGATCAGGAATAACCAGGCAAAATTGTCATTGAATCTCCACTTGTGACCAGCTTTTCGCCTGTGTGGCTTGATCTAGCTTTCTACGATTGTCATTTCTAATTGGCAGTTAGTATATAAAATCTCCCTGCATTCATATTTATATTTGAGTTGTATGAATTAGCACCAGAATGGCAACTATGACTGGTGGGTAAAATCACATAAGGGGATAGGTTGGCCGTTTGTGGTTGTTCGATGTCAGTTTGGCTTAATTTTTCTGGTTGGTCGTGCAAAATAGGCTAGTCAGCAGCTCAGTTCTGCATGGCAAGCTCTGCCCTTCGGGTGCAAGGCCTAACACGATCAGGAATAACCAGGCAAAATTGTCATTGAATCTCCACTTGTGACCAGCTTTTCGCCTGTGTGGCTTGATCTAGCTTTCTATGATTGTCATTTCTAATTGGCAGTTAGTATATAAAATCTGCCTGCATTCATATTTATATTTGAGTTGTATAAATTAGCACCAGAATGGCAACTATGATGGGTGGGTAAAATCACATAAGGGGTAGGTTGGCCATTTGTGGTTGTTCGATGTCAGTTTGGCTTAATTTTTCTGGTTGGTCGTGCAAAATAGGCTAGTCAGCAGCTCAGTTCTGCATGGCAAGCTCTGCCCTTCGGGTGCAAGGCCTAACACGATCAGGAATAACCAGGCAAAATTGTCATTGAATCTCCACTTGTGACCAGCTTTTCTTCTGTGTGGCTTGATCTAGCTTTCTACGATTGTCATTTCTACAAGAAGATTAATTATAGATGATATAGTGCAAGCTGGAGGAGATAGAATAACGGGATACACAGCTGTATCATTCAATGAAGTCGCGAGAAGACACAAAGTGTCACACAATTCTGTTGCAAGTATTTGGAAGCGTTTTTGCAACGACTACACAGAGAAAAGAGCGCATTGTGGTGGAGATCACAGAGGAAAACTTACTGATGAGGACTTGGAGCTTATTGAGACGCTCAAAACAGAGAAAGGAACAATTTCTTTGTCGGAGATATACGAAATTTTGGAAGAGGTCAATGACGAAAATATTGACATTTCATTATCGACTATTTCACGCGGTGAAAAACAAAATGCTATCTGGAAAGGCTTACTCCAGAAAAAGATAACGAGTGTCGCATCCCAACGTTTACTGCAACGAACATGCTGTATACACAGCTGTTCATTGACTATTTAAGTTCAAAGTATCCATGGTGTTTGAAGTTTTTTGATGAGGCGGGAATCAAGTTACCTGAGGTAGGAACACGACTTTATGGACATGCTCCAGTCGGCGAGAGGTGTGTAGATGTAGTGAGAAAATGCGAATCGCCGAATAACACCTTGAATTTACTTATATCTTTAAATGGGCCAGAATATTGCAATATCATACCTCACTTGCAAATGGTAATATATCTAACTAGCAACGGACAAGATAGCCTAGTGGGTACTTGGTAGCATCGGATGCATGAGAACTATGGATCAATCCCTGCTGAAGTACAAGTAGTTTTAGACTTTGAAAATCTTGTTCATTAATTCCACCTGATACAGAAAAGGGTTAAGGAAAATAAATATATATATCTAACTAGCAACGGACAAGATAGCCTAGTGGGTACTTGGTAGCATCGGATGCATGAGAACTATGGATCAATCCCTGCTGAAGTACAAGTAGTTTTAGACTTTGAAAATCTTGTTCATTAATTCCACCTGATACAGAAAAGGTTAAGGAAAATAAATACATATATCTAACTAGCAACGGACAAGATAGTAGTGCTGTGCAAACTCCGGGTTTTTCACCTCCGGCTCCGGCTCCGGCTCCGGCCAAAAAAACTCCGGCTCCGGGAAAAACTCCGCATGCAGAATTCCAGCTCCGGCAAATTCGTGAAAATTCGAAAATTTAATGGAAATTTTCAATTTCAAAGTGGAAGCACTATCTTTGTTTTTATTTTAACACTTATGACTGTCGTCATAGCTGTCGTCTCGATACAGAGAGCGCGTTCTAATTTATGATTGACAGCCTGAGAATGTTTGACAGTAGTTTGAAGCACAAATAAGTGCTGCAGGAGTTTTACCGACAACAAACTCCTAGCTCCGGCTACCGGCAAAATAGGCTCCGGCTCCGGCCCTCCGGCTCCGGCGCACAGCACTACAAGATAGCCTAGTGGGTACTTGGTAGCATCGGATGCATGAGAACTATGGATCAATCTCTGCTGAAACACAAGTCGTTTTAGACTTTCAAAATCTTATGATTAATTCCACCTGATACAGAAAAGGGTTAAGGAAAATAAATACATAAATCTAACTAGCAACGGACAATATTGCCTAGTGGGTACTTGGTAGCATCGGATGCATGAGAACTATGGATCAAGTAGTTTTAGTATGGATCAAGTAGTTTTAGTAGTTGAGTACAAGTAGTTTTAGACTTTGAAAATCTTGTTCATTAATTCCACCTGATACAGAAAAGGGTTAAGGAAAATAAATACATATATCTAACTAGCAACGGACAAGATAGCCTTGTAGGTACTTGTTAGCATCGGATGCATGAGAATTATGGATCAATCCCTGCTGAAGTACAAGTAGTTTTAGACTTTGAAAATTTGAAAAAAAAAATTTTATAATTTTTTTTTCATTTTTTACATTTTTGTTTGAAGTAGGATAGATAGCATCGCATTAGCAAGTTGCACAGTTTTGTTAAAATATGCTCAACAAAAAATGGATAGGTAAGCTGTGGTCAGAAATTTTGGTAGCCATTTTGAGACACTTAGAAATTTTTGTTGTTGTTTTTAGTGCGGTGAAGGTGCGGTGAAGTGTGGTGAAGAAATTTTTAATAATTTTTTGAGACACTTAGAAATTTTTTTGTTGTTTTTAGTGCGGTGAAGGTGCGGTGAAGGTGCGGTGAAGTGCGGTGAAGAAATTTTTGATAATTTTTTGAGACACTTAGAAATTTTGTTGTTGTTTTTAGTGCGGTGAAGTGCGGTGTGTGAAGTGAAGTGGTGAAGAAATTTTTGATAATTTTTTTATAATTTTTTGAGACACTTAGAAATTTTGTTGTTGTTTTTAGTGCGGTGAAGGTGCAGAAGGTGCGGTGAAGTGCGGTGAAGAAATTTTTGATAATTTTTTTATAAGTTTTTTGAGACACTTAGAAATTTTGTTGTTGTTTTTAGTGCGGTGAAGGTGCGGTGAAGTGCGGTGAAGAAATTTTTGATAATTTTTTTTTATAAGTTTTTTGAGACACTTAGAAATTTTTTGTTGTTTTTAGTGCGGTGAAGGTGCGGTGAAGTGCGGTGAAGAAATTTTTGATAATTTTTTGAGACACTTAGAAATTTTTTGTTGTTTTTAGTGCGGTGAAGGTGCGGTGAAGTGCGGTGAAGAAATTTTTGATAATTTTTTGAGACACTTAGAAATTTTTTGTTGTTTTTAGTGCGGTGAAGGTGCGGTGAAGTGCGGTGAAGAAATTTTTGATAATTTTTTGAGACACTTAGAAATTTTTTGTTGTTTTTAGTGCGGTGAAGAAATTTTTAATAATTTTTTGAGACACTTAGAAATTTTTTGTTGTTTTTAGTGCGGTGAAGTGCGGTGAAGGTGCGGTGAAGTGTGGTGAAGAAATTTTTAATAATTTTTTGAGACACTTAGAAATTTTTTGTTGTTTTTAGTGCGGTGAAGGTGCGGTGAAGTGCGGTGAAGAAATTTTTGATAATTTTTTTTTATAAGTTTTTTGAGACACTTAGAAATTTTTTGTTGTTTTTAGTGCGGTGAAGAAATTTTTAATAATTTTTTGAGACACTTAGAAATTTTGTTGTTGTTTTTAGTGCGGTGAAGGTGCGGTGAAGTGCGGTGAAGAAATTTTTGATAATTTTTTGAGACACTTAGAAATTTTTTTGTTGTTTTTAGTGCGGTGAAGGTGCGGTGAAGGTGCGGTGAAGGTGAAGTGTGAAGTGAAGAAATTTTTTTATAATTTTTTGAGACACTTAGAAATTTTTTGTTGTTTTTAGTGCGGTGAAGTGCGGTGAAGGTGCGGTGAAGGTGCGGTGAAGGGTGAAGAAATGTTTATAATTTTTTAAAATTTGAAGTTTTTTGTTGTTTTTAGTTTGAAGTAGGATAGGTAGGTAGCATCGGTGCATGAAACTATGGATAATTTTTGCTGAGACACAAGTCGTTTTAGACTTTCAATCTTATTAATTCCACCTGATCCGAAAAGGTTAAGGAATATAAATACATATATCTAACAAGCAACGGACAAGATAGCCTAGTGGTACTTGGTAGCATCGGATGCATGAGAACTATGGATCAATCCCTGCTGAAACACAAGTCGTTTTAGACTTTCAAAATCTTATTAATTCCACCTGATACAGAAAAGGGTTAAGGAAAATAAATACATATATCTAACTAGCAACGGACAAGATAGCCTAGTGGGTACTTGGTAGCATCGGATGCATGAGAACTATGGATCAATCCCTGCTGAAAGTACAAGTAGTTTTAGACTTTGAAAATCTTGTTCATTAATTCCACCTGATACAGAAAAGGTTAAGGAAAATAAATACATATATCTAACTAGCAACGGACAAGATAGCCTAGTGGGTACTTGGTAGCATCGGATGCATGAGAACTATGGATCAATCCCTGCTGAAACACAAGTCGTTTTAGACTTTCAAAATCTTATTCATTAATTCCACCTGATACAGAAAAGGGTTAAGGAAAATAAATCCATATATCTAACTAGCAACGGACAAGATAGCCTTGTAGGTACTTGGTAGCATCGGATGCATGAGAATTATGGATCAATCCCTGCTGAAGTACAAGTAGTTTTAGACTTTGAAAATCTTGTTCATTAATTCCACCTGATACAGAAAAGGGTTAAGGAAAATAAATACATATATCTAACTAGCAACGGACAAGATAGCCTAGTGGGTACTTGGTAGCATCGGATGCACGAGAATTATGGGTCAATCCCTGCTGAAACACAACTCGTTTTAGACTTTGAAAATCTTATTCATTAATTCCACCTGATACAGAAAAGGGTTAAGGAAAATAAATACATATATCTAACTAGCAACGGACAAGATAGCCTAGTGGGTACTTGGTAGCATCGGATGCATGAGAACTATGGATCAATCCCTGCTGAAGTACAAGTAGTTTTAGACTTTGAAAATCTTGTTCATTAATTCCACCTGATACAGAAAAGGTTAAGGAAAATAAATACATATATCTAACTAGCAACGGACAAGATAGCCTAGTGGGTACTTGGTAGCTTCGGATGCATGAGAATTATGGATCAATCCCTGCTGAAACACAAGTCGTTTTAGACTTTGAAAATCTTATTAATTCCACCTGATACGGAAAAGGGTTAAGGAATATAAATACATATATCTAACTAGCAACGGACAAGATAGCCTAGTGGGTACTTGGTAGCATCGGATGCATGAGAACTATGGATCAATCCCTGCTGAAACACAAGTCGTTTTAGACTTTGAAAATCTTGTTCATTAATTCCACCTGATACAGAAAAGGTTAAGGAAAATAAATACATATATCTAACTAGCAACGGACAAGATAGCCTAGTGGGTACTTGGTAGCATCGGATCCATGAGAACTATGGATCAATCCCTGCTGAAGTACAAGTAGTTTTAGACTTTGAAAATCTTGTTCATTAATTCCACCTGATACAGAAAAGGTTAAGGAAAATAAATACATATATCTAACTAGCAACGGACAAGATAGCCTAGTGGGTACTTGGTAGCATCGGATGCATGAGAACTATGGATCAATCCCTGCTGAAACACAAGTCGTTTTAGACTTTCAAAATCTTATTCATTAATTCCACCTGATACAGAAAAGGGTTAAGGAAAATAAATCCATATATCTAACTAGCAACGGACAAGATAGCCTTGTAGGTACTTGTAGCATCGGATGCATGAAAATTATGGATCAATCCCTGCTGAAGTACAAGTAGTTTTAGACTTTGAAAATCTTTGTTCATTAATTCCACCTGATACAGAAAAGGGTTAAGGAAAATAAATACATATATCTAACTAGCAATGGACAAGATAGCCTAGTGGGTACTTGGTAGCATCGGATGCACGAGAATTATGGGTCAATCCCTGCTGAAACACAACTCGTTTTAGACTTTGAAAATCTTATTCATTAATTCCACCTGATACAGAAAAGGGTTAAGGAAAATAAATACATATATCTAACTAGCAACGGACAAGATAGCCTAGTGGGTACTTGGTAGCATCGGATGCATGAGAACTATGGATCAATCCCTGCTGAAGTACAAGTAGTTTTAGACTTTGAAAATCTTGTTCATTAATTCCACCTGATACAGAAAAGGTTAAGGAAAATAAATACATATATCTAACTAGCAACGGACAAGATAGCCTAGTGGGTACTTGGTAGCTTCGGATGCATGAGAATTATGGATCAATCCCTGCTGAAACACAAGTCGTTTTAGACTTTGAAAATCTTATTCATTAATTCCAACTGATACAGAAAAGGGTTAAGGAAAATAAATACATATATCTAACTAGCAACGGACAAGATAGCCTAGTGGGTACTTGGTAGCATCGGATGCATGAGAACTATGGATCAATCCCTGCTGAAACACAAGTCGTTTTAGACTTTCAAAATCTTATTCATTAATTCCACCTGATACAGAAAAGGGTTAAGGAAAATAAATACATATATCTAACTAGCAACGGACAAGATAGCCTTGTAGGTACTTGGTAGCATCGGATGCATGAGAATTATGGATCAATCCCTGCTGAAGTACAAGTAGTTTTAGACTTTGAAAATCTTGTTCATTAATTCCACCTGATACAGAAAAGGGTTAAGGAAAATAAATACATATATCTAACTAGCAACGAACAAGATAGCCTAGTGGGTAGTTGGTAGCATCGGATGCACGAGAATTATGGGTCAATCCCTGCTGAAACACAAGTCGTTTTAGACTTTGAAAATCTTATTCATTAATTCCACCTGATACAGAAAAGGGTTAAGGAAAATAAATACATATATCTAACTAGCAACGGACAAGATAGCCTAGTGGGTACTTGGTAGCATCGGATGCATGAGAACTATGGATCAATCCCTGCTGAAGTACAAGTAGTTTTAGACTTTGAAAATCTTGTTCATTAATTCCACCTGATACAGAAAAGGTTAAGGAAAATAAATACATGTATCTAACTAGCAACGGACAAGATAGCCTAGTGGGTACTTGGTAGCTTCGGATGCATGAGAATTATGGATCAATCCCTGCTGAAACACAAGTCGTTTTAGACTTTGAAAATCTTATTCATTAATTCCAACTGATACAGAAAAGGGTTAAGGAAAATAAATATATATATCTAACTAGCAACGGACAAGATAGCCTAGTGGGTACTTGGTAGCATCGGATGCATGAGAACTATGGATCAATCCCTGCTGAAACACAAGTCGTTTTAGACTTTCAAAATCTTATTCATTAATTCCACCTGATACAGAAAAGGGTTAAGGAAAATAAATACATAAATCTAACTAGCAACGGACAATATTGCCTAGTGGGTACTTGGTAGCATCGGATGCATGAGAACTATGGATCAATCCCTGCTGAAACACAAGTCGTTTTAGACTTTGAAAATCTTATTCATTAATTCCACCTGATACAGAAAAGGGTTAAGGAAAATAAATACATATATCTAACTTGCAACGGACAAGATAGCCTTGTAGGTACTTGTTAGCATCGGATGCATGAGAATTATGGATCAATCCTTGCTGAAGTACAAGTAGTTTTAGACTTTGAAAATTTGAAAAATTTTTTATAATTTTTTTTTCATTTTTTACATTTTTGTTTGAAGTAGGATAGATAGCATCGCATTAGCAAGTTGCACAGTTTTTGTTAAAATATGCTCAACAAAAAAATGGATAGGTAAGCTTGAGCTCAGAGTAGGGTAGCCATTTTGAGGCACTTAGAAATATTTTGTTGTTTTTAGTGCGGTGAAGGTGCGGTGAAGTGCGGTGAAGAAATTTTTGATAATTTTTTTTTATAAGTTTTTTGAGACACTTAGAATTTTGGTGTTGTTTTTAGTGCGGTGAAGTGCGGTGAAGGTGCGGTGAAGTGCGGTGAAGAAATTTTTGATAATTTTTTGAGACACTTAGAAATTTTTTTGTTGTTTTTAGTGCGGTGAAGTGCGGTGAAGGTGCGGTGAAGTGCGGTGAAGAAATGTTTGATAATTTTTTTTTATAAGTTTTTTGAGACACTTAGAAATTTTTTGTTGTTTTTAGTGCGGTGAAGTGCGGTGAAGGTGCGGTGAAGGTGCGGTGAAGTGCGGTGAAGAAATTTTTTATAATTTTTTTTTATAAGTGAAGGTGCGGTGAAGGTGCGGTGAAGTGCGGTGAAGAAATGTTTGATAATTTTTTTTTATAACTTTTTTGACACACTTGGAAATTTTTTGTTGTTTTTAGTGCGGTGAAGGTGCGGTGAAGGTGCGGTGAAGTGCGGTGAAGAAATTTTTGATAATTTTTTGAGACACTTAGAAATTTTTTTGTTGTTTTTAGTGCGGTGAAGTGCGATGAAGATGCGGTGAAGTGCGGTGAAGAAATGTTTGATAATTTTTTTTTATAAGTTTTTTGAGTCTTAGAAATTTTGTTGTTGTTTTTAGTGCGGTGAAGGTGCGTTGAAGGTGCGGTGAAGAAATTTTTTATAATTTTTTTTTATAATTTGTTTTATATAAGTCGTTTTAGACTTTGAAAATCTTATTCATTAATACCACCTGATACAGAAAAGGGTTAAGGAAAATAAATACATATATCTAACTAGCAACGGACAAGATAGCCTAGTGGGAACTTGGTAGCATCGGATGCATGAGAACTATGGATCAATCCCTGCTGAAGTACAAGTAGTTTTTGACTTTGAAAATCTTGTTCATTAATTCCACCTGATACAGAAAAGGTTAAGGAAAATAAAAACATATATCTAACAAGCAATGGACAAGATAGTCTAATGGTCACGGCGAAATGTAGCATATGTATGAAGTCAGGATCGATTCCTGGCTCTGTCAAAGAGTATTTTAGCCTTTGACATGGGTATTAATTCATTATGGGCTGAAATGTTTTATAATTTTATTTTTAAAATTTTTTTCAGACACTTAGAAATTTTGCTGTTGTTTTTAGTGCGATGAAGATGCGGTGAAGTGCGGTGAAGATGCGGTGAAGTGCGGTGAAGAAATCTTTGATAATTTTTTTTTATAAGTTTTTTGAGACACTTAGAAATTTTTTGTTGTTTTTAGTGCGGTGAAGTGCGGTGAAGGTGCGGTGAAGGTGCGGTGAAGTGCGGTGAAGAAATTTTTTATAATTTTTTTTTATAATTTTTGACACTTAGAAATTTTGTTGTTGTTTTTAGTGCGGTGAAGGTGCGTTGAAGGTGCGGTGAAGAAATTTTTTATAATTTTTTTTTATAATTTGTTTTATATAAGTCGTTTTAGACTTTGAAAATCTTATTCATTAATACCACCTGATACAGAAAAGGGTTAAGGAAAATAAATACATATATCTAACTAGCAACGGACAAGATAGCCTAGTGGGAACTTGGTAGCATCGGATGCATGAGAACTATGGATCAATCCCTGCTGAAGTACAAGTAGTTTTTGACTTTGAAAATCTTGTTCATTAATTCCACCTGATACAGAAAAGGTTAAGGAAAATAAAAACATATATCTAACAAGCAATGGACAAGATAGTCTAATGGTCACGGCGATGTAGCATATGTATGAAGTCAGGATCGATTCCTGGCTCTGTCAAAGAGTGTTTTAGCCTTTGACATGGGTATTAATTCATTATGGGCTGAAATGTTTTATAATTTTATTTTAAAAATTTTTTCAGACACTTAGAAATTTTTTGTTGTTTTTAGTGCGATGAAGATGCGGTGAAGTGCGGTGAAGAAATTTTTGATAATTTTTTTTTATGTTTTTTGAGACACTTAGAAATTTTTTGTTGTTTTTAGTGCGGTGAAGTGCGGTGAAAGTGCGGTGAAGATGCGGTGAAGTGCGGTGAAGAAATTTTTGATAATTTTTTTTTATAAGTTTTTTGAGACACTTAGAAATTTTTTGTTGTTTTTAGTGCGGTGAAGTGCGGTGAAGGTGCGGTGAAGGTGCGGTGAAGTGCGGTGAAGAAATTTTTTATAATTTTTTTTTATAAGTCGTTTTAGACTTTGAAAATCTTATTCATTAATACCACCTGATACAGAAAAGGGTTAAGGAAAATAAATACATATATCTAACTAGACACTTAGAAATCTTGTTCATTAATTTTAGTGGGTGAAGGTGCATCGGATGAGAAATTATGGATCAATCCCTGCTGAAACACAAGTCGTTTTAGACTTTGAAAATCTTATTCATTAATTCCACCTGATACAGAAAAGGGTTAAGGAAAATAAATACATATATCTAACTAGCAACGGACAAGATAGCCTAGTGGGAACTTGGTAGCATCGGACGCATGAGAACTATGGATCAATCCCTGCTGAAGTACAAGTAGTTTTTGACTTTGAAAATCTTGTTCATTAATTCCACCTGATACAGAAAAGGTTAAGGAAAATAAAACATATATCTAACAAGCAATGGACAAGATAGTCTAATGGTCACGGCGAAATGTAGCATATGTATGAAGTCAGGATCGATTCCTGGCTCTGTCAAAGAGTGTTTTAGCCTTTGACATGGGTATTAATTCATTATGGGCTGAAATGTTTTATAATTTATTTTAAAAATTTTTTTCAGACACTAGAAATTTTTTTGTTGTTTTTAGTGCGATGAAGATGCGGTGAAGTGCGGTGAAGAAATTTTTGATAATTTTTTTTTATAAGTTTTTTGAGACACTTAGAAATTTTTTGTTGTTTTTAGTGCGGTGAAGTGCGGTGAAGGTGCGGTGAAGGTGCGGTGAAGTGCGGTGAAGAAATTTTTGATAATTTTTTTATACGTTTTTTGAGACACTTAGAAATTTTTGTTGTTTTTAGTGCGGTGAAGTGCGGTGAAGGTGCGGTGAAGGTGCGGTGAAGTGCGGTGAAGAAATTTTTTATAATTTTTTTTTATAATTTTTGACACTTAGAAATTTTGTTGTTGTTTTTAGTGCGGTGAAGGTGCGTTGAAGGTGCGGTGAAGAAATTTTTTATAATTTTTTTTTATAATTTTTTTTATATAAGTCGTTTTAGACTTTGAAAATCTTATTCATTAATACCACCTGATAGAGAAAAGGGTTAAGGAAAATAAATACATATATCTAACTAGCAACGGACAAGATAGCCTAGTGGGAACTTGGTAGCATCGGATGCATGAGAACTATGGATCAATCCCTGCTGAAGTACAAGTAGTTTTTGACTTTGAAAATCTTGTTCATTAATTCCACCTGATACAGAAAAGGTTAAGGAAAATAAAAACATATATCTAACAAGCAATGGACAAGATAGTCTAATGGTCACGGTGAAATGTAGCATATGTATGAAGTCAGGATCGATTCCTGGCTCTGTCAAAGAGTGTTTTAGCCTTTGACATGGGTATTAATTCATTATGGGCTGAAATGTTTTATAATTTTATTTTTAAAATTTTTTTCAGACACTTAGAAATTTTTTTGTTGTTTTTAGTTCGATGAAGATGCGGTGAAGTGCGGTGAAGAAATTTTTGATAATTTTTTTTTATAAGTTTTTTGAGACACTTAGAAATTTTTTGTTGTTTTTAGTGCGGTGAAGGTGCGGTGAAGGTGCGGTGAAGTGCGGTGAAGAAATTTTTTATAATTTTTTTTTATAAGTCGTTTTAGACTTTGAAAATCTTATTCATTAATACCACCTGATACAGAAAAGGGTTAAGGAAAATAAATACATATATCTAACTAGCAACGGACAAGATAGCCTAGTGGGAACTTGGTAGCATCGGATGCATGAGAACTATGGATCAATCCCTGCTGAAGTACAAGTAGTTTTTGACTTTGAAAATCTTGTTCATTAATTCCACCTGATACAGAAAAGGTTAAGGAAAATAAAAACATATATCTAACAAGCAATGGACAAGATAGTCTAATGGTCACGGCGAAATGTAGCATATGTATGAAGTCAGGATCGATTCCTGGCTCTGTCAAAGAGTGTTTTAGCCTTTGACATGGGTATTAATTCATTATGGGCTGAAATGTTTTATAATTTTATTTTTAAAATTTTTTTCAGACACTTAGAAATTTTTTTGTTGTTTTTAATGAAAGATGCGGTGAAGTGCGTGTGAAGAATTTTTGATAATTTTTTTATAAGTTTTTTGAGACACTTAGAAATTTTTTGTTGTTTTTAGTGCGGTGAAGTGCGGTGAAGGTGCGGTGAAGGTGCGGTGAAGTGCGGTGAAGAAATTTTTGATAATTTTTTTTTATAAGTTTTTTGAGACACTTAGAAATTTTTTGTTGTTTTTAGTGCGGTGAAGTGCGGTGAAGGTGCGGTGAAGGTGCGGTGAAGTGCGGTGAAGAAATTTTTTATAATTTTTTTTTATAATTTTTGACACTTAGAAATTTTGTTGTTGTTTTTAGTGCGGTGAAGGTGCGTTGAAGGTGCGGTGAAGAAATTTTTTATAATTTTTTTTTATAATTTTTTTTATATAAGTCGTTTTAGACTGAAAATCTTATTCATTAATACCACCTGATAGAGAAAAGGGTTAAGGAAAATAAATACATATATCTAACTAGCAACGGACAAGATAGCCTAGTGGGAACTTGGTAGCATCGGATGCATGAGAACTATGGATCAATCCCTGCTGAAGTACAAGTAGTTTTTGACTTTGAAAATCTTGTTCATTAATTCCACCTGATACAGAAAAGGTTAAGGAAAATAAAAACATATATCTAACAAGCAATGGACAAGATAGTCTAATGGTCACGGTGAAATGTAGCATATGTATGAAGTCAGGATCGATTCCTGGCTCTGTCAAAGAGTGTTTTAGCCTTTGACATGGGTATTAATTCATTATGGGCTGAAATGTTTTATAATTTTATTTTTAAAATTTTTTTCAGACACTTAGAAATTTTTTTGTTGTTTTTAGTTCGATGAAGATGCGGTGAAGTGCGGTGAAGTGCGGTGAAGAAATTTTTTATAATTTTTTTTTATAAGTTTTTGAGACACTTAGAAATTTTTTGTTGTTTTTAGTGCGGTGAAGTGCGGTGAAGGTGCGGTGAAGGTGCGGTGAGTGCGGTGAAGAAATTTTTTATAATTTTTTTTTATAAGTTTTTTGAGACACTTAGAAATTTTTTGTTGTTTTTAGTGCGGTGAAGTGCGGTGAAGGTGCGGTGAAGTGCGGTGAAGAAATTTTTTATAATTTTTTTTTATAAGTCGTTTTAGACTTTGAAAATCTTATTCATTAATACCACCTGATACAGAAAAGGGTTAAGGAAAATAAATACATATATCTAACTAGCAACGGACAAGATAGCCTAGTGGGAACTTGGTAGCATCGGATGCATGAGAACTATGGATCAATCCCTGCTGAAGTACAAGTAGTTTTTGACTTTGAAAATCTTGTTCATTAATTCCACCTGATACAGAAAAGGTTAAGGAAAATAAAACATATATCTAACAAGCAATGGACAAGATAGTCTAATGGTCACGGCGAAATGTAGCATATGTATGAAGTCAGGATCGATTCCTGGCTCTGTCAAAGAGTGTTTTAGCCTTTGACATGGGTATTAATTCATTATGGCTGAAATGTTTTATAATTTTCTTTTTAAAATTTTTTTTCAGACACTTAGAAATTTTTTTGTTGTTTTTAGTGCGATGAAGATGCGGTGAAGTGCGGTGAAGAAATTTTTGATAATTTTTTTTTATAAGTTTTTTGAGACACTTAGAAATATTTTGTTGTTTTTAGTGCGGTGAAGTGCGGTGAAGGTGCGGTGAAGTGCGGTGAAGAAATTTTTTATAATTTTTTTTTATAAGTTTCTTGAGACACTTAGAAATTTTTTGTTGTTTTTAGTGCGGTGAAGGTGCGGTGAAGGTGCGGTGAAGTGCGGTGAAGACATTTTTTATAATTTTTTTTTATAATTTTTGACACTTAGAAATTTTGTTGTTGTTTTTAGTGCGGTGAAGGTGCGTTGAAGGTGTGGTGAAGAAATTTATTATAATTTTTTTTTATAATTTGTTTTATATAAGTCGTTTTAGACTTTGAAAATCTTATTCATTAATACCACCTTATACAGAAAAGGGTTAAGGAAAATAAATACATATACCTAACTAGCAACGGACAAGATAGCCTAGTGGGAACTTGGTAGCATCGGATGCATGAGAACTATGGATCAATCCCTGCTGAAGTACAAGTAGTTTTTGACTTTGAAAATCTTGTTCATTAATTCCACCTGATACAGAAAAGGTTAAGGAAAATAAATACATATATCTAACTAGCAACGGACAAGATAGCCTAGTGGGTACTTGGTAGCTTCGGATGCATGAGAATTATGGATCAATCCCTGCTGAAACACAAGTCGTTTTAGACTTTGAAAATCTTATTAATTCCACCTGATACGGAAAAGGGTTAAGGAATATAAATACATATATCTAACAAGCAACGGACAAGATAGCCTAGTGGGTACTTGGTAGCATCGGATGCATGAGAACTATGGATCAATCCCTGCTGAAACACAAGTCGTTTTAGACTTTCAAAATCTTATTAATTCCACCTGATACAGAAAAGGGTTAAGGAAAATAAATACATATATCTAACTAGCAACGGACAAGATAGCCTAGTGGGTACTTGGTAGCATCGGATCCATGAGAACTATGGATCAATCCCTGCTGAAGTACAAGTAGTTTTAGACTTTGAAAATCTTGTTCATTAATTCCACCTGATACAGAAAAGGTTAAGGAAAATAAATACATATATCTAACTAGCAACGGACAAGATAGCCTAGTGGGTACTTGGTAGCATCGGATGCATGAGAACTATGGATCAATCCCTGCTGAAACACAAGTCGTTTTAGACTTTCAAAATCTTATTCATTAATTCCACCTGATACAGAAAAGGGTTAAGGAAAATAAATCCATATATCTAACTAGCAACGGACAAGATAGCCTTGTAGGTACTTGGTAGCATCGGATGCATGAAAATTATGGATCAATCCCTGCTGAAGTACAAGTAGTTTTAGACTTTGAAAATCTTGTTCATTAATTCCACCTGATACAGAAAAGGGTTAAGGAAAATAAATACATATATCTAACTAGCAATGGACAAGATAGCCTAGTGGGTACTTGGTAGCATCGGATGCACGAGAATTATGGGTCAATCCCTGCTGAAACACAACTCGTTTTAGACTTTGAAAATCTTATTCATTAATTCCACCTGATACAGAAAAGGGTTAAGGAAAATAAATACATATATCTAACTAGCAACGGACAAGATAGCCTAGTGGGTACTTGGTAGCATCGGATGCATGAGAACTATGGATCAATCCCTGCTGAAGTACAAGTAGTTTTAGACTTTGAAAATCTTGTTCATTAATTCCACCTGATACAGAAAAGGTTAAGGAAAATAAATACATATATCTAACTAGCAACGGACAAGATAGCCTAGTGGGTACTTGGTAGCTTCGGATGCATGAGAATTATGGATCAATCCCTGCTGAAACACAAGTCGTTTTAGACTTTGAAAATCTTATTCATTAATTCCAACTGATACAGAAAAGGGTTAAGGAAAATAAATACATATATCTAACTAGCAACGGACAAGATAGCCTAGTGGGTACTTGGTAGCATCGGATGCATGAGAACTATGGATCAATCCCTGCTGAAACACAAGTCGTTTTAGACTTTCAAAATCTTATTCATTAATTCCACCTGATACAGAAAAGGGTTAAGGAAAATAAATACATATATCTAACTAGCAACGGACAAGATAGCCTTGTAGGTACTTGGTAGCATCGGATGCATGAGAATTATGGATCAATCCCTGCTGAAGTACAAGTAGTTTTAGACTTTGAAAATCTTGTTCATTAATTCCACCTGATACAGAAAAGGGTTAAGGAAAATAAATACATATATCTAACTAGCAACGAACAAGATAGCCTAGTGGGTAGTTGGTAGCATCGGATGCACGAGAATTATGGGTCAATCCCTGCTGAAACACAAGTCGTTTTAGACTTTGAAAATCTTATTCATTAATTCCACCTGATACAGAAAAGGGTTAAGGAAAATAAATACATATATCTAACTAGCAACGGACAAGATAGCCTAGTGGGTACTTGGTAGCATCGGATGCATGAGAACTATGGATCAATCCCTGCTGAAGTACAAGTAGTTTTAGACTTTGAAAATCTTGTTCATTAATTCCACCTGATACAGAAAAGGTTAAGGAAAATAAATACATGTATCTAACTAGCAACGGACAAGATAGCCTAGTGGGTACTTGGTAGCTTCGGATGCATGAGAATTATGGATCAATCCCTGCTGAAACACAAGTCGTTTTAGACTTTGAAAATCTTATTCATTAATTCCAACTGATACAGAAAAGGGTTAAGGAAAATAAATATATATATCTAACTAGCAACGGACAAGATAGCCTAGTGGGTACTTGGTAGCATCGGATGCATGAGAACTATGGATCAATCCCTGCTGAAACACAAGTCGTTTTAGACTTTCAAAATCTTATTCATTAATTCCACCTGATACAGAAAAGGGTTAAGGAAAATAAATACATAAATCTAACTAGCAACGGACAATATTGCCTAGTGGGTACTTGGTAGCATCGGATGCATGAGAACTATGGATCAATCCCTGCTGAAACACAAGTCGTTTTAGACTTTCAAAATCTTATTCATTAATTCCACCTGATACAGAAAAGGGTTAAGGAAAATAAATACATAAATCTAACTTGCAACGGACAAGATAGCCTTGTAGGTACTTGTTAGCATCGGATGCATGAGAATTATGGATCAATCCCTGCTGAAGTACAAGTAGTTTTAGACTTTGAAAATTTGAAAAATTTTTTTATAATTTTTTTTTCATTTTTTACATTTTTGTTTGAAGTAGGATAGATAGCATCGCATTAGCAAGTTGCACAGTTTTTGTTAAAATATGCTCAACAAAAAAATGGATAGGTAAGCTTGAGCTCAGAGTAGGGTAGCCATTTTGAGGCACTTAGAAATATTTTGTTGTTTTTAGTGCGGTGAAGGTGCGGTGAAGTGCGGTGAAGAAATTTTTGATAATTTTTTTTTATAAGTTTTTTGAGACACTTAGAATTTTGGTGTTGTTTTTAGTGCGGTGAAGTGCGGTGAAGGTATGAAGGTGCGGTGAAGTGCGGTGAAGAAATTTTTGATAATTTTTGAGACACTTAGAAATTTTTGTTGTTTTAGTGCGGTGAAGTGCGGTGAAGGTGCGGTGAAGTGCGGTGAAGAAATGTTTGATAATTTTTTTTATACGTTTTTTGAGACACTTAGAAATTTTGTTGTTGTTTTTAGTGCGGTGAAGTGCGGTGAAGGTGCGGTGAAGGTGCGGTGAAGTGCGGTGAAGAAATTTTTTATAATTTTTTTTTATAAGTGAAGGTGCGGTGAAGGTGCGGTGAAGTGCGGTGAAGAAATGTTTGATAATTTTTTTTTATAACTTTTTTGACACACTTGGAAATTTTTTGTTGTTTTTAGTGCGGTGAAGGTGCGGTGAAGGTGCGGTGAAGTGCGGTGAAGAAATTTTTGATAATTTTTTGAGACACTTAGAAATTTTTTTGTTGTTTTTAGTGCGGTGAAGTGCGATGAAGATGCCGTGAAGTGCGGTGAAGAAATGTTTGATAATTTTTTTTTATAAGTTTTTTGAGTCTTAGAAATTTTGTTGTTGTTTTTAGTGCGGTGAAGGTGCGTTGAAGGTGCGGTGAAGAAATTTTTTATAATTTTTTTTTATAATTTGTTTTATATAAGTCGTTTTAGACTTTGAAAATCTTATTCATTAATACCACCTGATACAGAAAAGGGTTAAGGAAAATAAATACATATATCTAACTAGCAACGGACAAGATAGCCTAGTGGGAACTTGGTAGCATCGGATGCATGAGAACTATGGATCAATCCCTGCTGAAGTACAAGTAGTTTTTGACTTTGAAAATCTTGTTCATTAATTCCACCTGATACAGAAAAGGTTAAGGAAAATAAAAACATATATCTAACAAGCAATGGACAAGATAGTCTAATGGTCACGGCGAAATGTAGCATATGTATGAAGTCAGGATCGATTCCTGGCTCTGTCAAAGAGTATTTTAGCCTTTGACATGGGTATTAATTCATTATGGGCTGAAATGTTTTATAATTTTATTTTTAAAATTTTTTTCAGACACTTAGAAATTTTGCTGTTGTTTTTAGTGCGATGAAGATGCGGTGAAGTGCGGTGAAGATGCGGTGAAGTGCGGTGAAGAAATCTTTGATAATTTTTTTTTATAAGTTTTTTGAGACACTTAGAAATTTTTTGTTGTTTTTAGTGCGGTGAAGTGCGGTGAAGGTGCGGTGAAGGTGCGGTGAAGTGCGGTGAAGAAATTTTTTATAATTTTTTTTTATAATTTTTGACACTTAGAAATTTTGTTGTTGTTTTTAGTGCGGTGAAGGTGCGTTGAAGGTGCGGTGAAGAAATTTTTTATAATTTTTTTTTATAATTTGTTTTATATAAGTCGTTTTAGACTTTGAAAATCTTATTCATTAATACCACCTGATACAGAAAAGGGTTAAGGAAAATAAATACATATATCTAACTAGCAACGGACAAGATAGCCTAGT